>OZ022502.1:11095000-11702500 GCA_963989385.1 Ctena decussata | reverse complement strand
TTTTGGAAATCCTAAAATCAAATTATGGATATCCATAAATCGAAGTTTGGATATTCATCAATCGAATTTTGGATATGCAATAATATACATGTCTTTGAACTAGCGATCAAGGTCACGGACTTTGAGTTTTTCATGTTAAAGTTTCATGGTAAAGTTTTTAAGATCTTGATATTAATTCAAACTCTTTGTTGGGTTGGGTTTATAGTTGGGTTTATATTTGTTCAAAGTTTTATTCTGTTCCACGCCGCCCCATGCCTGTGACCTAGAGGTCAAGGTCACGGACATTGACTTTTTCATGTTAAAGTTTTAGGGAGCTCATATCATCGCAACCATTTGTTGAGTCTGGTTATATTTGGCATGATAGAAGATGTTGGTCTGAAAATTCATTTCATACTATCTTCGCACATGCCTTCACCGCGAGATCAAAATCATAGACTTCAGCTTTTCCATGTTTTAAGATAAGATTGTTAATCCCATATCCTTCTGTGACCTTATGATATGTGCCTTGGTTTATTTCTGGGTTGTAACAGGTGTCACCATCTGGATGCTGCTGACATAAGGTCAAGGTTACATACTGAAACATTTGCATCAAAGTTCTGCTATAATTTTATTTCCAGTATCCTTCTATTGAACCGTTTGATATATTAACTACATGTATTCGGTTTATTGGTCACAGGGTATAAACTAGTCCGCCAATTTTCGCTTCCTGTAGAGACTGTCTATCATATTTGGCTTCCGCCGAGATTGTCCGCGAGCTGCAGGGACTACTGTCCTCGAAAAATGGCATCCTGCCGAGACTGTCCGCATGACTCTGCTTCCTGCCGAGGCTCTCGGAAGGAAGCAGAATCACGCAGACAGTCTCTGCAGGAAGCCATTTATCATGGACAGAAGTCTCAGCAGGAAGCAAGAGCTCGCGGACAGTCTCGGCGGAAGCCAAATATGATGGACAGTCTCTGCAGGAAGCGAAAATTGGCGAACTGGTTTATAGCCTGTGTAGGTTGCAGAAGATAAGTTGAAATCCTTTGGATGCTGTAGCACATACTTAAAAGTTTGTATCATATATGTGTTAAGCCGGGCCGCGTAGCGCAATCGGTATGGACCTGACAGATAAGTCAGAGGTCCTGGGTTCGAAACCCGGTCTGGCCACATACTTTCGTTTCTCCTTCCGCTGATTCAAGAAGGGCTGTTGTCAGTTACTGGCGAAAGTATGTGCACTCAGTACTGATTAACCGCTTAGGAGGTCTAAGCCTGCCCAGGAATAGTGTGGTTAGGTTAACTGACCGTCCCGACATGACCATAGATGTTTACCGAAGACGTTAAGCAACACATCAATCAATCAATCATATATGTGTTAAACCTGTGCGTTTCAAGTTTGGTGTCATTAGGGGATGGCCATGGCCGGGGGAGGGGGGCGGGGTACGTAAAGCCCTGCCCACTTGTTCTAGTTCAAAATGAAATATAGGTTTACGCTAATCAATTAAAATAAATGCAATGATAGCTTTTTAATATTTTCTGGAATATAAATGGATTTAATGAATTAATTATTCATTTATTTTTACATTTAAAGGAGTCGTTCGCCATTGTTTACGCATATATAAAGAGTTAAGGAGTTCCTTAAAAAGTTAAAGTTGATACGGACCAACCTTAAAATTTTTAAGATTTTTCCTTAACTTAAGGAATACCTTAGCACTAAGGTGCTGTCAAGACTCATTTTTAACCACTTTAAGGTAAAACCTTACTTTAAGGTATTCCTTATCTCTTAAGGCGTGATTGTGAACCTGGGCCCAGCTCTATAAGTTAAACTGTGTCACTCACTTAGTCTTTAAGAGTCGTCAGTATCACCTCCATGGCTAACACAAACCTTAGATGCCTGCCAAATGACATAACATAAAAGTGTTTTTGCGTCACTGAACGTATATAGAAATTCTGTTGAGCGACGGAAGTCTACAATTGAAACTTGAGAACAATAGTGTGGTACAACATGTTATATGTATGTGGTACATAAAATGTTATTGTTTGGCCATAATTTCTCGTCGAGATTTTTACTAGAGAAGCATAACTATGCAACACGGAAAAGCAGACAAAAGCTGAGCTCCAGTCATCCTTGGCTGTCGCACTACATGCTTATTCCTCTTGCAAACTTCCATTTGCCGTACAAAGGAATGTTCAACAAGGTAACGCTAACGGTGGCCCAAGGTATACATCCTGCTACCGGTTTGTGCATAATCTTCAAGTGGATTTGAGTATGTAAACGTCAGACACTTCTACAGGAGAGAAAACCGAGCTTGGAACTTTTAGGACAATCTTTTCTTTCTCATACACATCATGATGTCACGTTTTGGGGAGCCGAATTAAATCCAGTTGAATAGATTTATGTGATGTATTGCCACCTGGGGACAAAAACAAGAGGCCCAAATGGGCCTGATATCGCTCACCTGGCTATTGTGCAACGGAACCATTCTGATACAAAATTGGTCCAATTCCACTGAGAATTTCTCATTTTCACATTTTGCTACTTTTAGTAACAGAGGCCAACTTGCCTGGTCTTTATATATTTACTTTTGAAACACCTCAATGCAAGAATCATTTTGCCACAAATTTCATCAAAATCCATTCAGGGGTTACTGAGAGATTGCCAGTTTCATGTTTTGTGCTATTTTTAGTAACGGCAGATGGCGGCCATCTTGGATTGCTAAAATGCAAAAAATCGAAAAGCCTTCATGCAAGGACCATTTTGACACAAATTTGGTCCAATTCCATTGAGATTTTCTGATTTTCACATTTTTCTATTTTTAGTAACAGAGGCCAATATGACTGGTCTTACAGTTAGATATTTTTGAAACATCTCAATGCAAGAATCATTTTGACACAAATTTCGTCAAAATCCATTCAGCGGTTACTGAGATATTGTCATTTTCATGTTTTGTGCTATTTTTAGTAACAGCAAATGGTGGCCATCTTGGAATGCCAAAATGCAAAAAATCGAAAAAGCTTAATAAAAGGACCATTCTGACACAAAATTAATCCAACTCCATTGAGATTTTCTAATTTTCACATTTTTCTATTTTTAGTAACAGAGGCCAATACGAATGGTCTACAGTTAGATATTTTTGAAACATCTCAATGCAAGAATCATTTTGACACAAATTTCGTCAAAAGTCATTCAGCGGTTACTGAGATATTGTCATTTTCATGTTTTGTGCTATTTTTAGTAACGGCAGATGGCGGCCATCTTGGAATGCCAAATTGCAATTAATCAAAACGACTTCATGCAAGGAACATTCTGACACAAAATTGGTCCAATTCCATTCAAGGGTTCTTGAGTAATTGTCATTTTTATGTTTGTGCTATTTTTAGTAACACCAGATGGCGGCCATCTTGGAATGCCAAATTGCAATTAATCGAAACGGCTTCATGCAAGGAACATTCTGACACAAAATTGGTCCAATTCCATTCAAGGGTTCTTGAGTAATTGTCATTTTTAGCTCACCTGGCCCGAAGGGCCATAGTGAGCTATTGTCATACCAATGCGTCCGGCGTGCGTCGTGCGTCGTGCGTCGTGCGTCGTCACGGAATTTGTCCGTCAACACCTAAAAACAAATATTCAAACATCTTCTTCTGTAAAACTACTGGTCCCATGGTTCTCAAATTTCACATGGAGCATGACCTGACTCCAGGGTCTCAGAATTGTAAAATTGGGTCAGGTTGAAAATCCAAGATGGCCGCCGTTACTAAAAATAGCAAAAACAACAAAATAAACTTCTTCTTCAGAACCACTGGGTACATTCGTCTGAATTTTGGCACGGAACATCAGTGAAACCTTGGTATTCAAAATTGTAAAAATGAAAAAAATCTGTAGTGGAGTTTTGTCACAGTGACCTACTTTCTGTTTACATGTGTAATTTTGCTCAAATGCCAATGTCAAAAAATGACCTATTTAAACAACTTCAAACAACTTCTTCTCTAAAACCACTGAACCCATGGATCTCAAATTTCACATGGAGCATGACCAGACTGCAGGGTTTCAAAATTATAAAATTGGGTCAGGTCAAGAATCCAAGATGGCCACTGTTACTAAAAATAGCAAAAACAACAAAATCAACTTCTTCTCCAGAACCATTTGGTATATTTGGTTGAAAGTTTGCATGGAATATAAGTGGGACCTTGGTATTAAAAATTGTAAAAATAAAAAAAATCTATAGCGGAATTAGGTCACAGTGACCTACTTAGCGTTTACAAGGCCGATTTTGCTCAAATGTCAATATCTAAAGAAAATGCAACCAATTCTGACCAGATTTGGTCAGAATTGGTTCTTGAATGGAATTATTTCAATTTTGTGCAAGTTGACTATCCAAGATGGCCACCATGGGGGCCGTTACTAAAAATAGCTCAAACATAAAAATGACAATTACTCAAGAACCCTTGAATGGAATTGGACCAATTTTGTGTCAGAATGTTCCTTGCATGAAGCCGTTTCGATTAATTGCAATTTGGCATTCCAAGATGGCCGCCATCTGGTGTTACTAAAAATAGCACAAACATAAAAATAACAATTACTCAAGAACCCTTGAATGGAATTGGACCAATTTAGTGTCAGAATGTTCCTTGCATGAAGTCATTTTGATTAATTGCAATTTGGCATTCCAAGATGGCCGCCATCTGCCGTTACTAAAAATAGCACAAAACATGAAAATGACAATATCTCAGTAACCGCTGAATGGATTTTGACGAAATTTGTGTCAAAATGATTCTTGCATTGAGATGTTTCAAAAATATCTAACTGTAGACCATTCATATTGGCCTCTGTTACTAAAAATAGAAAAATGTGAAAATTAGAAAATCTCAATGGAGTTGGATTAATTTTGTGTCAGAATGATCCTTTAGTTAAGCTTTTTCGATTTTTTGCATTTTGGCATTCCAAGATGGCCGCCATTTGCCGTTACTAAAAATAGCACACAACATGAAAATGACAATATCTCAGTAACCGCTGAATGGATTTTGACGAAATTTGTGTCAAAATGATTCTTGCATTGAGATGTTTCAAAAATATCTAACTGTAAGACCAGTCATATTGGCCTCTGTTACTAAAAATAGAAAAATGTGAAAATCAGAAAATCTCAATGGAATTGGACCAAATTTGTGTCAAAATGGTCCTTGCATGAAGGCTTTTCGATTTTTTTGCATTTTAGCAATCCAAGATGGCCGCCATCTGCCGTTACTAAAAATAGCACAAAACATGAAACTGGCAATATCTCAGTAACCCCTGAATGGATTTTGATGAAATTTGTGGCAAAATGATTCTTGTATTGAGGTGTTTCAAAAGTAAATATATAAAGACCAGGCAAGTTTGCCTCTGCTACTAAAAGTAGCAAAATGTGAAAATGAGAAATTCTCAGTGGAATTGGACCAATTTTGTATCAGAATGGTTCCATTGCACAATAGCCAGGTGAGCGATATCAGGCCCATTTGGGCCTCTTGTTATGTTTGTGCTATTTTTAGTAACGGCCCCCCATGGTGGCCATCTTGGATAGTCAACTGGCACAAAATTGAAATAATTCCATTCAAGAACCAATTCTGACCAAATCTGGTCAGAATTGGTTGCATTTTCTTTAGATATTGACATTTGAGCAAAATCGGCCTTGTAAACCCTAAGTAGGTCACTGTGACCTAATTCCGCTATAGATTTTTTTTTTTTACAATTTTTAATACCAAGGTCCCACTAATGTTCCACGCAAACTTTCAACCAAATATACCAACTGGTTCTGGAGAAGAAGTTGATTTTGTTGTTTTTGCTATTTTTAGTAACAGCAGCCATCTTGGATTCTTGACCTGGCCCAATTTTACAATTTTGAAACCCTGCAGTCTGGTCATGCTCCATGTGAAATTTGAGATCCATGGGCTCAGTGGTTTTAGAGAAGAAGTTGTTTGAAGTTGTTTAAATAGGTCATTTTTTGACATTGGCATTTGAGCAAAATTACACACGTAAACAGAAAGTAGGTCACTGTGACAAAACTCTGCTACAGATTTTTTTCATTTTTACAATTTTGAATACCAAGGTTTCACTGATGTTCCATGCCAAAATTCAGACAAATATACCCAGTGGTTCTGAAGAAGAAGTTTATTTTGTTGTTTTTGCTATTTTTAGTAACGGCGGCCATCTTGGATTTTCAACCTGACCCAATTTTACAATTCTGAGACCCTGGAGTCAGGTCATGCTCCATGTGAAATTTGAGAACCATGGGACCAGTAGTTTTACAGAAGAAGATGTTTGAATATTTATTTTTAGGTGTTGACGGACAAATTCCGTGACGACGCACGACGCACAACGCACGACGCACGACGCACGCCGGACGCATTGGTATGACAATAGCTCACTATGGCCCTTCGGGCCAGGTGAGCTAAAAAATCACTAGAGATCTAGAAAATGGTATTATATATTTGAAGGTCAAGCAGAAATTGACGATATTGCAAGAACAGTGAGCTGCCAAATGATGCAGTCTTTGGGACTCTGCATCGTAATTTAGGACTGGTGATACAACTACATGAATTCCGATAAACCATAAGCTCATGTTGATACTGCCAGTCAATTTACCTCAACGAGCCTTGAAATACTGTTTCATGCCCATCGGAAAGATCGTGAGAGAATCTAAGGTCGGTGGGAAAAGCGTCACCAATAACCAAGACCTAGAAACTGAATCATCAGAAATTAGGATTATGACCACTTTCTGCTGGTATTATATCAAAGGACCAATGGCCCTGTAGCTCACCTGAGATCTTACTGTCAACAGACACATTTTGTCGTTTCACTTTGCCCTCTAGAGTGTACACAAGATTTTTCTAAGATTTGACCTACTGACCTACTTTCAGAGTCGACATGACCCAGTTTCCATCTCGTCCTACATTTCTTAGAGATAAATATTTAGTTCTACATTTCATAGAGATAAACATTCTGACAAAGTTTCATGAAGATTGGATTAAAGCTGAGCCCTGTAGAGTGTAAACAGCGTTATGCAAAGATTTGCCCTACTGACCTAGTTTCTGACCTGACATGACCCAGTATCCAGCTTTTCCTAAGTGTTATAGAAATGAACGTTGTGACAAAGTTTCATGAATATTGGATCAAAACTGTGCCCTCTAGGATGTACACAAGTTTTTTTTCTAAGATATGATCTAGTGACCTACTTTTGGCCAAGCATGACCAAGTTTCAAAATTATCCTAGATGTAATAGAGATAAACATTCTGACAAACTTTCATGAAGATTGGATCAAACCTGTGCCCTCTAGAGTGTACAAAAAAAGTTTTTTTTTCTAAATTCTGACCTAGTGACATACTTTCTGACCCAACATGACCCTATATCCAAATATTCCTAAATTTCCTAGTGATAAATATTCTGACAAAGTTTCATGAATATTTGATCAAAACTGTCCCCTCTAGAGTGAACACGAGGATTTTCTTAGATTTTACCTAGTAACCTAGTTTTTGATCTGACATGATCTACTTTCAAACTTAGATTTCATAGAGATAAACAATTTGACAAAGTTCCATGAAGATGAGATCAAAATAGTTCCCTCTAGAGTGTACACAAAAATTTTCTAAGATTTGACCTAGTGACCTAGTTTCTGACCTGACATGACCCAATATCTATTTCCTTCTAGATTTCATAAAGATAAACATTCCCACAAAGTTTCATGAAAACTGGATCAAAAGTGTGCCCGCTAGAGGGTACACAACGTATTTCTAAGATTTGACCTACTGACCTGGTTTTTGACCTGACATGACCCAGTTTCAATCGTTTCCTAGATGTCATAGGGATATAATTTCTGACTAAGTTTCATGAATATTGGATCAAAACTGTGCCCTCTAGAGTGTACACAAGGTTTTTTTCAGATTTTTTTACATTCAATGGCAAGTAAGTCTGAAAAGATTTATTCACCCTGGCCCAACTTTAGCAGATATTAATGCTTAAAAGTGTGTACGGTCGACGTACGACGGACGACGTAAGACGGACGACGGACCAAGCCTTCGGCTCAGGTGAGCCAAAATGGTAACCTTCCTGGATATACCACGTGGTTGTACGGTAATCTCATAGGCCAGCTCCAAACAGTCGCGATTGTAAGGATGCCAATGACGTTATTGTGCAGTATAACAATACATGTAAGCTTGCAATGGAAATAATGGACACGCTCTTTCCCTCTTAGACACAATTGAGTCACATAGATATATACATGTATATGTCGGACAAGAGACTCGTACTGTACCCGCTGGTTTAATGCGTTATTCATTGCAAGTAACCCTATCCTTGAAATAGGCTAAATGTGAGGTTATCAGTGCGTTATTCACTGCAAATAAACCTATCCTGGAAACCCGCTAAATGTGAGGTTATCAGTGCGTTATTCATTGCAAGTAACCCTATCCTGAATATCCGCTAAATGTGAGGTCATCAGTGCTTTATTCACTGCAAATAAACCTATTCTGGAAACCCGCCAAATGTGAGATTATCAGTGCGTTATTCATTGCAGGTAACCCTATCCTGAATATCCGCTAAATGTGAGGTTATCAGTGCTTTAACCTATTCTGGAAACCCGCCAAATGTGAGATTATCAGTGCGTTATTCATTGCAGGTAACCCTATCCTGAACATCCGCTAAATGTGAGGTTATCAGTGTGTTATTCACTGCAAATAAACCTATCCTGGATATCCGCTAAATGTGAGGTTATCAGTGCGTTATTCATTGCAAGTAAATTTAAAGAGTAACTACACTTCAGGAACTGACTGAATCAGATCCCAAACCCTATCCCCAACATCAAAGGGAAAGATTGATAAAGACATCCCAACAAACAATAAATTACAAGTGATAAGCCGAGTCAGCAGCTCTTTCCCAAGTAGGTGGCAACTCAGCTATCTTTATTGAACTAAATAATTTAGTTTTCACCCTATCCTGAATATCCGCTAAATGTGAGGTTATCAGTGTGTTATTCACTGCAAATAAACATATCCTGGAAACCCGCTAAATGTGAGGTTATCAGTCCAATATCTGACGGCCGAAGCGGTTCAAATAAGGAGACATACCATTATACTTTTATCAGAGCTCCAGATAAGAGGGGGTATTGAGGATAATTCAAAGATAATTTTTCTTATTTCTCAACGAAAACATATGTTGTGACCCCTCATTAGAACCGTCTCGACGAGACGGTTCTAATGATGGGTCACAAAATATGTTTTTGTGGAGAAATAATGATAATTATCCCTAAATTATCTCTGTTACCCCTTCTTATCTGGAGCACTGTTTTATTATGGAGAAACAACAGACAATGCCTTTTAGTTATCATCAACATCTTTCTGACTCTTGTTTTCAGTGAAACAAAACAACATCAGTCAGTTTGGAAAATTTCTGGGTGTGCTTTCGATAGGGGTGTATATAAGTTGAGCCAGCATGCGTCCTCAACTGAGTAAGGTTCCCAGCACGCACACAGCTCTGAATCAAGGTTGGTTCAAGGTTGTATGACCAGTGGGGTAAATCTTAGGACACTTAAATGCATCCATCTAATCTTGTTATTAAATTTTGTCAAACATTTTAGATATGTAGTTTTCTAATTAAAATACAGCTATTTTTTTGCGACATTTACAGATATGAAAATCAGCGTTTGGCGCTTGTCTGACATATATAGCTGTATATAGCTGTAGTCACAAAATCTTAGTAATGAAGGCACATTTTAAACCACCTCTCTATAATAAGGCGACAGGCATTACCGCGGATATGAACTACTAGGTCAAAATGATATGCCGCCTACGCGAGGATGTTTACATAAAGGCAATGGGGTTAATCACCAAATATTCATATAATAAAACCAGGACACTTCGACAAGTACTCAGATTTAAATTCGACAATGTAAACGGATGGACAATTAGCTGTTGATCAGTAAGGCAAATTTGCAACGTAACATTCCTGTACCTTTCCTCTTGTTATGAAAAACCGTGTATCTGAGGGGATGCAATGCCTTAGTTATTCGATTATAGAACAAGAGTTTCACAAAAGATAGCAGAGCTCTAGATAAGAGGGAGTAGTTGGTGATAATTAGGGATAATTTTTGTTAATACTGTATAAAAACATATGTTGTGACCCCTCATCTGAACCGGCTCAACGAGACGGTTCAGATGAGGGGTCACAACATATGTTTTGATGAGAAATAAAAAAAATTATCCCGCAATTATCATCAAATACCCCTCTTATCTAGAGCTCTGGATAGGCAATGATCAGGAATTAATACAATCCAATCCCACATCCTGCTCTCAAAACCAATAGGGAAAGAAGCACACACGCACACGGAAAATTGACAGAAGTTCACGAAAGACACGTACGGTAAACCGAATATGCAGCTCTTTCCCCAACAGGTGGTCATTCAGCTACCCCAATCAAAAACAGCATCAACATTTATTTTTATCTATTTTATTTTTAACTTCCAAAATAAAATAAAACAAAAGGCAGATTGGGTACCAGAACAGATGACCAAACCGCCAGAGAACAAAGACAAGCGGACATAGCACATAACATCTAGGAACCACAACAGGGGCCGTATTCATAAACGACTTAAGTGTTTGCTATGCTGTTGCTAAGGCTAAATTTCTTTAAAGGAGATTCCCTACAACTATGAAATTTGCTCTGGAGGAACAGTCTTACAAAGACTGTTCCTCCAGAGCAAATTTCATAGTTGTAGGGAATCTCCTTTATTGATATTTAGCCTTAGCAACCGCATAGCAACGACTTAAGTGGCTTTATGAATACGGCCCCAGATGTACCGCCTTGGAACGGTAAGCAAAAGATTACTGGGGGGCTTAAACATGATAAACACTGCTGATAAACACTACTCCCAAACTCTAGGTCCGTCTTATGAGGCAGATCTAGGTTTTTTCGATTGTTTTGGAAGACAAAAAGACCATCTTACAGCTGAATTAAACAAGACTGATTCTGAGTCACAAAGTTTTGGGTAACTTTGGAAAAGGAACCCTTCATCTTCTAGTCGAAAAAATTCGTTATGCAGATGCCCAGACCTGCATGCCCAAAGTGCATCTGACCTCTAGTCAGACCGTACTATACTTCTTACGGTTTCGTGTCTAAGGTGACCATGATATATGAATGTTTTGGTTATATGTGCAAAAATTAAGAAAATCATGTGTGGCTGATTCTTTTGCTTCGGTGCATTTTTTAAGTATGTTTACCGTAAAATGTAATGAGCCGCGACACGACAAATCCAACAACGTGGTTGTGTGCCCAGCACAGACTCAGATCAGCCTGGGCATCCGATCAGAGTCTTCACTGTCCGCATGGAAATAGCTTAGACCCTTAGCTACCCTTTAAGCGCAAAGCGATGACTCTGATAAGACTCGGTGAATATCCAGGCTGATCTGTGTTAGCGCTGGGCCAACATGTCACTTTGTTGGTTTTCTCGTGTCTAAGCTGAAATAATTCAGTTTTGTATTGATCTTCTGAAAAAAATATGGGCGGTGATTTAAATAATGACATTTTGCTACTAACAGCATTAATTTAAAATTCGATAAAGGTTTCACAATGAGACTGAAAATATTTGTGACGTAAAGGTGATCAGGAAATGTAAAGCGGGTGGAGTAAATGTCAAACACCGCTGCTGATTTGACAGCTTCATTCAAAATCCCTTGACACATGATTCAACAAAAATGATTGGAGAAACAAATTTTGGATTTTGTTTATTCTTTTACAAAACAAAGAAACTATCATTAAACTTGGCGATTACATTCATTGAAAATTCATTGAAAATCGTGTACAGTTATACAATAGCTTCTAGCCTATTTTTGCGTCTTAGATTCAGGTATGACATCATTTAAATTATTCCAATATTATAACAACATTATCCATAAACCTTTGAACCCTTATATAACTTATGATAATATATAAATCATGGTGCGATGAGCGAGTATATTCAGCCGTGTCAATGCCGCTTTCTTATGCATGGAATTTTCTTCTGTGGACGTCCAGCACACTTCGTATCACAGAGAGGAGTAGCCTTTAGTCTGAGTAGGTCGATCAGCTAATGAACTGGCATAGCATTTACGTCATAGTTGGCCCAGTTCTTGCTTATGTTCGTTGTGTACCAATAGCACTAGTTTATGCTTGAGTGTGTGTCTTAGATTTATTAGTATCTTCAGAGGTCCAGATTAAGACGAAGTTTGATGTTAATTTTGGGAAATTTTCCTGATTTCTCCATAAAAATAGTATGTTGTGACCCTAGCAAAACCATCGGAACACGGCGACTTTAACGAGAATGTCACAATGAATACTTTTATGAGGAAATAACAAAACTCTCTGCCATATCAGTAAAACTCTCTAACCGGAGCTCTGGTCTCGCTTCCTACAGCACCGATTTGGTTTTGTACTTCACATATTCCATTGTTTAGATTTTAATTGTGTACTTGAAATAAAATCTTTTTGCTTGGC
Source organism: Ctena decussata (assembly GCA_963989385.1). Taxonomy (NCBI): domain Eukaryota; kingdom Metazoa; phylum Mollusca; class Bivalvia; order Lucinida; family Lucinidae; genus Ctena; species Ctena decussata. Next base: position 11,690,030 of record OZ022502.1, on the reverse strand, counting down.
ACTAAAATTACAAACAAGTTCTCTTTGCGCACCAGATCGTGTATACGGCTCACGCTCCTTTTCATTGGCCTCTCAAGACTGGACACAGAAGCTTTTCAATACAATAGCACATCTGTCCAGTGTCTCATATGTCCAGTAGTACATTGGCCTTTTGAATCGTGTCAACACCGCTTAACACAGCGAACTCTGAGATCTACACAGCATCTAACATGGCTGCTGTCTTGTCTTGTATACATCTGTAAAAATAAGAAAAACATTACTGGTATCATGTTAAACATGACTTAAATGACTTGGTCACTACGTACTACGTGGGCCAACCTTGGTGGTTTTGTTAATCATAAAACTATCACAATGTTGGGAAGGTGACCAGAAATTAATAGGAGATGTTATGCAGAGTTAGGTTGAGGAATTTCACTTATTTCATGTTGGGAAAAGATGGCATATCCTGGAGGTGGTGAGACAGTTATATTATGAAGATTGTTGTCATACACACTTGTCAGTTTTATTACCAAAACATACTTAAAGGTCATACATTTTTGCATAAAAATTAATGGAATTCCTTTTTATGCAATTTGTACATATCAGTTTTGTTAACTGTAGTTAATTAATGTAATAACTGGTTTAATTTCATTCAGTTTTTTTTCGTATTTCAAATCAAGCAGTATGTTTTTTATTATACCCCCGGCATACGAAGTATGTCGAGGGGTATATAGTTTTTGTCTTTCCGTCCGTTCGTCCGTTCGTCCGTCTGTTCGTCCGTCCGTCCGTCCGTCCGTCCGTCCGTTCGTCCGTACGTAAGTTAACATTTGCGTTAAAGTTTTGTGTTAGGTTTTTTTCTTTTGCTTCTGTTATCCAGAGCTTGTTCATAAGTGCTTAGTGTTACTACAGGATGGATACCGATCATTATGCATCACCTTGATGCTGCTGCTGGCCAAAGGTCAAGGTCACAGACTTAGAAATTCTTATAAAATTTGCGTTAAAGTTTTGCGTTAAGTTTTTTTCTTTTGCTTCTGTTATCCAGAGCTTGTTCATAAGTGCTTAGTTCTACTACAGGACGGATACTGATCAGTGTGCATCACCTTGATGCTGCTGCTGGCCAAAGGTCAAGGTCACAGACTTAGAGATTTATATAACAGTTGCATTACAGTTTTGTGTTAAGTTTCTGCTTTTGCTCTGTTTTCATGAACGTCTTTACTCGAACTTGTTGATATGTGCTTATTGATACTACAGGATGGATACTGATCAGTTTGCACCACCCGGATGCTTCTGCAGGCCTAAGGTCAAGGTCTCAGACTTAGAAATTTCTACAGCAGTTGTTTTAAAGTTTTGTTTCAAGATTTTGCTTTTGCTCTATCTTTGAAATTTATATAACCAATTGTGTTAAAAAAGAACTTTAAGTTTGTATTGTTTTGATTATTGTGAAATCTTGAGATGTAGCCTAGTGATATGTGCCTACATGGGCATGCAAAGTTTATTTCCTATAGGTGGTGGCGCTGGCCGGGGGTATACGTGAGCCCCTGCTCACTTGCTCTAGTTTTACATATTGTGTTGGAAGTAAATCACTGCCTGCTTTATTTACTTAGCTTAAGTAAATAGTGTAAACATTAAAATCTATCCTGTAATAAATATTATAGTATATGCTTTGTATTATTCTTTTGCCACAAATGAAATATCTTTTATATATTTTATGTATTGTGATATTTTGGTTGTCTATTTTATTTAATTTATTTTACAATATAAACAGTACCTTTATACCTTGCTGTAATAAATGTAATACAAAACATAATAAGTGTAGTATCCCTTTGATATAATATACTAAAATAAATGTACCTGTTTTATATTTTGCATACTGTGCTTTGATAGATGCAGTGTTTATTTTCTGTCTAAAGTAAAGTTGTAGTTATGTTATATACTGTGCTATGATGGAAAGGCTATGATAGACCAGGTATAATGTTGAAAATCTGGGTATTTTACCTTACTCAAGGAGAAAATAGCAACAATGTTTGACCCAGATGAGATGGTTAATAGTTTACCATCTTATCTTGTATGATATAAGATTTTAGTCTGTTATACTGAAATAGTATGTTCAGGCGTCTGTATATTAATGCAGAATTTTATATTTTGAACTGTAGATCATATCATAATTTTATTTTATTACCCTTGAACTTTTTATATTACCTTGTTTCAGCAAGTAGCAGAGGTGATTACTAGAAAGTCAGAAAGACCAACCTTCACAATTGCTAAAAATTCTTTCTTAAGAGTTTGATTCCTATTAAAAAAAAGTGTTCCACATACTTTTTTTATATATATTGTGAGAAAATGATTAGTTATAATACATTATATGTTTGCATCTAATTAAATCATAAATGTAATACCCTTAGCAAACTTCTTCACTTTTGGGTAGAAACTATTCATTTTCTGAATTTGATTTTGCTAATTCTGTCTTAAAGAATCATCTAAAATATGCAAGAGAAAATTTGATCTAAATAAAATTAATTGATGAAACATATGATTTAGAAAGAGACAATGGAATAGATATTAACAATTTCTAATTTAAACACATTTGAAACTTTTAAGAGTGTATTTATAACTGCAAAAGAATATGAGTAATAAAACATCTCTTAAAGTTTCACCTAAACCAATGGGTATAATTTAGACTGACTTACATTGTAATAGATAATGCAAAATATATAAAGCCAATGGAATGAATTTTCTGATAGCTGAATTAGATAGTTCTTATTCAGATTATTCAGTTTTAATGGCTTTCATATATTACTGGAGTTTCAAACCAGTCTTGACAAAATTGTATAATTTTTAATTCTGTATAAGGTATGCATGACTGAAACAAAGCTGCAACAGTTCTCTTTACAAATGAGCCGCGACACGACAAAACCAACAATGTGGTTGTGCGGACAGCGCAGACTCAGATCAGCCTGGGCAGCAGCACAAATTGACCAGACTCTTTGTTAAGTGCCCAAAGGGTAGCTAAGAGTCTAAGCTACCTCCATGCGGACAGCGATGACTCTGATCAGACTGGGCGGATGCCCAGGCTGATCTGAGTCTGCGCTGGGCGCACAACCACATTGTTGGTTTTGTCACGTCGCGGCTCAAATAATGATGCAGTTTATATTCCTATTATGACTGACCAGCAAGAGTTCAGAAGAACAGCTATCATCTTCTCTTAATAAAATATCAAGTTTTACCTGTAGTTTTTGCAGAAATATAAATATTTTTGTTTGTATTGTTTCTAATCTAGATTATTTACAGAAAAAATCTTATTTGTTTTAGACATCTTTCTTTGCTTATGAGCACAGTGTTTAATTGCATCTTTCAATATTTACAGTAGCAAAAGTGTCACTATCTTCCATTGCTTACTTTCTTATACAAACTGATATTCTCAAAATATTTTTAATTCCCAAACAAAATATGCAACATACTCTAGCAATGTGTATTGCTTACATGAATCTGCGTTAGCGATTTTGAAAAAGTAAAAAAGTAAATAAAAACCTTTTTTTGTTTTTTACGCAACCATTCTTCTCTCCGCGTCAAATTATTACAAAACATATTAAGTACAGTACTCTAAATATGGTTGGTGTCCCAGTCAAGTGGAATTTCTGGCTTCAGGCCTATATTTGTATTTATTTTTTTAATTTTCTGACAGTGCGACACAAGCATTCAAATTTGTTTGTTTGGCATGGTATTTAGGATTTTAGTTTACATACGCGCAAATTAGGTCTCTGTAGTTTTTAAAGAACTGCAGTTTCTTCACTCTAAAATCTAACAGATTGGCTTTAGGGTCGAGTCGGGTAGCTTCGGACAGCGGGTAAATTCGGACATACCATTGCAAACAGTGAACATTCAGATGAGACGGCTCATAATCAGGATTTTCGCTGTTTGTCCAGTGAATTTTGTTTTATTCCAAACAACTGACATATAACGAAAAAATGTCACTGTCCGAATTTACCCGCTGTCCGAAGTTACCCAACTCGACCCTTCTGATTTTCTCAGCCACTATTATTATCTGATACTTGTTCAATGTCATATTGATGTTAATCATCACTATCAAAAAATAAAACACGTGATTGGGTTATCTCCCCATTACACTGGTGTTTTCTTCTGAATCAGGTTGATATTTTCCTGTTCACAGTGCAGTAATTTCGATTGCTTACCAATTAAACACTGTTTCATTTATTGCCTCAGTTAGTTCTCATGTTTTGCGACATTATTTATTTTGTGGACCATATTAGCTATGCACTGCTTTCAAAGGGTGCTCTTCTGATCTTTCTGTCACAGTAATAATAGTGTTTACTGCTCATATTACTGATGTTGTCGCAATGTCCTTTGTATAGCATAAGGAATAGACTAGTTACATATTTATTTGTTATTTTTGAGTATCTGAAACTTTCTGTTGAGACCATTAAAACCTATAATTACATACTGCATAAGATTTGCATAAACAGAAGTTTGTGGCTAAAATAAACAGCAGGGTATGTTTGTGGTTAAAAGAAACAACAGGATAGGTTCTAGCATGCCTTGCTGCCTTATTATGAAAATAAATGCTACTAATATTGAATATGCTTAAACTTTTGTACCTTTGTACCTTCATGTAAACCTACTTAGCCTTATTCATTTGTACATATTTATGCTGATAAATCATATTTTAGTTTGAATATACTTTTTAAAACTGGTATACTATTTAATACTGATATTAAACTTTAATCATTTCAGATGCTAAATTAATACAAGTATTGAATGAGAGTTGCTGTCTATTTCGAAATCTAGATAATTTATTCACTTCAAATTTGCATATTTCACAAATTCCATGCCTCTGTAGTTTCCTGTACTTTTAACTTTAGCGTGTACCTGCAAACTAAATGAAAATTGAATAAACATAAATCTTGAAATTATATGAAGTAAACATAGGTACTGCGAGGCAATCAAATTAGGCAGGTGGTGCTGCATGTACTCAAACAGCATTAAATTTGGAAAAAAACTTCATTATAGTTTATATGTAGTTGTGCATGCATTTATGTAAATGCATATTTATTAAAGCTAAATGAAAATCCAATAAATAACATTGAACAACATATGAAAAAAAAAAGAAAGAAAAAGAAAACGCTGGGTTTTACTGTCGGAAATGAAGTTAGGCAAATGGTGTAGTAATTGCATATTAAAACAAAAAACAAAAAACATTTGTTCAAAGTATCTTAGAACTAAATATATAGTTCTGCTGTTCATTTGTATGCTTTAATTTTATTCGTAATTTCATGTAATTTAAAAATACATCAATGTGTGCAATTGTAGGTAACTAAGAAAAAACGCATGAACTTCTTTATCGATGATCTTTAAGAAACATATCAAAATACTCAAATAAATGTAATAAGCAAGAAAATCGCGTATAGTTGATTGAAAACAATAAAAAGACAAACCTGTTATTGTTTGATTGTATTCTGCGTGTATTGAAATAAGAAATAATGCAATACATATCAAACTTTGTATATCCTAATTTATATACATATCCTTTCTTTTGCAGAATATTGAGTTTATTTCCAGCAAATTAAGAAATTAAGCATTGCTCCATAGTTTGCTATATATTCCCTCCACAGGGACAAAGTAAATCAATAACTGAGGTTGACCTTTGTATAACAAAGTTCTCCAAGACATTGACCTTTAGTTCATTGGAGGCTTGTCTTCTTTTATTATACTGTAGCCCCTTATAATCATATCTTTTGTGTTTTCTGTATTAAAAAGTAGCGTGGAATGATGGGAAAAGGTACATTTCAGCATGTGACTTAGGGAAGAAACAGTTCAGGCTGCCTGAACAGAATCTTCTTCTTGCGCACGAAAAGAAAACTATAGAGCTTATGGAATCTATGAACCTGGCGTAAACAGTAGCGAATGGCCAGGATGGTTAAGCATATGGGAATCCTAATAGCTGTAGTACCTTTTCACCAGAAACGGGTTTGATGAAGAAAGCAAATGAGCCGCGACGTGACAAAACCAACAATGTGGTTGTGCGCCCAGCGCAGACTCAGATCAGCCTGGGCATCCGCCCAGTCTGATCAGAGTCTTCGCTGTGCGCATGGAAGTAGCTTAGACTCTTAGCTACCACTTAAGTGCTTAGCAAAGAGCCTGATCTGACTAGGCGGATGCCCAGGCTGATCTGAGTCTACGCTGGGCGCACAACCACATTGTTGGTTTTCTCGCGTCGCGGCTCAAAGAGTTTTAGCTCCTGCAACGATCAATGAAGCGTGACAATGGTCTCCCTTTTTTCTGAATAATGTGTGGCGATTTGGATCAGATTGTTTCATAGTAACTTCTTCAATATTGCCTCAAAACTGTTTGTCATTTCCCCGTCAACTTCTTTACTTTTCACCAGATTTTCAAACCAGCTTGTTCTAATTTTTATGGAACAAACACAAATTTGGTATTGTGTTCCAATCTTTAGAGTAATGACGCTTCTTCTTCGATTGACGGATCAGGTTCTTCCAAGAGTATCATTTTGCTCCTTTGTTTAGGATCAAAACTTTTAATTTCGACCTCACAAAGATTTATCTTTCTATCAAACAGCAACTTCAGCTGAAAAGAAAAATGATTTAGATAATCACTTTAAAGAGTTTGATCTGTCGATATAAATCTCTATTAATATCACGGTATATTTATCCTTATCAAAATCAGAGAAAATTAAAGAGTATCCAAAACTGATTCCAGCCCATATGTTCTGCTGTGGTCAAAAGCTTAAATAAGAAACAATTTCCGAAATGTTTGTGGCTCCTGTTATAGAACTGGCAATGAAAATGAGAAAATGCTGTGTATTGCATACTGTGCTTCAGCTGTAGCATATATTTCATTGTCAGTTTTAGTAAATTGATAAGCAATCATTGCTGGTCCTCGTAATTATGGTAACACTGACTATAAAATATTTCTGTGTATCGGGAGGACTACCGATGAAATTCACACCTCTCGATTTATTTATTTTTTTATTATTTATTTTTATTTATTCATTTTTATTTTGGTAAAAAACTTCGATTTTTATCCAGTAGCTTAGTAAATAATGAGTTGTCTGCTTCTTAAAAACATGTGGTATGAAAATAATGACCATAATTAAAACTGCTAGTTCAGTCTTGTAACACATTTGTATACTCTTAAGTCCTGTAATACAATCAGATCCCATATCCTGTCCCCAAAAGCCAAAAGAAGTATTACATCAATTGAGAAAAGTGAGAAAGAAGCGCATGGTAAACCGTCCAAAACATGTTGTCGCCACTCAGCTATTCTAATTGAAACAGCTGTAGCGTCCATTTTTAGCTCACCTGGGCCGAAGGCTCACAGGTGAGCTTATAGTATAGGCAGGCATCCGTCGCCCGTCCCTTCGTCAGTCCGTCCGTCCGTCCGTCAACATTTTCAAACGACATCTCCTCAGAAACTACAAGGCCCATTGTAACCAAATTTCATATATAGCATCTATAGGCAGGGGGGAACCAATACTACTGTTTTTTTTTATCCAAATCGCTTCTTAATATGGCAACTTAAAGTTTCCATTGACTTGTATGGGAAAAATTGAAAATTTACATTTTTTGCTATGTCACTGCAGATATTTTGACAAAACTTTTACAGAAATGTTCCATGACTAGTTCTCTATCAACCGCATGAAATTCATGTAAATTGCACAATTTGGCTGGTTGCCATGGCAACCGAATGGTTAAAAATAGAAAAAAATATTAAAAAATCATCTCCTCAGAAACTATAAAACCAATAAAGCTCAAACTTCACAGAAAGGATCTTAGTACTAGTCTCTATAAAAGTACTGTTTTTCTTGGCGATTGCTCTAGCAGTTTGGTTGCTATGGGAACTGAAAGTTGCCATTGACTTATAATGGCAAAATGAAAAATTTGCATTTATTGCTATGCCACTGCGGATATTTCGACAAAACTTTCATAAAAATGTACCTTGATTAGTCTTTAACCAGCCATGTTAAATTTATGCAAATTGCGCAATTTGGCTCCAGGGATCTCCGGGTGTCTCAACACGTTTTGGCTGTCGAGTCCTCATCCTTGCTTCATCACGGTCTTTTCTTGATCTTAATTGTTGACCGTGATGACTCTCTGATGAGTTAGGGGACCTCCATACGAACCGAACTGCCAACTAATTGTGTGCACCGCAGCGGAGGGTGAGGGTGAAGGTTTGGGCCCAGTAAAACCGGTTTAAACCCCCCCCCCCAGTAGTTATTACTGACCGTCCCAAGGCGGTACTTTTGTTGCGGTTGCATTTGTTTTATGTTCGGTGCTGTTTAATTTATTGTGTTCTCAGTTTAATCCTTCTATCATAAAAATAGAAAATAGGTAAAAATAATTGTTAAATGTTTTTCATATAATTTGCTTAGTCCGTTGTAACCCGTCTGCTGGTCTAAATTATTTAGTTCAATAAAGCTAGCTGAGCTGCCATCTATTTGGGAAAGAGCTGCTGACTCGGCTTATCACTTGTAATTTATTGTTTGTTGGGATGTCTTTGTCAATCTTTCCCTTTGATGTTGGGGATAGGGTGTGGGATCTGATTCAGTCAGTTCCTGAAGTGTTGTTACTCTTTAAATTTGCAATTGCAACCAAATAGTTAAAAATAGAAAAGTATTGAAAAATCATCTCCCCTGAAACTATACAACCAATAAAGCTCAAACTTCACAGAAAGGATCTTAGTACTAGTCTCTATAAAAGTACTGTTTTTCTTGGCGATTGCTTTAGCAGTTTGATTGCTATGGGAACTGAAAGTTGCCATTGACTTATAATGGCAAAATGGAAAATTTGCATTTATTGCTATGCCACTGCGGATATTTCGACAAAACTTTCATAAAAATGTACCTTGATTAGTCTTTAACCAGCCATGTTAAATTTATGCAAATTGCGCAATTTGGCTCCAGGGATCTCCGGGTGTCTCAACACGTTTTGGCTGTCGAGTCCTCATCCTTGCTTCATCACGGTCTTTTCTTGATCTTAATTGTTGACCGTGATGACTCTCTGATGAGTTAGGGGACCTCCATACGAACCGAACTGCCAACTAATTGTGTGCACCGCAGCGGAGGGTGAGGGTGAAGGTTTGGGCCCAGTAAAACCGGTTTAAACCCCCCCCCCCCCCCCAGTAGTTATTACTGACCGTCCCAAGGCGGTACTTTTGTTGCGGTTGCATTTGTTTTATGTTCGGTGCTGTTTAATTTATTGTGTTCTCAGTTTAATCCTTCTATCATAAAAATAGAAAATAGGTAAAAATAATTGTTAAATGTTTTTCATATAATTTGCTTAGTCCGTTGTAACCCGTCTGCTGGTCTAAATTATTTAGTTCAATAAAGCTAGCTGAGCTGCCATCTATTTGGGAAAGAGCTGCTGACTCGGCTTATCACTTGTAATTTATTGTTTGTTGGGATGTCTTTGTCAATCTTTCCCTTTGATGTTGGGGATAGGGTGTGGGATCTGATTCAGTCAGTTCCTGAAGTGTTGTTACTCTTTAAATTTGCAATTGCAACCAAATAGTTAAAAATAGAAAAGTATTGAAAAATCATCTCCCCTGAAACTATACAACCAATAAAGCTCAAACTTCACAGAAAGGATCTTAGTACTAGTCTCTATAAAAGTACTGTTTTTCTTGGCGATTGCTTTAGCAGTTTGATTGCTATGGGAACTGAAAGTTGCCATTGACTTATAATGGCAAAATGGAAAATTTGCATTTATTGCTATGCCACTGCGGATATTTCGACAAAACTTTCATAAAAATGTACCTTGATTAGTCTTTAACAAGCCATGTTAAATTTATGCAAATTGTGCAATTTGGCTTGTTGCCATTGCTACCAAATAGTTAAAAATAGAAAAATATTAAAAAATCATCTCCACAGAAACTGTGTGGCCAATAAAGCTAAAACTTTACTGAAAGAACCTTAGTACTAGCTTTTATAGAATTTCTGTTTTTCATGGCAATTGCTCCAGCAGTTTGGTTGCTATGGCAACTAAGAGTTTCCATTGACTTATAATGGGGAAAATGGAAATTGGCAATTTTTTCTGTCTAACTGCAGTTATTTAGATTTTTTTCTACAGAAATGTTTCTTGAGTAGTCCTCTATGATTCATTTGAATTTTTTTTCCAAATCGCTGAATTTGATTGGTTGCCATAGCAAAATATAGGGTAAATTTTCGTAAAAAAAATCGTCTGCTCAGAAGCCATATGTGGGATGAAGCTGATATTGTGCAAACGTGTTGATGACAGTAGCCTCTACATAAATTTTATTCTTTTTCTTCCAGTCTCATAAGAACTTTGGTTGTTATGGCAACTTATAGTTTCCATTGATTTATTATGGGAAAAATGAAGCCATGAGGGGGATGAAGCTGATACTTCGCATACATATTAATAACATTAGCCTCTACCTAAAATATGTTTTATATTATCATTGCCCATGTGAATTCGTTGCTATGGCAACTTAAAGTTTTCATAGACTTAAAATGGGGAAAGTGGACATTTGCTATTTATTTCTGTGTTACTGCAGATATTTTGACAAAACTTTACAGAAATGTTCCTAGAGTAGCCCTCTATCAGCCATATGAACTTTGCCCAAAGACCTGATTTTGTTTGGTTGCCATTGCAACTGAAAGGCCAAATTTTCAATTTATTCATTTTTTTTTTTTTTGCCAAAGATCTTCTTCTCAGAAGCCATTAAGGGGGGATAAAGTTTATTTTTTGCATAAATGTTTGTGATATTATCCTCTACATAAATGATGTGTTTTATTGCTGTTGTGCATGTTGTTTTGTTGCTGTGGCAATTTAGTTTTTCCAACATAATCTCAGTGCTCAGGTGAGCGATATAGGGCCATTGGCCCTCTGGTTTTTATTGTCGTCTCCTTCATGACACCAAAAAAAAAAATAGTGCGTACCATGCGCCGTTTTTGAAGCTCTTGTTCATTTTATACTACTTCTAATAAAATATATATATAAATAGACCAATAAATGGATAAAAATGAATAAATGAAAACATATGAATTTTCTCATGGTGATTAATACAAGAAATCTTTTCTAATGATTTCTGTGTTATTTGGGTATTGTTTCAATGTTCAGGCTATGTCTTTGGAGACATATTTAAATAAATTATTAGTCCTTTCAATTATAGGCATGCTTGTTAATGCAACAAACTTTCAATGCCAAAAGAAGCTGCATGTAGAGCTGCGACACGACAAAACCAACAAAGTGGCATGTGCGCCCATTGAGACTCAGATCAGACTGGGCGGATGTCCAGTCTGATCAGAGCCTTTACTGTGCGTTTAAAGGGTAGCGACTCTGATCAGACTGGGCGGATGCCCAGGCTGATCTGTGTCTGTGCTGGGCACACAACCACATTGTTTGTTTTCTCGTGTCGCGGCTCAATTGTATGCTTCTGAGTCATTGCTCCATGAAATAAACGAATAATCTAACTGGGTCAAACTGATCTTGGGCATCTTTGATTAGGGGTTCACATCCCATGACCTTGATTTGATGATGAGGTCAAACTGTAACGAACTGCTCTAGGAATGACCCTTGTTCTTGTGTACATGCTCAGTGACCCGTGAATGACCTCTCCCACCGGGACAGAGCTACACTGTGGCCGTAATAATGTCCGGACATAACATCATTTGCTGTGTGACCGTGACTTTATTTTTAATTTATTCGTTTTCGATGGTGTGAAAATCATGCTCAGCTTCCTATGTGATGAAGTCTAAAGTTGTAAAAAATCTTTGAAAGGAGGGTTTGGCTAACGACAGTTAACGTTGGGTTCGAAGTACGTTAAACTGAAATTCAGGATAAAACCTTACAGTTGGGATAAAGTGAAGATTAAAAAAGTTGAAAATAATTATATATGGCTGTGATCGATTCTTTGGTTTACTATAGTCCGAATGTTACTCAATTCTATGATATGAATGGTCTAACGGCCGCCTTGCGTGAGACGAGCATCAGTGTGAAGCCAGCAAGTTACCAGGGTATGGACTATAAATTTTGTGCCATAAAAACGGTGCTTTTTAGTATATGCGAAAGGCGGAGATTCAGAACATATTTTTTTTTACTATTCGTTTTTTAGTGTTTTTTTTTTTTTTTTTTTTTTAAATCCAAAAGAATAATCGGGCTTGCTACTTTTTTTCTTTGGTGTATGCTATTTTTTTCCCAAAGGATCTTACTATTCAGAATTTATTTACGTATGGATACATGGATTTTCGTACATGCTACAATACATCGTTTTCATGGCATTTATGAATGGTTAATGGACATACTTGCAGGAAAAGTAGCACTGCCATTCCTTCTCAGCTGAGGCTAACTCTTACAGGAGAAAAATTACTCCTACAGTAGTCAGAGCTCTAGATAAAAGGGAGTATTTGATGATAATTAAGGATAATTGCTTTATTTCTCATCGAAACCATATGTTGTGACCCCTCATCTGAACCGTCTCGTCGAGACGGTTCAGATGAGGGGTCACAACATATGTTTTTATGCAGAATTAACAAAAATTATCCCTAATTAACACCAAATACTCCCTCTTATCTAGTGCTCTGAGTAGCAAATTCTTTCCTTTAAGGAATTTTGGACAGAAGAGCAACTAATTGTAAAGTAATGAATGTTGACAGACTATTGACCTATCAACTATCATTTGTTTTGGAAATATTTGAAGATGGATAGTCTTATAAATGTACCATTTTTCATTAATTTTGTATTTTATGTTTTGTCAAGTGTGTGTTCTTCGTTGTTCAACGGACGGTCGGACGGACGGTAACCGGTATTGGGGTCATGAATACGTTCCTCTGTTGTGAGGGGGAACGAGAATTGAAATACACATTCACGTACTCTGTAAGCTATTATTTCATGTGACGGTCCCATGATTGTGAAACAGTTTCATTTGACGTTTTAGGAAAATGATGACTTACGTTCCAAAAGAAGAGACTCAGTTAAGCCTGCTCATCTGTACAAACAGAACAGAGCATTTAGGTTCGATATGGTCTTCTGTTTGGCTGTCCATCAGATCGTTTCATTTACAAAAGATAAGTCAAAATAAAAAGAATGTTTTGGAATATTTATAAAATAAAATACAATGATCGTTTATGATTGTAATACGAGTACATATACTTTTTTTTCGGTTGGGGCTTTGTGTAAATATTTTTGAAGAAAAAAATGCTCATGACCTGTATTGAAATGTGATTTGATCTTTGAAACTTGTTTATTTTCAAACTTGTGTCGGCGTGTATTAAGTAAAACAATAAATAATATTATTTTCAGATTACTACAAATAAATTGTTCGAATTTGAGAACTTCGATTTTGATGTGCATTTGGAAACGGTGCCTTAAAACAGTAAAGGCCTTGAGAAAATTATAGCGTTTCTATTCCAGGGACCTCGACCAAATTTGTTCACCGTTTCCAGAGTTAACATAAATAACCTATTGTAATATGCTAATGCCCAAACAGTGAGCTTCGGAAGACAACGCCAATGTTTACATTGAGCGGCCATCAATACTATATGATTATGATAATTCCACAACGTCTAGCAGCGAGCATAATCAGAGAAAATCCAATATGGGCGAGATGAAGACGGAATCTTCGCACTTCGATTAGCCAACAGCATCCAAGCGAGGAAACCTCGAGGAGTTCTGTCAGCCTCTTAGAAAATGGATTATGACGGAATCACATGAATATTGAATTGTTTATGCAGCTCATGTCGCCGGCTTGTGACTGAATTTCATGGTCGTGGCGTTAATATAATGTAATTTGGGAAAGTGGATCATGTCTAATTTTCCGAACTAATACGGAACCGATAAAAAGTATTGGAATTCCGTAGAGATAAATGCTGGTGCAGAAAATTGGATATACTTGCTTCGATTTTTGCTGATGTCCACGATTGATCGAGTTTTGTGCAATGGTCACTCAGAGTATATATGTTGTGGAATCGTGGATAGCCGGAAAGCAAGGTGAAGTTAGTTAGTACTTGTGCACTGGATATAGGAAGAGACTTGTAGTATATGGATAATGAGATTTGTTAATATTACTTACTACTGTAAAAGTTTGCTAATGCGTTACTTGACATAGGTACATTTTTTACCAATTAGATTTGATTATCATATTTTACAACTTTACATGTCCATATTTTTTACACAAAATTTTATTTATTTATTTATTTTTACTTTTATTTATCTATTTTTTATTTTTATTCTTTTATTACTTTTTATTCTTTTTTTTTCATTATTATTGCTTACAATAAAAATGGTTAGCTTTATTTCATTAATGAATTGAACTTCAATGACAGTGCAGCTAACTGACGCATCTAAAATATTTATTCAAAGCAAATAAAACTTAAATTTAATTTCTCATTGGGTTTGAATTAAAAAAAATAACCAGATTGTGCTTCAGCATTTATTGTATTTTTGCAACATTTGTAACAGAGAAATTCTCTGAGAGAAACAGTGACTTTGGATGTACAATTTTGGCAAAAAAAAATATTTTAATAATAATGATAATAATAGACTTTATTTTCAGTGGGTGACACAATTAGCTACAAGCTACTCTTCCTTGAGGCCCACTTAACAAAATATGTACAAATCAAAATATATATTGAATACAAATATACAATATACACTGTTCAGCGAAATTCAGACCGGTTTTCTTCGAAATGTATAAGCTGACGAAAACGAATTCGTTTTGTATGAAAATAAGCATGTATAACTTAAAATTTAATCATTATTCATTATAAACTATTATTGTTTTCCAGTTGTTTCAATTATACAAGAGTAACAATGTAATCTAATAATTGATACTTATAATATCAGTAATTATGACGGTTTATGATTATTTATGATTGGATATAATAATAATAATAATAATAATAATAATAATAGTAATAGTAATAATAATATTTCTGGTTATTTATAATTGAATTTTATATCATTTGGTGTTTATGTGTATTAGTGAAAACATGAGTTTTAGAATATGTGACTGAACCTATGTTTTTTTTGTACTTTCATTTTCTTTTACGCGTAATGTATGCAAAAAAGCGTCATCAAATCTATTATGGATAAATTAATGAACTAGTTAACAATTACAGACCAAAAGTCAAGTCTGAATAAAAAATTAATTAGAATTTTAAAAGTTAGAAGAAATTAGGAAATTAGTATAATTAAACGATAATCCAAACAGGTCTTCAGTTCAGGGGCTCCTCACAAATGGGAAATGTCATTTTTATATACAACAGTATTTTAGAACGGGAAAGTAATTGTGGTAGTATACTCCGTATGTAGCTCGTTCAGTTCATTTACTTTACTTCTGTTCCGTTCTGTTCATGTCGGGCGTTGAATTAGTGTTGATTCGATGCTGAGTCAACGTTGTATGCCCACCGTAAAATTCTAAAAATTGTGAAAATCTGATCTGGGTTTGCAGTCTCTGTCCCAATATTTGGACTTTTTACGATAGAAATACATGTGTGGTCAGTGAAAGAGAATTTGTTTCATCTTTCTGCAAACTTACTGGCTGGCAGGCGGGGTGTCAAGACCAACTTAACTTTTTAACGCAATGATGTTTTTGTTTGACCTTTCAGCGAAAGAAGGCCACACTTTTAAAAGTGCTTCATGTCGCGTCACAATAAGAGATGTCTCTCATTACATGCCTAGTAAACGCGCGATTTTATTGCCACATTGAAACTTTAACGTGAAGCAGCTAGCTGCAGATGGAAAGCCAAAATAATTGAGCTGCGACACGACAAAACCAACAATGTGGTTTTGCGCCCGGCGCAGACTCAGGCCGGCCTGGGCATTCGCCCAGTTTAATCAGATTCTTCGTAAAGTGCTCAAAAGGTAGCTAAGGGTCTAAGCTACCTTCATGCGGACAGCGAAGACTCTGATCAGACTGGGCGGATGCCCAGGCTGATCTGAGGCTGCACTGGACGTACAACCACATTATTGTCGTGTCGCGGCTCAATAAAAAGCGATGCTATTCGCCTAATACATAATGGTAAATTATTTCAGCTTTTGTAAAGATAAAATGGTGAAGTGGTCACAAACTCCTGAAAGTAGCAAAGTCGAAATTTCAGACTTCCCACAAACTCCTAAAAGTGGCGACACCGAATTTACGAAATTTTCGCAAACTCCTGAAAGTGGCCAAACCGACATTTCGAAATTTTCGCAAACTCCTGAAGTGGCCAAAGCGAAATTTTGGAAGTCTCTTTAAACTCTTGAGAGTGGCCAAACCGAAATTTCTGGCGGAGTTTTCGCAAACCTCCCAAAAGTTGCACAACCGAAGTTTCGGTTCAAGTTGCCACTTTCAGGAGTCTTCTAATCAGATATATACTTTTGCTTTACCTACAAGTATGTGAGTGGAAAGCTTTGTTAAAGTGTGGCTGTTTGAATTTTACATGTCAACTTGGGATGGAATTGCGCTTTTACCTGGCATATTATCAAGGGACTTTAGAAAGAGTACCATGTAAAAAATTTGAAAAGTGACAACTCAAATGAGCAGCCGCTCAAGCTGATCGGCGCCCTACCTTTTTGAGCAACCCCTGAGTCATGCGAAACACCTCATATGTGTAAAGCAAATTCGCTTATCAGACTAAAAACAAATGCAGACTGACCTAAGTCTTCGTTGTTCAGCTATTAAAAAAGCCACATAGGCCAATATTTCATGTGGCGGCAGTGTGAAACAGTTTCAGGTGACGTTACAGGTCAACAACCTAAGTAAAACTTGAACCCTGCCACAAGAAAATGTTGACTTGTAATATATACGAAAAGAAAAGACTCAGATCAGTCTGCGCATCTGCACAGATAGAATAGTGTATTTCGGACCCTCCTGATTCGTTCATGCGGACAGGGAAGACTGTGATCAGACTGCGCGTATGCGCGGGCTGATCGGAGTCGTCGCTGGTCTTACGTGCGGTTAAGTTCGTTTTCGCTTGTCGCAGTTCTTCTATACCTCCATCATGTTTTCCCCCGCCAATTAAACAAAGGGGAATAACTTTTGGGACCTTCTGTTTGCTTCAGTGGACCAGGAAACCTTCCAGAAAGGGTCTAGTCTTAAAAGTAAAGAATTTGCTCCAAAAGAGCAAATTCTCTCTTAAGAGTTGATCACATATGAGAAGGGAGGCAAAAATGAAATTGACAGAGTTACTTCCCTTGAAAGTGCATACATCCACTTAACGAGCATGCATGCACTACACATTCCTCGGCAAGAAAGGCTCATTCAAAGTATGCTCTCAAAAAAGTGCTGTTAGCAAGTAATTTAATATATTTAGCTCACACGTTGGGCTTCCCTATTTGCATTTTAGAAGGTTTAGTATATTACGGGCTTTATTTGTTAAATACTGTAATGCAATACTTATGTCGTACGCTTTGCATTTATCTGAGTTTAAATTGAATTGAATACCATTACTTAAGAAGATGGGTGTCTCAAAACTGTGGTTACGAAAACATTAAAATAAGTAAACGAAAACCGGTGTGGAAAAAAAACTTTTGTCACAAATCAGGAGGCGTCTGCTACTGTACGATATATGCCGCGTCCAGAAAGAACGCTATCTGTTAATATGCGAACTAATTGCACAGGGAAGTGTAACATGATCAGAGTACATGTACTCCGTTGTCTAATGCCCTGTCTTACGCTCAATTTTGCTTAGCAGTAGGTTTAAGTTGGGCCTAGGATCATATGACATGTTGAGGGTGAGTGTCGCTTGACTCATTTCTGTATAGCATGTACGTATAAACATTCCTTTTTGAAATGAATTCAAATTTTAGGCATAAGATATGAATGCCTGAAAGTGTACGCACCAGATATTAAGGCAATGATTTTGATTGCAGTGGCAGAACATGCCCATTTCAGACATGTAGGAAATGCTTTTCACAGCACTATCAGAACATGCAAATTCCAGACACTAAGGAAATGATTTTCACAGCACTGCAAACTAGGCATTTAGGGGAAATGGTTTTGATAAAACTGACTAAACATGCATATTCCACACACCTAGAGAAAGATTTTCTATTTCAGACCTTTAGGAAATGACTGTCACAGCACTGATAAAACATGCCCATACCTGACATTTAGGAAATGACTGTCACAGCACTGATAAAACATGCCCATGCCTGACATTTAGGAAATGACTGTCACAGCACTGATAAAACATGCCCATGCCTGACATTTAGGAAATGACTGTCACAGCACTGATAAAACATGCCCATACCTGACATTTAGGAAATGACTGTCACAGCACTGATAAAACATGCCCATGCCTGACATTTAGGAAATGACTGTCACAGCACTGATTAAACATGCCCATACCTGACATTTAGGAAATGACTGTCACAGCACTGATAAAACATGCTCATACCTGACATTTAGGAAATGACTGTCACAGCACTGATAAAACATGCCCATACCTGACATTTAGGAAATGATTGTCCCAGCACTGATAAAACATGCCCATACCTGACATTTAGGAAATGACTGTCACAGCACTGATAAAACATGCCCATACCTGACATTAAGGAATGATTGTCCCAGCACTGACATAACATGCACATTCAAGGCACTAAGAGAAATGTTGTCACAGCATGAAAGAACATGTGAGCCGCGACACGTCAAAACCAACAATGTGGTTGTGCGCCCAGCGCAGACTCAGATCAGAGTCTTCGCTGTCCGCATGGAGATAGCCTAGACCCATAGCTACCATTTGAGCACTTAACGAAGAGTTTTCTAAAACTGGGCGGACGAAAGGGCTGGTCTGAGTCTGCACTGGGCGCACAGCCACATTGTTGGTTCTGTCGTGTCGCGGCTCATGTATACTCCATACACTTAGGAAATGATTTTCACAGCACAGGAACAACACGTTTATCCCATAAATTTAGTATGGATACATTTATATTAGGACTAGAAAAGAGCCCGCGCAAGCGCGGAAATATTTCATGATGGTCAAGTTTATATAAAAAAGCGAGTTTTAATTTTTCAATGTAAATGGCCTTAGGCCCAGGTGAAGATATAACCTTTACCATGAATACTCACTAAAGCTTCGTTTACCTAATTAGTTGTCTGCATCTACAAACTTTCAGGTAGCAGACTGCATTGTTTCTAAAAAAATCAACTTTTTCACTTTTTCCTATAGAAAAACCTAAGTGACTCGAAAGTTGACCTTGCCGTAAAACAGATCAAGGTCATCCCAGGGTCATCATCTATATAAATTTTGTTGAGCTTTTGAGTCCTTGGTGCGACATGCTAAGTTTCAAGATCATAAGATTTGTGCTTCTGGGGGAGAATTGGTTGATTTGATGCTTAACGTCCGCGGTAAACAGCTAAGGTCATGTCGGGACGGTCAGTTAACCTAACCACACTATTCCTGGGCAGGCATAGACCTCCTAAGCGGTTAACCAGTACTAAGTGCACATACTTTCGCCAGTAACTGACAACTGCCCTTCTTGAATCAGCGAGAGGAGAAACGAAAGTATGTGGCCAGACCGGGTTTCGAACCCAGGACCTCTGACTTATGAGTCAGGTGCCCCACCGATTGCGCTACGCGGCCCGGCGTGGTTCTGGGGGAGAAGATTTTTGAAATTTTTTACCATAATAAATGTTTGCCATCTTGGTTATGTGACCTGTCCTGGGGATTTTTTTTTTCTGGAAAAATTGGGTCCTGGAACGTTTTGGGGGAAAATATTCAAGCCCTCTGAAGACTAAAGGCTTATTTAGCTTCGTTGAATCATTGAAATTGATTTGTCTGCTTCGCTGGAAAAAATGCCTTTTCTTACCTGGCGCATGTGTGTTAACCTTACACATTTTTAATTTTTGTCTTTTCGAAAGTTCAGTTCAGTGTGAATTCTCCTAACGACGTTCCCCAAGTGGCTCAGCGGTACGTAACCACAGCCGCACACACTTGGCGCCGTGTGTCCGTCCAACTTTTCGAAAGACCATGTGCGTTGAGCTTTATTCTTCAGTGGGCGAGTTCGATTGGCTACTCGTATTGACTATCGTTCTGGAAGAAAATGGGTCGTTTCGAGCCAGGGCCGTCAGGACTATGACCATTTAGTTCTTCATCCGTTTGGACATATGAGCAAAAATACAAAAATAAATCGTTATTTATGGGGAATGACGTACGTTCATGGGTCGGATTTTTGCATTAGAACCTGCTTAATTTGGACTTGCTAAGCAGCGCGCCGATATAACGACGCAGAACCGAAACGACCGGATTAATTTAAAACGTGTATTCGAGTACACGATAATTTCACTCGAACGCACCCATTGTTGACATCGAAGTTTCTAGAAAAATACTTGGGAGAATTTAAAATGAAAGACGAATTTAATTCCCAAATTCTTTAAATCTACGTGAAACTAAAACACACGCTAACCGAAATTATCAATGATAGCAATATGCGAAAGAACCAGTATAGAAATTACGCTTGAAAATGCCACCAATTTTGCAGTTTATGCGTTACTTCGTTTATTTAGTATTATAGATATGATTTTCATAGCACCAGTTCAGACATGTTGGGAATGATTTTCACAGCACTGGTTGGAAATGATTTGAAAAAAAGATGTACATACAACAAGACATTTAGGAAATGATTACACCAGCTCTGACAGAATATGCATAGTCCGAAGAGTTAGGTAAATATTTTCACAGCACTGATAGAAACTGCCCGTTTAAAGATTTACTCCCTTTATAATAATAACAAAAATGATTTGATGAAATATTTCATGCAATACCGCCGACATGGTCTAACTATACATTTGAATTAGAGTTTAGATAATAATATTTGATAAAAGTGACTTTAAACTAAAAATAAGAGAATTTTTTATACAATCGCGTAGCGCGGTTGAAATCGCATTATTGGACAAAAATAATTTATTCATACGTCACAATCACGTGCACGAATAAGAAAAATATCTCTACATGGTCACATGACACACGTGGTCAAAATCGATATTCTTACAGGCCGTGAGGAAATAGGTCATTTGCATTTTAATTTGAAGATTATTTTTCATTCCACATTTATCGAATAAATATGTTTTTATTCAAAACTTTTACGGTTAATTATGAGACTTCTAGATATTGTCTAACGAAATTTTGTTAAACTATTTGTTTCTGAAAACATGAAATAAACGAGGGAGACAATCTTTAAGATATTTACAGAAAGATTTTCACAGCACTAAAAGAGCATGTACATTCCAGACACTTTAGAAAAAGATTTTTGCATAACTGAAAGAACATGTACTTTCAAAACATTTAGGAAAAAGTTTTCACAGCACTGGCATAACGTGTACATACCCAAGGGCGTAGCTACCTATACGCAAATACGCAGGTGCGTATTGAAATTTTGTCAAATTGACAAAATTTCAACACACACCTGCGTATTTTCATGCTAAAATGTTGTTTATTGGGCCTGATTTTAATGCTAGCTGCCAACAGACACGAAAATTTGAAATATCTTAGCGGCTTAACCCTCTATTATTGCCCTCAATGAGTATAAAACTTGATTGTGCGTACTGTGCAATTGCGCCGAGCTACGCCCCTGATACCAGCACTTTAGGAAATGATTTACACAGAACTGAAAGAGCATGTACATACAACACATTAAGTGAATGATTTTGATAGCACTGACATGGCATGCGTAGCCCAGAAAGTTAGGAAATAATTTTCACAACAGTGACAGTACATGCCAATTCCAAACATTTAGGAAATAACTTTTAAAGCTCGGACAGAACAAGCTTATTTACAGGCATACCTAAAGGGGAAAGATTTTCACAGCACAGACATAACATACCCATTTCAGACATTTATGAAATGATTTTCACAGCACTGGCAGAGTATGCCCATTTCAGACATGAAGGAAAATTATTATTTTCAAAGCACTGATAGAACATGTCCATTCCAAACATTTAGGAAATTATTTTCACAGCAGTGGAGGAACATGTCCATACAAGACATGATAGAAATGAATTTAACAGCACTGAGAAAACATGCCCATGCCAGACACTTTGGAAAAGATTTTCAAAGCAAAGAAAGAACATGCATATTTAAAACATTCAGGAAATGATTTACTGAGCACCGATAGAACATGCCCATTCCAGAAATGATTTTCACAACACTGAAAAAGCATTCCTATACCAGACATGTAGGAAATGATTTAAAACACTGGCAGAACATGCCCATTTCAGCCTCTAAGGTGATTATTTCACGGCTGTGAAAAAATGAACATTTCAGACATTTAGGAAATGATTTTCACAGCACTTTAAGGACATTCCGATACCAGACATATAGGAAAAGACTTTCACAGCCCTGAAAGAACATGTCCATACCAAACATTTAGGATATTATTTTCACAACACTGAAAGAACATTCCCATACCAGACATGAAGCACGATTTTCACGGCCCTAAAAGAACACGTACATTTATGTACCAGACATTTAGGGAAAGATTTGCACAGCACTGACAGAGCATGCCCATTTTAGACTTGAGGAAACGATTTTCACAGCACTGAAAGAAGATGCACATTTTATACATTGAGGTAACGATTTTCACAGCACTGAAAGAACATGCACATTTCAGACATTTAGAAAATGTTTTTCACGGCACTGACAGAACATGCCCATTTCAGACATTTGAGAAATGATTTGCACAGCACTGACAGAACATGCCCATTTCAGACATTTAAAAAATGATTTGCACAGCACTGACAGAACATGCCCATTTCAGACATTTAAAAAATGATTTGCACAGCACTGACAGAACATGCCCATTTCAGACAATGAGAAATGATTTGCACAGCACTGACAGAACATGCCCATTTCAGACATTTAAGAAATGATTTGCACAGCACTGACAGAACATGCCCATTTCAGACATTTAGGAAATGATTTGCACAGCACTGACAGAACATGCCCATTTCAGACATTTAAGAAATGATTTGCACAGCACTGACAGAACATGCCCATTTCAGACATTTTAGAAATGATTTGCACAGCACTGACAGAACATGCCCATTTCAGACATTTAGGAAATGATTTGCACAGCACTGACAGAACATGCCCATTTCAGACATTTAGGAAATGATTTGCACAGCACTGACAGAACATGCCCATTTCAGACATTTAGGAAATGATTTGCACAGCACTGAAAGAACATGCCCATACCAGACTTTTAGGAAAAGATTTACAAAGCACTGACAGATCATGCCCATAGTGCCATACCAGACTTTTAGAAAAAGAGATTTTTACAGCAATGAGAGAACATGCCCATAACAGACATTTAGGAAAAGATTTCCAAAGCACTGGTAGAATATGGACATTCCTCCAAAGCACTGGTAGAATATGGACATTCCAGATATTTAGGAAATCGTTTTATAGCTATGGCAGAACATACACATTCCGGACATCTCGGACAAAGATGTCATAGTAATTGTAGAATATGAACTTTGCTATCAAGTAGGAATCGAATGTCAAAGCAATGACATAATATCCCAGACAATTGGGAAAGAGAAATATCACATATTTCAGAAAATTTGAAAGGAATAATATTGCACTGGCAGAACATGTGAGTCCAGCATTCTATTATAAATGATGTTTTACTTGTAGCACGAACATTCCTGTCATTTAGAAAACAGGAAAGGCATAGCGCAAGTGCATTTTATTTTTATTTTCCAGTAGACATGCTGTTGGGTTCACGGTATTCTTTACAGTAGGGGAGAGTCGGGTAACTTCGGACAGCGGGTGAATTCGGAAAGTGACATTGTTTCCTTTACATGTCAGTTATTTGGAACTACAACAAACATGACTAGCCAAACAGTGGAAATTCTGATGAGACGGTTCGTCTGAATCTTCACTGTTTGCAATGGTATGTCCGAATTTACCCGCTGTCCGAAATTACCCGACTCTCCCTTACATGCCATGGCATCGCATCAACGTTTTTTAAGGGTTGGGTATAGACTAAACTGTGGTTCGGAATCTCATCAAAAGCATTTGGCATGTATGTTTCAGAAATTATTTGAAAACGTTTGTATATTTCAGGTGGAGGCCGGCGGAAGGGACGATGTAAATGGTTTAACGTCGCTAAAGGATGGGGATTCCTGACGCCAGATGACGGCACACAAGACGTCTTTGTACACCAGGTAAGTCTGTATTCATGTCCCCCAACCAAAGATGAGGGTGACCTATTTGTTTCATTGCGGATTCGGTTGGTGTCGGTGTCCGTGTCTGTTTCAGCGACGGCGTGGCATTTTGTACCTACTGTGTTTTATGAATCAGACTTACATGGATACATCATTAGGACAAGCCAAAGGATTGATTTGGTTTTGGTGACATTGATCTTATGTTCAAGACCTCAAGAGGCCTATATCGGTAAAGTTTTCTGCGTCGCAACGTCTTCGTGAGAATTTCTTTAGCCCATGATATTTCTTTTACCAATTGGTGGATTTTACCAAACTTGCGTGGATACATAAGTTGGAAGAGATTAAGAGCTGATTTGATTTCGTGACCTTTTATCTCATTGTCACAGCACTTGAGTCTCGCATCGCAGCTAGTTCGCTATCCTAGAGCCTGTTTCAACTATCAAGACTGTTGATAGATGGAAGCTACTCACCAGCAAATTTTGGTCACAATGCTGTCGCAGAGCTGAACTTGCATAAATATATCGTTGGAGCATTCTTAAATACTGATTAGAGTTTGGTGACCTTGACATCATTTCCAAATATCACAGGAGGATTGAAATATGTATAATTGTCACTAAAGATAAGACGACGCTTGAGCCATTGGCTTGATTACCACCAGACTTGATAAATATCCTTGTGGGACAATCCAAAGAGTTTACTATGTTTTGGTGAACTTGAATCCATTATCTATGCCATACGCCAATATTACAAATGTTAAAATTTCGCTAAAATAAGCTATTTTTTGAACCAATGGATAACTATTCACTTGCAAGTTAGTCTGGCTACATACCCAATTTATCCTCTGCAAATGATCTGACCACCAAAGTAACATACAGATTCGACCTGAGCCAGGCTAACTTGCAAGTACACATCCTTCATTGTGACAAGCTAAACGAAAAAAATAAATAATAAATTTGAGCCGCGACACGACAAAACCAAAAAAATGGTTGTGCGCCCAGCGCAGACTCAGATCAGCTTGGGCATCCGCCCCGTCTGATCAGACTTGGCTGTCCGCATGGAGGTAGCTTAGACCCTTAGCTACCCTTTAAGCGCTTATTAAAGAGACTGGTCAGACTTGGCGGATGCCCAGGCTGATCAGAGTCTGTGCTGGGCGCACAACCACATTTTTGGTTTTCTCATGTCGCGGTTCATATCTAATTGAAGCTGTCATGTCCGTGGAAAATAAGCTGTAATTAGTACGGTATCGGCAGTCACGTGGTTGGCCACGGCTGTCCACTGCAAAAGACGCTAGCGTTAACCGAACAAGGCTGTTTTCCTTGTAGTCTCTGAATTTTCTTAATATAATGGATAACACTCCAGACTACCAATCCAGGGATCGCAAGTTCGATCCCCAGCTTCTCCGGTCTTTCGGATGAGACTTTAAACCGAGGTCCCGCGTCTCCATATGACCTCGTTGTTGGTGGGACGTTAAACCCGAGTTCACTCACTCACTCTTAATATGATATAGTTTGAATGAAACATGTTTTTTTTTTAATTTTGCAGACGTTAATTTTGTCGTCTGCTATGAAGTTTGGCAGGGAACACAACATAACAGGACATATGCATGTCGTTTTAGCGTCTAAGATATACTAAAATCCATGATAGTTTCTTGATCTTTCAGTGCTATTATATCGTAAATAATTACTCCTATAGGTATTAATTTCGAACAAATAAATGCCATATAAATTTCAAATATTACATTTTTTCCCTCGTAAATAATTTTGGAAATTGATCTTTAGACAGTGTGGTCATCAGAAATTGACAACTGTTACGGAATAACTGGAAATTTATAGATTTTAATTGAAAATATAGTCGAAAAGAAAACCAGTTTTAATATACGCAGCCTGGTGACGAAATTATAGCCTATCAAAACTTTCGTTTTCCTTCGCATAGTCAACTGATTTTAAGATAGGTATCTTTGCCAATTGGATAATGTTGGAATATGCATATACACGTGCTTGACAAATGTTGCAAAGGAAACTAAAAATCCGCAAAGATCCATGTCGCAATTTCAAATTACCAGATATAGGCGAGTCCGTATTTTTAAAAGTACTGTCACAATACCAATCGGAGATCAGCACTGTGTACTTGGTTGTAAGTTTTTTTCCACGGCAAACAGCTACATGTATAGCCACAGGAACAAATCAGAACATGTCTTCTCGTTGCTTGCGAAATAGATTGTTCATACTGTCTTTGGTGATCTTCATACTGTCTTTGGTGATCTTTTTGCAAGGCTTGAGAGAAGTTGATTGTGATACGGGAGAAACTTTGATCTAATTTCGACGAAGGGCATTTTGAAGTTGCGTTTATACGCTTTTATTATGCACACGTAAATAAACATACTAATTATGTACGGAAAAATCCTTTATAAAATTAATAGTAATATTTGTTGTGGCTGTTCTTCATTTTGTGCAGAATTCCTTTGTTAAGGGTCGTATACATGATCATTTTTTCTTGTACAAGTTTACTGGACAACAAAAAATGTTATTTTATTTGACCGTGTATATAGCAAAAAATGATCATTTTTATGCCCCCAACTTCGGAGAAGTTGAGGGGGCATATTGGTTTGGGCCTGTCCATCCGTCTGTCCGTCTGTCCGTCTGTCCGTCCGTCCGTATGTCCGTCCGTCCGTAACGCTTTATGGCAGATAGGAAACTCAAGAACCGCTTATGCTAGGATCTTGAAATTTCATATGTGGTATGTACATGAAAAATAAGCGGACCTGTATTTTTTCTTTTTTCCGCCGGTCACGTATTTCCAGAGTTATGCCCCTTTTTCGACTTAGCCTATGGAACCTTGTGAACAAAATATCTTGAGAACCCCTGTTGCTAGGATCATGATTTTTTGCAGGATAACATTGCCCAAGGTGTAGAAGACCTGATTAACTTGTGAATTTTTTTTATAAATTTTTGACCGAGTTATGCCCCTTTTTCAGCTTAGTGCATTGTAAGCCTATGGAACCTTGTGAACAAAATATCTGAAGAACCCCTTAAGCTAGGATCCTGATATTTGGCATACAGTTACAGACTAAAGGCTAAATGAACTGATTAACTTTTGAGCCTATTTCAATAATTCTCAGTTGAGTTATTCCCCTTTTTCGGACATAGGCATTTGTATAGGAACAACCTTGTGAACAAAATATCTAAAGAACCGCATAAGCTAGGGTCCTTAAATTTAGCATGCTGGTTTGGACTAAGGTGTAGATGAACTGATTAACTTTTGAGCATATATCGTAATTTTTTGGTTGAGTTATTCCCCTTTTCAGGCCTTAGGCATTTTATATAGGAATTACCTTGTGAACAAAATATCTGAAGAACCGCTTAAGCTAGCACATTTATATTTGGCATACAGTTACAGACCAAGATGTAGATTAACTGATTTACTTTTGAGCATATTTCTTAAATTCTTGTTGATCGAGTTATGACCCTTTTTCGACTTAGTGCATTGTAAGCCTATGGAACCGTGTGAACAAAATATCTCAAGAACCCCTGATGCTAGGATCATGATATTTTGCAGGAAGATACTCCCTAAGGTGTAGATGACCTGATTAACTTTTGAAAAAAAATCGTAAATATTTTATCGAGTTATGTCCCTTTTTCGACTTAATGCATTGAAGCCTATGGTACAAAGGTACCTTTACACCCAGTCAGGAACCGTAAGAGCTAGGAACTTGAAGCTTTAAACACATGATCAGTATGAGAAATAAGCGAAACCTATTTTTTCTTTTTTACGTGGGTCACATATTTTCAAAGTTATGCCCCTTTTTCTAGTTAGCCTGTGGAACCTTGTGAACAAAATATCTCAAGAACCCCTGATGCTAGGATCATGAGGTTTTGCAGGATGACAATGCCCAAGGTGTAGATGACCTGATTAACTTTTGAAACAAATTTGTGAATTTTTGACCGAGTTATGCCCCCTTTTCGACAAAGGTACAAGCATTATTGGATGAACCTTCTTTAGAGGCAAGCATATGGTTGGGGGCATAGTGTTTCATAAACACATTTTCTAGTTCGTATTGTACAACAAAAACTGATGAATAGAAACTCATCCTATTTTTCAATGATAACTTACCAAACTTGCCATCAAATAGCCATTCAGAAGCAAGAGAATTTGTAGCAGGAGCATTGTAAACAAAAACACATGACTAAAGGGCCGTATACACGATCAGTTTTGCTTGTACAAGTTTACTGGACAATAAAAAGTATCACTGTATTTGATCGTGTATACACCTCATCATTGTCACTTTTTCTTTGCCATTTTTATTGTACAACAAAATTGTACCAGAAATAATGATCGTGTATATGGCCCTTTACCTGGAAAACGAGCCCCAGTTTTCTTTATTGCTATAAATGATCCATCCTCTAAAACCACTATATATAGGGATTTGGAAAGTGACATTAGTACTTATTTATCATGTTTTTCTCATGCTTGACATTTTTGTACTGGTCTATATTGAGTAGCTTGCCTTTGCCGTGGAATTCGTTTTGGACTTTAGATAACAACTCACCTTCTTCTTAACTCAGTTCTAGGTAAAACTGCTTCATTCTAGGAACCACCATTTTATAATATAGAGCCGCTAAAATAAAAAATAAATCATCATCAAGTAAAGGTCATAAATACGAGGTCTGCATGAAGTCTGCGAAAACTGCACAAAGCCATGGCCTTCGCAGTTATTGCTTTTGGCAGGATTTGTTCTCGGAATTTATTAGTGCGTCATGCTGACCAGAGTATTGTTACAAATGCAGCAGTTGCCAATTATGGTAATCCTGTTAATAAATTGGAATTTTGCTCTCTTGAAGTTACAGTATGTCCAGCAAATAAAAAATGTTAGGAATAACTCTGTGTCCATTATGGTTCTTCTGAACGAAGAGTCGGAAACGCATGTCGTGATGGGAATGCATTTTGGGCTACTTTCTTTATTCTGGAAAGCCCCTGATAAATTGGCGCAGTCTTTGATGCAAATTCTGCGATTCTGAATACTGAGAATCCATTGTCCAGTGGAGCTGATAATAATTTGAGCCGCAACACGAGAAAACCAACAATGTGGTCGTGCGTCCAGCGCAGACTCAGATCAGCCTGGGCATCCGCCCAGTCTGATCAGAATCTTCGCTGTCCGCATAGCGGTAGCTTAGACCCTTAGCTACCTTTTAAGCGCTAAGCGAAGAGTCTGATCAGACTGGGTGGATACCCAGGCTGATCTGAGTCTGCGCTGGGCGCACAACCACATTGTTGGTTTTCTCGTGTCGCGGCTCATATCTAATTGAAGCTGTCATGTCCGTGGAAAATAAGCTGTAATTAGTACGGTATCGGCAGTCACGTGGTTGGCCACGGCTGTCCACTGCAAAAGACGCTTAGTTTCTTAATGCAAATACCAAATGCGAGTGGTGATTATACGAATAACACCACGAGAAAATATACCTTAAAGTATTACCGAATAGCGAAGATTCGGATTAGACTGTGCAGTCTTACCTATTTGCATCAGTTGCCAGTGAATTCTGGAATTCTGTGGAATCTGTAGAACGAAAACTAATCAGTGTGCGCGGATGTGAAGCTGAACTGAGTCTTCTCTTCGCACACGTTCGAATGCGAGTTTTTTTTTCTCGGTGCGGCTGATACGTTTTGAAAGATGAGTTTAGGCCATGTGTCGCGTGGTTTGAGCAGACGGTAATGTTTTTGCTTAAAATTTGCATTTGCATTTTAATAATGGTGTTCGTCAAGGGTCAGCATTAACTGCAGTAATTAAGTTGTCTTGGACACAGCAGCAGACATGCGAAACTTCGGGGATGACCATTAATTTCTTTTTTCGTACTTTTCCAAAGCATTTTACGCTGAGTTTCTAACTTGTTCTGCTGTAAAAGATTCCATGATCTAGTTGCTTTGGTATGCTTTGATAAATATTTTTCCATGATGAAATTGTAATAAAATGATAAGGAAATAAAGAAACTGAATAAATACGGTAAATAATAATAATAATAATAATAATAGTAATAATAATAATGATGATAATAATAATAATGATAATGTAAATGATACAGACGATGACAATTACACAGTAGACAGAACCGTTAAACTTAACTATATGCACAATATAAAAATCTGTAATGAGTCCGAAGGTATTATGGGTATGGTATTTTAGTTCCAGGAATATGTTTTCCACGAGAGTTGGCCTTTGTGACCCTTGATCATGTCGTAAACACTTTATGACCCTGTTTCTGGTTGTCGTAATTTCGCCTGAACAATTTAACTGTGTGTGTGTTTCGTTTCTTTATTGCGTGTAGCCTGGCCCTAACTCACTTTCACTTTGTTCGTCTGCTGGACATTACGACCAAATGACATTTGTACTTGCAGGTTTTATGACCATTTATTACAAACTGAATCGATACCATGACACGCTCGTCGGAAATTAATTGCAATTTATTGTCCGAGAAGGTCCGAAATAACATGTTCCAAGACTTCCGGTTATTTTCTTGTCCATAAATCATCGGACATACGGGCCCATCTGGCATGTTGGTGCATATTGATGACCTCTGAAAGATGGGGCATAGTTCCCTGTAGCCTCTAACCCATCTTGTCACTTCACGTAATGTGGGTTAGGTATATGAGATGTGCCATGGCGCTTGACTTTTCACAAAAAGTTCGCGAGTTTGAATTACATGTGTACTCTGTTAGGCAAGCGAATGGGTTCCTGTTTTGAATCAGGGCAAGTTAAAGACAGCGAAAAGGTTTAGGGCTTCGCCTTTCATATGCTTGGCACAAGATACGGTGGGGCTTAAACAAGTCGCTACCCAAAAAGCCACAAGACAACGGGTTTTAACCATATTATGCAAGTGTTTTGGCTATCAGTAGCGTATGTTTTCTTGCACACCGGATAGAAAATGCCAATCTTTTCACCTGGGATAGAAAATCTTTTCTTGCACACTAGATAAGGATAGGCCTACCCGCGTGCTTCCCCTGTACCTACAAATCTTATCTCACCTATGTTATCTCACCCAGGACCGGATAAAAATCACGAGCTTGCAATGCATTGGTTGTATTGGAGGTCACGTATGTGCGTCGTCAAGTGACGATAAATGACGGCAAAAATGACGTCACCTATGCACGCCAGACGTTGACTTAAAGAACCGAATGGCGATCGTTGAAAGCGGCACCTTCTTTCAGAATCAAATAAAACCTCTCAAGCACTAAAATTACGCATTTTAACAAGTTCTAAAGTTAAAGGTAGGTTCCTCTACTTTGAAATGCATCATAATTTTGATGATTTTTTATCCAAGTTGTTGGAAAGCACTTATAAAGAGGAAATGAATAAGTTTCACTAAAAAGTGTAAATCAGAAAATCTTAGAAAAGTCGTTTTGCAAGGGATTTCCTAACTCTGCTTCGCACACCAGTTAGTTCTATTTTTAGTTCGCGCCGAAAATAGATAACATAGCTGATGTCATGCTGCATTGCATTTCGGGATAGTTTTAACCCATCCGCCATGCCAGGACCTCTGGAAGAGCTCACGACAAAAGAAAATTAACTGTTGACAAATGACATCAGAAACTGCGGACTTGTAGACATATATACATATTTATTTTTAGAACTGAAATTCCAACAAAAGAAAATAAACCAAAGGGAAAACGACTATTTTCTACAACATCTGACGATTTTCTCAGTCGCAACAGTTCAGAAAAATAAGAGAATTCAATACTACCCAGAAAAAGACAAAATTATTTTGTGAACATAATTGTTATCGCTAGGCCAGGAACCAACCTTTAAAACAAAACGCGATCTGCAAGAAAAAGTATCTATCATTGGTGTGAGGTCCGGATAGAAAAATCGGCAAGCCTCGTGATGCCGAACAGTGACCCTCGTGACAGATTTTTCTATCCAAACCTCAGACCCATGAAAGATACATATAATCTTACCCAGGTGTTTTCTTACCCAGGACCGGATAAAAATCACGAGCATTGAATGCATTGGTTGTATTGGAGGTCACGTATCTGCGTCGTTAAGTGACGTTGGCATAGTAGATGATGACGTCACATGTGCGAGAAAAAGTATCTATCATGGGTTTGAGGTGTGGATAGAAAAATCCGTCACTCGGGATCACTGTTCGGCATCACTCGGCAAGCCTCGTGATGCCGAACAGTGCCCTCGTGACGGATTTTTCCATACACACCTCACACCCATGATAGATACTTATATTCTCACAACAATAGCTACCGCATATCAGTATCAGATCACATACCTTTTTACTCACATCATTTTCATTGAGAAAATACATAAAGTAGCATGATATGTAAACATTAATGAGTTTAGCATGTGGCCCTGTCAGCACAATGAGCGTGAGTAGTAACGAAGCATTCCAGGTTTTCTATTATTAGTAATCACATTCATTCATACTTTTGTTGAGTGCGTGTTCCTTCTTACTGCTTTGTGTGTAAAACGTGGAGTAGAATGCAACAATTGTCAGCAGGTTGAACTGGAGAAATTATTTTTTTCCACGAATTATCATCTCTTTCCTAGAATCGCTATGTAATTTCACGCGTGAAGGTTCCTGATACATAGGTTCATCACAGTCACGACACGCTTTTGTTCAAATAGTGAATTTGAAATAAAGATTAAAAAAGTATTTAACGATCTATTTTCAAAACATTTTAAACCACCAATCACACCAGAGTGCATCTGTGTGACAACAAGTGGCTTAAGTAATCCGGTGGTTACCAGTATTAAAGAAAGTTAGGTATTACTGACACCTTATCAGGTACATGTACTGGCTGCTATAGACTGATATTCAGTCTCATATTCAGCAATATTCCTCTCTGATCCCGTTTTAAGGGCAGCTGAATAAGATAATACCTGGGGGGTCTAGACTCTCTAAGCAAGGTTTATAAGTCTCTACTTCGAGCCAATCTATAGCTGGAGCTTGAGAAAGATTGCAAATATTCAGAAAAATAAAATATTCTTTAAGTAGGAGACTTGTATAAGTCTATGGCTTCTAGTGAACCCACAGTTTGAAATAAAGTGGGGAACACGCACTTGTTTTGATAAATTCAGCTGTTAGTCTCTTATACGCTGTTTAGACGATAACTGTTTCGATTCGGAACAGATTGCTCCGCAGTAAGCCGGTAATCCGGAGCGAACCCACTGTTCTGTTTAGACTATACCGTTTTCGATTCAGTGCAAGTTACTTCGCAGTAAGGTCAATGCAGCATGCTCAAATGTAAACATGACTTAAATATGCCCGAGATCAGTCCAAAAATAAATTTTAATTCGGATTTGCTTCGGTTTGCTGTTTAGACACGACTTTTAATCCGAAGTAAAAGTTAATTCGGTTTCGATCCAAGGTGCTCTATAGGATTAGTTTACTCCGAATTAGTTTTTACTTCGAATTAGATTTGCTAGTGTAAACAGTTAATTCGAAGCGAATTCGGATTCGATTCGGATTAAGACTCTAGTCATATACCCTGTTTAGACTAGAGTTTTAATCCGAATCGAATCCGAATTCGCTTCGAATTAACTGTTTACACTAGCAAATCTAATTCGAAGTAAAAACTAATTCGGAGTAAACTAATTCTATAGAGCACCTTGGATCGAAACCGAATTAACTTTTACTTCGGATTATAAGTCGTGTCTAAACAGCAAACCGAAGCGAATCCGCATTAAAATCTATTTTTGGACTGATCTCGGGCATATTTAAGTCATGTTTACATTTGAGCATGCTGAATTTACCTTACTGCGAAGTAACTTGCACTGAATCGGAAACGGTATAGTCTAAACAGAACAGTGGGTTCGCTCCGGATTACCTTGCTGCGGAGCAATCTGTTCCGAATCGAAACAGTTATCGTCTAAACAGCGTAATAGAGTCTTAAATTTTGATTTAAACCAATTTGGGTTTTGGTTTGGTGTCTGATTGTATCAGTGTGCTTAATTTTTAGTTTCATGATTTTATATGGATTTCACTGTTTAAATGCAATTTGGATATAATTTTCCTGTTGCAGCACAGTGAAAAATCAACAAAATAAGGACAAGTACGCAGTGCTTATTAACATTGATAATTATAAGTACGCGTCAATTAAGCGCGTATTTTTGTCCGTATGTAACGTCAATACAGAAAAAATACGCTGCTGGTGTGACAAAGATTCCGCAACAGTACGCATGCGTATTTTCGTAAAATTTGAATAATACCTGTAAGTAAATACGCTGCTTCTATACTGAAATTGCCGCATCAATACGCACGCGTACAGTTGTGCGTAGATTACATTCATACGGAAAAGATACGTCGCTGGTGTGATGAAGATTTTGCACAAGTACGCATCCGTATATCTATAAATACAAATCGCACTCGCATGTAAATACGTTGCTTGCATGACAAAGTGTCTACAACAATACGCATGCGTATTTCCATAACACTTAACCGTATTCGCTCGTAAAAACGTTACTTCTGTGACAAACATTTTGCAAAAGTACGCATACGTATTTCTATCAATATAGGACATACTTGCCTTGCGTGACAATGCGTCTGCAAAAATACGCATGGGTATTTTCTTAAAAATAATGATTTAACGATGGTAAATACGCCACTTGTGTAACCAAGATTCATCAAAAATACGCATGCGTATTTCTGTCACAATCAAAGAGTACTAAGCGTACTTGTGCTTGCATTTTTTAAAATCCGCTTTGGCGTTAGGGTTAACGTTTAGATGTGCGGATTTAACACGAATACGCAATAGGCGTTGGATTTGTGAATGGTTCTGGATTTCTTTCTTTTTTGTGCAGAATATTGGTCTATAGCCAGTAGCAAAAAGCAAGTGCACCAGTATGCAAACCAATATGTGCACGGTCCTAGAGGGTCATACGAAGACATTCACTTATAGGTGAAAAATGACACAATAAACTGTATGTGGGCTGTATTGTCATTTTATTCATTGTACGACATTTATTATATACATTTCATAAAGAAACACTGCTTATTGATGAATAAACAATGTTTTACCGGATCAGCTAAAGCCTTACCTCAGACGGTAAACTGTCGAGGCTTATTACCTTAACATGACCATAGATGCAATCATATGATTTTTTATGGCTGTAAAAACGGAAATTTTCGTATGTTAATTTGTCAGTGGTGATGCTTTTAACTATACACTGCTCAAAACATTTAAAGGAACCCCTGTTATTTTTAAATAGACAACAGTGCAACGCATCCCATCTTCACAGCTTTTCCGTAACAACGGAAAATGACATAGAATCCCCAATCCGTTTGCAGAAGTTTTGCGAATTTAACGTCCGTTTAAACTTAACTACTTAGGGAACTGAAATTTAAGTCTATTTACAGTTTCATAAATTCATTTTATTTTCTTTCTTTTTCTTTTCATCACTAATTCAGTTCATTTCCACCTGGCAGCCCATATAAAACACTTAAAACTTAATTAATTGCCAACTACATTTTGACTGCTTGTGTTTCAGCACAAGGTGGACGAAATTTTTAGAACATCATAATAAATTCTAAGGGATGTAAACTTTCAACTCTTCATTATCACTCCCAGAAACTAACTATAGCTTATTATCCACATTCTCCCTTCTCTCACATGCTCTGTCCAGCCTCCTGTCCAATCATCTCGCTCTCTTACTACCACATGACTAATTAACCTGTTCACACCTTTATGTGATTCTATTGTGATTAGTTGCTTTCTAAACAAGCTCCTTATCTCTCTCACACTCATTTCAGAATTGCACCCTCAAAGATCAAAAGAAATTAGCAAGTACTTAGAGATAATTCCACTACTGAGTCTGCAGGACTACCTGCTGAAAATAGTTCCACTTGATTACCCTAAAGATCACTTAATGCTTTATGAATAAATCAGGTTAATCAAACATCTTGTCCCTTTCCTAATGACATACCATATATACATTTCTCATAACTTAGTTCAAATTCACAAATATTACTAGGTTCAAATACTATAAAATTTAATAATTAAGATACTAAAATTAAATTTCAATGATAGTAATTTAAAGTAATTAGTACTTGCATTGCCCTTGTGATATATGAATTTATTACTCAACAATTCACGAACTAGATCTGATCTATTTCGATTCTAACACACGAGAAACAATGAAAAGTACTTGTTTCCTTCAGATCCTGGTAACTGTCCGCCACTACAATGAAGAACCCCGCCACAATTTTAGACTGTAACAAAGACGTTTACCTGTATTTCTTGCGTTTATTATGCGCAAAAATGACGTTTCACCGTCCAACGTTAAACTACGTCATATGACGTCATAAAACGGCGGTAATTAGTGTCATGCATTTCCGCCCAGTGAATTTGTTGCAGAATAAAACACGGAAAATTTCCATCGCTTCTATACGCGCAGTGTGTTAGAATATGAATTCTAACACAGTGCGCCTATAGAAGCAATGGAAAGTTTCCGTGTTCTATTCTGCAACAATTCACTGTTTAGGAGCGCGTGAGTATAATTGCTGACGTCACTGGAAATACTGACGTAATTTTGTGACGTTTTGAGACTTTTGATGGTGTAACGTCGCTTTTTCTTTCTAAAAGCGCCATAAGGTGTACATTTATATTAGATACAGTTTAGAAAATTAGCGGGAACATGAACGCGCTGGCAAGATGGTTGGGAGAATTCGAATGAAAATAATAATTTTCAGCGTTTTCGAGTGTTAGAATCGAAATAGTTCAGTTCTAGCATTGAATTATTGAGTAATAATACACTGTTTGTTGGTCAGTTGTAAGTAGATATATCACTCGCGCTCCGCGCTCGTGATTGAACTACCTTAAAACTGACCTCCAAACAGTGAATTATTACTCAACAATTCACTGCTAGAGCTGATCTATTTCTTAAATATATAGAGGATCTTACATGAGTAGTTATGTATTATTAATTCATTAAACGAGTTAGGGAAAATGGTAAGATGCGAGGCTCCGCCGGGCATCTTATCTTTTTTCCCAAACGCGTTTAATAAATTCAATAATACATGAGCACAAATGCAAGGTTCTATTTATCATATGATACTAAAATCGCATTTTCACACCAATTTTGCACTAAAACGTCACGATATCGCCATTAGAAACGCGACGTTTTTTGGACGTCAACGCATAACGTTACGGCGTAATTTGTATATTTAATCCACTAGTGGATTATTGTTTTTAATGCATGGCTTTATTACACTCTCAGATGCGACGTCATATGATAAACTCATTTTCGCACGCTACTGACACCTGTAAGCGTAACACGTCAAAGTCGCAACAAAGACTTCGACTTTTATAATTTTACGCTTGGAGTGGTTTCTGTTCTGACTTTTGATGATAAATAATATTGAATGGAAAACTTTTAGATTGAAACACATGCAAAACGAGTAGCTGTGTATTTTATAATGCAGCCCGAAAAACAGGATCGAGAATCAATCAAAACGCCGCGACGCACGAAAAGGGCAATTCTGGCAATCCGTACTGGCAATAGTTCAGTGCGCATGCTCAGCCCCCTAGTGAGGCCACAACTTTCCTCGCCTGAAGTTTGCTGTTCGCATAAGCCATAACGATTGTTTTCCTATTACGCGGCTCAAATATATCCCACATGAACTTGTAGCCCACAAATTTAAACAAGACGCCTGAAAATGTTTTTGGGCAGTATACCCCCGGATTTAGTAAAATCATGCAGATTTTGAAAACAAGCACTCATGCTTTTATGAATCATCTTCTGCAATGAGTATACATTTTGAATGAAGAAGTCCAACTCCGAACTTTGTGCATAATACATGAATAACAAGTTATATAAGGGCTGCGACTGATTTTCATTAGACCGGCCGTCGGAAACGCAGCTTATCGGTTTTTTGTTTTTGTCTTTGTGTGTTCGTTTGTTTTTGTTTGTTTGTTTTCTTTTTTTCCGGAAGGCGCGTAATACTTCCAATGCTAAATATCTGTAAAATGAACCTTTATGAAGATTTTGTCTAATATTTGAGCCGCAACAGCGACCCCTACGATTTACATTCTAAATATTGGGACACCCAAAATAAACACCGCAACTGTCCCAAACATGGAACAGCCTGGTTTTACAAAGCGGTACTCAAAAGATTCAGACGGAATAGCAAACAGTGTAGACCCTGATCAGACTGCTCCTCTATCTTTCCCAATACATAGAATTTTTACGGTATAACAAAACGAAAATAAAAAGCCCAATGCTGGTGCCTGCCCTCACCAAAAACGAAACGCAAGAATGAGCCCCGGTCTCTGGGTATCTTAAAAAAAATAACGGGTCACTTTCAATGTACATAAAAATAAATCGAGCATATGCTATATGTACGCTCAAAATCACTCGCAAAAAATGAATTTACATATTTTACAATGAAAACAAATAAGAATGGACAAATATAATGAACTCACTCTCTATCTCATTCTGTATACCAACGTAAAAAGAATTTCTGATTTTATCCATATGATGCATCTAGTATGGAAGTTTGAGATATTATTAGATAATTTGATAAACTCAGGTAATACATTCCATATCAGTGTACCTGAATATGACATGCTATGCTCAAACAACTCTTTTTTAGGTTTAGGGGTAATGAAATTTTTAGAAGAAGAAGATCTTAAAATACGAAAATCATTATTTATTACGGTTGGTTCGAACAGATTCTGACGGTCTATAAACAGGAGCTTGATGATTGAAAGCCTTGATCATAAATTTAGCCTTGCGCAAGAAAATACGCTCATAGATTGTTAGTACTTTGTGTTTATTCATCTTAGCATTCATATAATAAATTTCATAGTTTAGAATAACTCTGCAAGCTCTTTTCTGCAGTCTGAAAATCTTTAAAAGATTTCTTTGAGAAGTGTGTCCCCAAATAATATTACAAAAGTCTAAATGTGGCTGTATATATGCTTTGAAAATTTTTACTCTGTTGTTGATTGATAAATATTCTTTGATGCGCGAAAGTAACCAGGTAACCAGGAAACTGTTTTGGTGATGTAATTTATATGATGTGATCATGTTAGGTTATCAATAAAAACTCCTAATACTTATCATATGCTATCATTTGAAGAGATGATTCTTTGTAAACTAGATTATTATAAGCGTATCTATTTTGCATCTAGACAGACCATATATCTACACATATCCAAACACTGAAGACTATGTTCGATAAGGATAATGCGTTGTCGGGCCAAACGCAGAAAGATCTTTTCCAATTAATTTAAATGCGGACTTTTATCCACGAAGATTATTATGCGCTAAAACCTCTCTATACCCGCCGTACTTGGTGATACCTGTCCCCGAGGTTATGAATTAAAATCTTAAAAAGTTCCTTTAAGAGCAGAGAATGCATACAGAAGTAGCATATACATGTAGCGTTTTTCATGCTCAACTCAGCTGAGCATGAAATTTTACCTTCTAATAAATGACATTTTATAGATAAGTGCACTTGTTGTTTTACTCAGTTTAGCGGAGTATGAAATTTTCTCTGTTACTGAATATGAAAATGCTCATATTTGTTGGCATTTTTGTATTTATCAGCAGAGAAACTGAGAGAGCTGAGTTGAGCATGAAATATGTTTTATAACCTCGGGGCCGGGTGATAAACTCATACGAATTTGTCTGCATTGAAATACATGGGGACAAAGTACTTCTGCAAATTGCACGTCAACGCATTATCCCTAATGTACACTCGCTTCACTCGTCTGATTTATTCACTGTGTAGATGCAAAATGATAATGCAGAATCGGTCTCTGCTTATTACATATTATGTAATTAATACATTATTGCCTTATTGCATTTATGTCGGTTTTCACATTTTGGGTACGACTCCTACCATCGTGCTTAAAATTATGAAAATATTCCGACCGGTTTTAGTGCCATGGCAGCTTTCATATTTTCAAATGTTTGCTTTCGACCGGGCAATTCTAAGATAGTAATTTGGCAGTTGTATTCAATAGATCTTGCCGGTATCTGTTTGTACGGCAAAACTGGTCAAAATATGCCCAATCATATTATTGTTATGACCGTTTTCAAATTATACACGGCAATAACAAAATGAAGTCGCTATGCTCGGGATAAGGTCAAATATGAGCTATTCAAAAACACAAGGGCGAGAAACTCTACGGCAAAATATTACAATATAGCCAAATTTCAAACTTGTCAGAGAGTTTATGCATGTCCTGGTCATCAGCAAGTTTGATGAATTTTCAATAAACAAGTGCGGTCGCCTGCATCCATGCAAAAAAAACCTCCCAATTATCTAAGTCCATAACCTTGATATTAAGGTCACTGAGTGGGGTGGGGGTGATACCTATTAAACATTGGACCAATATCTAACTGCAGTGCAAGTATCAAAAGAATCCCTCCATGGGTTAAGTAGATATAGGTCTTTAAAAAAACTTTAACCAAAACATCCAATCCAGACGCAGACACGGACGCGGACGCGGACGACGACGCCAGGGTGACAACAATAGCTCTTCCTGAACTTTCATTCAGGCGAGCTTAAAATAAAGGACAACATTTTCCCCATTGTAAGTTCATGGGAAAATTTTTGGTCTTTAAGGGCAAGTAACTCCGAAATGAATATTACAATCTGGCCAAAATCAAACTCGTCAGAGATTTTATGCCTATCCTGATAATCTGCAAGTTTCATAATGTTGCAGTTAAAAAAAATTAGTCTTAAAGTTGTCATGACAAGCAATCAAAGGCAAGGATTTGGCAAAATTCATATGGTTGGTAGAGGACTACTCAAGGAACATTGCTGTAAAACTTTAGTCAAAATATCTGCAATAACACAGAAATAAATGCCTAGTTTTACTTTTCCCATTATAAGTCTATGGAAACTTCAAACTGAATGGCAACCAAACACATGGGCAACATAAAAATAAAAAACACAATTTATGTAGAGACTTAATGCAGAGATTCATTTTCATTTCCCTCATGGCTTCCGAGTAAACGATTTTTTCAAACAGTTTTTGTTAAATTTAGCCTTTTAATTGCAATGGCAACCAATCAAAATCAGTGATTTTGACAAAATTCACATCAAGTCTATGGAAATACCATAGCAATGAAACCACGTGCGCGAAAATAATAAAAGAAAACCATTATTTATGTAGTGGCTAATGTTATGAACATGTACGCAAAGAATCACTTTCATGCCCACAATTAGTTTCTCAAGAGAAGATTTTTGAATGATTTTTCCTTTTTTTTTTCCTTTGTGTTGCCAACCAACCAATCGAATTCAGTGATTTGGACAAAATTCGTATATAATCATAGAGGAGTACTACAGAAAAAATTCTGTAGAACAAAAATTTCAAAATAACTGCAGTGAAGTTGAACAAATTGCCAATCTTTATTTTTTCCCGTTATAACTCAATGGAAACTGTAAGTTACCATAAAACTAAACTGCTGGAGCAATTGCCATGAAAAACAGTAATTCTATAGAAGCCAGTACTAAGATCCTTTCTGTAAACTTTGAGCTTTATCGACCACATAATTTCTGCGAATAGATGATATTTTGATATTCTTTTTCGATTTTTAACCATTCGGTTGCAATGAAAACTAGCCATATTGTGCAATTTTGCATAAATTTTAAAAGGATGGTAAAGGGCTACTCATGGAACATTTCAATAAAACTTTTGTCAAAATATCTGCGGAAATACAGCAATAAATGCAAATTTTCCATTTGCCATTATATGTCAATGGCAACTTTAAGTTACCATAGCAACCAAACTACTCGTGCAATTGCCAAGAAAAACAGCATAGAGGCTAGTACTAAAATCCTTTCTGTGAAGTTTGCGCTTTATTGGTTGCACAGTTTCTGAGGAGTTGATTTTTGAGTATTTTTCTAACTTTAACC
The DNA here is from genome assembly GCA_963989385.1 of Ctena decussata. Classification (NCBI taxonomy): domain Eukaryota; kingdom Metazoa; phylum Mollusca; class Bivalvia; order Lucinida; family Lucinidae; genus Ctena; species Ctena decussata. The sequence continues at coordinate 11,648,046 of OZ022502.1, read as the reverse complement.
TTCGGTTGCTATGGCAACCAGCCAAATAGTGCAATTTACATAAATTTCATCTTATTGATAGAGGACTACTCAAGAAACATTTCTGTAAAAGGTTTGTCAAAATATCTGCAGTGACGTAGCAATAAATGCAAATTTTCAATTTTTCCCATACAATAAAAGGAAAATGTAAGTTGCCATAGCAACCAAAGTTCTAAAGCGATCTGGATACAAAATAGTGTTATTAGGCCCCCCCCCCCCCCCCCCCCCCCCCCCCGCCTATAAATGCTATACATGAAATTTGGTAATAATGGACCTTGCAGTTTCAGAGGAGATGTCGTAAGAAAATGTTGACGGACGGACGGCTTGCCTATACTATAGACTCACATGTGAGCCTTCGGCTCAGATGAGCTAAAATTGAAAGCTATCTATATCTGTTGTGCAAATTAATCGGTCACATGTTTCTGTTTGAAATGCAAACTATATTGGTTCGTTCCCCGCATGATGTGTGTCGGCACAGCTGCTAATTGTCAAGTTCAAGGCGCAAATGCTAATCAGATGATATGCAGTCATGCTGTGTTTGACTGACCTTCTATCAATAAAATAAATTAGATTCTGTATGTATTTACCCACACATTCTTGCTTTGGACGTCGAACAGACAACATCGCTTCTACAGAGATGGAAAACTACAAGATTCCAGCACTCGCAGTCCGATTCTTGAAGGGAGCCCGCCTCAGTGGCTTCCCTGTGTTTGATCTGCATCACGGATCAAACACTGTCCAGCTAACTTTGACATGGGCGATCAACCCAGAGGTTAGTCAAGTTAGCGAGAGGGCCGAAAGCAGGAGAGGGGGAGATCGTTGCAAGTCTGCCCCCTCTAAGCCTGCACCCTCAGCTGGCAAGCGCTCTTGCCAGCCTGCACAGAAGAAGGATAGGCCGGTCAAGCCTACTCCTTCGAGGGCAAAGGAGCAGTCTGCTCCTAAGCCTGCTGCCAAGAAGACTACACAGAAAGCAGCACAGAAGCCGAAACCAGCAGCTCCAGCGCCATCAACGCCAGCCAAGCCAGCTCCTGAGAAGACGGCCTCCACACCACCACCGCCACCGAAGACGCCACCAAAGGACGTGGAGATAACTTCACCACCAGCTCCGAAGCGAAGGTCACAGCCACAGCCGGCCGCAGAAAACGCCCAACTACCAGAGACTCACCGACACATGTTCCACAACGAGTCCTTTTCCGAGGAGAAGCCGCTGTCCAAGTACAGTGTGGAAGCGGCAACATTCATGGAACACACTGACGTTACCATCATGAAGCTCCGAAGGAAGGGAAAACCAAAGGACTGCATCGGTGTGACAAGCAGGAGCTGGGAGAAAGTCAAAGTGACGAAGGGACCGGGCAGCAAAATCCATCATGCTGCCCACTGGGATTTCTGGCACGAAAAGTACAGGTCAGCACCAAAGCCGGAATGCCAGCTCACAGCCATCAGGGAGGCAGTAGAGATCGTCAGGGACAAGAAGCTGACGTACACCAGCCCGATGGATCCAGACAAGCCCTAGTCACAAGAAACTTCTTTGCTGCCACATCGCAGCAATCAACGCGGCCCTGGGAGAAAGCATCATCGACAGCCAGGGCCGCTTCCGACCTACTGACCTACTTCTTTGCCAACACCGACACGCGGCCCTAAAGGAAAGCAACGACACTACAGCGACATCACAGCCTCACAGACAGAACAAGAACACGCAAAGACAGAAAACATCACCAGCACCACATCAACGACAGACGCAAGACCTGGACGGACTCCGGATGCCCCAGGGTGGATATGATGCTCTAGTGGCTGTTGGCCCTGGGGACCAACATCCGATACGACTAACCTGAAGAACAACTATGTATTTACCCAGTTGTATATGCATAATTATGTTTCGCTGTACTGAAAAATTGCACAATATTGTTTCGGCTTTATAACAGAGCCAATCTTTGAAGAAAAAAGCCCTACTGGCTGCTAGTTTTATGATCCTTAAAATCCATGTATGCAGCCAGATGCATGTGTATCCGCACCCGGCAAACACTCGCATCAGTGTGCGCATTCGCTTAAGTGGGGGTTTGCAAGTGTCTGACCGTAGAAGAGGTTCCACTTTGACTCACAATGGTCATACGCCCAGTTAGTGATTCACCGCGGATAGTCTCTACCCATATTATTTGCGCCTCACTTGGGTTTTATGTAGCGGGCAAAAGATTAAAGACTGACTTAGGCCCGATTTCACGTCAACGACTTAATTTAGTCACTGACTAACGCTAGTCATTGACTAACTAATACGTATACTAACTTAGTACGTGTACTATTTTATTCCGATTTCACATACTGAATTAAACGATGATATACTTTTATGTAAAATGTGTATCAACCTTTGTGTAGCTGTCTGAAGAAACCAACTGAGCTACGATCTTTTATATTCGGTCTGTATGTATCAACCTATGTGTAGATGACCTGATTAACTTTTGGGCATGGCACCATTTAATCAATATTTGGTTGAGCTATCGATGATATTTGGTGGAGTCTTTACTGACAGCAGAATTCAGAACGGGGGTAAGACCAATTTGGCTACCTGTGCTTTCGACCGAGTCAGTCAATTACCATACATGCAAAATCGGCTTTCGACCGAGACAATCGACAGCAGAATCAGCCCGGTCGACAGCCATTTACAATAGTACCATTTACCGTTATTGGTAATGCTTACGATCGTATTCTCGGTCGAAAGCCTCTTAGTAAAGTACAGACTCGGTCGAAACCACAGGAAGCCAAATTGGTATTATCCCCGTGTTTTTAAAAGCAAGCATATGGTTTGAGTTTGGGGCAGGGCGCAGATGTGTCGGGGGTGGGAATGCAAAGGTTTTTCCAAGCCCGTTTTCTAGATAAATTACTTTGCAGTCGAGGCACTAATGCCTATCAGGATGAAAACACCCCGTAGCCTAAGCAGAATATACTCATGGTTAGCAAGCACATGACGTCATGACGACGTCAATATGACGTCGATGCGACGTAGTAACGCCGCATCGACGTCGGTAGGACGTCATTTCGACGGCATCCGCCCGCTGCATGTGTTACTAACATTTGCCGGAGCCGGGTTTCTTCATGATCTCTGACCGCTGTGTCAGTTTTTTCTGTTGAAATTGTTTAATTACAGCGATGGACTGGTACGGATCATATTATGTCGCCATACGATCTATGCCAGTTACATTTAAGGACAATCATTCATACACTCAATGCCAGCCCGAACAGTGGACTGGCATGGACCTTCGAACGATTGCTCTCAAACGGACTGGTACCAATCGTGTTGTGACTGGTGTTGATATGATAGGTTTTATTGGAATACATTATGGAGATTTGTATAGTCATGGTCTTCATATTTTGACGAAAATGTGTGTACAAAAAAGTTAGTCCTCCGATAACGGCGTACTAAGTTAGAACACTGTTTAGTTCGTATTCTAAATTAGTTGGCGCACGTGAAATGCATTTTGTATTTTACCTCGGGGAAAACAGTCAAATAAGGCTATATCTGCATTTTAAATGCGACGCGAAATCGGGCCTTAGTCTAATTTTGCCTCCATATCTGTAAAGAAATTTACGGTGCAATCTTTCCATCTCTAGATGTCTACAGGCTGTGTTCTGTTTGTCTGTACTTGATAGTATAAACATAATGTTTTCGCTTAGCTTCTTTGCCGAGTTTAACTTTATGGCTAATGAAGTCGAAGACAACAGCTGAATTAAGCAATACATGTATCGCGATTTCGAGAAGTCGCCTTCCCTTCATCAGTTGCCAATAAAGACATAACGAATATTTGTCTTGTTCTTCTTTCCTTTGCAACAAATTCTTTTCTATAACGTATACTTATTAATTCAAGTCTACATGTACGATGCAGTGTAGGTAGTTAGTTAAAACTGAGAGAAAGCTGTATACAAACTATTCCCATATCTAAAATAGCAATGCGAAGCGTCTACTTATTTTATATTATTGCTTCAGTTTGCTCTATATTTCAAAGCACAGTGAGGTTGGTACTGACATTTGTTTTGGGACTGGTACCCAAATATGTTTGCTTTCAGATGCAAGATGGAGTTCATACCCAAAATGAGTTTGCTTCTTTTGAAACAACGCAAAAGTTTTCAGAGAGGAATGCAAGTGCTGCCCGCAAAGTTTCAACTCTGACTAAGTAAAAATTCGCATATTCTGCTTATCTACCGTCGTTGTCGTTGTAAACCTGTGTATTATTAGCCAAGTAGGTGACCTACTTGATTAAATGAATATTCCTTTTGTAGGTTGTAGCCGCTAATTCAACACGATTCAAAACCATGCCAAACACGTCTGCTTTCGATTAGTACGACGAATGATTTATCTAAGGACCACTTATTCTATGTATATTTTGATAAAATGTAACAAGGCATTTTTTCCTTCCCATTTTATAAAATTTGTATTTCAAAATGTTCCTCCCTTGATGAAAATGCGTAAAGTGCCGTCGCATTTGTTATTGACGCATCGAATTTTATTATTATTATTATCTTCTCTTGCCCGTCTTATGGCAGAAGACGTTTTATTGGTTTCTTCTTTTATTGATTCAATTTTATTATTAATTTCTCTTTTTCCTGAGTTCCCGTATTAAGTTATTTCAGAGTAAGAAAAGAGTGAATTGACTGAACAGCCATCGTTTTGCGTACTGATTTATTTCGTGTTTATTTATTTATTTATTTCATTTATTTATCCTATTTGCCTAGTCGCATTTATTTTCGGAGTGGCTATTTACCTGTAAATAGCCAAAAACCGTTAAATAGCTATTTACAGTTAACTGTCAATAGCCATATTGACGATTTTTGCTATTTACAGGTAGGTTTCCTTAAATTCATCAGGTAAAGGGCTTGCACGATACGCAAAAGTCCAAAAGTTCGAGTCCTTGGGATTGGATAAGACTATTTCCTCCGTTTTCACATCTGATAGTTGTCGTGGGCATCTGAAATGGGATTCTAAAGTGCGTACCTCAGTGAATGCGGGGATATTCCGGGAGGAGAGAGAAATCGTTACTGGATCGACCATGTAGTTTGGTAGGTCATATGGCAGACTAGAGAAATTAACGCAGGCCTCGGATGAGATGCTACCGAAGGTTACTGAGCATCGCGTACAAAGATCAAGTGTTTCATTGGGGATGTTTGCAAAAAGATCCAAGCAGCAACTGAAAAATATGACAAACTCCTGATCTTGGTTAAGAAACGGAAACTGAAATGGTTTGGCTACATCTCAAGACGTTAAAACAGAGCACAGTGAAATTAAAAAGAAAAGATAGACAGAAGAAGAAATGGGAAGACATTTTTTTTATGTGGACTGGGATCCATTTCGATAGCACAACTACGACAGCTGAGGCAGGAATAGGTGAAAAGGGATTGTTTTGAAGTCATTTGTGGTGCCCGAACGACCCTGAAAGGCTATAGGATAGACTCTCTCTCTCTCTCTCTCTCTCTCTCTCTCTCTCTAAGACGGCTTGATATAACTAAAATACTGTCTAAGCGAATCGAACAACACAAAACAACCAACCAACGACAAATAGCTATTTTGATGTTGCACAAGGTTTCAACACAACTTCAGTAATGGGAGCGATTATGATAATAATCCCCTTTCAACAGTATTTCAGTTTGTTCGAGCTGACACTCGGTAGGGGTGAATTATGATAAGAACAAAATAATCCACACAGGCCAGTGATACAATTAAGATCTGGCTGAACTCGCCGAGACTGGTTCAAGAACTTTAAACCTGGGCCAGAACGACTGGGTATAATATATTATAACTGGGGAGCAACCAGCAAGGCATTGAAGTCACGCTTAAATGATAAAAAGACTGTAAATAGCCATTATACGAGGGTCATCCAATAAGTCTTGCAAACGCCGTCATTACTGCTTTATCAATTGAGGTAGGGTTATCAAATTACACCGTTAACAGATTACGTATATAATACACATATATGTGCTAAAAATCATGCATGTGCTATTCCTTTCTCAGATATGGGAGGGTTTTGAACGCAAAGGTGTAAGCGATACCGGCGGTGAAATTGCACAAACATGACGTTTTTTGCAAGAGGTTAGGGGAAGAAAATTCCTGCATACATGTTTATTATTCTTTCAAATTACAAGAGTTCATGTTCTAAAGTAATCGCCTTATATTTAAGAATTCAAATAAGAGACAATTGTCACTTCACATTACCAGACAAATGTGGTTGCTAGGCAACAAGAGAATATTACAGAATTTTAGCAAAATTTTAGTTTTTGACGTTTACCTCTGGTTTCTTAAGGCTGCAAACGATATTAAACAAGGCTCGAAGCTTATATTTTCTCTTATATCTACATTTAAGCATCTCGGGACTAGTCTTTGATAACAAATTAATGGCAGTTTAGGAAACACTTCATCTGCTGTGAAAGCCTCTTCTTCATATACTCATTTTATATGATATTTTAGCTGCCCGAAAAAGATGGTGATCTTCATTTGAACAATAATTATATTTTGACTGATGGCAATATCTTAAAGTTGGTACCGTGTACATACTTCAGTATTATTTTCCGTATCTCCCAGCAATTTTCAGATATTTACAAGGATTCTGAACTAAGCTAGGGGGTCTTAAACAGACAACTAGAAGCCACCGCCGCACCCATAATGGTAGCATTCTTCAGTTGCCTAGCAACGCCATTTGCAAGATCATGACGTTTCTGGAAATTGTTGACTAGAAAGAAGGAAAGATGCAATGTAGGAATTTGGATTGCTTGATTCGTTTTTAATTATCATTTGCCTGAAACTCGGCCGTTTGCAGGACTTATTGGATGACCCTCGTAACGTGTTTTTTTTGGCTATCTACAGTCAACTGTAAATAGCCATTTTAACGTTTTTTGGCTATTTACAGTTAACTGTAAATATTCTCTGATAGATTTTCATATGACCAACTAGTTCTTATAAATTTCAAATCATAACGATATTCTTTTCCGACAATAATGTTCTACGTCTCACTAATTAATGATATTTATGCAATAATATTTTCGCAGAACTAGCGTGTAATATTCTCACGTCCTTCTTAGCATTTCGTTTACGCTATTAAAGTAGTTTTCTGGGGAAAGTTTCGGAACATATTGTATATAGTGAGCACGTTTGTCTTATTTTGTGAGTGGCACTAGAACAGAACAGAACAGAAACTTTATTCAATTAAAACTCAGGCCACACAAAGGTGGCGTAAGAGCACACAGTATAAACAAGAAATACAAAACAAAACTGATTACAAGAATTACTTAAAAACAATCATGATGTAAACTTGCTCATAATTACTTTGATAAAGCCAGAAAGCTTCTTTAATGTTCCTTTATTGTCAGATCAAAGTAAATCTTTGAATTTCAACATGTTAGGTCTTGTATAAAAATAAGGCTCCAGGAGATGCTTACGTTCTGATTCAAAGAATTCAAAACATAAAAGATAGCGAAACTCATCGCCTATTTCTCTTTTTGTACATAGTTGACACATCTAGGGGAATATTTTCCCATCGACCCGTCTCAACGGGTAATTTATGGTTACTGGTTCGAAACTTGATGATCGGCAAATAGTGCTTTGAATCAAGTTTTGATAAATAGCTTTGAAAAGTAAGATCTTGCTTAAAACTGGTATAAAATTTACCTTTTGAAGAGACATCACTTTTCTGAACTTACTACAGGTACAAGTACCATTTAATTAGCTAACCTGTTTAACTGAAATTCTACAGTTTATAGATCTGTGCATTTCATTTTCTAATTGTTCCACTTTAATCTAAAGCGCAGTTTCTCGTTATTTACAAACTATATTGCATAACTGTTCGATAAATTATATCACTTATATACTGTGCGCCTTCACGTGTCCCAATATTTCATGTTTACCACTTCCGTAATACATTGCTGTATAGTTGATACAGTTTTAGTTTATTTTTTTACAACTGTCATGTTTACAGTTGCAGAGCTTGTCAAGCAGAATCAGCAAAGTGAGGGTCCCCAACCCTAGCTGGGCCCAGATAGCCCACAGTACTAGTAAGGGGGTGCCTGCCCTCGACATAATCTGGGTGCCTAGATACATAAGCTTAGGTGGGGGTTTGCAGCTGTCTGACCGTAGAAGAGGTCCCACTTTGTCTCACGGTGGTCACACGCCCAGTTAGTGATTCACCGCGAATAGACTCTACCCATATTAGTTGCTTCTCACTTTGGTTGTATGTAGCGGTCATAAGTTTAAAAACTGACTTAGTCTAATTTTGCCACCATATTTTTAATGAAATTTACGGCGCAATCTTTACATCTCTATATGTCTACAGACTGAGTTCTGTTTGTCTTTATTTGATATTATACACATTATGCGTTCACTCCGGTGACTTCTTCGCGGAGTTGAACTTTATGACTAATGAAGTCGCATGCCGTTATCTTCAGCAGACTATTACTGAATTAAGCAATATCGCGATTTCTAGAAGTTGCCTTCCCTTCATCAGTTGCCATTAAAGACATAACGAATATTTGTCTTGTTCTTCTTTGTAACAAATTCTTTTCTATAACGTATACTTATTAATTCAAGTCTACACGTACAGCGATAGAGCAGTAAAGATACTTAGATAAAACTGAGAGAATTACCATTCCAAAATAGCAATGCGAAGCGTCTACTTATTTTATATTATTGCTTCAGTTTGCTCTATATTTCAAAGCACAGTCAGGTTGGTACTGACATTTGTTTTGGGACTGGTACCCAAATATGTTTGCTTTCAGGTGCAAGATGGAGTTCATACCCAAAATGAGTTTGCTTCTTTTGAAACAACGCAAAAGTTTTTCAGAGAGGAATGCATGTTTTGCCCCAAAAAGTTTAACTCTAAGTTATAATTCGCAGTTTTCTGCTCATCTACCGTCGTTGTATTGAGTGATTGATTCATTGTTTTGGGTTTAACAGCCCTTTGAGAAAGCATTTCATTCTATATCGGGCCGTCTCCCAGACAGAGGGAGAAAAAAGAGAAATGATAGACGAGGGAAAAAAATGTCAAAACAACCCCCACCTACTGCAAGCACAGTAGGCCCTTGTCCCTTGTCCTATCATGTTCGAAATCAGTAGGACGCCCATGCACTTGAAGTTATACACAGCATCATCGCACCGCCCGACCACCCCCGCCGTCGTGGTGAACCTGTGTATTATAAGCCCATGGGGGGCCTTCTCGATCAAATGAATATTTCTTTTGTAGGTTGTAGCCGCTAATTCAACACGCTGAGACAGATTAAAAACCATGCCAAACACGTCTGCGTTCGATTAGTATGACGAATGATTTATCTAAGGACCACTCATTCTGTGTATGCTTTGATAAAATGTAACGAGACAGTTTTTCCTTCCTATTTTATAAAATTTATCTTTCAAAATGTTCCTCCCTTGATGAAAATGCGTAAAGTGCCGTCGTATTTGTTATTAACGCATCGAATTTTATTATTATTATTATTATCTTCTCTTGCCCGTCTTATGGCAGAAGACGTTTTATTGGTTTCGTCTTTTATTGATTCAATTTTATTATTAATTTCTCTTTTTCCTGAGTTCCCGTTTTAAGTTATTTCAGAGTAAGAAAGAGTGAATTGACTGAACAGCTATCGTCTTGCGTATTCATTTTTTTCGTGTTTATTTATTTATTTGTGTTGTATTTATTTCTTTTATTTATCCTATTTGTCTATTCGCATTTATTTTCTGATAGTTTTTCTTATGACTAACTAGTTCTTATAAATTTCAAATCATTATGATGTTCTTTTCCGACAGTAATGTTCTACGTGTCATTAATTAATGGTATTTATGTAATAATATTTTAACAGAAATAGCGTTTGATATTCTCACTTCCTTCTTAGCAGATCTTTTACGCTATTGAATGATAATATTTGAAATTCCGGTAGTGTTTTGGTGAAGGGCTAGGAACATATTATATATAGTGAGCACGCTCGTCTTGATGTCTTATTTTGTGAGTGGCGCTAGAACAAGTATATTTTAAACCATTTAGCATGTTAAGCAAATGAAAATTTTGGAAAATTCGCGCAAACGTATTGCGTCCAGCTAGCTAACCTGTTTAACTGAAATTCTACAGTTGATAGATCTGTGCATTTCATTTTTTGATTGTTCCACTTAACCTAAAGTGCAGTTTTTCGTGATTTACAAACTATATTGCATAACTGTGCGGTAAATTGTATCACTTATGTATTGTGCATGTTCACGTGTCCCAATATTTCATGCTTACCATTTCCGTAATGCACTGCTGGATAGTTAATACAGTTTAAGTTTTTTTACAACTGTTGTGTTTATATTAAAACTAACAGAAAATAGATGCGAACTGACAAATAGGACAAATAAATGAAATAAACAAATAAATACAAAAAAGTGAATACCGAAAACAATGGCTGTTACGTCAATTCACTCTTTCTTACGTTCTTACGCCGAATCTTTGTCATTGGCGCATTGCGTATTGGTGATAAATACACAACGTGCTTTCTTGTGCGGAACCTTTGCCACGGCCGCATTGCGTATTGGTGATGAATACACAACGTGCGTTCTTGTGCGGAACCTTTGCCACGGCCGCATTGCGTATTGGTGATGAATACACAACGTGCGTTCTTGTGCTGAACCTTTGCCACTGCCGCATTGCGTATTGGTGATCAATACACAACGTGCGTTCTTGTGCGGAATCTTTGTCATTGGCGCATTGCGTATCGGTGATAAATACACAACGTGCGTTCTTGTGCGGAATCTTTGTCACGGCCGCATTGCGTATTGGTGATGCATACATGAAGTGCGTTCTTGTGCGTAATCTTTGTCATGGCCGGATTGCGTATTTATGTCAAATACGCGTATTTACGTACTCGTGCGTATTCGTGGTACCAGTCGGAGATGCGTATTTATGACTGGCGTATGTGTGCAGAATCTTTGTCACGTCCGCATTTGCGTATTTATGATTATTTTGTTCATTTTTTCCTGTGCAGTTTCCCCTTTTTTTCATTTTTACAATAAACTTTTGAAACGTTAGAAGAAAACGGATGTCAAACATATACCAAACAAAAAAAGAAACGCACACAGCAAGATTTTCCTGTTTAATTTACCTTTTATAGCATGAATAGAAAATGTCTAAAAATCCGTTTTTCTGGTCAAATCTTGCCCGGACTTCATCATGGCGTAGATAAGTATATGTACCTTCGTTATGCATGAAAAATACGCATTAATGAAATCGCTGACAATGGCCTCTTATTGAAGGCGGTGACATTGAAAACTGACCCCTGCCTTGTTCAGAGACGCGTCAGAAAGTACTGAATTGACACAATTAAATGAAATTTTCGGGTTGAACTGTCCGATTGTCTATCTGTATTTCTGTATGAATGATTGTTTTAAATTGTTTGCTATTCCCAAGAAAAGACGAAAATATTACTGTGTGCGTTTTTTTTTTTTTTTTTTTTTTTTTTTGTTTGGTATATTTACCAAGAAACTGCTGGGTAAGTGTTTGTTGCTATACCGTGTTTTACATTTAGGCAGCGGATATAAGTAATTGATTCTATTGTTAACGCATGAAAAACATACGGCCAAAAGCATTCATGTGCGGTCATACACCTTTCAGTGATCATGCCCTTCTTCCCAAGGAATGCGAATCTTTCACGGATTCTTAATAAGTAAGGTTTCCACCCCCACCCGCATGTCAATCATGCCTCTCGTAGTTTTGCAACAGTGTTCTACTGTTCGACAGGCCGTGGTTTCGTAAGCCTTACTACTGATTAGTTCCTATGCAGACTACAATCAGCTGATAAACATTTATTTGACAACTTAATATGTCGATTTTAGGTCATAGGTGAAATGCTTTACTAGAATTAATTCTTGATCACCAGACCGTCAGATTTGGAAATTACAAGGACGATTCGGGAGTAAATGTCCCTCAACCGCTACAGATGACATTATCATATCAATAATTTGATATAATCTGAATGTTTTGTATCAGTACATGACCTATTTTGTGTCCATTACCTAACCCCCACGCACTCTCGACTGTGACTTGCTCAACAAATATGTAAAACTTCCCTCTGTATACTTTCTTGTCAGCAATTGTATATGTGTTATTGTATTCATAACTACCATGTTCATATTGTACATATGTTTGTCATAACCTCACATGTCTGTACAGACTTGAGTGTAATAAAGTATATGTTCGTTAAAAAAAAATCTTGATGTTGCATCTTATATATTATATATGATATTTTTGGCAAGTCGTATACATTGTATTAATTATTTCATAATAAGCTCATAAATGATATTTTATAAGATTTTACGCGCACTTAATATATACCATATAAAATGCAATTATTTGATAAATATATTTTTGATATGAGGCTATTAGTATTTTATGAACAATTTGAAATGAAGTTTTAAATGTACAGTTTCAGTTCAAGAAATTCATAAAACGCCAATAACTACATTTCAAAAATATAAATTATAGCAATATTTTCATTTTAGATCGTATGTCTTAATTAAAGTTCATGTTAAAAATATTAGACACTACATAAGCTCAGATGTTTGATCAAGTACATTTATTTCATTGCATTAAATGCATTAATTGAGACGCATTATTGATAATATCAGGTTAAGTCTCACATATTACAGCATCTAATTTTATGTTCAATCTGATGTATAACAACCTTGTTACAAGTGGTTATAATATTTTCATATTTTGTATTATATTTATTGAAATCAAAATATTAATTACTTCAATTTGATAAATAGTGTATTAGTAATATATAGTAGAAAATTGTCTATAGGTCTGTGCTTAGATAGACGTTTATAACTCTGCCTCTGTCTGTATTCGAGATCTGGATATTAGTTGTCCCTGTGCGGACAGTCATTAGAAGTGATGTTCATAGATCCGGAGGGAAATATAATCACTTTATCAAGAACCAAGGAATCGATAATTGTAAGTTATTTTCTACTTATGGCGATCCGTACGTCCAAGTTATGGCCAATATACATCACTTATCTTAGCAATATACGACGCAGTTAATCATACCGTGTAATACTAGTTTATAAAAGTCTGAAAATTTGTATACAGATACGATATTATATCGTATCTGGATACAAAATTTCAGACTTTATGAACTGGCACGCTTAGTACCAGTGTATGAAGGTCTGAAATGTTGTAGATACAAAATTTTAGACTTTATTAGCAGGCACGTGTAGTACCAGTTTATAAGAGTCTGAAAGGTTGTATCCAGATATTATATATCGTATATCGAATCTGGATATAAATTTCAGACTTTATAAACTGGTCCTGCATTCTTGACCACTGCGTTGTATAATTGTATAAATTTCCTTGCAGTTCAATGATGGACGGACGCTCGGCGCCCCGTTACTGCGGCGGTGGATTCGTTCCGCTGAGGTGCGGGGGCAACGTCGATATGAGAATTGAAATACTACTAGAGAGAGAGAGAGAGAGAGAGAGACCTGTTTATTGCGCTATCTTAATACTTCTTTTGTTGCTTCATGTAACTATTACCCGTTTGGTGTTGTAAATGGGATGTAGAAATTAGTTCGTGGATGGATTGTGGAAATTGGTTCGTAGAAATGGGTTCGTGGATGGGAAGTGTAAATGGGTTCGTGGATGGGATGTGTAAATTGGTTCGTGGATGGGATGTAGAAATGGGTTCGTGGATGGGATGTGTAAATTGGTTCGTGGATGGGATGTAGAAATTGGTTCGTGGATGGGATGTTGAAATTGGTTCGTGGGTGAGATGTGTAAATTGGTTCGTGGATGGGATGTTGAAATTGGTTCGTGGATGGGGTGTAGAAATAGGTTCGTGGATGGGATGTAGTAATGGGTTCGTGGATGGGATGTGGAAATTGATTGTATCGGTTCCTGATTATTTGCACTAGTTCGTAATTTTCAGACGTTTCCTGTGGGTAGATAACGTGGTATCGTCCTAACACAGACTGGTCCTACTCGAAAACAGATGAGTTTTTTTTTCTTTTCATATGGCCGCCCTTTTAAGCTGTGAGTATCCCCACCTAAAATGATCTTACATGCTCACAGGCCCCGAGGTTATAAAACTTTTTTCATGCTCAACTCAGCTGAGCATGAAATTTTACCTGTTAATACACCTTTCCTATAAATCGATTGAGTCGCGCACGAGTTATCTACCCAAGTAGACTGTGACGTCATCTATAGGATATCCCATATAATTCAATACAACTGCGAGCACACATAACATGCATAAAGCAGACGTTTTGTAAATGTAAACTGCAAAAAAAATCATTGAAAGACCAAATTAAAGTATAATTGCCCCGTTTTCATGTAACATTTTTATTTATATATATTTTTATTTATTTATTTTAATATCATATTGAGAATCCCGACAAGTCGCTCTTGATTTTTATGACCCCTTTTAATCGACGCCGTGTTTTAACACCCCGGCAATACATTCACGTTTGTTCAATATAAAAAAAGCTACATTTCGTATAAATAAGTTTCGTAAATCTGAAAAGTTATTTCCATTTTTTCGACATTCAGATAGTAACTACGTATTATTACCGGACCACGTACCGGGCAGATTATAGCGCTGATATTTATAGTTTCTTGTGCGATACACGGATCTAAAAACATCAGCATCCAGACAGTTTTCCGTAATTTTTAACTCGAGGTTGAATTCATATTATTTTTTTCCATCTCTTATTATCTTCGGTATTATTTATTTAATCGTTTCCATTTCACGGTAGGTGTTCTTAAAGCTGCCTTCCGAACACGTGTCTAGGTAATACACAATCATGGGTGTTTGTTTATTGCGGCAATGCGCGCAATTCGGTGATTACACAAACCAATTCCGTATCAGCACACTTTGTTGTCATTTTTAGCGTGTGTCTGCTTTATAATCAGCCAATCGTTCGTTTTGTATCTTTTGTAATATCGGTCTGAACATCTTCCGTTATTTTCTTTCTTTTCCTTATGTTTTAGAAGCTGTACTGGTGATACATACTCTTTCGATTACGGTAATTTTGGCCAGAAACTTTGGTGGGAAATCTTTTAGTTTTGCGTCAAATTCCCAAAAGCTTTAAGTTATAAAGCTTATTTTCCGACAAAGTAAGAGCTAAATATAGTTGGAACAAAATAATTGTCTTAATGTTAACCGTTGAATGTTAGTTTTGAATATACGGAAAACCGGCATTTATTTGGTTACACAATGAAAACGATAGCCTATCCTATAGATGACGTCATAGGCGTTGCAAGGGACAAAACTCGAACAGACTCTGAATTATAGGAAAGGTGTATAAATAGCAAATAACTGATAAGTACAGTTGTTTTATTCCTCATTTTAGCTGAGCATGAAATTTTCGTTGCTTATAAATATGAAAATGCCAACATTAGTTGGCATTTTCATATTTATCAGCAGAGAAAATTTCATGCTCAGCTGAGTTGAGCACGAAAAAAGTTTTATAACCTCGGGGCCAGGTTACATATCGCCTAGGTATGGCGCCCAACATTAGGCTAAAGTCAGTAATGTGAGATAATTTTACAGGCCTAAAATTCCTTAAAATTGGTAGTGGCAAACGGCATATGAGAGATGCCAATTAGTTGTGGTCATAGGTTTAGACATTTACGAAACTTACCGAATGCTCGTTCGTAAATTTTATATCGAATGAAGTGGTCATTGAATATGACATACATGAAATTCACCAAAGGTTCGTTTCTTTA
This sequence comes from Ctena decussata, assembly GCA_963989385.1. Taxonomy (NCBI): domain Eukaryota; kingdom Metazoa; phylum Mollusca; class Bivalvia; order Lucinida; family Lucinidae; genus Ctena; species Ctena decussata. The sequence goes on along the minus strand of OZ022502.1, from coordinate 11,632,315 downwards.
ATTTCTTATGGATAGAATGAGCACTCGATTAAGATCGGCTATTAAGGTTCTCTGTTTACTTAATTCTGTTACTATATGTCAGATGGGTTCAGCTGAGCACGTCAAAGCATTAAATGGTTCGCCATATGACGTCGTTGTAATTCAGTTGCAAACGTCATGTCATGAAGCTCATTTGACCATACGTTGCATAATACGTGGTTACTTGCGTGTAACATCATGATGCCGTTCATGAAAACAATATTATATAACTTTTGTATTAAGTCATCATGATATCCCATTTTGAATCAGTCATCTAAAACTCGTGGTCATTTCATATGAAATTTATTAAATGACCTCTCGTGTAAACTCCGCTAGAGGTCTAGAGGTGTAGCAATGGGACTAGTTTCATTCAATGTTGTGTGCCTACAAATATGAGAAAACCAACAAGGTGGTTGTGCGTCCAGTCCAGACTCTGACCAGCCTGTGCATCATTCCAGTCTGATCAGACTCATTGCCAAGCGCTGAAAGAGTAGCTAAGAGTCTAAGCTGCTTCCATGCGGACAGCGAAGACTCTGACCAGACTGGGCGGATGCCCAGGCTGATCTGAGTCTGCGCTGGGCGCACATCCACTTTGTTGGTTTTGTCGTGTCGCGGCTCATATAATTCAGTAGCTTATCGTAACGATAAGTGAATGACCTTCAAATGCTTCACTAATATTGCGGAGCTAGGAGGATGACATTTTTGTGGTTTTTCGAAATACCTACAGATATTGTGTAGCATAGCAACACCCGGGCAACTATATTAGATTAGTATTTTGCTAGGATATCAGTCTTCACTTCATTATCAATATACGGGAATTCGACAAAACGCCGTATCAGGGAACAGCTTATTTGCGATTTTTTCTCTTTTGATTGATTGTAATTTGACGCTCCATTTTGGTTGAGAGCAATAGTATCACTGCAAAGAGAAAAAATATACAGTCGTACGCAGAGCTATACATACTATTAGATAAGCCATGTTTTTTATTTGTTTTATTTTTGTTTTCTTATTTCTCCATAAAACGAAGATTATGCCCTTCATTCGCTCTTATAGGGATAGCGTCTATAGGTGCTTTGTAGGTCCCTAATAAGCAAAGTTGAAATACGAGTGTATATTGAACTGAAGGGATTTAAAAAGTTCCATCCTTTAATTTGTAAATGTTTCAAAAATGAATGCAGCTACGTCCTAAAAAAATCACAACATGTATATTCTTTTATACCTGTTTAGGACTATATCCCGAATTTGAAATCGTCCAACCAAATCGGCCAAGAATACGCACGTGAACGTGGTATCTTTAGTGCAGTAGCGCAAACAGTTGAAGATTTTTGGTTAAATGCTAAAATTTCAAAAAGTGACGTAGCGAGACAATTTTCCGAGTTACCTTCGGCATTTTACAATTTCAGACGACGTGCCTACTTTACGCTTAGCTCAATAGGCTATCAAAAAATCAGCTACCCGAGACTGAAGAAAGAGGGCGTCGTCGAGGCCGTCTCCGTTATAGGTTCCTCGCGACAGCATCAACTGCAATGATAATTTCAAACCAGCCTGGATAACGTAACAATATTAAGACAGTAATATAAGGAATCATCTAAAAGAGTGTTGCATTAGACAACAACGCCATCGCCTTATGCATTTACTGACGTCATTTAAATAAATGATATGAATAAACTGCGTAAACTGATAAGTTTCAAAATTTTGTGGTAAAATTATATCACTGTCATGATCGAAAGGATCATCAGCAAGCGGTAAAAAGTGGGAATTTTTTAATCCTTTCTCAGTATATATGTAAATTGTTTCGTTGGTCACAAAACAGGATTTAATACAAGACAGTCAAGTGGATATTGCGATAATAGCAATTTCAAAATGTAACATGTATTGGTTCTGTCAATTTTTAGCTCACCTGAGCCGAAGGCTCATAGGTGAGCTTATAGTATAGGCAGGCATCCGTCGTCCGTCGTCCGTCCGCCGTCCGCCGTCGTCCGTCGTCAACATTTTCAAACGACTTCTCCTCTGAAGCCATGGGGTCGATTCTTTCCATATTTCACATATAGCATCTATAGGTGGGGGGAAAGAATAATTGTGTTTTTTGTTCCATTGGCATAAGAACTCTGGTTGCTATGGCAACTTATAGTTTCCATTGACTTATAATGGGAAAAGTGGAAATTGGCAATTTTTTTCTGTCTCACTGCAGTTATTTTGAATTTTTTTCTACAGAAATGTTTCTTGAGCAGTCCCCTACGATTCATAAGAATTTGGTTCAAATCACTGAATTTGATTGGTTGCCATGGCAAAATAAAGGGTAAATTTTCGAAAAAATAAAAAAAAATCTTCTCCTCAGAAGCCATAAGAGGGATTAAGCTGATACTTCGCATATATGTTAATGACATTAGCCTCTACATAAATTGTGTTTTTATTCCAATCCCATAAGAACTCTGGTTGCTATGGCAACTTATAGTTTCCATTGACTTATAATGGGAAAAGTGGAAATTTGCAATTTTTGCTGTCTCACTGCAGTTGTTTAGACTTTTTTTCTGCAGAAATGTTTCTTGAGTAGTCCTCTACGATTCATATGAATTTTGTTCAAATCGCTGAATTTGATTGGTTGCCATGGCAAAATAAAGGGTAAATTTTCGAAAAAATAAAAAAAATCTTCTTCTCAGAAGCCATAAGAAGGATGAAGCTGATACTTTGCATATATGTTAATGACATTAGCCTCTACATAAAGTAAGTTTTTGTTCCAATCCCATAAGAACTCTGGTTGCTATGGCAACTTATAGTTTCCATTGACTTATAATGGGAAAAGTGGAAATTGGCAATTTTTGCTGTCTCACTGCAGCTATTTAGAATTTGTTTCTATAGAAATGTTTCTTGAGTAGTCCGTTATGATTCATATGAATTTTGTCCAAATCGCTAAATTTGATTGGTTGCCATGGCAAAATAAAGGGTAAATTTTTGAAAAACTTTTCAAAAATCTTCTCCTCAGGAGCCATAATAGGGATGAAGCTGATACTTTGCATACATATTAATGACATTAGCCTGTACCTAAATTATGTTTTATATTATCGTTGCCCATGTGAATTCATTGCTATGGAAACTTAAATTTTCCATAGCCTTATGATGGGGAAAGTGGAAATTTGGCATTTATTTCTGTGATACTGCAGATATTTTGACATAAACTTTACAGAAATGTTCCTGGAGTAGTCCTACCAGCAATATGAATTTTGCCCAAATCCCTGATTTTGGTTTTGCCATCGCAACCGAAAGGCTAAATTTTCGATTTTTTTTGTTGTCGCCAAAAATCCTCTCAGAAGCCATGAAGGGAGATAAAGCTGAATCTTTTTAGCATAAATGTTTGTGATATTATCCTCTACATAAATGGGTGTATCATTGCTGTTGTGCATGTTGTTTTGTTGCTGTGGCAACTTTAAGTTTTTTCAGCATAACCTCAGTGCTCAGTCGAGCTGCAGGACCAATGGTCCTCTGGTTATTCATAACGGTAACCCTATTTTGAACGTGAAGCTAATAACAATATGGGTGGAACGAAATGCATTCCGAATACATGGTAATTTTCGCGGGTTCAAATTTTCGCGGTTAAGGAGCGCAAACAGAAATATTAATTTTCGCGATTTTTAATTTTCGCGGATAGCAACAATTGCTTCATTTTCATTGCTTCATTTTCATTTGAGCAAGTTCTTTCATTAACCTGCGGCAGGTCCGCAGGTTAATGAAAGAACTGGCTCAAATGAAAAGTACCAGAATTTACCGAAGCAAACAGAAACATAATATATGGACGCTGTGTCTACTGATGATCTGTGTAAGAAACAGGAAATTATTTCGCGATTTCAATATTCGCGGTTTCTTACTGACCGTGAAAACCCGCGAAAAATGGAAGACCGCGAAAATTATCGCGTATACGGTATATAGCGGCATTCAAGTTCATTTTGCCAAAGATTTCAAGTTGCAGTTAAAGTTTAACTCAGCAGATACTTTTTAGGTACAATATGAGCTCGAAAGATGTGGTTTGCCAGTGGAAATTACAAAAACCACTGACAAAACATGTGTGTATGTTTGTCCGTGGAATTTATTATTTTCACTGCCAAAACATAAAACATATTTCCGGGCTTAATATTTGCCTTTTTATCATTGCGAATTTTGAGTTAACAACCCAAAAGGAACCTTGTAAATTTCTGGTAAAATGCACGTTTCGGACTCGAAATTTTAGTTTTTTAACAGAAACTTCAGATTATTATTCTACCGGTCATTTAATCCCCTAGACTCTTCCGTTTAAAGAGCTATCTGCTTTATTTATTCATTTATATGTCAGTACTAAAGAAAAAAAGCTTTTAACAGTTATGTTGACATTGTTTACCGTAAACAGACGTCGACTTCTACGGCGTCTAAATCTTGGTCTTCTATGCTTTTCATGTCTTTTTCTGAGAAGCTTCAACGTAATGTGCCATGTGCATGCTGCGACTGGTTGGGCCTAATAGCAAAGAAAACAGTGAACAGGGCGTAACTAGGGGCAATTTCATATTACGCACAACCATGTTTTATTCTCTACTTCTTGAAGGTAAAGCTAGTATTTCAGCCACTTTTGCAATTGGTATTGAAATCTTGTCTATTTTATAAATATTCAGCATGCAAATATGCAGGTGCGTTTTTGAAATTTTGTCAATTTTGACAAAATTTCAATACGCACTTGCGTATTTGCCGTATAGGTAGCTACGCCCTTTGTGAATGTATCCGACTGAGTTTACAAAACGAGCTTGACCTTTCTTCTATATTCCCTAACATCCAGAATGACCCTAAATATTGTGACAGTAATGTCGTTTCAAACAGTGCAGACTCTGATCAGACTGTTCAAAGAACAGTCTGATCAGCGACTGCATTGTTTGCCATATCATTAGTAAGGGTTTGATATTGTGACAGTTAAAATACAACTTTTTCGAATGTTGATGTATAAATTAGTTGTTATTTGTTGCAGTGTCCAGATATTTAGTGCAAATGGTAACTACGGCATTCCTAATTTGTTGGCTGAAATATACTTTCTCTGATAAGTGCAACTGGAGTGGACGCTTGTAATTGCCTTCTATTGATCGCAGCTGCTCGCCGTGGTCACAATCAATAGAAACTGGAGAACATTTGCATCTGACCAACGTTTATTCGATTCATGTGCGACTTCTAGACTGCATTCATCAAGAGAAAAAATCTTCAAATACCAAACGGACTTTATGATGTCACGCAAAAGATAGCTTCAAAATCTTTATTTTTTATTTATTATTGATTGATTGATTGATTGATTGATTTTTTAATTTTTTTTGGCGGTAAAGCCTGCATAAAGGAGTCTGCCACGGCAAACAAGGTTATCTCTAAACATACATACGGATGCACTCACGCACGCGGTCGGAGTCAAATTAGTTGAGAAAAAAATATTTGTTTGATAAAAAAAAAGTCTAATTTCGTTGTGTGTTGGGTTCTTAGTACTCTACTTATTTCAAATTGCAAATATGGATGACGCGAGGAGAGGATGACGGTTCATGATTACTTACATTATACCTCTGTGTCAGATTAAGGCAGCCAACTGATAAGTTAATGGGCCTATGATGCCTTCCATATTTAACACAATATTTAATGATTTCAAAAATAAATATTTGTCTGAGGTAATGTTTCTTTTCCTTATCAGAGTCAGAAATGTTTCCAGGTGATACTTCCAAAGACAATCATTTACCAGAACCTGTGATCAGGGAATCTTAGTATCCGAGCATTCTTATATTTTCAGTCAGTAATCCACAAAGCCGGCTTTAGAAGTTTGGACGATGGCGAAGAAGTCGAGTTTGAAAGTGTGCCGTCAGATAAAGGCGTCGAGGCAACCTATGTAAGTGGCCCCTCGGGGGCCGAGTGTAGGGGCAGTAATAGAAGGCCCATGTCAAGAAAGAAGTTCAGGAAAATAAGGTAATATAGTGTGCTTAGGAGAAGGTAATTTGAGCCGCGACGTGACAAAACCAACAATGTGGTTTTGCGCCCAGCGCAGACTCAGATCAGCCTGGGCATCCGCCCAGTCTGATCAGAGTCTTCGCTGTCCGCATGGAGGTAGCTTAGACCCTTAGCTACCCTCTGAACACTTAACGAAGAGTCTGGTCAAACTGGGCGGATGCCCAGGCTGATCTAAGCCTGCGCTGGGCTCATAACCACATTGTTGGTTTTGTCATGTCGCGGCTCATTTGTCATTTTTGCCTTCCTTCTTATCGTTATGGGCTTATTTTTAGACCCCCTTTGGAAGGATTAAGTTGTCAAGGTGAAACCAATAGAAAATCGCGAAAGTTATTTGCTTTTTAAAAAAATGGCAAACAATCCTTTCTATGCTTTATTTCAGCACATTAATTTAAACCAGAGGATTTCCTAATCGGACTTAAAAGTTTATTAGTTCCAAAAAATGCTACTATTGACGTAGCAAGATATATTTTGTCTAAAGATCATATTGAAAAAAAAGTTTAATTTAATGAAATATGTTAATAAGGACACACTTTATTTTAAATGTTTGGCAGTCCGCTCTTTATCAAGAAGGACAAGAACTACCACTTGACTATTCGAAAGTACAAACTAGTAATTTAACTACGTGATTTTCGACATCACAAACATACATGTTACATGAAAGACAAGTGCAGTTGAAAATCGAGTGGTATATGTAGTTGTTTTGATTTTTCCAAGCGAAAACAAATTGGAGAAACAAATTTAAGTCTTGATTTCCGACATCATAATCAAACAAGTCATGCAACATGTAAGAGAAAGTGATGTTGAAAATCGAGTAGTACAGTTGTGCTTTGATCATTTTAAGCGAAAGCAAATGGGAGAAAAAATGATGATTTTCGGCCTGCCAAGCATATACAACATGAAAGAGAAGTGAAGTTAAAAAAACAAGTCGTAACTGGGGGTCTTTCCGAATTTAATGCGATAGACGCGCGTTTCTGTATTCAAATTCATCAGTGTCGCTTAACCCCAAACGTTTGAAAGAAAAAAAGTGATGGGCAGGTCTCGGCAGGCAACGAAGAGCTCTCTCCGAGCCACACTTACTGTCGCATTTAGCGAGACACATTAGCTGCAGACATCAGGTAAGAGACGCCTACGTATTAACTCGCGAGTGTAGGCGTCCCCCATCGAGCCACTTCAACCCTGTGTCTCGAGAAATGAGACAGACAAGTGCATCAGGAAAGAGATGACCAATGCAGCAAGAACCTACGAAAAACCAAAAGAATTCAAAAGAATAGAAGCCAATCTCCGCGAAGATTCGTGTCGCTATGACGTCTTTGTTTCAGAAAAGTTCAAAATTTTATCTGATATAGGCCTAAGTAAATAACGTTACTTTAAAAAAGTATTTAAGTAGTGACCCCAAGCTGTTTTCATTCCTACAGGTCATCTTGAAATTAATAAACGCTATTTTCTACCTCATTAATTATGCGCCATGTACAAGTGTGTATTTGATTATCACCGATTGCAGCCTCCATTCTGCCTTAAGTAATAGTTATACCATGGTTTGTCCGCCTGTACGAGGAGATAATCCGCGAGCTTTAGCGAGTGGATTATCTCCAGTACAGGTGGACAAATCATGGTTTAACTATTTTATACCACCCTTATCAGTGTAGACCTTGCTCATAGCGTAATATTTCGTGGTAAAGTTAGCGTTTCCTGGTAAGGGTGGTATAAATTATGTTGGAATATTTTGGGGAACATTTACGCATGAATTATGCTTTTCAGATGTTACAATTGTGGAGACTTCGGGAACCACATTGCATCAAAATGCCCATATGGACCTCTACCAAAGAGATGTCACAGTTGTAAGGCGACGGACCATTTAATCGCAGATTGTCCCCTTCGAGATCCCCAAGACAAAAGACCATACAGTGACCCGGAAGGAAGGTTTGGAAACGGCATGAACGGAAGTGAATTTCAAGGTCAAGGTCAAGGAGGAGCAATGGGTCATGTTTGACGGCAAACAGAACCGGTTAAATGGAAACCTACATTTGGATGGGCCAAATTTTTAGTCGTTTCGTGAGATTATTTTTAACATTTGCGTTTTTGACGAACTGCTTTGGTTCTGTTGGCAGAAAATCGTGAACTAGGTTTAATGGTTGCCATCTGGAAAAGGCTTACTGTAAAACACTTATTTTTGGCGGTTACTAAATTTTGGTGATATTGGCGGTTAAACCAAAGAGCGCTAAAACCTAAGTCCGCCTATTACATAGACTAACATGTAATACATATACATGTACATACGCACAAGAATATTTGATGAGTATTTTAGATTTTTTAAATACAATTCCATTAAACTATACATTGTGGCATCCCATTAGAATCGCCTCGATGAGGCGATTCTAATAGATGCCACAATATTTTGATAAATGGAAACGTAAGAAAAATTGTCACAAATTTACTGAGGATTTTTTTTATTAACTGGGGCCATGGTACATCAAGGCCGCCAAAATTAACACGCACCAATATGTCATTGTCTTTGAACCCCGAAATTTTGATACCGCAGATACTAAGTGTTTTACAGTACATTGTTACTGCGAATTTTCCAAAAAACTTCTTTTGTTTACTGTTTAGTTTATTTTTAGCTTGTTTTTATTATTTCATGTATATGAGGTGATGAAAATTTTGTAATTTTAATTAAGGTGATGAAAAACTAAAACTCTGGAATAATTTTGAAGAGTATAAAATTGTTGAAGTGGCAAAAGGCTTTAATTTCAATGATTACATAATGGAATATTCGCTATGATTCGATGTACAGGTGCTCTTGAGAATGTCAGATAAGGAGTATATTATGGGTGATTGCAGGACTTTTATTAGATCCACGTTAAAAGTGGATTGCCGTAAAAGTTGACTTTGCGACAAACAATGAAATTAAATTAAATCATAGCTTTACCAATTTAGAGCGACAGATACACGATTCTGTATTTTATTCCTTCAGCGTCGCTAAACCTCAAAAGTTGTAACCATGGTTTTATCTTTATGTCACTATGTCTCTATAACCTAAATTTTCAAGCATAACGTATGCGTGAACACCGCCATTTTTGCTGAAAGAAATGTGAGAAATAGAGGATCTTACATGAGTGCTCATTTATTATTGAATTTATTAAACGAGTTGGGGAAAAAATAAGATGCGAGGCTTTGCCGAGCATCTTATCTTTTTCACCAACGAGTTTAATAAATTCAATAATACAGGAGCACGAATGCAAGATTCTGTTTATCATATGACACTAAAATCGCATATTATTAGCACATTCTGCACTAAAACGTCACGATTTCGCCATTAGAAAACGCGACGTTTTATGGACGTCAACGCATAACGTTACGACGTAATTTGCATATTTAATCCACTAGTGGATTATCGTTTTTAATGCATGGCTTTATTACACTCTCAGATGCGACGTCATATGATAAAACTTAAAGAATCCTTGACTAACGAATTCGTTAAGCTAACGATGCTTTGAACAGTCGAGTCCTGCTTGACAGCATGTTTGAATGGCTAAAAAACATATAGTTATAGCGACATAGTAAAACATAGTATAGCTTCCAGTTACTGGACTTTCATTTTCACTGACTGGTCACTGAGATGCATACATATACATGGCGGTTGTACAACCGAGTATCAAAAGTCTTTCCCCTGAAACATATTTTCCATAGACTTCAATGCATTTTCAAGTGTGCGGGACATTTGTTACTTATCGTATAATATCAAATTTCATATGATTAGAAAGAGCAATAAGTTTGGCAACATCTAATAATTTTGATTTGAACTCTAATTTTTTTTTCTTATAGAAAAATGTTTTCATAGGCAACACCAGTACTTTTTCAGGAAATTTTGGACAACGTCACCATTGACGTCAATAGAAAACTGCATTTCTGAATTTTTTTATTGGAGTTCCAACACTTGTAGTTTGATTGTGAGTAGATTAAGGGCAAGCTGAAAATTATTTTGTATTGCAGAAATCTCTTAGGTTTATAAGGATACAAAAATTGTTATGAACATGTGAACACAAGTCTCACAGTAAAATTTCTTGCACACTTTCAAATGCACTAAAGTCAATGAAAAAAAATATTTTGGGGAAAGACTTTTGACACTTGGCTGTATTATAACAGGCAGATGGCGCTTATTACTCGCGAGCACCTGATCGCACTTCCATTACGGGGTCCATGTCTGTATGTCTAAATATTTCAGATTTGTGGATGTTATATGAGGCGCGACACGACAAAACAAACAATGTGGTTGTGGGCCCAGCGCAGACTCGGATCAGCCTGGCCATCCGCCTAGTCTAAGCTGAGTCTTCCCTAAGGGCTTAAAGGGTAGCTAGGGGTCTAAGCTACCACCGTGCGGACAGCGAAGACTCTGATCAGACTGGGCGGATGCCCAGGCTGATCTGAGTCTGCGCTGGCCGCACAACAATTTTGTTGGTTTTCTCGCGTTGCGGCTCAATTATGGTTTTTCGGACTTATGATTTTGATAGTTTGACTGCATTTACTTTCTCGTTTAAGAAATAACTCCAAAATGTTTTGTAATTTTATTATTGTATATTCGAATAATACAGCCCTGGTATGTGCCTGATAGAGTTTATTGATCATAAACAGTATGATATTAGTAAAGAAGAAGAAACAGACATGAATAATCCTTGAAATTAAAGCTGAGCTTCATATAAAAAGAGTAGTCGCTGATAATTCTGAGCATTTTATTTGCAATTACGGACATGTCTTACGTTTTTGGAAGAAATTACGGGCATTGTCTTGAATTATCACCTTATACTGTTTTTATGTCGAGCTATATAAAGCCACACAAAAAAAACCTGAAGATTTTTAACTACACGGTGAAAAATAAACACAAAGTTCCTGAGAAACTGAACTTTTCGGGTTGTAAATTGGCCTTATGTTTTTGTATTGTTTATCAAAACCTTTATATTCTACGAACGAGACTCGTCTTCATGTTTTCACTGAACAAAAGAAGGTCAAAGCATTTACTCCCGATTTCAGTTTACCAGGCCTAGAGATTATAAAACTTGAGTACATTCTCAAACTCAAAATAGAGCACACCGATTGGCTGCTTCCGAGCATGTGCTCGGAAGCAGCCAATCTGTGTGCTCTATTTTCAGTTTGAGATTATTCTCAAGTTTTATAACCTTCGTACCTGGTTCTCAGGTAACAAAACCATGCACTTTATCCCGGTTTAAAATTTCTTGATCACGCAGACGAAAGTGACAAGCGCCATTTTTAAAGGCAGCTGTTTTCGAGAATTTCATTCACAACTCATTGTGGGAGTCGCCATTTCTTTACACAACATTCGTTTTTACTTGTTAATTGTTATGCTGGTTTTACAACCTTCTCTACCTCATATTTTAGTGTGTTATAAAAGTATGTTTAAAGCATTACAAATTTTGTAGATACAGATGGCTATATCAAACATCTTGACTTACCCCCAGATATGCCACACAACCCCTTGACACATTCCTCTAAATATTATTTTCCATGAAAATTCTGTTGTAAGCTTTTAAAATTGTGTTTGTTTAATTGTTTTCGATATATTTGCCTTTCTTAAGCTAATCAAATTTTCTTATTTAGGAAGATACAGCAAATCTGGTTCAGTTGAACAAAATAACAGCATAAAATTCCAAAGTCAGCAGTAACACTTCTTTTCTTGTGATGTTTACAGGGAACAGGCAAAGGGTTGTGTGGCTTGTATGACATTTTCTTGTGTGTACGGGGCGAAGGTGAGAGTACGGGGAGGGAGACTGAGAATAGGACGGGTCTAGATATTTGATATTTCACCTGTAATTGTAGATAAGTGAGCAATCAGCATTAGCCTTTTTCACATTGCTTGTGAAAGGTTGGACTTTGTTCCTCAATGATCTCTTTCAACTGGTTAAAATCACTGCATAGCTAAACAGCTACTTTGCATTTCACATGGACGTTAACATTTTAATTTATATACTCCTCTATACCTTTAGCGGTATCAGCGGCTTTAACTTATGATATATAATTATTCACATGTGAAGTTTCCAAATGCACTATGTACTTACGGTATAACTGAATTCAGTATCGGCATTGTGAATAAATAAGGAACAAGACTAAATTAGACAACTGTCTGAAAATTTTTATTATCAGACATCAAGACAACAATTTTGAGTCTACGAAAAATTTGTATAATTATATTCCGTTTTCTCTCTCTGCTAATGTCTGCGCTGTGATCGTTTATTCCTAACAGACCTCCCATATTCAAGATTTTGCTTAGCAACCTGACAAGATAATCGATTACAATTGTTGTAAACATATTTGTGGGCGTGTTCTGCAGATGGAAGAGAGAGTACTCTGCTTTTAAATAGTGACATTGGGTAGTCGCGGCTATTTAGAGTTATATTTCTTCGTCTTTCTCAAGCACAACCAAGCATAACGTATACCACAGGGTATAATCGATTCCGCTAATTTTCGCTTCCTGCAGAGACTGTACATCATATTTGGCTTCCGCCGAGACTGTCCGCGAACTCTTGCTTCCTGCAGAGACTACTGTACTCGAAAAATGGTTTCCTGCAGAGACTGTCCGCGTGACTCTGCTTCCTGCCGAGAGCCTCGGCAGGAAGCAGAATCACGCGGACAGTCTCTGCAGGAAACCATTTATCATGTACAGAAGTCTCGGCAGGAAGCAAGAGTTTGCGGACAGTCTCGGCGGAAGCCAAATATGATGTACAGTCTCTGCAGGAAGCGAAAATTAGCGGAATCGATTATACCCTGTGTATACTGCAAGTTGGGCTAATTGCATGATAAGCTCAATCAGATTTTATGTCACCATGGCTCACTCTGTGGTGTAATTTCAGTCGATATATGATATGTAGCAACATTAAATAAACGTTGAATCAGTATTCATTCAATGTTGTGTGAACGTTGTGGGCTCAGTTTTCGGAACACGGTCTGGCCTTTCACAAATTTGCAATGAAAGAGAGCTGTTCCCAGCATTAATGTGCTATTAAATATTGAGTTAAATATTAGGTATAAATGTGTGCTAGCTATCCCAGATGTTTGTATGGTACCGTTATTACGTTTCACTTCATTGTACATAAAACAAGCAGTATCTACTTTCAAACAGGGTCATTAAACGCCTCAAAGCTAGAATAGTAAAAAAATTACACGAGCTGACACCCACTTAAAAGTAGGAACTGACACAATTCAATCCCAGATCCCACGCAAGACACCATGTGGGAAAGAGACATCACAAAATTAGTCACCAGCGAAGTCATCGACAGCGACAGCCATGTGAACAGACATTTCCCATGTGGGTGGTCAACGGGCACGAACAATATATAAATAACAGACAAAGCAACAAACAACACATAAAAACCCATTGTCTGATGGAAACTTCCGTCTCAAAGTATGGACATTACTAGTTCTAATATATGAGTGGTGTATGGTTAAATTGTAATTACTACACGGACGGACAAACGGTGCCCCATTACAGCGGCCATGGATTCGTTCCGCTGAGAATCCGGGCTGAGGGGGTGGGGGTTGGAGAAGGTCATGACGAGAATTGAAACACACACACACACACATTTTAATCACTGAGTTCCATATTTACTGCAAACAGCGTATATAGGCCTGGTCTTTGATCGTTTGCAAACGCCCTTTAATTGGATGCTCTGTGCAGTAATTGGTTAAACTTACATACGAGGGACTCAGATATTGCATGTCGTAAAATGAAGTAAAGCGTAAAACGGTATGTGTATAAGTTAACGCTCTTTTGTAAATGTTTTGCCATCGCATTTTAGCTAGGTATTTTACAGCTGCTTGCTTTAATTATTTGGTAAGAATGGTTGACATTAACAGAGCTCCAGATAAGGTAGAGTGTTGAGGATAATTCAAAGACATTAATGAGCAACATCATGTGATTTCCAGCAATGTGGCATTTTTGTCATGTGATATTCAGATTATCCATCTCAATCATATAAGGTTACCAGAGATCTTGCTGTTGGCTTTATAACTTGGGCCACTTCCACGTATGGTTGATGTGACAAGCGAAGGCTCTGCTCAGACTGCACTTCTGTGAGTCTGATTAGAACCTTTACTTGTCACTGTCAGAGAGTAGCTTTTCCTCCCTAGTAGTTTTTCCCCCCGGAAAAATGACTATGATTTTTCCATAGTAGAATTTCCGACCGGAAAAATGGCTATATAGTAGAATTTCCCCCCGGAAATATGACTATATAGCCAATTTTCCCCGGGGAAAATCTACTATAGGCGTTTTAGCATAGCCGTTTTTCCCCTCTATAGTGGATTTTCCCCCTGGTAACATGATTGCAGGAAAACACGCTACATAGTGGACGTTGCTCATTCTCCAATCATAACAGTGGGGTGAAACAGAAATACGAGTATCTGTCCATAAAATATCGAAAGATAACAGATGCTAGAACCGCATGCAGTCCACCAGTCTGTCTTATTTTTGTTCTGGGGAAAACAGGCAGGCATTTTGCTTTTCCGTGTAAGCCAAAAACGGCTATAAGCGTACGTGGTTGTGTGCATATTTGTATAATTTTGTGTTTGTACAAGCGTTCATCTGTGTGTGCGCGCCGCGGAGTGCCTGGAGTCCTGGACTAGTGTTCGCCTTTCATGCAGGACTCGTGGGCTCGACTCCCATCGGGACACATGTTCGATTATTTTCAATGTTATAAACTGCCTGCTAAATCAAACATGACTGGACAAAGCACGCGTTCGTACATCTTCCTGTTAGCTTGCATGCGTATGTATACCTATATAAATATCTGCGATGGGAAGAAATCACACTTACCTTGTTTCTTAAATTAGTAATTATTGATTATTATAAAAATATGGTTGCTAAATTTGCATATGATTTTTTGGAATTAATCACGTTTATTACCTCGTTGAAAAACTGATGCATTTCTAATGCGATTAAATCCGTGAAATGTCTCTGTTCCAATTACGTTTCGTTTCGTTCCGTTCCGCAAAATACCAATAGCCATACAAAATTCACTAATAGTCAATGTCCCGGTGGGGGAAAAAGGACTATGGGGGAAAAGTGGCTCTATGAGGTCCGGACAATCCACTATATAGTCGTCCTTCCTATAGCCATTTTTCCGGGGGGAAAGGGGGAAAAACCACTCTCTGACAGTCACCAATGCCACATTGTTGGAAATCACATGATATTTCTCAATCAAAACATATTTTGTTATCCCTCATTAGAACTGTTTTGGTCATTTGGAACCGTCTCGCCAAAACGTTTTTATGGAGAAATATGGAAAATTATCCATGTTGCCCCTTCTTATCTGGAGCACTGCTTTAACATGTGAGCCGCGACGCGAGAAAACCAACAAAGTGGTTTTGTGCCCACCGCAGACTCAGATCAGCATGCATTGGGCATCCGCCAAGTCTTATCAGACCCTTCTCTTGGCGCTTAAAGGGTAGCTAAGGGTCTGAGCTACCTCCATGCGGATAGCGTAGACTCTGCGTAGACTGGGCGGATGCCCAGGCTGATCTGAGTCTGCGCTGGGCGCACAACCACTATGTTAGTTTTCTCGTATCGCGGTTTGTGTATATTGTGTAAAGTGAAATATGTCTCTGTTTGTAGTTAATACGTTGTATATTAAACTATATTGTAATTACACTTCCATCCCAAGAATCAAGAAACTGTCTACCTCAATAAGGTATATAAATAATTTACATGTTAAACAATATTTAGTACTCCATGCGGTCCATTTTCTGGGCCGTTTCATGGGCATTGCTAGGGTAGAGTCGGATAACTTCGGACATCGGGTAAATTCGGACATACCTCATCACGAGCCGTCTCATCTGGATTTTCACTGTTTGCCCACTTAATTTTGTTCCAATTCCAAACAACTGACATAGTAAGGAAACAATGTCACTGTCCGAATTCACCTGCTGTCCGAATTTACCCGACTTTACCCTACAAAGAGATACTTTGAACAACTGTACCAGATCAATACCTCATTGCTTAATACGTTACTGGTTGCCCATTTCTATTTTGAAGATTTTTATATTTTGTCTTCATACCTTTCGTTTTTTCACTGAGCAGTGCGTATTTTATTTTCTTGCTAGTTGCCGGATCAGATATCAAAATTGCATCGTCGTGGATTCTACGTTTGAAATTTCAGGTCAGATCTCGAGGTCGCTATAACTTTTCTTACCTGCTAGACAGAGTTTGTTCTATTTTTAACGGTGCTGGAAAACTCTGTCTTGCCCATGGGCTGGGACAGCTCACACGAGCTTGAATTCTGTGTATCACTATGCACTTATTGAAGCCCGGTGCGCCCGGCATGGCGATTCTATACTGTACTTTATGCATTATTTTTTCAAAGGAATGTTTTTCCAAATCAATGAAATCCCAAGAAAGATAATTCATTCCTTATAATTCCATTATCCCAGCGACATCAGTTTCAGAGCCCCTAAGATCAAAATAAACTTCTTAAATACATATGCAGCAAAGCTGGCCCAAAAACATATTTAGAGTCCTCTGTAATGTTTAGCCTACCATTTCACTTGTCCTCATGAAATATTGTATAGAATTAAAATCAGGGGTTTGTATTTGAGGAGACTACATATTTTCACTTATCCTTCTAGCGCGGTATGTGTTTCAGAGCCCTTTTTAAAACTTTAAAAGAAAATTTTATTTGATTTGCTGAGGAGAAAATATGGATTTCAGGAGTTAGCATATTAATGTTGACACCAGTTAATAAAAGGTATCAATAACAACCAATCCTTCTTGAGATGGTGGTAATAATTTCAGATAGCATGCCAACCTTGGAGCAATGACAGCCTTGTTTCAAAGTTGTCAACCCCCTATGCCTCAAATTGGAAATTTCTACAAAGTTCCAAATAACAGTGTTAAATTTTTATATGCACATTGTGTTACAACTGGACCTGGTGACATAACTGCAAAAGAAAAATAACTTTGATCTTTACAACTCAGATTATAAACAAAAACAATTCAACCTACCGTTACTCACTGGTACTGATAAACACTTTTTAGGATATAAGGACCCTCTTGTCAAAAACGTTTTTGAAAAGTTCTAACATATTTTCAGTGAACCTCAACTATTGCATGATATTAAAGATATTAAGCATACCATTAACTGACGGTAAGTTTTTCTTACAAAATTTTGCCAGTTTAAAAGATTTTAGGGTCGCAACAAGCAGAACAAAAGTGCATTAAGAAAAATGGCTATTTAAAGCACATCATTCTTGATTTTTAAATTCTTTTCTCCCAGATGATAGTTTCGGTAATTCTTTATTATGGTGAGGAACAAGACCCTCTGCCGAATAGAGATGTCAATAAATTTCCTCAGTGCCAGTGCTCTGCCATGTACAATTTATGATTATAGTTAGGGCTCTGAAACACATACCGCGCGGAAACACATACCGGGACGATATAATCTTTTTCTATGCCTTAAAGTCCGAAAAAGATCCGAAATAGTCAATGTTTCACCGTAACTAACACTGTCGACGGTGCCGCCATTTTGAAAACGTTACCAAATGACGTTTGAAATGACGTTGACGTTACGTCACAATTAACGTCATACACGCGATTGCTGTAGTCGTCTGAAAAATTCAGATTTGTCAAGGACCTAGTCGGAAGAGAAAATGCTGTAAAGCATTTATTACTTGTTTGTTCACTCCAGAAGCCAGTGGCTGACTCGATTGTACCACTTACGGTTGTACACGTTTGCATGAAATAATAGTTCCCCGTTCACATGGTTCAAGTTGAAATAATCTTTTCGTAGGTAAGAAAAATAATCAATCATTGGTCTCCGAGGCGAACAGGGAAATCCCAACCCTCGGGCACAAGGGTGTGTCGGAAACGCGGCAAGCCTCGTTTCCAACACACCCTTGTGCCCGAGGGTTGGGATTTCCCTGTCCGCATCGGTGACAAATGATAGATTCTATTTATCTTAGACTTGCAGTTGCATTCTGTAACAGTGGTCAGGGGCCGTATTCATAAAGCCACTTTAGTCGTTGCTATGCTGTTGCTAAGGCTAAATATCTATAAATATCTATAAGACTGTTCCTCCAGAGCAAATTTCATAGTTGTAGGGAGTCTCCTTCTAAGAAATTTAGCCTTAGCAACAGCATAGCAACGACTTAAGTTGTTTTATGAATACGGCCCCTGGATTTTATTCAGGTAGCTGGTAAGGAATAAGTCGCAGGAGTAAGACTTCTAACCAGAATTATTGTGTATTTTTTTTCACCACATTTGTTTAAATTTCAGAAAAAGAAACTTTCAACGATTATGTTTTCATCGAAATATTTTTAAATTCTAGAACCGATTCAGTAAGCATGTATTCACCGTTCCTTATGGTTTTGTATATTTTGTGTGTTTTCTGAAAGTGTTTTGGATTAAGTATATTTAACAAAGTCATCTGTTGTCAGTTGGCGGTGTGTTGTAACGTTGTCAGGCTTTGAATTACAAGCATTAAGACCTTAGGCAACGGAGTTATCATCGAGATTTTTATCATTTGGTAAAATGTAGCAAACAATTGGAATATATGGTAGTATGCTGAGAATATATCGTTAAACATTTTTACTCTCGATGGCGCTAGTGTTAGGTAAAACCTACATTTAAGGAGGTAGACATTAATAATATGAAAACCAGTTTCTAACGGACCGCTTTTGAATTTTTTTTTCACATTTTGTTATTGACTGGAATGAATCATCTGATGTATATTTTTGATGGTAGTCAAAAATATTCGAAACCTATGTAGGTAACTTTATTACATTTTGTTCACTATTTATACGTCTGTAGAATGTAAACAAAGCCAACAGCTGAAAACCAAGTGGTTGGATAGAAGCTGGTTTCAGCACAGATCATCACGTTATGTTGTTTTTCATTTTGTACCCTACATAAAGGCGGTTGAAACTTAGTTCAGTTTAAAAACACTTTAGGAGGAAAATTTGCGCGAGACTGATCAGAAGTCTTGAAATATTTAATTACGCAATTTTACACTAAAAGGAGGGATAATTAGGTCAAACCTAAAAAATTCAGGCGGTTAATACATTGTAACTTGGCGATTGTACAATAAGTAAACATCCTCTAAGGAAAACAGGCCCCGAGGTTATAAAACTTTTTTCATGCTCAACTCAGCTGAGCATGAAGTTTAAAATGCCCATTAATATAAAAATACCAAGAAATTCAGCATTTTTCAGGCTCAGATAAGCCAAGAAGGCTATTTTTTCTACTCATGAATATTAAAATGCCAACAATTGTTGGCATTTTAAAATTTATCAGCAGAAAAAATTTCATGCTCAGCTGAGTTGAGCATGAAAAAAGTTTTATAACCTCGGGGCCAGAACATGCAACGGAGAAATATTTGGTTAAACCAGTTTTCATTTTATCATCACGGAGCTTGGTATTATTCATGAGTCATTTTAGTTCTAGGTTACTTAACATTACTTTACTTTTTGGTTTCAATATCCGATTATTAGTTGTCTTTCTTGTGTAAACTCTGATTTGTATTGGCTTTCTGTGTCAGCTATCATTTTCAATTTTGACTGACCGTGCAAAATATCAGTAATAGTTATACCATGGTTTGTCCGCCTGTACGAGGAGATAATCCACGAGCTTAAGCGAGTGGATTATCTCCCGTACAGGCGGACAACTCATGGTTTAACTATATTATACCACTCTTACCAGTGTAGACCTTGCTCATAGCGTAATATTTCGTGTTAAAGTTAGCGTTTTCTGGTAAGGGTGGTATAAATGCCATTTATTGTCAAAATATCTAAGATTAGGTAGAATAGCTTTGCATATGCTCTTCGAATATATTCAGTTTGAAATGAAAAATGTAACCATGGCCAGGTTACTTTTTTATCAATTCTGATTTCAAAAAATGAATAAACCATGGGCATATATGAATTTAGGCTCCAGGGGCCGTATTCATAAAACGACTTAAGTCGTTGCTATGCTGTTGCTAAGGGTTAATTTCTATGTTGGAGATTCTATACAACTATGAATTTTGCTCTGGAGGAACAGTCTTACAAAGACTGTTCCTCCAGAGCAAATTTCATAGTTGTAGGGAATCTCCTTTATAGAAATTCAGCCTTAGCAACATCATAGCAACGGCTTAAGTCGTTTTATGAATACGGCTCCAGTTCTTCAACCTTAATATTTCAAGGTATACTTGTATGTTTACTCGGCAACGTAGCCTTTAAACTCAGTCTTAAACAGACTATAGTTGATATGTGCAACTCCAATCAGAGCACCAGTGTTCAGACATTTGGTCAAAACATTCATATCCTGTAGCCCTGTACTATTTATTTGAAATTGGATTATATTGAGCTGCGTTCGAATTGCATTTGCGAATAGCTAAGACTCAAATCAGCCAAAATATGACACAATTTGGTCTGTGTCTTTGTATTTTATGTATGCACCATTTGGGATCTTCAGGCGTGAGTTTCAGGCTTTTAAGTTACTTGATGTATAAATCACATTATTTTCGTGTCACTCTGGCTCAGAATTTCTTGCAGCCTAGATAAGAATTTTCAAGCGGTTCATTCTTATCTCACTCATGTTATCTCACCCAGAACCTGCATATAATCACGCGAATAACACTAAGTCTTTTTTATATACGAGGTCACGGATGATCAACCTCTCATGTAACGTAGGTTTTACTGATGTTGGCGTGATGTAGACGTCAAAATGATTCCAGTTTATGCATGCAAAATGCCTAACGTTGGTCGTTGAAAGTGTCAGCTTCTGACAAAGTTAATTGAAAAGCTCACAAACATTAAATTATTTTGAGTTAACACTGTTAACGAAAAGATACACAAGAAAAATATCTGTCACGAAACAAGCCCCGTGATGTCGAACACAGACCTACTCTCGGTTTGGATTTTTCTATCCACACTTCACTCCTATGGGAGATACTTACAGCATGCCTCCCTTGTCCGAGTGGGGTATTCGGAAAGTAAACAATTGTCTATGAGAGACTATAAGTATCTTCAATAGATACTTTTTCTTGCACACCTTTGGGTTTTTAAGGTAGAACTTGTTTAAGTGCATAATTTTTGGCGGCTCAAAGGTTTCTAGTGTATTAAGCCGACGCTATTAACGACTGACTTTCGAGTCTTTACGACAGTGCCCGAAGTGGTATTCACTCCCTTAATTTTCCGTCTTCTTGACGTCATCATCTCAAGAAAAAAAACGTCACTTGACAACACTGCTACATAAGCTCCTATAGAACCAATGCATTGACTTCAATTGAGTTATGTCCCCCCACCAAAGGTGAGGGGGGACATGTTGTTTTCAGTGCGGATCCCGTCTGCGTCGGCGTGACAGATTCTTGTATGCGCGATATCTCTTGAACCAATGGATGGAATTTCACCAAACTTGTATGGATATATCATTGGGACAAGCTTATGAGCTGATTAGATTTTGGTGACCTTGATCTCATTTTCAAGGTCACAGGAGGACTTAGATGACAATTTCTTGTATGCGCGATATCTCTTGAACCAATGGATGAAATTTCACCAAACTTGCATGGATACATCATCAGGACAAGTGTAAGAGCTGATTAGATTTTGGTGACCTTGACCTCATTTTCAAGGTCACTGGATGACTTAGATGACAACTTCATGTACCCAATTTCTTGTATGCGCGATATCTCTTGAACCAATGTATGGAATTTCACCATACTTGCATGGTTATATCATTGTGACAAGTGTAAGAGCTGATTAGATTTTGGTGACCTTGACCTCATTTTCAAGGTCACTGGAGGACTTTGATGACAATTTCTTGTACCCACAACATCTCCTGAACCAATGGATGGAATTTCACAAAACTTGCATGGATACATTATTGGGACAAGTTTTTGAGCTGATTAGATTTTGGTGACCTTGACCTCATTTTCAAGGTCACTGGAGAACTTGGATGAAAATTTCTTGTACCCATTATATCTCCTGAACCAATGGATGGAATTTCACCAAACTTTCCTGGATACATGATTGGGACAAGTTTATGAGCTGTTTAGATTTTGGTAACCTTGACCTTATTTTAAAGGTCACTGGAGGACTAACATGACAATTTCTTGTACCCACAATATCTCCTGAACCAATGGATGGAATTTCGCCAAACTTTCATGGATACATGATTTGGACAAGTTTAAGAGCTGAACAAAATTTTGGTGACCTTGACCTCATTTTCAAGGTCACAGGAGGATTTAGATATGTGAAAATTTCACTAAAATTGATGTATCTGTTTAGCCTTTGGCTTGAATTCCACTTTACTTTCATAGATATACCTATGGGACAGTCTCAAGAGTGTACTGTGTTTCAAGGTCAAAAGCTATCTTACAAATGCGCATTTTTCTCTCTTAAAAATGAGATATCTTGAACCAGTGGATCGATATTCATCAGACTTGCATGAATATATCGTTGTGACAGGTTTGAGGGCTGGATTTGGATTTTGATTGTTTCAGTTCCTGGTCTTTGCATACTTTTTACTTTTAAGACATGTTTAGTAGTTGGTGACCTTGACCCATTTTTGAAGGACATAGTCTTCTATGTAGGATATCTTTAGAACCAAGGGATGGATTTTGTCCAAACTTGCATAGATATTTTATTTGTACAGGCTTTTTATTCATTAGAGGGGATGGGAAATGGGCTGGTGGGGGGACATCAGTTTTTATCTGAAAAACATTTCTAGTTTTATCTGGTCCTGGGCAAGATAACATGGGTGAGATACGAATTGTCGGTGAAACTCGCGGTTATCCCTATCTGGTAAGCAAGAAAGCGGTCTCTTTTCCTTAAAATGATCTCTTAATAGGGACTCAATAGAAAAAATCAGACACTGTTACCATTGTAAGCAAAATATATGTGAGCAGCGACACGAGAAAACCAACAATGTGGTTGTGCGCCCAGCGCAGACTCAGTTCAGCCTGGGCATCCGCCCAGTCTGATCAGACTCTTCGCTAAGCGCTTAAAGGATAGCTGAGGGTCTAAGCTACTTCCATGCGGACAGCGGAGACTCTGATCATACTGGGCGGATGCCCAGGCTGATCTGAGTCTGCGCTGGGCGCACAACCACTTTGTCGGTTTTCTCGCGTCGCGGCTTAATGTATTCATTCATCTTTTCGCAAATTACATGTACATCCTTTAAATATTTAAAATTACCGTTGATACAATGTTGACTTTGTTAATAAAATTATTGTAGACAATGCCAATGGCTCTATTTACAGAAACAACTGGGAATGCCAGTCCAATATGTAAATCCATGTTGTTTAGCTTCGGCCGTCAATTCTCTCGTGATATCTGTATTTTTTTTTAAGAAAATAAGCATTGTTCTGAACTATTGAAGTTTTCCACGTTAATCTGAGCATTGTTTTCTTCAATTTCCTCTTTATGTTCTTCTGTTTAACATTTGTTTCGGTTTTACATTATTTCCATTTTTAGTTCATTCGTAGTTAGCTGTATCATTGGGAAATGTACATTCAGGCATGTACAAACATTTAAGACTGTTGGCGTTTGCTGTAGGGCACATTTCAACGTGCTGATTTGTATTTTTAAGGTGTATGAACAAGGGCGTAGCTACCTATACGGCAAATACGCAAGTGCGTATTGAAATTTTGTCAAAATTGACAAAATTTCAAAACGCACCTGCATATTTGCATGCTAAATATTTATAAATTAGACACGATTTCAATACCAATTACCAAAGTGGCTGAAATACTAGCTTTCCCTTCAAGAAGTAGAGAATAAAACATGGTTGTGCGTATTATGAAATTGCCCCTAGTTACGCCCCTGATGAAACAATCTCCAAGGTCAGTCTTATCTTGAAGTATAGTTGTCTTCCTTCTTACAGGGGACAGCTTTCCAAGAATAAAAATGCTCTCACAGGGCAAAATCTATCCGTCAGTGGAGGAAAATTGTTGTTCTGTAGAAGCTAAGACAGTCTCTTTGTACAACTGTAAATAAATTATGGAAATCATGCATCTTAAATCTGTATTATTTTGAATCATTTCATCGTAATCATTATTTCTAAATCAAGATGTATAATTACAAAGCAAATTAGCCATTTTAAAAGGGAGCAAAATATCATTTCAGCCTGATTGTAGCAGTTTTGTTTTCAGTCTATCCCAGTGTTGGATTTAGCACGGGAATTTAATATATGGACATTACCTGTGCGTTTTGGCGATCAGCTATTGTCAAAATACTATGAACATTGATAACAGATGTTTTAAACCTATACGGCTTTGAAATGTTTACAAAAGTGCAATGTTTTACACACACGGAGAACTGGAATATATGAGACGAATTAGCTTTTGGTTACCAAATTTATTCACGATAAGAGACTTTTTCCGCATCCTGCGATGTACTGTTGTATCGCATGCATTTGGAAACTTGGTCATTAACATTGCGAAGTTAAATTGCCTTTAGTGTATGTGAATCTTGAAAATAGAAAGAATGAAAGACAGGAAGAAAACAATGTCTGTTAGGAAAATATCATCAAAATTTTGAGCCGCGACACGAGAAAACCAACAATGTGGTCGTGCGCCCAGCACAGACACAGATCAGCCTAGGCATCCACCCAGTCTTATCCGAATCTTCGCTTTGCGCTTACAGGGTAGCTAAGGGTCTAAGCTACCTCTATGCGGCCTGCGAAGACTCGGATCAGACTGGGCGGATGCACAGGCTGATCTGAGTACGCGCTGGGCGCACAACAACATTGTTGGTTTTCTCGTGTCGTGGCTCAAATATTAATGGACACATTTTGAATAAATCCAAGAAGGGGGACAAGTAATAAGAATTTTAGAAATCACCCAATTACTGAGGAACAGTTGAATAGGTTGAAAACAATGTTTGCTACAAACAGACATTTGGAAGAACAACACCTTTGACGGTTATGCGCTACTATTTCGTGCATATAAAACACGATCTCAAGTATTATTTTTTGTATATTTCATTTGTTATGAAACCATAATCATGATGCACTAACACGTGTAATTATAAGGTGTCATGTTGATAACGAGTTAGTTGTAATATTAAGAATGATTAAATAGAAGAGTTCCAAAAGGGCACACAGCGGGAGAACAACGATGTATCGACAGCGATCCAATAATTGAGCCGCGACACGACAAAACCAACAATGTGGTTGTGCGCCCAGCGCAGACTCAGATCAGCCTGGGCATCCGCCCAGTCTGATCAGAGTCTTCGCTGTCCGCATGAAGGTAGCTTAGACCCTTAGCTACTGTTTAAGTGCTTAGCAAAGAATCTGGCCAAACTTGTCGGATGCCCAGGCTGATCTGAGTCTGCGCAGGGCGCACAACCACATTGTTGGTTTTCTCGTGTCGCGGCCCATATTATGACCTTGCATCAGTGTCGCTACACGTTGTTTTAACATCCGATGCCTAAAAGTGTATCAGGTATTTCATTTTGAGGTTATGTGCAACTAGTAATAATATTTTTCAGAGTCTGCATCTTTTGACAAGGTGGTGACCCCGTATACTTATTTTGGCAAGTAGTAATTCCATTTCCAGGAATATTCATATTTTTAAGCGGTTCCTTATAAAATAGAGAATCTAACCAAATAGCGTTCATTATACGCCCGTTTTGAAAAAACGGACGTATTATGTCGTGGCGCTGTCCGTCCGTCCGTCCGTCCGTCCGTCTGTCCGTAAACATTCTTGCGCGCGCCAGAACTCAGTAACCATTTGGGATATCTTCATGAAATTTTGTAGGCATATGTATTAGGTAGGGGGCCGTGTCGCGTACAAGAATGGTTGCTCCCCCTTCCTTGGTTTCAAAGTGATGCCCCTTTGATTGTTTTTTACCCTACAGGTCTTGTGCGCGCCAGAACTATATAACTGTTTGGGATATCTTCATGAAACTTCATAGCAATGTGTATGAAGTCCCATCGATGTGTCGCATACAACAATGGTTGCTCACCCTTTCTTCGTTTTTGAATTACATCCCTTTTATTAGTTCTTTTCGGCTATTTTTGTGTATACTTATGTTGTGCTTACATTAACTCGGTAACTGTTTGGAATATCAGGATGAAACGTTACAGCAATGTGCATGATCACAAGATAATATGTCGCATATAAGAATGGTTGCTCCCCCTTTCTTAATTTTGGTATAATCTCCCTTCCGTCTGTAAACATTCTTGTGTGCGCCATAACAGAGTAACCATTTGGGATATCTTCATGAAATTTTGTAGGCATATGTAGTGGGTAGGGGGAGTGTATTGCAAACAATAATGGTTGCCCCCCCCCCCCCCCCCCCTTCCTTAGTTTCCAAGTTATGCCCCTTTGATTGTTTTTTCCCTGCAGGTCTTTTGTGCGCCATAACTAGATAACTGTTTGGGATATCTTCATGAAATTTCATAGCAATGTATATGAAGTCCCAACAATGTGTCGCGTACAACAATGGTTGCTCTCCCTCTCTTCGTTTCTGAGTTACATCCCTTCTATTAGTTCTTTTAGGCTATTTTTGTGTATACTTATTTTGTGCATACATCAACTCCGTAATTGTTTGGAATATCATGATGAAACTTAATAGCATTGTGCATGATCACAAGATGATGTGTCACATATAAGAATAGTTGCCCCCGCCCCCACCCCTCTCTTAATTTTGGAGTAACCTCCCTTTGGTCATTATTTTTAGGCATTTCCATTCACTCCATATCTCCTTAACCCTTTGAAATATTAGGATGAAACTTTGTAGGAATGTGTGTATTAATGGGGCAATATACCCTGAGCAAGAACCACGACTCTGGCTTGCTTACTGGATTATCTGCCCATGCATAAATTTCCTGTTTACTCTGTAACCCCTTAACCGTTTAGAATATTTTAACATAACTTTATGGAGATGTGTGTATTGTCAAGGGAATGTATAAGAACTAAGAATGGTATATCTAGTATATTAGTTTATGAATTATCATCCTTGTTTGACTTTGGCATTACTCAACTTAGGAGCCACTTCACCTTGGAAGCTGATTTTTGGTATACTAATAGTATTTGATGTGTTAAATATTTAAATAATGTCATTAATTAAAGTGTGGTTTCACCTGAGTGTCTGCCTTTTTGTATTTTGTAAACAATCTTGTTCATTCTATAATTCCTTTATGACATTAAAACGGGCGTATTATGCGCCGCTTGCGAAGTCCTTGTTTTATTTGTTACAGTATGAATAATTTCGGTCAGTCTTAGGAAAATCACCTAGAAACAGTTAAGCAAAATGACCTGCAGACGTGTGTACGATTAGTTTTGTACGATTTGGCCGTGTTTAAAGTTGTTTTTTTTTTTTTTTTTTTGTCTCGCAACAGTGTGTAATAATTCATCCCAGAGCTTTCCATAGTATTCAAGTTATTTTAGTGCAAGCACCATACAATATGGTAGTATAGCACATTTGGTACTTTTAAAGTGAAACACTTTACCTGAATCAATAAAAGCATTTTTTTCTCTGTGTAATTACAGTCATGCCGAAGCATTTTGGATTATAATTCTAATATTATTACTAGTGTGTCACAACCGGTACTGTTAATTGTTAGCATATTATATTTGATAAGCATCATGGCTTAGATTTGCTTGGTAATAGCCCATTTAAAATGCTGTGAGTTTACATATATTATACTTTGAGAACAGTTATTCCCGCACTATTTCCTTATTTGTTTACATTACGCGTATCTACCTCAACGACGGGTACCTCACATGATCAGTGAATATAAAGTAGGAATCTTGTTACTCATTTTAATATATCCAAATTAAATGTGTGAAATTAGGTGTGGTAACAGGTTATGAGGTTTAGAAATATTACTTGAGCAAAGGAAAACGATTGCTATATAATAAGGAAACGACATTTTCCATGTTTTTAGTTTCAGATTTTTTTTAACTATAACAAGATTTGTCGTAATTAATCTACTGTAATTCAAACAAATGTGGCCAAAAGAGGAAACCTTTAGGTAGAGATATTATCCTACCAGGCACGCAAGGTCAAAGTGACGGCTAACTAATGGCGCTACGGCTTACTGATTTAGCACCCACGTTGAAACGATCTAATTTCGACGTTATCTTAGTCTAGGAGTTTCCTTTTAAGGCCGCACCGCCGGAAGCAAAACTGTTTTCGTCTATTGGTACATGTATATAATAGATACATAAGTTCTACTTTTTCGGTCATACTTACGTTTATGTAAATTTCTAAAACTGTTATTTTTTTATCTGTGCAAGTATCAACTGGAATAGAAGATTGAAAAGCAATAGAACTTGTGGTCCAGAAAAACTGACAATAGAAATGCCATGCACAGTTGTTAGAATAGAAGCTAATTTGTAGTATATCATAAACACTTTGAAGTAGAATTATTGTGATTCATGTTTGAATTATACATTATATTGTCTCTTATCCTTTTTAGTAAAGATAAGAAATGTCTGGAAAAATATTTTGTAGAACTACAGGCTGTATTTGAAAGTATTATACCTAATCAAAATGTTTGATGTTATGCAAAAACCAAATCAAAACACAAGAATGACAATATTTAGATAGGTGTTCGTTGAAGTATTTGAAATAAAAATGTTCAATATCGATAGTTTCGAGGTGGTTGTAGTGTTTTATATCCCATACATGCCAGTTATATATATGGTTGGTTGGTTGATTTGATGCTTAACGTCCACGGTAAACAACTAAGGTCATGTCGGGACGGTCAGTTAACCTAACCACACTATTCCTGGGCAGGCTTAGACCTCCTAAGCGGTTAACCAGTACTAAGTGCACATACTTTCGCCAGTAACTGACAACTGCCCTTCTTGAATCAGCGGAAGGAGAAACGAAAGTATGTGGCCAGACCGGGATTCGAACCCAGGACCTCTGACTTACGAGTCAGGTGCCCTACCGATTGCGCTACCCGGCCTGGCTTATATATATGCGTTATTGAATTTATTTTGGGAAATATTCGGCGCGAGCTCATATGCACAGTATCCGAACGCACTGTACCCTCTCTTCCGGTTTTCATAGCGTTGAATCGAGAGTACAAAATTCGCTTATAACCAGTAGCCGGAAATCATTATGTTTTGAGTTTTTGTCCGGAATCTACTGCGTCATTTATAGTTATTCAGCTTCGAAAATGTAAAGAGGTAAGTTTAATATAATTTTCTCTTCGGTCTTTTACTTTATTGCCCTGTACAATGAAAAACTCCTTGCCGTCGCAGATTTTTTTTCCGAACAGCTTAATTTAACACGAGATTGTGTCGTGCAAAACTCAGCTATCATTCTTTTATCAAAACTATCAAACTGTAGATTGATAACGCCTTCCGTTTATTCTAAAGATTTTTTTTTTAAAATGTAAGAAAATGCTCAAAATGGTTTAAGAATCATGCCTAGGGCGATTTGAATACTGTACCAATTACTACCCACTCATA
Source organism: Ctena decussata (assembly GCA_963989385.1). Lineage (NCBI taxonomy): Eukaryota > Metazoa > Mollusca > Bivalvia > Lucinida > Lucinidae > Ctena > Ctena decussata. Next base: position 11,602,898 of record OZ022502.1, on the reverse strand, counting down.
CACGACATTGTACAGGGTAATAAAGTAAAAGACCGAAAAGCAAATTATATTAAACTTATCTCTTTACATTTTCGAAGCTGAATAGCTATAAATGACGCAGCAGATTCCGGATAGAATCTCAAAACATAATGATTTCCGACTACTGGTTATAAGCGAACGTTTGTACTCTCGATTCAACGCTATGAAAACCGGAAGAGATTGTACATGTAGTTCGGATACTGTGATATGGCAAAGGACGCACGAGCTTACGAGTGCCGAATATTTCCCAATACAATAACTTTTTTATTATATACCTTTATCATTTGATGGGCAATTCATTAGCAATGCGTTTAATACAGGGAAACAGAATATAGCCTCTCTTAGGGTTTCCATGCAAGGAATGGTCATGAAACCGAATTTATTATATACCTAAAAAGATCCCCATTCACTTTACATTGGAGTAACCGTGCAATATTTTTTGCATATTGCACGGAGTCGAAAGCATATTGTCGACGTCAAAGTTTGTTTACTGACGTCACATTCGATTCTATAACGTCATATCCCCTTTATGCCGTCGGACGTGGCTTTTAGCGTGTATAAAAGACACCGAACTGCATAATGATATTTCAATTTTAAGAAATTGTGGTTTGATATGCCGATATTTATTTTGATTTCTTCCGTATTAATCAGCTAGTTTCAGCAGTGTTGTCTACAGAAGAAATCAAAATAAATATCGGCATATCAAACCACAATTTCTTAAAATTGAAATATCATTATGCAGATCGGTGTCTTTTATACATGCTAAAAGCCACGTCCGACGGCATAAAGGGGATATGACGTTATAGAATCGAATGTGACGTCAGTAAACAAACTTTGACGTCGGCAAGAAGTGGGCGCCGTTTCCTGTTCTACTCTCTGTAAATCTTAGGAGATTCTCCATTATCATTCCCAGACTATGCCGTACAGAGAGATTGACAGCTCAAAGGTAAATCATATTTAATTGTCTTCTATGCAATTTATATAGCGAAACCGACAGCAGTGTCATCATTTTACTCGGTTTCTGATTGCAGTCGACCAAAAAATGGCTGCCACACATTATCCTCTCAAAACAAAAGTAGTTCTGGTGAACGTGACTCCTTAACTCCGTGCAATATGCTTTCGACTCCGTGCAATATGCCAAATATATTGCACGGTTACTCCAATGTAAAGTGAATGGGGATCTTTTTAGGTACATAATAAATTCGGTTTCATGACCATTCCTTGCATGGAAACCCTAAGAGAGGCTATATTCTGTTTCCCTATATTAAACGCATTGCTAATGAATTGCCCATCTTGGGAGACAATATCTTCCTTCGAGAGTTTATACCCTTTGGTTTCTTTGTCCGGCAAAGCAAACGGACGGTCACGAAAAATGTTTCTAATTGGAAAAATGGCGGAAAACATAGAAGTCTATCCATTTACTTTTACACGTCTGCTGGGTCCGACTCAAGTTTGACTTTTAAAAACTATGGGATCCGGATCTGACGAACACAGTCCAAGAAATAGTAGGTGGGAAATTTGTTTATTCGTCAGTATTTTGATGAAGACATAGGTAACTTAGTCGCGACACGTGAAAACCAACAAAGTGGTTGTGGACCCAGCGCAGACTCAGATCAGCAAGGGCATCCACTCAGTCTGATTAGACTCTTCACTAAGCGCTTAAAGAGTAGTTAAGGGTCCAAGCTACCGCCATGCGGACAACGAAGACTCTGATCAGATTTGGCGGATGCCCAGGCTGATCTGAGTCTGCGCTGGGTGCACAACCACACTGTTAGCTTTCTCGTGTCTCGGCTCGTACACTGAGCCACTTTAATTATGCACCACTTTTTTAATGCCCATAGTTTTAGCCCATAACTGCTTACAATCAAAATTTCTAGCAGAATACAACTATTGATAACTTGTCTAACTGATGACAGTCAAAATGTTGCAAAATCGCTGGAGTGTATCCGCACACTTTGCTGAGAGTTTATTTTGGCAATAATGCACGTGCAGCATACGCGGCCGTTCTTGTCGTCTAAAATTAGCATTGAACATCATCTTTGGGGATAGTCGCTTTAGAAAAACATCTAAAGTTTAGTGATTTCAAGTGGCGAGCCAATCCTATTTACAACACACGTTCACTTTTTAAAATAATTTTACTTCTGACGTCATTTTATCGTCATTTTCGATCACCAATCACTTTTTCTTATCATGAATTGTGATGGCCGCAATACCGTTGACAACATCAAAGTCAACTAGAATTGTTTTTCTACGAAAAAACAGATGTCTCCCCCCTTTCTGATGTCAAAAGGATCAGTCATTAAATACAATTTCAAACGGAAACTTTAAACACAATTTCTAATGCAAATACTGGTCATTTTTTCATGCAAACAATGAGCTCGTATCCAGTAAAGATATTTTGTGATAGACTAATAGACAGACGCCAAGGGAAAAACAATATGTTTCCCTACCCTGAAGCAGGGATTCATAATAAGTAAAAAGTATAAATGCAAGAGTTATAGTTGTTATGCTCTGCATGTCATGTAATGTTGACTGATATTCATATTTAGTTTTTGTCAAAAAATATAAATGCAAGAGTTACAGTGCTCTGCACGTCGTCTATTTATTTGTATGAAGTTTCATGAATATACCTTAAACGGTTTTCAAGTTATAGAGCTTAGACGATTGAGACACGATTTTGTGAATGACAAAGTTCCAAGGGAAATAACTCAAATAGTATAAATGCTGTGCTCTGCAGGTTGTCTGGTGTTGACTGACATTTGTATGAAGTTTCGTGAATATAGCTTGTCCGGTTTTCAAGTAATAAAGCGATTGAGACACGATTTTGTGACTGACAAAGGTCCAAGGGAAATAACTCAAGAAGTATAAATGCAAGAGTTATGGTTCTTGCACTATGCAATTCTTCTAATGTTGATTGATATTTGTATGAAGTTTCGTGAATATAGCTTGAATGGTTTTCAAGTTATAGAGCAGACACGACTGAGACACAGTTTTGTGACTGACAAAGTTCTAAGGGAAATAACTCGAATAGTATAAATGCTAAAGTTATGGTTCTTGCATTCTGCATGTCGTCTGATGTTGATTGATATTTGTATGAACTTTCATGAATATAGCTTGAATGGTTTTAAAGTTATAGACGGACTCGACTGAGACGCAATTTTGTGATGGACAAAGTTCCAAGGGAAATAACTCAAAAAGGATAAACGCCCGAGTGCATTCTGCACGTCGTCTGATGTTGATTGATATTTGTATAAACTTTCATGAATATATCTTGAATGGTTTTAAAGTTACAGACGGACTCGACTGAGACGCAATTTTGTGATGGACAAAGTTCCAAGGGAAATAACTCAAAAAGTATAAATGCCAGAGTTACCATTTGTGCACTCTGCACATCGCCTCTTGTTGATTGATATTTGTATGAAGTTTCGTGAATAAAGCTTGAGCAGTTTTCAAGTTATAGAGCGGACACAATTGAAACACAATTTTGTGATGGACTAAGTTCCAAGGGAAATAACTCAAAAAGTATAAATGCCAGAGTTACCATTCTTGCACTCTGCACGTCGTCTCATGTTGATTGATATTTATATGAAGTTTCGTGAATATAGCTTGAGCGGTTTTCAAGTTATAGAACGGACACGATTTTGTGATGGACAAAGTTCCAAGGGTAAGAACTCAAAAAGTATATATGCCAGAGTTACCATTCTTGCACTCTGCACGTCGTCTCATGTTGATTGATATTTACATGAAGTTTCGCGAATATAGCTTGAGCGGTTTTCAATTTATAGAACGGACACGATTTTGTGATGGACTAAGTTCCAAGGGAAATAACTCAAAAAGTATAAATGCCAGAGTTACCATTCTTGCACTCTGCACGTCGTCTCATGTTGATTGATATTTACATGAAGTTTCGCGAATATAGCTTGAGCGGTTTTCAAGTTATAGAACGGACACGATTTGTGACAGACGGACAGACGGACGGACGGACGGACGGACGGACAGACGGACAGACGGACAGACGCCCGGGGAAAAACAATATGTCTCCCGACCCTTAAGGGGGGAGACATAATAAAACTAAAACACAATCGAAGAATGACTCATTTCTAAACCCTTAGGATACCAACGTCAAGACTAACGTCAAAGTCATAACGTAGAATTCTCAACAATGTTTACATAAGGATTAACAAAGAACACGTGTTTGTTTACAATGAAGTTATTGTAGAAGTATCTCGATCACTTGTTAACAAAACATCAACTTTCACAGTAGCTGTTGAAAACAAGAAAAAGTTGCGCTTTCAACGTGTCACCGCAAAGTAAGCATCGGATTGATAATGAAAAGTATGGAAATATTCACAGCAATATTGCGGTCTTTCATATCATAGAAAGTAAAAACGTTCCTACAGAACACTGTGCGAAAAATTAGTGTTGAAAATATCCCCTCGCGGTGCGATTTCAGGTTAAGTTGGTAGCGTTGCGAATTCTAATTTTGTTGGCACCGCACTTTTTCGTATGACCACCCATTTGTTTGGTCTCCGACAGGCATCATTTTACAGGATTTATACACAAATAAGTGCTCTCTTAGCTTGCAGGTTTGAATTTAAAAAGAAATCGATTGTTTAATTACAGTTCCGGGTTTCATAAGAGGTGCGTAACTAAAGTGACTCAGTGTATAATGATTAAACCCTATAACGCTGCTATGACACGGTCAGTAAAATGAGCCGCGACACGAGAAACCAACAATGTGGTTGTGCGACCTGTGCAGACTCAGATCATCATGGGCATTCACCAAGCTTGACCACACTCTTCGTTAAGTGCTCAAAGGGTAGCTAAGGAATTAAACTACCTCCATGCGGACAGCGAAGACTCTGATCAGACTGGGCGGATGCCCAGACTGATCTGAGTCTGCGCTGGGCGCACAACCACATTGTTGGTTTTGTCGTGTCGTGGCTCAAATAATCTTTGCAAGGAACGTCTCAGAAAAGTAGCAGTGTTTCGTCAATGATGTTCTTTATCTCTTTGCTTTAAGAAGAACGGCTGGGAATCCGAAGGAGCAAAATTATACAGAGAAGTAGACAGAGAAGTCAGCTAGAAAAAAAATGAAAAGGCCCTAAATAAAGCAGCTGAGTGAGTGAGCTCGGGTTTAACGTCCCTGCGGCAAGCCGTTTTACTATCTAATATGCCAATTAAGATATCTAATATAACAGAGATCTTATATCCTATATATCTGATATACGATGTAAGATATCTTATATAGGATATGTGATATCCTATTTAATTTTTCATGTCAGATATCTAATATAATGTATCAGATGTCTTATATTATTATATGACCAAGACGTAACACAAAATTTCATTGGCTGATTTGACGTCACGTGCCGGTCAATATTTTGCGATATTCACCAGCCAGTCAGTGAATATTACTTTTACGCTGACGTAATTGTATTTTCGTGACGTAACGTCTGATGTACGTTAATGTTAATGGCGTAACGATAATACCATGGAGTACCATCATAAATTTCAAAGGAAACTGCATTTAGAATTATGATATAATAAAACAATTGTTGACTTTTATTTCTGTGAATATGCAGTTTTATTGACCTGCAAACATAACATATTGACCCCCGCTTGGCGTCGGTAATATGTTGTTTGCAGGTCAATAAAACTGCATATTCACCTCAACAAAGGTCAATAATTGTATAATATATATTAAATTTCTAATATAGCATATAAGATATATAATACGTTAGATATCTGATATATAAAATATCTTATATGTAAAAATTAAATAAGATATCTCGTATCCTATATAAGATATCTTACGTACTAAAATTGGTATCTATGGGGCGCTAGGCATGAATGGGTTAACGGAGTTTGAATTCAGGCAGATATGAGTCTTTGCTATAGCACTCTTCTACTTGCTCTCAAAATTGAAAGAAAATACAATCAGATATTTGTTAAAAATATTCAAGAAACACATCAAGTTTTCCATCTGATTTCTGTTATTTCTTATTTTGAAAAAAATAAAGCTCAAAATTGGTGATTTTTTCACGATTATATGTACATTACTGTTAACTTTTCTCAGCTTCAAGCACTATATCACTGAAATCTTATACCGATGGATATAATCAGTGTAGTTAGTATTGTACGAAGTACTTGTTATCACTAGTTCCGATCGTCTACTATTATAAAGCATCACCAGGGGAGACGGCAAGGATTTACCGTCAACTGCAAGAATTGTTTCTTTCTCCATACCTCGTAACCAAAACGTAATCTCTCCCGACTTGTAACACATATAGACGTTTCCATGTTCATCAGTACTCACTCCGCGTGGCTCCTTTCCTTTAACATTACAGACCTTGACGATACTCCCAGACCGAGCATCAATAACTGAAATAATCTTTTTCCACCAGTCAGTTACAATCACCGTGTCTCGATCATCACCAGGACATGCTGTCAGAAACCTTGCACACTCAAACAGGTTTTCACCATTGGGAACATTTTGCAAGGTCCACAACATCTTGCCTGACATATCAATCATTTGAACAGAACGAGGGTACGTATCAGACTTATTACAGGTAATGATCAGACTTTTGTTGTAGGCCGTGATTCCCCAGACATACTGCTCCATTTTGATAGTACGTTTCAATGACAGGTGACCGGTGTCAGCTATGTCTATAATACCTATCTGTTTGTTCAGCATACTAACAGCAGCTTCAGATTTGTCGATAACTGCAACGCCTATAGGTTTCCCTGGTAGGTCTTGAGATGCTAGAAACTGTCCACCAGGGGAAAACTGTTTGACATTGTAGTTCTCTCGATCTACAGCTAGCATATTTCCATCAGCAGTTATGTCAAGACCTGATATGTTACAATCTACTTTGTCAGTCGGTATCTTCACTTTAATCTTATCTAACCAGGTTAGCCTCACAGACTGTACTGCACGCCCGCCCACCACATCTGACTCTGGCATAGTCCTGTTTGATTCTTGATGAAGTTTCGTGTATGGATAGCGAATGTTTGGACAATCAGTGCCACATTTTAAAGTTGTATTTTGCATTGACAGTTCTCCCATCTTACAGTTCGTTGCAACCAGCGGTTGAATTTTTGTATTCAATGTGCAGTTAATACCCACGCAATTTAGGTCGAGGAGTTTGATCTTATCCTCACAAAGATGAACTTTTTCTGCCAATGCTTGAAGTTCTAGGAATCGTTGCTGATCTGCTTGTTTCTTTGTTTCTGTTCGGCGTAAAACTTGCAAAATTGGGTCGAAGTCGGTTAAAATCTGGTCAATCGCAGCATGACTGTCTGACAAAGAGTCACTTTGCAATTTGAATAGTCGTGTTACCTCACCACTGAAATCTTGGTAGCTTTGATGGATTTGTGCTATACTTTTGTCTCGATTTACTTGAGCTTCTTTTAAAATGTCCGTTTTCTGTTTCTCTAGCCTGGCTTTATTTGAGTTTATTGACTTTTCTACTTCCTTTACGTATTTGAAAAGCAGATCTAGATCAGCACCGAAAGACTTTTCTTCAGCCGTCATGTTGAAACTCTTACATGCATCTAAAACATATTTAACTTGACACCGCTTATGTTCTCTGACGAAACATATACCACAAATGGTAATACCATGATCGAAGCAATATCTATCCTTGCTTTCCCCATCATGTTTGTCACACATTTCGTATTTCATAGGCTTGTCTGCCTGACAGGCTGGCATATCAGATCCTTGCAGTATCTTATGTCGTTCTGTCATTGCCGACCGTCGGTGTGTGCCTAAGCAACCCTGACAGTAAAACTCCACACATTTCTGACAGTAACCAGCTACTGGTCGGACAGTGCCATCTTTAAAACATGGGTCACAGTATGGATCTGTAAATTCGTCAGAGGACCCATATACAGATAGCGAACCAACAGAGTCCGCCATTCTGAAAGAAACAATTGTAGTAGATTTATACAAGCAAAGGTATAATGAATAAAGATAAATGCATTGCCAGTTGTAAAATGTAATCAAACCTAAGTCAGTTAGCGAAGAAATGGAGTTAGCCAACGTCAACGTGTGAATAATCAGTGTCGTTTAAAGCATTGGTGGGAGTTACCTTTACCGTTCAGCGTATTATATCGGTATTGTAATCGGAACTTTCCGTCAGTTACAGCAATTTATTCCTTTATTATTATGCAAACCTGAAATATTCTTAGTAAAACAATAGAAGGATATCAAAATTCTATGATCTTTTCTTACTTTTAACAGAATATTTACAAATTGTAGTATGCATTTATTTAATAATACTGGGTATTTACAATTATAGAGCATGTCTAATTAAAGTCAAGCTTACGTGGTTAGAGTACTGTACTGCTCCAAATGTCATAACCCCCACAGCAGAAATTCACAAATATGCGTAATAACAGCTATTATGTTGCTAATTCTTGTTTCAATGTGTTGAATAGTTTACTATTAGAACCTCGCCATACACCTAAAACGTTAGGTACACAATAAGGTCACTAAATAAAGGTGCAAAGGTGTACAATTAAGACTACTCCTGCTCACTGCCCAAGATGCTCCTTAGTTTAACCTTGATCAGCAGTATAATATACTCAAAAAAAATATTAAAGGGTCAAACTTTTACCCTGCGATTTCTGGAACATTTCAAACATTTGGTCAGATAAATCATTTCTACCTTCCATTTTATTCATTTTACAAGTTTTATACACAAGAAGCTTAAACCTATAGCCTTTGTCTTGACCAAGGTCACGCTTTAAGTCAAACTACCCCTAAAATGAAAGTTGTTTGAATTCCCATAGAGAATTGATAGTGTGTCAGTTTCGTCGGGAATAACTTCTAAAATTGGTATGAGTTTTAAACTTCTTTTAGCTTGCTGACCTTAAATATGATTAAACTTGATGACTGATGTGAAATTTTTAAAAAAATTCATGAATTGGCGAAATCGAAAATTTTGGTGAATTTGTTCCCTATGGACTTCAAAAAACTCTGATTTTGAGGGTAGTGTGAATTGAAGTCTGGACTTGGTCAAGATATAGGCTATTTTTTCAAACTTCATGTGTACAAAACTTGTAAAATGAATGAAATGGAAGGTGGAAATGATTTATTTTACCAAATGTTAGAAATGTTCCAGAAATCGCAGGGTAAAAGTTTGACCCTTTAATATTTTTTTTGAGTATAGTTGGCATCAGAGTTTTGTAATAAAATAATCAGGCCGTCTGCTTTTTGGAATTACATGCCAAAATTGGGCTTTAGACTAAATTTTATTTGTCTGTGAAGTTTTGCAGCAGGGGGTTAGTACAAATTTTGGTAGTACTGTAATATAACCACTGTAGTGTGACATTAATTGAACTTGCCATTTGTTTGCAAACACCCGGTACTATTATATACATGCATATCTAATGTGGTACACAGTTTGTTGGGTATCACAAATATGACTGAATTTTGATATCCTTCAATTGTTTTACTTAGTATAATTCATTACTCTGGCAGAAATGATTGGATCAAAACTCCGATAAAAACAAGAATGTTGTGTTGTCGTTGCGTTCCTGTTGTTTGTTTCCTGGTTATATTGTGAGTCTGGTACAATCTATAAAAAGGTTCAAACTGTATGCATATTTTGTATTTAGTTGTAATCGGAACTTTTTCCGTCAAAACTATAACCTTTAATGTGGTGATGCAGTTACATGTAGTTCTTGTTTGGACAATTTCTCTTGAACCACTTGACAAAATTACTTTTCAGACCTTATTATCATCACCGGAAGTAGATAGCATTTTATCGCTGTTCTGTTGGACTTTTTCTTTATACCAGAGTTACAGCCCTTGTATCTAACTGAAAAAAATAGATTCTTTGCTCAGTCCTTCAGTTTTAAACCAATTTTATAAAACTTTTTAAAATAATTTTGACCCTAGCTTTTGTAGATCATATTTTAATGCGGCTATAATCGAATCTTTTCTCCCAGCGATACAGCCTTCAGTTTCAAACCATTTTTGACAGCTTTTATAAGTTATTGGTTTAAACATATTTATTCAGCTTATTCAGTTAACATACATATATACATACATGAACAAGTTTGATATCAGTACAAGCTATGTGATTAGAGCGGAAGCGATATGCTTATCGAGTTATTCTTCCTATAAATTATTAAGGATAGTAACAACTGAATTCCAACTTTCTGTGAAAGTTATTGTATTCTATCAACAACACCAATGCCTAACCATCGTGACATCAGCAAGTCTGATTTGAATATTAGGAACAACTGCCCAAAGCGTGCACAGCCGTATATATGTCTTAGGAAGAAAAGAAGTTCGGCGTAATGCATTGTGAGTGACTTTTCTGTTACACCAATTTAACGTTTTATTTTTTGGCGATTACGAAATTACTGCTTTTATGATATAATCATTAAAACGAAGCATTACTTTTTCTCCAAAACGTGCATTTTGTGGACATTTGAGCCGCGACACGAGAAAACCAACAAAGTGGTTGTGCGCCCAGCGCAGACTCTGATCAGTCTGGGCATCCGCCCAGTCTGATCAGAGTTTTCGCTGTCCGCATGGAGGTAGCTTAGACCCTTAGCTACCCTTTAAGCGCTTATCGAAGATTCTGATTCAATTTGGTAGATGCTCAGGCTAATCTGAGTCTGCACTGGGCGCACAACCACATTGTCGGTTTTCTCGTGTCGCGGCTCATTTATTTCTGTGCTTGCTTTGTGCAGTGCGTGCTCACACCAATTTAAAGGACTTCTATGGTTAAGGCGAGGATTTTCCCCAATAGACCAGCACGACAGGTCCGAATTTTCAAAAGTATAAATTGTGCATATTTTTCTTAGCAGAGCTTCCACAAATATGTAAACCGTATGAAATCAGGTCATTTGTGATTCAGACCCAAAGACATGGGGAGATAATCCAGGCTGACTCTACCTACCCTAAATTCAAGATTTTCGCATACCTCATTTTTGAGGTAATAAAAATATTGAAATCAGTCATTCATTCCATAATTTTTTGTCATAAATGCATGCTAAATACACGCATATCACAATACAAAGCAATGATTTTCTTCTTGTTACGCTTGATTGGCATTTAAACATGCAAAACCACAGTTAAACTTCCGGTCAAAACGGCCAAAAGAGAACGCTTCACTATAACTAAAATACAAGTACTTCCCCCCCCCCCCCGTGACCCAGCATTTCCTTTATGCAGCAGACTTATGCGTTGCAAGTACGCAATATATATGAGTGGGAAGCTGGGTCATGGGGGGCGGGGACGATACTCAGTAAGCCAAAGAAGAAGAATAGTCAACAGGAGCACTGTGATCTTCAAGAATTATATTGTGTACCATGACATTGAAATGAGGTCAAGGTCACATACATATTGTCAAAGCTATCCAGTGTTGTCTGTTATGAAAGTAATGAATGTAAAAAACGGATGAAAAGTATACAATAAATCATTATCTCAACGCTCAATTTGAGGATAATTTACATTTAATCTTAACAATGACGTCAACGTCAACGTATGTTTAACGTACTTTACATAGACGCAAACACTTGAAAATTCATTTGTCATGCAAGTTACATGTCATAGTCATAAATGCAAAGCAAAAGTCTGTGATCCGTATAACTTTTTAATGATGGGGAAAATTCACGCCTTAAGCATAGAAGTCCTTTGGTGTTTTTACAGCGCTGAAGCATCGGTATTGCTGGCAGAACGCGTGTACATGTATTGTCATACTGAAAGTTAGAACTAAGTTATCATGATTTCAAATAATCCTGCCACTTTTACTTTACAAATATGCTAAACTTTTGGTAAGGAGTAATCGCTGCGACTCGATTTTCATAAAACTTTCAAGATATTGATATAGACATCTGAAGTACTTTATGATTTATCGTGATCATAATCAGGATCTTCATTTTTTTTATCATCATTATTAATCGTTACCACTTGTTACCGGTAAACTAAACCTACATACATGTATTTGGGTATTAGTAGTAGTAGTATTTCAATTCTCATATCGACGTTGTCCCCGCACCTCAGCGGAACGAATCCGTATTCCGCTGGGTGCAAAGTTTTATATACAACATTGGTTTGACAATTCTTCTATGACATATTAACATGAACTTGACTTTTATCATATCCAGGTCTTACTTTACAAGTTCAAAGCGATTACTGTAGTAAAATTGATTTTTCTGAATATTAAAGGTAGGTTCCTGAACTAGTGATAAAACTTATGTTCACAAAATAATTTTGTCTTTTTCTGGGTAGTATTGAATTCTTTTATTTTTCTGAATTTGTTGCTAATGAGAAAATCGTCAGATGTTGAAGAAAATAGTCGTTTTCCCTTTTGGTTTATTTTCCTTCGTTGGAATTCCAGTTCTAAAAATAGATATGTTATATGTCTATAAGTGCGCGATTTCTGATGCCATTCTCCAAAGGCAAATTTTCTCTTGCCGTGAGCTCTCCTAGAGGTCCTGGCATGGCGGATGGGTTGAAACTATCCCGTAATGCAATACAGCATGACGTCAGCTGCGTTATCTATTTTTGGCGCGAACTAAAATTAGCCCTAACTGGTGTGCGAAGCAGAGTTAGGAAATCCCTTGCAAAACAACCTTTTCTAATAATTTTTGGATTTACACTTTTAAGTGAAGCTATTCATTCCCTTTTTATAAAAGCTTTCCAACAACTTGAATGAAAGATCATCAAAATTACGATGCATTCTAAAGTACAGGAACCTACCTTTAAATCGATAAACAATATTGATGTTATGCGACAATGTGCATGCAACATTATTTGCCGAATCGCGGTCTCTTTTATTGGCACGACAGAGAGTTAAGCCTTAGACTAGGGTCAAGTCAAGTAAATTCGGACACCAGGTAAATTCGGACAGTGCCATTGTTTCCTTGATATGTCAGTTGTTTGGAATTAAAACAAAACTAACTTGGCAAATAGTGAAAATCCTCACATCTGGATTTTCACTGTTTGCGATGGTATGTCCGAATTTACCCGCTGTCCGAAGTTACCCGACTCTACCCTCATTGTCGCCACGCTCCTAAAATGTAAAAGAGGACCAATGTCTTTGGTCGAACTAGCGGTTACGGTTCTCTCTCTTTCTCTCTCTCTCTCTCTCTCTCTCTCTCTCTCTCTCTCTCTACTTTCGAATTTAACTAAGTCCACAACTTAATTTCTTCAAAATTTTTCGAGGATATTATGTTTTACCACGTGAGTTCTGAGACTTCTATGCAGACTGAACATCTATAATTGCATCAGAAGCAGGCCGAAGTGCGAGTTTTCATCTAAACCCATTTAGGCCCAATGAGCTCTTTATCCTTAGAAATATGATGAGTCCAGTTTTTCTTTTAAGCCTCGACCAGAAAACCAACAAAGTGGATGTGCACCCAGCACACACTCAGATCAGCCTGGTCATCTGCCCAGTCTGATCAGAGTCTTCGCTGTCCGCATGAAGCTATATAGCTTAGACCCTTTTAAACGCACAGCGAGGGAATCTGATCAGACTGGGCGGATGCCCAGGCTGATCTGAGTCTGCGCTGGGCGGACAACCACTTTGTTGGTTTTGTCGCGGCTCATCTGGAGTCATCTCTGTCGGCAACGTAAAACCAGAAGAGAGGTGACATTTCGTTATATTCGTAACTGCATTAGAGTCGTTCTTGTTTGTCTTCCAAATGTCGAATTTAGTGAATCGACCACTCTAAATTATCATTTAATATAAAATTTACTCGTTCATTACCTTCGAATGTGTATTGCTGAAATATGATTCTTAAAGCCTGTTCCTGTTATTATTGCTATTTACGGAAAATGGTTCCACTTACTTGTTTAAATTCCTTAACATGTAACAATCCTCATTCCGTTTTCTAATGACTCAAAATGGCTGTTTGCCTATAATGAAAATACACACACATTTGACAAAAAAAAAACTAGGTTCGGAAAGGATAGCTATAAATACACACGATCGAGTATCATTGAACTTACCTGAATGGGTGGGTCTATTTATTTTAGAACAAGGAAGATACTTTATTTATTATTAAGTTACCACACGTCAAAGTCTCCGAAAAGACAAGGATCGGCTCAGCCTGTACTGTATATATACGTAGGTTTTCCAGGAGCCATAGATTTTTATCAGAAACAGTTAAAACTGATCAGAATGCACTTGCGCATTCAACCAGATCCGTGTAGGTGGCTCATGTTGCCTCGATGTTGGTTTAGGGCTGTGTACCTGTTTAGTACTTAACTGCAGATAAGTATTTTTACGGATCGACCTGTATTACGGGTTGATCCGTATCTAAAATACGGGTCGACCCGCAAATTTACGGGTCGACCCTCAAAAATACGGGTCGACCCGCATCGGTGCCTTTGACCCTCTTGGTACACCATAGATTAGACACAAAAAAGGATAGTGTCTCCTCCTCATCCATTTGACCATTTATTATCAGCAAAACCATTTGGGCCGCGATACGACAAAACCATCAAAGTGGCGTGTGCGCCACGTGAAGCCGTAGATCAAACCGGGCATCTCCATCTCCCCAGTCTGACCAAAGTCTTCGCTGTCGGCATGGAGTTACATGTAGCTTAGTTTAAACATATATTATTTCAAAAAGTCTAAAGTTCATGGCAGTTACAATATTGTTACAAGGAATGATTGATAAGTTCTGAGCCTCACCTTGTTTTGAAACCTTTAGAGTAGATTTGAGTAATTTATCTACAGAGCACACAGGGTATAATCGATTCCGCTAATTTTCGCTTCCTGCAGAGACTGTACATCATATTTGGCTTCCGCCGAGACTGTCCGCGAACTCTTGCTTCCTGCAGGGACTACTGTCCTCGAGAAATGGCTTCCTGCCGAGACTGTCCGCGTGAATCTGCTTCCTGCCGAGGCTCTCGGCAGGAAGCAGAATCACGCGGACAGTCTCTGCAGGAAGCCATTTATCATGTACAAATGTCTCGGCAGGACGCAAGAGTTCGCGGACAATCTCAGCGGAAGCCAAATATGATGTACAGTCTCTGCAGGAAGCGAAAATTAGCGGAATCGATTATACCCTGTGGAGCAACAATCGTCAAATTTCGGGGATTTATCTTAAATATTAATTTGATGACACTTCACCTTTTACAGTTACCCCCACGAGTGCACTGCATATCTCTTTGGCCGACCATAACTTTAGCAGAGTCAAACATTTTGCAATTTATTTTTTTTTTTTTTTTGCAAATATATGTCCTACAGCATCCCGTTAATTGATGATATATGTGCAAACATAAATTTGTTCCATTCCAAAATGAAAAGCAAAATTTTAATTTTCAGGAAGTGGCTACTTTGAGTTTCTGCAGAGTGCGCACAATCGGAGTCGCATGCTCTGCGTGCACAGGAGTGGATATCTTTTAACTTTTTGTGACGAAAATCGTGTAAGATGTCAGTGTTCATTTGTGTGTAAACATTGTTTGGTTTTGCCCACAATGTTCCTAACACACACGAAATTAGGATATGGGTGTCTAAATGTTTGGGTTGCAATATTTAAGGGTTTACGGTGAAGCCACCAGAGGCCAAAATATTTTGCATTTCTACCAAACCATTGACCACTCATTATACTTGCATGAATTAAAGCAAGAACCGTTTTAATCTTGTAGAATGCGAAGAATGATTTTTTCAAAGTAATGCAAGGCAAATAGACTGTACATGTAATTGTTATTTTAAAAATAAGCCACCCCTCTTGTGTTTAAGGCGCTGTAAAAAAGAAACCTTTCGCCTAATTTTTTTGAAACTTCCATCGAAAGCTAGTTAATGACAAATAATTACTTTCGCGGTAAGCATCTACGTGCAGATTCACTAGAAGTATCATAGGCTCAGAATTTATCAATCATCCCTCGTATGTACATAAACATAATATGATAAGAAACGAGGTAGCTTTGACTCGTAGCTACCCTGTAAGCGCACAGCGGAGACTCTCATCAAACTTTGTGTATGACAGGCTGATCTGAGTCTTCGCTGGACGCATATGCCACTTTGTTGGCTTTGTCGTGTCGCGGTTCATTTGGAGAACGCTAGGCGATGTGTTGATTGCATCGCAGACACCATGAATTGGTTTCAAAATTTGATGTCGGATTAAAATTTCTTTTACACCAAGGCCTATCGGAACCAGAATTTTATGGTGACTTAGTATACAAATTCAAAAAGATTAAGGGTAGGACTGATTTTTCTGATCAATTCCGAAAAATAATAATACGTCACAAACGTATTGGCTATAATTTAAATGTTATGCGACAGTCTGCATGCTTAGTGATTAACCCAATCACGGTTGATAGCTTTGCTGCACTCTTTAATTGCACACCGGGGGATCGGTCGTCAGACTCTATGATGGCCCCGACCTAAAGCTATATATTTTAGTTGGTTGGGACCGGAGCCTTTTTGTATGTTGCTTGGTCCACCGGGGCTCAACTGGTGACCTTCTTTTGCTTCAGATTTCTAGTGGGGTTGTTTGGCAGGACAGGGATCTCCACCTGTCAGACGGCCCGTTGTATCTGTTGAGTCCTCGTCTTTGCTTCTTCATGGTGTTGAAATTTGATTTATGTGTTTACCGTGATGATTCATTGACGAGTTAGAGGGTTATCATGCGAACCGAACAACCAACTAAATGTTTTGTACCACTTCAGAAACTGAGGGTGAGGTTGGTCCTGTAAAATCGATTTAAGCCCCCCAGTAATTCATTACTGACCGTTCCAAGGCGGTAGTTCTGTTGTGGTTCTTTGTTGCCTGTTTTTGGTGTCAGAGTTTCTGTGATGTTTTACCTTATGTATGTTATTATTATTTTTGGTTCGGTTTGGGTTGCTGAGTGGCCACCTTTTGGGAACAAGCTGCTCACTCGGTTGGCCATATGTTCTCTGTATCTTGATTATTTGTAATCTTAGTTGTTTCCAACTATGGTTTGAGGGCTGGATTTGGATTTTGATTGTTTCAGTTCCTGGTCTTTGCATACTTTTTACTTTTATAACTACAACTTGTGTAATATATGAGGCCGTTTGGACGGACACACGGCGCCAAGTGTGTGCAACTATGGTTACGTACCGTTGAGCCACTTGGGTAACGTCGATAAGAGAATTGAACTGAACTGAACTGAAATATGAAGCCGTATGACTGAACAGTTCTGAGCACAAGATACTTCTAGTGAATCTGCGCATGCGTACTTAATATGAATGTCATTAGTTGGCGTTCGCTAGCTTTCTATGGAAGTTTCAAAAAAATTTGGCGAAAGATTTTTTATACAGCGCCTTAAACATAAGCGGTTTGGCATATTGTTTAAAGTAAAATTTTAAAATCTATTTGCTTTGCATTACCACAGGGTATAATCGATTCCGCTAATTTTCGCTTCCTGCAGAGACTGTACATCATATTTGGCTTCCACCGAGACTGTCCGCGAACTCTTGCGTCCTGCCGAGACTTCTGTACATGATAAATGGCTTCCTGCAGAGACTGTCCGCGTGATTCTGCTTCCTGTCGAGAGCCTCGGCAGGAAGCAGATTCACGCGGACAGTCTCGGCAGGAAGCCATTTCTCGAGGACAGTAGTCTCTGCAGGAAGCAAGAGTTCGCGGACAGTCTCGGCGGAAGCCAAATATGATGTACAGTCTCTGCAGGAAGCGAAAATTAGCGGAATCGATTATACCCTGTGATTACTTTGAAAATCATTCTTCACATTCTACACTTCTGGTAGTACATGTAAATATGATGATTTGTCAGTGGTTTGGTGGAAAATGCAAAATACTTCAACATCTGGCGGTTCTACCGTAAGCTCTTAAATTTTTCAACCCTGAAATTTAGAGACCCAACCAATCCTCATTGTTATATATAACACAGACAGACCTAAATCAATATTTCAACAGCATTTCCGAAATGGAAACCCTAACACCAACAACAAAGTAAGTACAGTTGTTTTCTTGCTCAGTTTAGCTGAGTATGAAATTTTCTCTGCTTATGAATATGCAAATACTAACACTAGTTGGCATTTTCATATTCATTAGCAAAGAATATTTCATGCTCAGCTGAGCTGAGCACGGAAAATGTTTGATTTATAACCTTGGGGCCAGTTGTACATATCGCATCTGTTTTGAAATCAGCTGTTTTACAAGGTATTCTAAAATTCAAATTGATTGGTCTAGTTGCATTTAGTGAGAAAGAAAAAAGCCGGGACCCCTACAAATATTTACATTATCAGGGTAGAGCTCTCTGTTAACCCAATTAAGTGATGCGGGCGTCAATGTAGTTTAAAAGTCAATAATTACATTGTATCACGCGCTTCAGAGTGACAACTCATCTCACTAACTAGCACGTGAAATCTACAACATTCCATGTACTTGAATGGCAAGTAAACATTGAGTGACAGCTCGCTACGCCTACTTGCACGCGAAATCTACAGCAGGAGGTGGAATTTATTGGTAGGCAGTGACAATGCGGCTGTTCCAAACTATTGCTAAATTCGGCCGGTAATGTTTTTTAAACAATCTTTATATATGTATTTCTTAATTTTGTTTATCTCTTTATTGATCAAAAGCATCGTTTAACAATATAAATATTAGGAATGAATGTTATTTTTTAAACGTTTACTGAAGTATAAACTACATCGGGTCACGAGCAAAGTTTACGTAAACCCCTTCGGGGTTCACTTACTTTGCTCGTGACCCGATGTAGTTTATACTTCAGTAAACGTTAAAAAAATAAAATTCATTCCTTAAATAAGGACCATCATCTGAATATTGAAAGGAAAGGTACTAAAGTCTCCATAGTCCATCCAGTGGTAAAAACGTCTTTAGAAACACAAATCGTTATGAAAAGCGGTTCAACCTTCACTTTTGGTGGATACATGTGGGTTGATTTGCATTTATAATGTACTCAGTTTCAATGACCCAGATTGATGGAACCCAACAGAGTAGGCTCAGGTCATAAAGATGCCTTCTGATCAATGTCCGTACTATTAACATATTCCCCATTGAAAGTTTACACACAAAGCGTGAGAGGAAAATGATCGTGTTCACATTATGATGGCTACATTAAGAGTTAAGGTGTCCCTATATATTTGTAGGGAATATACGGTAAAAAATATGAACGGTGGAGCATGCGTTGGTTACTGGAAAGGTATGCCATAACTAACAGAATCAATTGATTCGTAACAGATATCCGAGTCACTCTTTGTGCAAAGAGCGTGCAATAAAATAATCAAATTGTAGAAGGTTCTCATGCAGGTGTTTTGTGTGTGTCTATGAAAAAGGAGAGAACTCTAGTAGAGAGGTGCAGTGCCCCAGCGAAATTCCATGAGCTATGCTATTGCGGGTAGGAGAGAGAGAGAGAGAGAGAGAGAGAGAGGGGGCGGGGGACGGCAACGCCACGTAGCATGCCAGGTTCTCCGCGTTGTGGCCCTAAAAGGCTTGTCCAGAAAGAGGAACCAGATGGATGTTGCCGACTACTAAGTGTGGCTTTTTATTGACGGGTGGAGGACGTACGCTATGCCCTGGCAGGCCCGAATCCAGACCATCACGTTCAGGTGGGGCTCTGGATAACTGGTGGGGCTGGAAGGTGCCGAAATGTAGTTGTGTGGGGGAGGGGCTTGAAAATATGACATATTTATGGTGCAATTTCAAAAGAATATTTCATATATTTTATCCTTGAAATATATGTTGTGGTATCTCATTAGAATCGCCTCCCCGAGGCGATTCTAATGAGATGTCACAACATATATTTTGAATATTTTGATCTAACCACATTGGGTAATTTTTCTAAAAATGTCATCAGATACTTCTTATCTGGAGGCCTACATATTGTACAGAACACAGAGGCCAAATGGCGGGGCTGCAGCCCCAAAGCCCATCCCCTGGATCCGGGGCTACCTTGAGTGCGGCCATGGTTCACTTAGCTCCAGGTACCATCATCGTTACGAAAACTGGATTATTATCATTAGAAGTTTCAGTGTGCCATAGCACTGCTGATAACATTGCACAATAAGTTGCTAGTGGTAGCTGCATGAAGATTTGATTGGCTCTAAATGGTGGTTTTGTACTGTCCCCAATTCAATGCATGTATTGTAAGACTGTGAAAGAGTCTGCATTATCGGTGTGGATCTTGCAGAGCATTAAAGTTTAGGAAGGGGTTCCAGCATTGGCCATTGCAATTCATCCATTGAGCATGCCACCAGCATGTCTGCTCTTCAACTCTCTTAGTCCATCTGCATCACAGGATTGAGTTCTGTGTAGGGATTCCAAACTGTACTTACTGCATTTATCAGTTTGTCACACACACACATTGTATATGAGCCGCGACACGACAAAACCAACAATGCGGTTGTGCGCCCAGCGCAGACTCAGATCAGCCTGGGCATCCGCCCAGTCTGATAAGAGTCTTCGCTGTCCGCACGGAGGTAGCTTAGGCCCTTAGCTATCCTTTGAGCACTTATTGAAGGGTCTGATCAAACTGGTCGGATGCCCAGGCTGATCTGAGTCTGCGCAGGGCGCACCACCACATTGTTGGTTTTGTCGTGTCGCGGCTCAATTATGTAATTTTCTTTGGTCTGACCGTCTCTGTGTGTGCCAGAGCCAAGTTCTGGTAGAAGAGTAAACCAAGAACTTTAAGAAATGTCAGATATCTGTAATGATGACCCTGTGTCATGAGGCGGACTGAACCTGTAGCATTTAATTCAATTATTGAATGTCCCAGGTACTTACGAAGACCAAAATGAACACTTAACCACAGTGCTACACATTTAACCCCCCCCCCTTCCGCCTACTCCGAAATGAAGAGGAACCCCGGTAGCTCAGTGGTTTAAGCGCTGGCCTGCTGATCTAGCCGTCCTGGGTTTGAGACCCGATGAAAGCAGTAATCCCAACCATAAACGGGGCTCCATTGCGCTCCGCCTTTCACTTTCACCTTCACATCATCGTGATATGACTGAAATACTGTTGCAATTACGTAAAATCGCAAGTCATCCAGCCATCCGAGATGAGGTTGTCCATAAAGGGACGGTAAACACATCAACAAGAGCGTGGATAATTTATTGTGATAAGTTTGATTGCTAACACCGAATTTAACGGACCGGAAGAACTTATCGAGCGTGACAACAATGTAAACAACAAAAATAATTTATCATTTTATGCAAACTACACAATATCCAAGTAAAGTCAGTATGTGAAATCCTATCATATAACTGCAAGCAAACTTAATAGAAAATTCGGCAACATGGGTACAGGCTGCAGCAGCGACAATTCTTCTGCTGGTAAGATACATAGTTGCTAATTGGTGTATTGCAGTGTTCAGAATCAGAATCAGAATTGTTTACTGGTGATACGTCCAAAGACAATCATTCACCAGGAAGACAATCATTCACCAGGAAGACAATCATTCACCAGGAGACAATCATTCACCAGGAGACAATCATTCACCAGGAATGTGTTAATTGAATGGGTGGGGTAATGCTGTAATGGAACTATCCTGTTACCGTCTCAGAAAGTTAATAAAGCACCAAGACAATATGGAATAAACCGCATACAGTTTAGTCCATTACAGGTTGACCTTTCTGCTGTGCAGGAGTTTAGCCTAGTCCCACTTATGAGTCTTCAGCGGTCAAATGTTTTAATTTGTGTTGTTATTTTCATTTTTCTATTTTTAGTGACCGCAAAGACTTTGCAGTCACTAAAAATAGAAAATGACAATAACATGAAAATATAAACACAGAAATTTGACCGCAGAAGTCTCATATATGTGACTGTAGTGTAGCCATATCTTGAATAATAGTAGTAATATTACAACCTTAGTCTCCTTTCATCCAACACAGTAGAATTTCCCTTTGGATCATTTTAATGGTGCAGCTGAAAAGTGATTTCACTTTTCATACATAAAGCTAGCTATGTTGCACAAAGTTTCTGATGAGAATAACTTAGATCAAATAAAATGATAGATTAGTTGATGAATTATTACTGTATGATAGTTTCAAGTTTTAGTTTATGAAAACTCAGTTTTTGAGTACTTGAAAACATGGCAAGATAATTCAAACTAATGTAAATTCCCTTAAACTGGTTTAATTCCAAATTATAAAGTTGACTTTAGACAAAATGACATACTGATCGAAGCAACACATTTAATGACATTTTATTTTTTCCTATTAAAGTGAATTTTAGCAGACATTTTGTAAAACAAAATTTGATGCTTCAAAAGTGAATCACATTTCCACTGCACTGTTAAAATGTTCTAATGGAATTACTACCGTGTGGGACAAAGGTTGACTTAGGTAGTAATATTACTACTGCTTGAATAGTATATAAGAGAAAAAATAAAACCTTCTCACCCCTATATATCACCCCACTTTTTTGTGTTTTGATTTGGCTTGTTGGGATAAGATATTGTTTATACTAAGCAATAACTTATAATTAAGCTTATAAGTATAAAATGCTTAAATCATTACCTTAGCCTCCTTCTATGGGCATTTCTGTATGCTAGATATTAATATTAATATCCTGAAAACTATCATTAAAATTCTAAAGATTGGGACCCTAACAAAATAATCATAATTTTCCTGAAAACAAAACATTTTTGTTTTTCCATGCAGTAATGCGCGAAAGTTATGCTGATGGAATGGCACACAGTTAAGACCCTGATCAGACTGCTTCTTTAGAAGCAGTCTGATTTGGGTCAGCTGTTTGCTCAGACCTACCTGTTTCACTACATAGAATTTTCATGGTATTAACTTCATTGACCGATATTGGTTCAGGAAAATTGCTCAGTAATGTCTCCTACTTATTTAATTTTATATATTACAGCACTCCCACCTGAACTGCCAAGTCTGAAAATAGCTTTGGTTGGTAAGTATTAACAGCCATGCATTAACCAGAAAAAAGCTGTGTATTAAAAAGGAAATTCATGCGCTGTTGATGCACAGCTTTGCAGCTTTTCATATACAAGATTCAGGGCAATACTCCAGCAGTACAGAAGCAAGTGGCAAGTTTGAAGTTGCAGGCAAAAGACTTGTATGCAAGAGTTATACAGATTCAGACTCAGATATTGTAAAAATGGAAGAGCAGACCTGTGACATTGTGTTAACAAGTAATGCTAGAGATACTGACTATCGCGACTTTATCTATTGATTCAAGATTTCAGTAATGTGAGTAGGTGTAGGAATTAACAAGGTAATGGTCATGAGGCTGAAAATAGAGTCCAGACTTTTTTCTTCTTTTTGTAGCATTAATTTGGTTGAATTTATACAATAAAAATGATCAAAAATGGTTTTTCATTACATAAAAATTTGAAAGTTCCCTTGGGGGCTGTAGAAGACCTCTACCTTTGGCCTCAGTTTTCAGCAGCTCACTTGAGGCCTGCAAATATTAATGCATGAAAACCATGTTTGATCCCTATATTATCCATAAAACAGTTCAAGTCTGTTGGCTCCTTTTGATTCAGTTATAACTATTAAAACTGCCCAATTAAAGTTTCAGTAACTGGATTTCAAGATTTGTGACATCATTCTTTATCAGAACCTTGCTGTACTCTATGAATCTCACACTAACACTTAGTTTTTGGCGGAATATTTCATCTGACAGTCAATCACTGTAACAAATTTTCATCACCTTTCAAAGGCTGCTGGTTGCATTAAAAAGAAGATGCATAGTGTTATTGCGGTCAAGTATACATGTCAAGTCTAGTGAGAGAAGTTTACACTTCTCACTTCTGGGCACATATGTTAGCCAAAAGTGGCAATGCAGTAATGTCTCCCATTTTCACTCCCAGATTTTAGTCTGATTATAGTACAGGGGCTGCATATTTATAAAGCGACTTAAGTTGTTGCTATGCTGTTGCTAAGGCTAAATTTCTATGAAGGAGATTCCCTACAACCATGACATTTGCTCTGGAGGAACAGTCTAAAAAGACTGTTCCTCCAGACCAAATTTCATAGTTGTAGGGAATCTCCTTCAAAGAAATTTAGCCTTAGCAACAGCATAGCAACCACTTAAGTGGTTTTATAAATACGGCCCCTGGACTCTATTTCAGGTGATCCCCAGGTTGGTAAGACTAGTGTGATGTTAAGGTACCTGAGGAACCAGTTCAGCCCTATGTATATCCCTACCAAGAAAGTTGCCATAGGTATGTAATCATACTAAGACCCAAAGCTGAGACAACACTGTATTATGAACATTTTAGGGACTTCTTGTTTTTGTGGTGTGATTTAGTTTTAAAGGAAAAATTCCTGAAGTTTTGAATCCACAGTATTCTCAGAATGGTTCTTTGGCTGATAAACGAGGAAATCTGTAAACTAAGGACTCAAAATCCATAACTGCTTTGACAAATATTATAAAAAAAATTACCATGATTTGATTCCAAAAACCTTTTCATTTACAATTGTATTGCATGAAAGTATATGATGCATTGTTGAGAAAACAAGACCTGTCACCAGGACAGGATAGCTCCCCTGACAGCGCCTTGCCCATCACATAAAAAACTTTAACGTAAAACTTTAACATTTTGCTAACGCCGACGCCACCGCTAACACTGACGCCAACGCCGACGCCAGGGGTAGTTCAATAGCTCTTCCTGAACTTCGTTCAGGCGAGCTAGAAATTGAATCAAAGCAGATACATTAAGTTGTACTATGCTACTTTTTAGTGGTGCTCCATGTATGTACTTTGTTTAAGACGAATGGGCATACTTCCAAGGGAACTCAGCCATTTTCATGTTTGCTTCCTTTTTCAATGGGAGTCAACTCTAGCAGGAAAGAATTTGCTCCCCTTGGAGCAAATTCTTTTTTGTAAGAGGAGAACCCATTTTGTAAGGACTTTGTCATTCAGTGAAGCAAACAGTAAGTCACAAACGTGTTCCTTCTTCAGAGAAATGATGGAAGAGCATGGATGAGTACTCTTAAACCTTCACACAACTTTGTGCATTAATCAGTAATAAATCAATGAACTAGGCTTTATTTACACATAAATTAATCAGTAATAAATCAATAAATCAGGCATAATTTACATGTAAATTAATTTGTAATAAATCAATGACTCAGGCTTTATTTACATGTAAATGAATCTGTAGTCAATCAATGAATCAGGCTTTATATACATGTAATTTATCTGAAAAAAGCAATGAATAGGTTTTGTTTACATGTAAATTTATCTGTAAAAAGCAATGAATCAGGCTTTATTTTCTTGTAAATTTACTTGTAATAAATCAGTGAATCAGGTTTTATTTATATGTAAATTTATCTGTGATAAATCAATGAATCAGGCGTTATTTACATGTTAATTAATCTATAAAAAAGCAATGAATCAGGCTTTATTTACCTGTAATTTTGTTTGTAATAAATCAGTGAATCAGGCCTTATTTATGTGGATATCTTTAACATAGAGATTATGGAAATTGTATAGAATTTTTTTGTCATCCCTCATTCATTTTTATCAATTTTAGAAAATGATGTAAGAAAGTTAAATGTTCCTGCCAACACTGTGGTTTCCTTGAACTTGTGGGATATACCTGGCAGAGAAGACATGGACCTACACAAGTCATACTTCAGGAACCTAGACGCAGCTATAGGTTAGCAGAGATACAAACAAGCATGAAATACATGTATTGGGAATAAACAAATTTAGCTTACATGTAAGAAAGTACAGGAGTAAATGTACTTAAAGGAGTTGGATTCTCCTGCACATTAAAGTTTTCAATAGAAGAGTCAGCATTTTCCTTTTCATTGAAATTTTGTTTATGTTGCTTGTAAGCTAGGTGGATAATCCCATTGTTAGAATGACAAGATGCACAGAAATTTCATGCTTGTACATTTGGACAAAACTGGTAAGATTTTTTGTTTAAACCCAGTCAATATCCATTCACTCATACCTCTTTATTGTTTGATGCAAAATGTATTAAAGGGGTTTTCAAAATGTGCTGTAGTTTTCTACACATGTTTCAGCAAAAATGAAAAATTAAAGAAAAGCCAGCACTCCAAAGGGGTCTACTCTTAAAGGAAATAATTTGCTCCTATAGGAGCAAATTCTTTCCTTTAAGAGTTGAACCCACACCCCCATTAAGAAGGGAAGAAACTGTCTATGAAAAAGGCCCCACTCAAAAGGGGTTTACTCTTAAAGGTACAAATTTGCTCCTAGGGAGAAAATTCGTTACTTTAACAGTTAACTCCATTGAGACGGGAGGCAAAAGTAAAAATGGCAGAGTTTCTGCCCTTGAAAGACTATTTGTTCTCTATTTGCTACTAAAGGAGAAGAACTAGACAAGCATTTAGTTTAAGAGTTCCAAAGCTTTCACAATAAGTTTTTATATGTTTGTTAAATGAATTTTTGAAAAAAAAAAAAAATCATAAAATCTGTTTTAACTGATATTTCTTTAGTAATTGTGGACATGAACAACAGATCCACTATTGATATGGCCCATGTGTGGAAGCAGACAGTGGTCAACAAGGTCACCAAGACAGTGGAAGTCAGTCAAGAGGAGAAAATAATTGACAAAGATGGAAATCCTGTGAGTATCTAAAACAAGAAATCATCCATGACATTACAAAAGGGACATGAAGGGAGCCTATTGACATTGGTCATTAGTCAAGGATTTATTAAGTCTTCCAGTACCCATAAAATCAAGTGTCTTAGCCTTTTTTTTCGCCAGAAAAAATGTGAGGAGCCTTTGCATTGCAAAAGCTCCTCTCAATTTTTTGGCAAAAAATGGCAGTTACATATAATATGTTTGAAATTCTTACGTCTTGTTAACTGATGACATCATTAGTTTTGAACAACTGGGTCCAAGTATGTGTCATCGAGAAATTAGTTGGACAGATGATACCATCACTGATATTGCAAAATGACATCAGTTTATATATTTCTGGGTGTCATTGTAAAGAATAGAATTAAGGTCATTCATGGTCTCAGTTTCTTTCAAAATATAGAGAACCCATTCCAGGACTAAGAAAATTACGCCATTTAGCAAGATCTGCTATTTAAGTCAAATGTTTTAAATTAAAAGTTATGCAAGAAAAATGAACTACCATGGATGTGAGATGGGGACAGAAAAAAATGTGCCACTCGGGATCACTGTTTGGCATCACATGGATCTTTGTATCGACACTTAATATATACTATGCAAAATATATTTAGCAATTTTTTATATTTTGCAATTTTTCTCATTACTGAAGTGGAGCATTGAGAGAAATTAAATTGAATTGAAAGGAACCGTATTTCGGGCTTAAGATACCATGGGATTACAGAAGCCATCTTTAAAAACGATAATGGGGAAAAGCGATAAGCGTGGAAGGGGTCATTAGCCGAAATTCGCACCCATTGAAAAGCAACATAAAAATGGTAAGCATGTGATTTTTGTACGGTATTTCAAAACATTTTCATGCTCAGTTTTCTTGTCAAAGCTATTGATAGTGTAAAAGTTATGGTTAAAGGTAGGTTCCTGTACTTTGGGATGCATCATAATTTTGATGATCTTTCATCCAAGTTGTTGGAAAGCACTTATAAAAGGGAATGAATAAGTTTCACTAAAAAGTGTAAATCAAAAAAATATTAAAAAAGTTGTTTTGCAAGGGATTTCCTAACTCTGCTTCGCACACCAGTTAGCGCTATTTTTAGTTCGCGCCGAAAATAGACAACGCAGCCGAGGTCATGCTGCATTGCATTTTGGGATAGTTTTAACCCATCCACCATGCCAGGACCTCTAGGAGAGCTCACGACAAAGGAAAATTGACCTTTGGAGAATGGCATCTGAAATCTCGCACTTATAGACATAATAAACATAGTTATTTTTAGAACTGGAATTCCAACGAAAGAAAATAAACCAAAAGGGAAAACGACTATTTTCTTCAACATCTGACGAGTTTCTCAGTAGCAACAAATTCAGAAAAATAAGAGAATTCAATACTGCTCAGAAAAAGACGAAATTATTTTTTGGTTTTAATTGTTATCGCTAGTACAGGAACCTACCTTTAAGCTTAACAACTGACGAATCTTAGCATGCGCCATTGACGTTAAAACGTGTTAATTCGGTCCAATGTGCAATGATTCAGGGGTGCTTCAGTTCAATGCAGAATCGAAACCCGAGAAAAACAATAGGCTAAAATTAAAGGTCATACCATGATTAATTTAGATGTGAAGTTTCTTCATTGAAGTATAACGTAACTGTGAGAAAATGATGACGTTAGTCTGAGACTTTTGACTTATGCTCAGTAACCGGGAAGAATTTTCTTTCTGAATTGTTTACATTATCATATTGGTAGCTACCAAACAATCATACACTCAAAAGAGATTCAAGAAATACCGATTAGAAACAAGTTTTTAAGAAGATGACGTTAAACCAAGGAAAAAACGTCAAATTTTCGAACTTTGTAAACCTCATACTCGTAGCATATTCAAATATTTTAGAGTGTTTTCCTTTATTTCAACAGTAAACCAGCTGCCTCATTATGGTTGTGGCTTTTGTACATGACCATAAATGTCGTTCAGATACAATGGTCATAAAAACTGACGTCACGATAGTTAAAACGCTACGATTGAGCAATCTTGATTCTTTTACCTGCCAGTCCATCTCGGATGATCGGCCTTTATATCTTTATGCAGTAAACTGACAATAAAATCCTAATATGGTGGACCTGACATATACAAAAAAATTGCTATATTTATTGTGCATAGTATATATGCATATGAAAGATACACATAGTCTTAAAACAGCAACAAAGGTTTAGTGACATTTTTCTGTTTTATTGCAGGTTATTGATGGCAAGGCATTTAAAGATGTTCCAGTTGATCCTGTTACATTCCCGGTTCTGTTGCTTGGCAACAAATATGATTTGGTATGTTTCTGTTATTATTGTTCAAAATTATTGTCACAGTCTCCTTTCTAATTCTGTTGCTGGGCTACAAGTATGATATTACATCTGTCTAGTCACAGTTCTTGTTCTGTTGCTATAAGCAACAAGTTGGATTTTGTATGTGTCTTTTTATGGTTCAAAAATATTGTCACAGTCTCATTTCTAGTTCTGTTGCAGGGCAACAAGTATGATATTACATCTGTCTAGTCACATTTCTTGTTCTGTTGCTATAAGCAACAAGTAGGATTTTGCATGTGTCTTTCTATGGTTCAAAAATATTGTCACAGTCTCATTTCTTGTTCAATTTCTATAAGCAACAAGTATGATTTTGCATCTGTCTTGTTATGGTTTAAGAAATAAAGGATTGCAAAATATTGCTGTGGTAAAACAAAAGTGAAGTAATATATTTTTATCATATAACATCCCTGTTATTCAGTGGATAATTTCATGTCATAAAGCTCATATGACCACACGTTTAATAACACTTTGGCACATATACGTAACATCATTGACAACGTCAGTGTCAACATGTTTTCTTATTGAAATCATGTTCGTTTTGAAGGTGATGAAATACCATTTTAAGGGTCATATGATAAACAGAATCTTACACGAGTGGTCATTTCATATGAAATTAATGAAACTTCGAAGGCTTGTTTCATAAATTTCATATGAAATGACCACTTGTGTAAGATCCTCTTTGTATCTTAAGGACAACATCATGTTAATCTTGTTAACTCTAGATAAGGAAAATTTATTTTGATTGTAAAATGTTAATAAAACAGAATAAATACTAAACTGCTGTGACCTAGAATGCTGGTTGATACTCCAATACTGGTAAGTCTCCTTTTAGCTAGAGATTTCAAATCAGTTTTTCTGAGTCAGGTAGCTGCTTTCAGACATTCTACTCTTTTACAGATTGAAGAACAGATGCTTGAAGAATTTGCAAGAGAGCAGGGTAAATGTGATTTTTCTTTTTTCTTTAGTAAAAGATGAAAAACTATAAGGGTAAAAAAAAAAATGAAGAGGTATTTGACTGCCATGCTGTGACCCCAGAGATGATTTGATTGCCTTGTAAGAGGCTCACATTGTTGTACACACAACATACTGACACAGTGCTCCAGATTATGACTAACAGGGATAATTTAGGTATGATTTTCCATATTTCTCTACTAAAAACATGAGTTGCGACCCCTCATTAGAACTGTCTCATTGAACAGTTCTAAATGAGGGCTGACAACTTATGTTGTCATTATGTAATAAAAAAAAATATTATTGATGAGATAGTTCTTTTGTGGGGTCAGTTAGATGGCTTTAATGAGGGGTCTGGGTGCTCATGGTTAGGCGATGGTGCTGGGTAACTTTCAGTGCCGGGGCATCCTACTAGTTGGATAATAAAAGGGTAAGGGCCTTCTGTGCTTGGGGTAGGTATGGGTGTTGATTTTTTGACACTTTTCCCTCCCCTGTAATAAATATTTTCTTTTTCCCTCTCTATGGGAGACAGCTCCATATAGACTTAAATACTGTCTCAAAGAGCCATTAAACCCAAAACAACCAACCAACCATTATTATGATGCTATGTCATTTCTTGTATCATTTCTTATATATTGTTTTGCTACAGTGTCTGTTAGTGTTGATTTCACCCAAGATGATGTTCACAGTCATGAGAGTGTACAACAACTACAGCAAGCCAGTGAGCAACA
This sequence comes from Ctena decussata, assembly GCA_963989385.1. Lineage (NCBI taxonomy): Eukaryota > Metazoa > Mollusca > Bivalvia > Lucinida > Lucinidae > Ctena > Ctena decussata. The sequence goes on along the minus strand of OZ022502.1, from coordinate 11,572,358 downwards.
TGGATTTCTGGGCAGGTAAAACATTGACTAGATCTCTATCATGAAGTGAAAAAAAATTGGGACACCTAAAATCATTACCTAGATTTTTCTATAAATGGAACAAATTTAGCTTACAAACAAGTAATATGTCCAAAACATGCAGATGGAATGGCCAACAGTGTAACTCTTAATAGGAGCAGTCTGGTGCAGTCTAATCTGGGTCTGCACTGTTTGCTCTGACCTACTTGTCCCGCTACTTAGAATTTTTTTGGTACATCAGAGCCCAAGATAAGGGGGAGTATTTGGTGATAATTAGGGATAATTTTTGTTATTTCTGGATAAAAACATAATATTGTGACCCCTCATCTGAACCGTCTCATCGAGACGGTTCAGATGAGGGGTCACAACATATGGTTTGAATGAGAAATAAAAAAAATTGTCCCTCAATTATCATCAAATACCCCTCTTATCTAGAGCTCTGGTACATGCTAAGTCTCACTATTAAAGAGAAAATCTCAGTTTTGCCTTTTTCGGAAACTGCTTCCCATAAGGTTTTTCCAAATTTTACAGGTACACAAATCTTGTTTAGTTTATAGTCGTCAGATGGATGCGTTGGTTTCTTGTTTAAAAGGTGCATAATAAAACATGTTGAAAACTGTTTTAGATAGATAATCTTGGAAGATTTTTTGTGAGAGTCTTGGTTAATTCTTTCAAATCTAAATTAAAAATTCATCATATTTCACACATTGCAGTTCATGATCTGCATGTCTGATTTGCATGAAGCCTGTGGCCAGAAATTTGTAAGTAACCAGTGCAGACATGGATCAGGCACCTGTCTTTTTTGCCATTCTGACAATTGAGCCGTGACACGAGAAAACCAACAATGTGGTTGTGCGCCCAGCGCAGACTCAGATCAGCCTAAGCATGCGCTCAGTCCGCTCAGTTGGTTGGTTGATTTGATGCTTAACGTCCACGGTAAACAACTAAGGTCATGTCGGGACGGTCAGTTAACCTAACCACACTATTCCTGGGCAGGCTTAGACCTCCTAAGCGGTTAACCAGTACTAAGTGCGCATACTTTCGCCAGTAACTGACAACTGCCCTTCTTGAATCAGTGGAAGGAGAAACGAAAGTATGTGGCCAGACCGGGATTCGAACCCAGGACCTCTGACTTACGAGTCAGGTGCCCTACCGATTGCGCTACCCGGCCCGGCTAAGTCCGCTCAGACTCTTTGCTAAGCACTTAAAGGGTAGCTAAGGGTCTAAGCTACCTCCATGCGGACAGCAAAGACTCTGATAAGACTGGGCGGATGCCCAGGCTGATCTGAGTCTGCACTGGGCGCACAACCACATTGTTGGTTTTGTAGCGTCGCGGCTCAATTGTTTAAAGGCGTATAAACGTCAGTGATCAGGAACTGATACAATCAAACTTTTAAAATTCTTACAAGAATAATTTGTCTCCCATTTTGTTGAGAATCTAAACTCTTATTCTAAATTTGCTCACTCAAGGAGTATATTCTTTTCTTTTAGAGTTTAGAAAGCAGCGCCCTTCCTTCCAACAGTAATCTGTATTTTATCGTCTAGGGAGGTTGTTCCTCATTGAAGATAAGGGCAAATAGAACATGGAGTTGTATTGTTTTGCCTGAAAATTGAGCCACCACAAGACAAAACCAACAAAGTGGTTGTGTGCCCAGCACAGTCTCAGATCAGCCTGGGCATCCACCCAGTCTGATCAGAGTCTTCGCTGTCCGCATGTAGGTAGCTGAAACCATTAGGTACCCTTTAAGTGCTAAGCCAAGAGTCTGATAAGTCAGGGTGGACGCAAAGTCTGATCTGAGTCTGCACCGGGCGCACAACCACTTTGTTGGTTTTTAGCTCACCTGAGCCTTTAGGCTCATAGGTGAGCATATAGTATAGCCAGGCATCCGTCGTCCGTCCGTCGTCCGTCGGTCATCCATCGTCAACATTTTCAAACATCTTCTCCTCTGAAACCACTGGGCCGATTGAAGCCATATTTCATATGGAGCTTACCTAGGTGGGGGGAACAAAAGTTTGTTCCGGGTATCTGGATCACATGACCAAGATGGCCGCCACGCCCATATATGGTAAAAACCCTCAAAAATCTCCTTCTCCAGAACCAAAAGGCCTATGACCTTGAAACTTGGTATGTAGCATTGGGCATGCGGGCCCATCATAGTTTGTACAAATGATGACCTTGCGATGACCTTGACCTAATTTATGACATGGTCAACTTTGGTACGTTAGGCTTTTATATGGGAATACGCCTAAACAGTGGATTTCTCAGAAACTGTTAAAGTCTAAAGTATAATATTTGGTATATATGGTCAACTAAATGAACAAATGAAGAAATTATGTCACTAAAGGTCAAGGTCATTCGGTCCGTCCATCCGTCATCAAGATTTTCAAACATCTTCTCCTCTGAAACCACTGGGCCCATTGAAGCCAAATCTCATATGGAGTCCCAGTGGGATGGGGGGATGAAAGTTTATACCCCGGGTCTGGGTCATATGACCAAGATGGCAGCCATGCCCATATATGGTAAAAACCCTTCAAAAGTCTTCTTCTTCAGAGCCAAAAGGCTTATGACCTTGAACTTGGTATGTAGCATCAAGCATGCAGGCTCATCATAGTTTGTACAAATGATGACCTTGCGATGACCTTGACTTAATTTATGACATGGTCAACTTTGGTATGTACGGCTTTTATATGGGAAAATGCTTAAACAGTGGATTTCTCAGAAACTATTTAGGTCTAAGGTACAATACTTGGTATACATGGTCAACTAAATGAACAAATGAAGATGTTATGTCACTAAAGGTCAAGGTCAGTCGGTCCTTCCATCCCTCGTCAAGATTTTCAAACATCTTCTCTGAAACCACTGGGCCGATTAAAGCCAAATTTCATATGGAGTCTCAGTGGGATGGAGGAACGAAAGTTTGTAGGCGGGTATCTGGGTCACATGACCAAGATGGCCGCCATGCCTATATATGGTAAAAACCCTTCAAAAATCCTCTTCTCCAGAACCAAAAGGCCTATGACCTTGAAACTTGGTATGTAGCATCAGGCATGGGGGCCCATCATAGTTTATACAAATGATGACCTTGCAATGACCTTGACCTAATTTATGACATGGTCAACTTTGGTACGTTAGGCTTTTATATGAGAATACGCCTAAACAGTGGATTTCTCAGAAACTGTTAAAGTCTAAAGTATAATATTTGGTATATATGGTCAACTAAATGAACAAATGAAGAAATTATGTCACTAAAGGTCAAGGTCATTCGGTCCGTCCATCCGTCATCAAGATTTTCAAACATCTTCTCCTCTGAAACCACTGGGCCCATTGAAGCCAAATCTCATATGGAGTCCCAGTGGGATGGGGGGATGAAAGTTTATACCCCGGGTCTGGGTCATATGACCAAGATGGCAGCCATGCCCATATATGGTAAAAACCCTTCAAAAGTCTTCTTCTTCAGAGCCAAAAGGCTTATGACCTTGAACTTGGTATGTAGCATCAAGCATGCAGGCTCATCATAGTTTGTACAAATGATGACCTTGCGATGACCTTGACTTAATTTATGACATGGTCAACTTTGGTATGTACGGCTTTTATATGGGAAAATGCTTAAACAGTGGATTTCTCAGAAACTATTTAGGTCTAAGGTACAATACTTGGTATACATGGTCAACTAAATGAACAAATGAAGATGTTATGTCACTAAAGGTCAAGGTCAGTCGGTCCTTCCATCCCTCGTCAAGATTTTCAAACATCTTCTCTGAAACCACTGGGCCGATTAAAGCCAAATTTCATATGGAGTCTCAGTGGGATGGAGGAACGAAAGTTTGTAGGCGGGTATCTGGGTCACATGACCAAGATGGCCGCCATGCCTATATATGGTAAAAACCCTTCAAAAATCCTCTTCTCCAGAACCAAAAGGCCTATGACCTTGAAACTTGGTATGTAGCATCGGGCATCCCATCATAATTTATACAAATGATGACCTTGCGATGACCTTGACCTAATTTATGACACGGTCATCTTTGGTACCTTAGGCTTTTATATGGGAACATGCTTAAACAGTGGATTTCTCAGAGACTATTTAAGTCTTAGGTAGAATATTTGGTATTTATGATCAACTAAATGAACAATCCGCTTAAACAATGGATTTCTCAGAAACTAAGTCTAAGGAACAATACTTGGTATACATGGTCAACTAAATGAACAAATGAAGATATTATGTCACTAAAGGTCAAGGTCATTCTCTCCGTCCATCTGTTGTCAAGATTTTCAAACAGCTTCTCCTCTGAAACCACTGGGCCGATTGAAGCCAAATTTCATATGGAGTCTTAGTGGGATGGGGGAACGAAGGTTTGTTCCCGGGATCTGGGTCACATTACCAAGATGGCCGCCATGTCCATATATGTTAAAACCCGTTCTAAAATCTTTTTCTTCAGAACCAAAAGGCCTATGACCTTAAAACTTGGTATGTAGCATTTGGAACATGGGCCCATCATAATTCATACAAATCAGGACTGTGCATTGAGTGTGACCTAATTTATGGCAAGGTCAATTTTGATGCATTGGAAAATGCTTAAACAGTGGGTTTCTCAGAAACCATTCAAGTCTAAGATATGATATTTGGTATTTATGGTTAACTAAGTGAGCCTATTAAGATATTATGTTGTTATAGGTCAAGGTCATTCTTTGACCTTTGTTCAAGGTCACTGTGATTCTGTTGTCTGTCAACATTTTCAAACATCTTCTCTGAAGCCACTGGGCTATTTGTCACCCGGCGTAGGCGGAGGGGGACTATAGAAATGACCCTCGTCCGTCCGTGTGTCAGTCCGTCCGTCCATCCGTCCTTCCGTCCGTCCTTCCGTCCGAAATCTTGTCCCCGCAACTCCTCCTAGGTCTTTCATCGGATTGATTTGAAATTTTACAGATTGTATTCTTATGATATGAAGATGTGCATGTGGTTTTTGATTTTTGTTTCGGCCATTTTTGATGGAGTTACGGCCCTTGCTGACTCAGACCTTGTCCCCGCAACTTCTGCCACATCTTGTATCAGATTGACTTGAAATTTTTGCAGAATGTTTCATCATGATCTGAAGATGTGCATGTGATTTTGGAATTTCAATTGCCCTATATTTTACAAAGTTATGGCCCTTTGTCGTTTTTGGCATTTTCTGTCCATCCGAATTATTGTCCCCGCAACTCCTCCTACATCTTTCATCGGATTGATTTGAAATTTTACAGATTGTATTCTTATGATATGAAGATGTGCATGTGGTTTTTGATTTTTGTTTCGGCCATTTTTGATGGAGTTACGGCCCTTGCTGACTCAGACCTTGTCCCCGCAACTCCTGCCACATCTTTTATCAGATCAACTTGAAATTGTGCAGAATGTTTCATCATGATCTGAAGATGTGCATGTGATTTTGGAATTTCAATTGCACAATATTTTACAAAGTTATGGCCCTTTGTCGTTTTTGGCAATTTTCCAACTTTTGAACCGTTTGACCAAGAGAGCTGAAATTTAGTATGCTATTAGCATTTGGTAAATTGAGTATTCTGATTATTGTTAGGATATGCTAAATTTATTAGTGACAGAGTTATTCCCCTTTCATAGATAATAGACATTCACTTAAAGGTAAAAGGATAACTCAAGAACTATTCATATTAATTGGCTGAATCTTCATAAATGCAATGTTCATTTTTCATCAGATTCATATTAGGAGGATTATGGCCCTTGTTATTGTCACCCGACGTAGGCGGAGGGGGACTATAGAAATGACCCTCGTCCGTCCGTGTGTCAGTCCGTCCGTCCGTCCGTCCGTCCGTCCTTCCGTCCGTCCGTCCGTCCGAAATCTTGTCCCCGCAACTCCTCCTACGTCTTTCATCGGATTGATTTGAAATTTTACAGATTGTATTCTTATAATATGAAGATGTGCATGTGGTTTTTTCTTTTTGTTTCGGCCATTTTTGATGGAGTTACGGCCCTTGCTGACTCAGACCTTGTCCCCGCAACTCCTGTCACATCTTTTATCAGATTGACTTGAAATTGTGCAGAATGTTTCATCATGATCTGAAGATGTGCATGTGATTTTGGAATTTCAATTGTCCTATATTTTACAAAGTTATGGCCCTTTGTCGTTTTTGGTATTTTTCCAACTTTTGAACCGTTTGACCGAGACAGCTGAAATTTGGTATGCTATTAGCATTTGGTAAATTGAGTATTCTGATTATTGTTAGGATATGCTAAATTTATTAGTGACAGAGTTATTCCCCTTTCATAGATAATAGACATTCATTTAAAGGTAAAGGGATAACTCAAGAACTATTCATATTAATGGGCTGAATTTTCATAAATGCATTGTTCTTTTTAGTCAGATTCATATTAGGAAGATTATGGCCCTTGTTATTTTGTTATTGGGTATACAGTCTTATGTTTTGGGCATTCTGTAAGGGCCGAAAGTTTCAGTAGCCTGATTTTACACATATACGCCCAGTTCTGAACTCAAGTTTTTTATAACCTCATAGAGGCCCAGTAATTGGGGTATATGTCTCTGCTTATGCTTCAATCATTATTTGCTTACCAGGTTCTGTTATACACATATTTTCTGGTTTTACACATAAATGCCCCTTTCTAAACTTAAGTATTTTATAACTTCATAGAGGCCCAGTAATTGTGCTTCAGTTATTATTTGCTGACCAGGTTCTGTAACACACATATTTTCTGTTTTTGGCCATATAGTTACTCTGAAACTGAATAAAGGGCTGCAGTTTGTGACACATTTCAAACGTCGGGTGACACTTGGCCGATGGCCTTTTATTTTGTTATTGGGTATATGGTCTTGATGTTTAGGCATTCTGTAAGGGCCTAAAGTTTCAGTAACCTGATTTTACACACATACGCCCAGTCCTGAACTTAAGTATTTTGTAACCTCATAGAGGCCCAGTAATTGGGTATATGTCTTTGCTTATGCTTCAATTATTATTTCCTTACCAGATTCTGTTGTACGCATATTTTCTGGTTTTGGCCATACAGTTACTCTGAAACGGAATAAAGGGCTGCAGTTTGTGACACATTTCAAACGTCGGGTGACACTTGGCCGATGGCCTTTTATTGAAGCTATATTTCATACGGAGCTTCACTGGGTTAAAAGAACCAAAGTTTGTTGAGCTGGTCATGGTCACATGACCAAGATGGACACCATGCCCATATATGGTAAAACTCCTTCAAAAATCTTCTTCTCCAGAACCAAAGGCACAATGACCAAGTGGCATGGTATGTAGCATTGAGGACTTGGGCCCATCATAGTTTGTACAATCATGACGGTGCATTGGCCTGTATGTGCACTTTGTACTGGTTAACCGCTTAGGAGGTCTAAGCCTGCCCAGGAATAGTGTGGTTAGGTTAACTGACCGTCCCGACATGACCATAGTTGTTTACCGTGGACGTTAAGCAACAAAATCAATCAATCATTGATCTAATTTATGGCAAGGTCAACTTTGGTATGTTATGCTTTTATATGGGAAAATGCTTAAACAGTTGATTTCATGGAAAAAAATTTAAGCCTAGATATAGTAATTGGAAAATATGGTTAACTAAATGAATACATGAAGACAAGGTCATCAAAGGTCAAGGTCATTTTTTGAACTTTGCTCAAGGTCACTGAGATTTTAAAATTAAAATACACACACCTTTTAAGCTACTGGTTTCAAATTTGTAACAAATGAGCGAAATGACAAATTGTGTCTGTTGACAGAAGGTGTCAGGTGAGCTACAGGACCATTGGTCCTCTGGTCTTATGTTGCGGCTCAGTTATGTTCCCGCTGTACCATTCTGCATACTAATTTTAGTGTCATGGTGTCAGCCAAGCAGGGAGATAACTCTGTTGCCATGGCAGTACAGTCCTTGGTACGGCATGTTCTGGAGAAACGACATCTCCCAAGAAAGTGGAAACCAGTAGAAAAACCAAAGGAAGAACCAAAACCTACAGAAGTCCAGTATGATAAATTGCAAATGACAGGGCTTGAAAAGGTAGGTTACTTACGTACAATTCTAGATTAAATGGGTAATTTGATCAGTATTGTGTGAAAAGACATGTTACAGTATATGCAAACAGGAAGACTCTGATCAGACTGCACATGCATGCAGTCTGATCAAAGTCTTCCTTTTTGGCATATACAATCTATTGGTCTTAAGAAATCTACACTGTAAAAAGTAAAGACTAATCAGTCTGAGTGATATAAACCCTGATTTTAGTATTTATGGTATGCACATAATGTAAGGTCCCTTTTCACACAATGCCAATCATCTAATGATATTTTTGAAATATTTTTCTCTCTAGAATCCTAGTGGCCTCATTGTAGAACTGCTTTGTAAGGTTATTCTAATAAAAGGCCACCTTTTTTTTTTGCAAATTATTTTTAGTAGAATTTCTGCTGTGTGAAATGGTGAAAATGTGTAAAATATGGGTAAGGTTTTGGACTGGGATGAGTTTTCTGATAGCTCAAAATAAAATACAGTGAACTGCTTTAGGCAGCAAAGTAGCATCTTTTTAACTTCAGTTTATTTTTATTTCTGTCATTGCCGAAGATTTTAGAAGTCATTTGTACCATGCAGTGTTGAAGAAAAAAGAAAGATGGCTGTCCCATACATGTAGTTGAATAAATGGGTGTAAGAAGGTTCGTCAACAATCATAGAAAAGTATAACCTGATCGAACACTCTATTATGTGCAGGTGCTTACATCAAAGACAGACCACTCAAGCATAAAAGTTTGTTGTCTGTCTTTGCAAAGGGAAGTTACTCTTCTGTTTGGGGTTACTGTTAATGGAAAGAATTTATAAACTGTCCCGCTACTCTTAAATGAAAGAATTTGCTCGCAGGGGAGCAAATTATTACATTTAAGAGTTGCCTTTTCAGGTCGCCTGAACGAAAGTTCAGGAAGAGCTATTGTTGTCACCACGGCGTCGGCGTCCGCGTCCGCGGCAGCGTCAGCGTCGGCGTCCGGATTGGATGTTTTGGTTAAAGTTTTTTAAAGACCTATATCTCCCTAACCCATGGATGGATTCTTTTGATACTTGCACTGTAGTTAGATATTGGTCCAAAGTTTAACATGGTACCACCCCCACCCCACTCCTTGACCTTGATGTCAAGGTCATGGACTTAGAAAATTGGGAGTTTTTTGGGACTGGATGTTTTGGTTAAAGTTTTCTAAAGCCCAGTATCTCCTTAACGCATGGATGGATTCCTTTGATACTTGCACTGTAGTTAGATATTGGTCCGAAGTTTTCCAGGGTACTACCCCCACCCCCCTCAGTGACCTTGATGTCAAGGTCATGGACTTAGAAAATTGTCTTTTTATTAATTGGATGTTTGGTTAAAGTTTTTTAATGACACATATCTCCTGAACCCATAGATGAATTCTTTTTATATTTGCACTGTAGTTAGATATTAGTCCAAAGTTTTACAGAGTACTACCCCAGCCCTGCTCGGTGACCTTGATGTCAAGGTCAGTGACTTAGGAAATTTGGTCATTATTAAAGTTTTCTAATTGCGTACTGATTCATAATGCTTAGCAGAGATTTAGTTTACACTTGAACTGATGTTAGACACTTTTTTGAGTTTTTACAAAACACTATATACTTACCCGACTGGATGACCTTGATGTCAAGGTCATGGACTTTGAGTTTTGTCTTAAAGATTTTGATTAGTTTTATATTAATGAAGACATAATTTCACAGTGCCACAATGGACTCAGTTGATACTAATACTTGGACTGATGTTAGATAACGGTTAAAGGCTTTGATACATCCTAGCCCTGCCCTCCTCCCCCCTACCCCTTAGTTCTTTGACCTCAAGCTCATGGACTTTGAAATTTCATGTGGATTTTTTTATTTTAAGACATTTCTGAGATAGCTTTTGTTTATAAATGTGTTGTCATTATGGACATGCTTGCCTGAAGTTTTATACATAGCAGTCCACACCACCATAGCGACTGTGTGATGGGCAAGCACCTATTCAGGCGAGCTATGCTGTCAGGCGACAGCTCTTGTTATGAGAAAGGAATCAAGTGCTTTCAGACCAGAGTTATTTCCCTTTTAGATGTATACATCCACCTTAAACATGTCATATTCTAGAGCTATATTTTATCAGGCACTTGACACATTTCGTTTTGCCGGGCTAGGGATGACCTACATTCCACAGGTAAAAAAAAATCTGGAACAGAATAGCATCCTAACCATATAATTAGCAACAGAAGTAATAAGCACAAGAGAGTGTGAGCCATGTGGACAGTTTCTTTATGCACTCAACAGTGATAGGTCAAATCCTTCCTTTTGCACTCAGCGGTGAAGTGGCCATTTTTGATTTTGCACTTAACATTGTGATAGCAGTTCATGTTTGCATTCATCAGTAGTATTGGTAATTCATTTTGCACTATTTAAAGCAGCAATGGAGCTCACTTTTCCACTCACCATTGGTGTGGACAGCTCATTTTGCATTCACCTGATTTTGCACTCAGCACTGATGTGATATCAGAGTCATTTTAGCACTTAGCAGTAGTATAGACAATCAGGGTTGCCACGATCAGGGAAAAACATCTGGAAAATCAAATTTTTCCAGGTCAGGGAAAAGTCAGGGAATTCAAAAATTAGTCTGTTTAATGGGGAAAGGATGTACTTTTTGGAGATAGTCCAGGCCCAGAGGTTATAAAACTTGAGCATATTCCCAAACTCAAAATAAAGCACACTGATTGGCTGCTTCCGAGCACATGCTATGAAGCAGCCAGTCAGTGTGCTTTATTTTGAGATAATTCTCAAATTTTATAACCTGGAACCCAGGCATACCTCCCTCATCATTGGGGGGTGTCTCTTAAAAGGAAGAAATTGCTCCCCAGGGGAGCAAATTTTTCCCTTCAAGAGTAACCCTTGATATCAAAGTGATACAGTTAGCACTTTTGAAGTAAAGAATAAAATGAACTTTTGGATTCGTAAAAAAGAATATGGAAAACCGAAAAAGGTCGGGGAAAAATCTGGCAACTCTGAAGTGGAGGATTAGTGGCAACCCTGAAAATAGCATAATGAAATCAACAATGTACTGGACAGTTTACTGTTGCATTCAGCAACAGTTTGAACAAGTCATTTTTGCACTCAACAGTGGGTAACAATTCATTTTAAACTAACTCAGCAGTAATGTGGACAGTGGAAAGTATTGGGGATAATTCATTTTGCACTCAGCAGTGGTCTGGAAAATCCATTTTAGTACTTAGAAGTGGTGTTGGTGATTCCTTTTAGCACTCTCCAGCGGTGTGGACAATTAGATGTATAAACTAGTGTGCCAGTTGACTGAATTACCTTTATATAGTATACAATACAATCTTGGGATTAGAACAAAAGCTAACTCTATGAGCACTCAGCTTTTGTTCTAATCCCAAGATTGTATTGTATAGTATATAAATGTATGTATGTTTATAAATGAATAAAATATCTTTAAACCAATTACCTTAACACATAGTAAATGGGCATTACACTTACACACACATGGCAAAGGCACAGATCAGCTTACATCTCACCAAGACCTGGACAGTATTCAATATTGCTGTATAGATTACTCAGGATCCATAGATACTAGCATTATATGGAGAAGGAAAACTCTGATCAGGTTTGCATTGCAAAAGCTCCTCACATTTTTTCCAGCAAAAATATTAGTGCACTTGATTTATGTTTACTAGAAGAATCCTGAACTAAACTTTGATATGCTAACAATGTTTTGAACAACTGGACCCAGATTGGATGTGCAGGCCATCTGAGGTGTCACGGTATACTCAAGCTATAAGATTCCTTTTCTCATAGATCTTTGCTGAGGTTGTAGTTTTAACCATTGTCACAGATGGAAAAAGTTAGATTTTTAGATTTGTAAAACAGTTTGTTACATTGACAGACATATGGTACTTTTGGAAGTCAGTATACATAGCGACAAAAGTTTTCATTTATTGATGCTCTGTGTAAGTTTGTGTAAGTTGAGTGCATTTCCACTTTTACAAAAACACACACAAAAAATGATTACCTGAAATGCATTATAGATACCATAACAAAAGTCATATATTAAATAAGTTACTAACTGATTGGTAGAATAAATAAAGAATTTGTGTTTTTTTTCTGTTCTACATTTATAGAGATGGAAATCTCAGACCAATTGTTCAAAAGTAATGACACAAAAAATGTTGCCATATTTATGTCCCCCCACCATGGGTGGGTGTGGGGGGGGGACATATTGTTTTTTGGTGTGGATCCCGTCGGCATCAGCATCTGTGTCAGCGTCAGTGTAGCTTCTTGTCTGCACTCTATCTCCTGAAGGAATGCATGGATTTTGACCAAACTGGCATAGATACATCACTGGGTGGGGAAAAACTGATTAGATTTTGGTGACCTTGACCTTATTTTCAAGGTCACAGGAGGTCAAAGAATGATGAAAAATAGTCTTGTCTGCACCATATATCCTGAAGGAAATGATGGATTTTTACCAAACTGGCACAGATATATCACTTGGAGATGGCACAGAACAGATTAGATTTTGGTGACCTTTACCCCATTTTCAAGGTCAAAGGAGGTCAAAGAATGATGAAAAATGCCTTGTCTGCACCATATCTCTTGAAGGAATTGATGGATTTTTACCAAACTGGCACAGATATATCACTGGGAGATGGCAAAGAACCGATTAGATTTTGGTGGCCTTGACCCCATTTTCAAGGTCACAGGAGGTCAAACAGAGTTGAAGAATGCCTTGTCTGCACCATATCTTTTGAATAGATGGATGGATTTGAACCAAACCATCACAGATACATCACTGGGAGATGGAAAAGAACTGATTACATTTTGGTGACCTTGACCCCATTTTCAAGGTCACAGAAGGTCAAAGAGTGTTGAAGAATGCCTTGTCTGCACCATATTTCCTGAATGGATGGATGGATTTGAAATAAACTGTCACAGATACATCACTGGGAGATGGAAAAGAAGTGATTAAATTTTGGTGACCTTGACCCTATTCTAAGGTCACAGGAGATCTTAACTTGGCAGCATTTAGGGAAAATGATACTGTTGGGAAAGGGCAGGTGGGGGACATCTGTTTTTGTCAAAAAAATATTTCTAGTTTACCTAAAAAACTCGGGAAGCTTTTGCTATGCAAAAGCCCTCACTTTTTTCAACAAAAAAATACTAGCAAACTTGATTTTATGTAAGCTAATAAACTTAATGAACTGTTGACTAACAACTTCATTCGGAGAATAATGCTATGAAAACTGGGCCCTAGTTGTTATGACACTGTGATAAGAACATCAGCAAGGCTGGCACCCTGGTGTCTATTATGGCATGACAGCATTACCAGGGCTAATGCTCAAGTGTTATGTTAGCACAATCTTCAGTGATTGACCTTCCTTATAGTATGGTAAGAACATCAGCAGGGCTGAATGTCTTGTGTTGATAACAAGAACATCAGCAAGGACGAGTGGTTAATGTAAGTAACAGTGTGATAAGAATGTAAGCAAGGCTGAGTGGCTGGTGATAATTACAGTATGATAGCAACATCAGCAACGCTAGGTTTCTGGTGTTTATAACAGTATGATAAGAACATCAGCAAGGCTGAGTGTCTTGTGTTTATTCCAGTACCATAAGAATATCAGCAAGGACGAGTGGTTGATGTAAGTTACAGTGTGATAAGAATGTAAGCAAGGCTGAGTGTCTGGTGATTATAACAGTATGATAGGAACATCAGCAAGACTGAGTGTATAGTGCTTATTACAGTATGATAAGAACATCAGAAAGACTGAGTGTATAGTGCTTATTACAGTATGATAAGAACATCAGAAAGACTGAGTGTATAGTGCTTATTACAGTATGATAGGAACATCAGCAAGATTGTGTGTCTTGTGTTTGTAACATTATGATGAGAACATCAGCAAGACTGAGTGTCTGGTGCTTATAACAGTATGATAAGAACATCAGCATGGCTGCATTTCTGGTGTTTGTAACAGTATGATAAGAACATCAGCATGGCTGAGTTTCTGGTGTTTGTAACAGCATGCTAAGAACATCAGTAATGTTGAGTGATTGAAGTTGCTAATGGTATTTTAAGAACATAGGCAAGGTTGAGTGTCTGGTGTTTATAACAGTATGATAAGAACATCAGCAAGGTTGAGTGTCTGATGTTTATAACAGTATGATAAGAACATCAGCAAAGTTGAGTAATTGGTGTTTATAGCAGTATGATAAGATGATAAGCAAGACTGTTTAATGTTAATTATAGTATGATAGCAAAATCAGCAAGGCTGAGTGTTTGGTGCTTATCACAGTATGATAGCAACACCAGCAAGGCCAAATGTATGGTGTTAATTACAGTATGATAGCAACATTACTAAGGCTGATTGTCTGGAGTTTATAACCACATGATAAGAACATCAGCAAGGTTGAGTGTCTGGTGTTTATAACAGTATGATAAGAACATCAGCAAGATAGAGTGTCTGGTGTTTATAACAGTATGATAAGAACATCAGCAAGGTTGAGTATATCCTGTTTATAACGGTATGATAAGAAGATCAGCAAGACTGTCTGTTGTTGATTACAGTATGATAGCAATATAAGCAAGGCTGAGTACAGTATACACGGTAATTTTCGAGGGTTCAAATTTTCGCGGTTTGGAGTCCAAAATATAAGCACTTTTCACAATTTTTAATTTTCGCTGTCCGCCATGTGCGTGAGAATTAAAGCTCTTGTATAAAAATGTAAAAGTATTCTCATGAAAGTAACGGAGAAGTAATGTTCTTTGGACAGTTTTTACTCTGATAATTCTGTACATAAACTAGAAGACGGTAATTGTATAGTGGTTGTAAATAAAACTGATAAAAGTGTCATTAGCAATTATCAATTTGATCGGTACGAATCAATAACCGTTTAAAGTTGTCGTGTAATCAATTAGTGTGTTCGTTGTTTTTCATGATCCCGTCCTCAGATTTTTAAAGCATGTATGTCTTAATCATAGTTAGCACTGTCGATGAGTGATGATTACACCTATTATTGAATTGTGCCGAAATTATCAAAGCAAACGGGCATTGGGTTTTCCGAAGACATTTTATCAGGAAAAGGAAAGCATTTGGCAATTTTTTATTTTCGCAGTTTCATAGTGACCGCAAAATTGGAAGACCACGAAAATTACCACGTATACGGTATCTGGTGTTTATTACAGTATGATAAGAACATAAGCAAGGTTGAGTGTTTGGTGCTTATTACAGTATGATAAGAACATCAGCATGGCCGATGGTTTGGTGTTTATTTCATGTGGTACATGTAAGAACAGCAGCATGGCTGGTGCTTATAACAGTATGATAAGCATATCAGAACAGCTAACAGTCAGGTGTTTATGACAATATAATAAGAGCACCAGTAAGGTGGACAGTTTGGTGTTTGTTAAAGTATGACGAGAACATCAGCAAAGCTTACCGTCAAATGCATATTACAGCCTGGTAAAGAGGCTGACAGCTGGTGTTTATAACAGTATCATTGAAAGATCTGCAAGGCTGCTGTTTGGTGATTATTATAGAATATAAGATCAGCAAGGCTGACAGGCTGGTGTTTATTACAGTATGGCTAGAAGAACAGTAGTTACAGTAATATAAGATCAACAAAGCTGACAGGCTGGTGTTTATTTCAGTATGATAATAAGATTAGCAAGGCTGACAGTCTGGTGAAGCAGACAGTTATTCTCCAGCATTACTTCAATGTGGCTGTGGCCAGGTTTAGAGACTGCTGTGTTAATGGAGACATAGTGAAGAAAGAGAGAACCAGTCTGGAAGATTGCATTATGGGACTGAAGAATAACATGAAGCAAGGCTCAAGACTGAAGGTGAAAATCATAACTATAAGCATCTTTTCTGACACTGCAGTTGTGCAACTGTTCATATTGTTTATGTTTTTCTGTGTTTATGCTTTTTTCAGTTTGTGCAGATTTATTTCTGTTATGAGTCACACGCTTTCTGCCATTGCCTTCAGCAGAGGAAACATTTGTATCTGTGAGCTTATTCACAATTTTTAAATTGCTAACTGTTGTCAACCATATTGTTTGCCTGTGTTCATATGAGCACAGTGTATGTACCTGAAATTACAATGTTGACATTAAACTATTCAGAACTTTAAGAACTTAAATTCCATAAAGTATCTGATAAAAAAAATATCTAAAGTTGTACATTGTATCATGCAGTTATTCAAAATTACACTGACACTTTAATGTGACAATGAATGATATGAAAATAGATAACTGCTGTTTGTATTGGCATGTTTTTTTTAACAGTATTTATTAAACGGAAAGTTGTTTCATAATAATGATGCTGTTTGTAGGTTACAGAGGATGAAGGGTTTTACAAGCTTGAAGTTGTCCTTGATAATGAAGAAGTCAAGGTCAAACAAACCAAGCCATGGAAACAAGCTTACAGATGTTACCATAAAGAGGTAAGTTTCTCAATAGCTTGCATAAAGATTTTTGACAGGCTGAATTGGTTTTACCATATTATCCCTTTTTGTCCAGCAGACTTGTCCATCCTTATCATTTTGATGACTCCATTTCTGTAGGGGTTTCTGGTGAATGTTTTCACATTTATTGTATCTTTGCATAGAAATTCAAGTCAGCAAATAGTGTAGACTCTGCACAGCAGCTAGCAAGCAAGTCCATGCATTACAAACATTGTGATTAGATGATGCCTGTTATGGCTTAGAGCCGAGGGCCAGGTTGTTCAAATCTAATGACGTCATTAGTTTATGTTCCGTTAAAATTTCAAATGTTAATATTTCAAATATGCCAATTTTTTTTGTTAAATTATTTCAACAAAAAAATATCAGTGTATTTGGTTATAAAGTCATAAAACACTTAACGAGTTGTCCTCTTAATGAGAGTGTAGGGCTAACGATGCTTTGAACAACTAGGCCCTGAGATGTAAGGTTAAGTTAAGTTGATGCTGCTGTGCACACAAAGTGCCACTCAGATAACTTTAAACACATCTGTGTGCCAGTTGAGTGCTAACAGGGTATAAAATGTTCAGAGGAAATATGTCTGCGTGGGGATTGAAAGGATGACCTCACATTTTATAGTCAGACCACTCTAACCACTGGGCAGACTTTTTATGCCACTAAAAGGAGAGACTTAAATCTAAGGGTCTGTTGCAAACTCAGTATGGGTTAAGTCCTGTCTCAGGATTACTCAAAACTAATGAAGCGAATTTTGATCAAACTTTGAGATTTTCTCATGATGAGAAGACATGCCACAACCAAAATTTAGGTTCCTTCTCCGAAGGTCAAGTTCACAGTTTGATATGGTTCAAAGGCCTTCAGGGGCATTTTTGCACACTTAAACTTGTCTTACCGTATTAATTCTATTAGACGCCTTGGAGGCATTGCATTTTGCAAAAGGATGCGTATGTTACTTAGAGGCTAGAGTGTAGTAATCAGCCACTTCCACAATATTTCTAATAAGCAATATAACGGTGATGGATATACTCCAGAGGAAGCAACTCTGTTATATTTTCCTCTCTTCTCAGTAGGGGTCAACTCTTATAATCTTATAAGAAAGAATTGGCTCCTATAGGAGCAAATTCTTTTGTTTAAGAGTGGACCACATTTCAAAGAGCTACCTCATCCAGAGAAGCAAATAGGAATTCATCCAAGTTAACATATTGTACTCAGAAAAAAAAGAGCCAGGGGGCATTTATTAGGAATAATATGTTATTCATTTCTTATTACAGTATGCAGCTATATGTAAGGCTATCTTGAAGGAGGGACCCACTCTGGAAACAGCATTGGAGAAGTGTGATGTTGCCATGGAGAGAATGACAGATGATTGCAAGTTGGTGGACAGCTCTTCAGCCAATCAAAAAGAGTCTAAGAAAGTTGATATGGTTATGGTAACCAATCAGATTGAACATAACAGAGCAAAAATCCTGCATGCTAAACAGGAGTGCAGAAAATGTATAGAAAGAGTTGAGAAAGCAGGAAGAAAGATTTCAAATGCTAATTTATGGTGAGGATGAGGTCAAAGGGCATCCTGGCCTCGAGGTTATAAAACATTTTTCATGCTCAACTCAGCTGAGCATGAAATTTTACCTGCTGGTAAATAGCAAATTACTGATGAGTACAGCTGTTTTCATGCTAAGTTGAGCTGAGTATGAAATTTTCTCTGCTGATGAATATGAAAATGCCAACAATAGTTGGCATTTTCATATTTATCAGCAGAGAAAATTTTATGCTCAGCTGAGTTGAGCATGAAAAAAGTTTTATAACCTCGGGGCCTGTTCCGCTAATCAAAATGCTACGACAATGTATGAATACTCATATGCAACAGTTATTGCATTTTATTTATGTTAATGTCTTTTGACAATTTCAAATGCAACAGACTATGAAATTCTGCAATAAAATTAAGTGTTTTTTTTTTCATCCAAAACAATCCCAAAAGTCTTGATCTATCTAATAAGATGGATATAGATTTTTGGGATTGTGTTGGAAGGGTTATAACCAAAGAAATCCACCACATAAGGAGATAATTATAGAGTATTGCGCGTGTATCTGACCCAAAGTACAATAAATAAATGTACAAGTGTCTTTTTTGAGCATTAACATGTACTGACATAATTACACTAAATTTTGAGACATCTTAACAAACTACTTTATGATAAAATAGTATACATTGGGACATTTTGGTTTGAGCAAACAATGCAGACCCAGATCTGACTGCTCCTAACAGAGCAGTCTGATCATGGTCTTCACTGTTTCCATTGCACTGCCTCTTTTAGACACATTACTATATTGTTATATTTTTATTATCCCCCGCTGAAGGTGGAAGGATCTAGTTTTCTTCATCTGTCCATCCATCCATCCCTTCGTCTGCCCATCGGTCCATCTGGAGCCATAACTAAGTAGCCACATGACGGAATTTCATGAAACTTAAAATAAATATATAATGCACGTGAAGTTTCATAAGACTTGCTGCAGAAGTGCAATAGTTATTGCCTTTGAATTGACTTAAATCTATTAAATGAGACATAACGAAGTAAGCAATTTCCCAAACTTCATGAAACATGAACTGAATATGTATCACCTTAACTGGTTATGCATAGAAAGTTTTATCAGCATGGTATCAGTAGTGCATGAGTTTTTGCCCTTGAATTGATAAGCTTGACAAATTCAGCCATAACTAAGTAATCAATGAATAGAATTCTATGAAACTTAAACTGAATATGTATCACAATAACTTATTGGTGCATCTAATGTTCCATTGGAATTACTTCAGTAAGCAATGATTTATTGCCCTTGAATTGGTTTAAAATCAACAAATTGTGTCATAACTAAGTAACCAATGAATGGAATTGCATGAAACTTAAAATAGTTATATATTGCCGTGATACAGCAGTGCATATTAAGTTTTGTCATAATCGCATCACAGTGCATGATTTAATGCCCTTGAATTGATTTAAAATCCACAAATTAACCATAATAATAGTACCTGTGAAAAAATTTCCAGAAACTGAATTAAAAATGTATCATCATAAGGTAATCATGCTCAGGCAAGTGTATAAGGACAGCTTCAGCTTGTGCCTCACATATGTCAGAGTTATTGCCCTTGATTTGATTTACACTCCTCAAGTTCAGCGGTAAGTAAGTAACCAGGTGAATGAAATATTACGAAACTTAAAATAAACCATAAACAAATCAGGGCCACTTCGGCGGGGGATATAAATTCACCGAATTTGTTTGTTTGTTTAGGTGTCCCAATTTTAAGAATATTTATAGTATAATTTAACAAATTTATTTTACCATATGGTATTTTACCAATAATTCTTTGCAAACTGTCAAACAGTTCTGGCCCTGCACAGCCAGATATCTGTCTGGAAGTTAATAGAGGATCTTACATGAGTGCTCATGTATTATTGAATTTATTAAACGAGTTGGGGAAAATGATAAGATGCGAGGCTTTGCCGAGCATCTTATCGTTTTCACCAACGAGTTTAATAAATTCAATAATACAGGAGCACGAATGCAAGATTCTATTTATCATATGACACTAAAATCGCATTTTATTAGCAAATTTTGCACTTAAACGTCACGATTTCGCCATTAGAAAATGCGACATTTTATGGAGTCAACCCCGCACGTTATGACGTAATTTGCATATTTAATCCACGAGTGGATTATTGTTTTAAATGCATGGCTTTATTACACTCTCAGATGCGACGTCATATGATAAAGATATTTCCTAAAAGTTAGGACCATCATGGTACATAAACAGCTTCAATCAAACTGTATATATTCAACATGTGCGAGAACATGGCAGAAAATATTTTGTAATAATATACCGTATTTCTTCATATAGATACCTTAGAGGTGTAGCAAATTACATGTTTTTTATCACATGACGTGGCATCTGAGAGTGTAATAAAGTCATGCATTAAAATCGATAATCCACTAGTGGATTAAATATGCGAATTAGGTTGTAATGTTATGCGTTGACATCCATATAATGTCGTGTTTTTTAATGGCGAAATCTTGACGTTTTGGTGCAAAATAGCCTCGCATCTTATCCTTTTCCCCAACTCGTTTAATAAATTCAATAATACATGAGCACTCATGTAAGATCCTCTATATAAATGGCATTCCTGAGAGTATATCTGGTCAATAAATAAGGAAAACAGGTTGGCTTTATGCAGTTTGACCGCATATTTTTCACAGAAAAAGTGAGTGGGGACATATATTAGAGAAGGGGTGTTTATTTGAAGAAATATGGTAGCCTGTATTAAAGCAAAGGTCTTTTGTATAGAATTTTTGCAGCTTGTTCACTGTTATTAGGCAAATGCTTAAGCAACAGCTTATCCACTCAGAAAATTGAAAAAGATCTGGTTTATTATACACTGCATGTACAGGTAAATCAAGTTTAGGTTAAGGTAGCTATATGTGGGGCAGCTCAGGCAATTACTGTAATTGGCCTAGATAAGTAAATGTACTGTAATTATCCTGAATTCTAATGCATTATCTAATTTAACGCAATGTCTGATTGGATAACATCAGAAATTTGTGATATTTTGAAACATCACTTACCATATGCTGACGTCTGGTTTAACGTTGCTGAAATACTTGCTTTGAGTGCAATATAGTATACTTTGTAAGAGGAAAACATGAAAAAGTGCCTGAGAATGGGAATAACAATATTGGAAATATCTTTTGGAGAGATAAGTCATCGGTTTTGTGGTCGTAAATTTCATTTTATAGTAATATGTCTGTGTAGCAGTAAAATGAAATTCGTGACCATAAAACCGATGATTTACTTAATGACAAATTTGAGTACAATTAGCCCCTAAATATGAGCAGATTGACTTTACTAGTTTCTGGCAGATCAGCAAATAGTGCAAAATTTGATGGAGCAGTCTGATCAGAGTCTATATTTTGCCTAGGTACTGTCCAACTTTTTATGGTCATAATTTCTTTGAACTAGCAGGAAAAAAACTACAGGGTTAGACATGCAAACCCAAACATACATATCTGTAACAGTGAAAATGAAATTTTCTGGAAAGCTTATTTTTTCGAATTTTTAGGACATTATTGGGCTCTTCTTGTCTTTAGTCATTTTAGCTTATTTCAGATTTATAAGCAGTACATCTGATGAAATTTGTAAATTTTACATGAACCATGCCATGTAAATAGAAATCCTCACTGTAGATTACTGTGCATTTCTGTGATGAAGATATTATATTTGATCCGTCCATTGGTCTATAACTGTGATATAATTATTGTGTTGTATTTGTATGCAAATTTGATATGAATGTGACATATTACTGACCTCACATGAAAGGTACCATCATGTATGCAGATAGGTCTTGTTTGTTAAAGTTTCAGTTTAAAATCGAGGACATTTTGTCCAGTGCTATAAAGTATCAGGGTCAGATTTTGCAGCAGGGGCAGGCAGGAAACTGGAAACACACAGCTTTGTTTTCTTTGCCCTAGCTTATCTGTTATTGTTAAGATAAATCTTTTTGTAGCACAAGTTAATTGCTTTCATTTTAAAAGCTTTTAACTTGTCTTTTTTTGAGCTATGCCATGAAAAAAGACATGAGCCATGACACAACAAAACCGACAAAGTGACATGTGCACCCAGTGAAGACTTAGATCAGCCTGGGCATCCGCTGTCTGAATGGCGATAGCTTAGACCCTTAGCTATACCTTTAAGCACACAGGAAAGAGTCCGATCACACTGTGGGGATGCCCAGGCTGATTTGAGTTTTTGAGTGAGCACATGCTATTTAATTTTGTCGTGTCACGGCCCTTGTCTTAAAGTTTCTTAAAGCAGATGAAAATACTGTTAATTCTGGATAACACACAACATTAAGTGCCAATATGGTGTTTATTGACAACACTAGAATCGCTAAATGCACACTCTAAAATGTAATGTTGTCACTATGACTACATGACATAAGTGACGTCATAATATAATTAAAGTAACTCTGCAGTTATGAGAAATACACATACAAAGATTATGTCCCTTATATTGAGTAACATTAATATTTAAAGTTTAACAAATACATATCCATGGTCTAGCTGGAGAGAGCTTTAACAGAATAGTATTTGCTTCCCTGGTGGGCAAATGCTTTTCTGAAGTTGGGGTTTCTCTTAACCTTAAAGCTCCAAACAAGCAGATGAAAGAATTAACATCTGTAAAATTTCAAGAAAAAAATGTTTAAGCTGTATCATATCGAGAATTTGAAGACTGCAGGGCAAAAGGTTAAGACCTAGTTCAGTCAACTCATTATTAGCCACCTTATCTTGATTTATGCCATTTGCAATTTTCATTTTGGCACTTTTGTTAAAAGATACAAATTTTCTCTCAATTTTTTCATTTAAGAGTATATAGCCATGTTTGAGAAGGGAGTTCAGAGTGATTTCTCTTCGAGATATACCCATAAACCTGAAGGAATAGTCGATGAGCAATACCTCAGCTCAAACTAGTTTAACCCATTGAATTAAAAAAAAAAAGAGGCCAAACAGTGTAGATCCTGATGAGGCAACTCATATTGAGCTGCCTCATCTGAATCTACACTGTTTGTAAGCTCAACAATTTTCATTTTTGGCACTTTAAGGTGTATGAGTGTTTAGCTTCCTTAGGAACCATAGCTCATCGATTGAATTCTGAAGACCTTGATAAGACTGCACAGACACACATTCTGATCTGAGCCTTCACTGTTTGCACATACTGTATTAACGCACCTATATGTAACAGTGCCTGGCATTTTGAGCCTTGTGGAGGTGCGACGTTGACGTCATGAAATGTGAAATGAAAGAGATGTCATAAAATTTGCACGTAAAATTAATTGTATTTTCGCGCACTCCCTAATAAATTTCAAAGCGTCATCTGAAAAGAGTGATTCATCATTTCTATCGGCATCTTTTAAGTTTCCTTTATCAACACTCTTTTAAAAGTGTTCGCATTATAGATCTTTGAAAAAGAGATTTCACAAACCAGAGTTATAAAGGTTTTTCCAGCTAGTATGTAAATTGTATCCAGTCAGTGAAACGAAAACAAAAAATCCAGTTGGTGTGAATTTCGTTTTCTTTTGCAGCAAACCGTAGCGCTATTTCTTTGTGCTTCTCGAAATCTATTCAAGAAGTACTAATGAATATGAAAATATTAAAATCAAAACTTCCGATTTCCGATCCATTAGGCTCAAAATGCCAGACACTGTCACGTATATAAGTTCTATTGTCTTGCATGTGTGTAGCATAAAGTTTAAAACAAGTGAGCTGCAACACGACAAAACCAACAATTTGGTTGTGCGCCCAGCGGAGATTCAGATCAGCCTGGGCATCTGCCCAGTCTGATCAGAGTCTTCGCTGTCCGCATGGAGGTAGCTTAGGCCCTTAGCTACCCTTTGAGACTTTAACGAAGAGTCTGACCAAACTGGGCAGATGCCCAGGCTGATCTGAGTATGCACTGGGCGCAAAACCACATTGTTGGTTTTCTCGTGTCGCGGCTCAAGTATTTCTTTTCTGGAATTGGCAATGGCAGTAGAAGTGCCAATGTAAACTTTTATGGAATTTTTTATGTGTATATCAGGGCCCAGTTGTTCAAAGCATCGTTAGCCTAACAAACTTGTTAAGAGGTCAACTTCTTAAGTGTTTAACAACTTTATAATCAAATACACTGATATTTTTTGTTGAAAAATTGTGAGAAGCTTTTGCACTGCAAAAGCTTCTCACATTTTTTCAACAAAAAATATTGGCATATTTGAGATATTAATGTTTAAATTATTAACGAAACGTTAACTAACGACATTGTTAGTTTTGTAGTTTTGAACAACCGGCCCCAGTTTTGCAGTGAAATGCAGAGACAGGTGAGATACTCCACCTTCTGAAAAGTTCTTGTTTCTGTTGTACATGAGTTATCTTATATAAATGAAAGCTGGCTTTCATTAGAGTTTCTTGCATTAATATAGATTTTAATTTATTTTTACTTTTATAATAAAAATCTAACCTACACACAATATTTTCTGAGTTTTACTTTATTCCTGATGGGTATAGTAGCTTCCTAACCTTCCTTCAGATGGCGTAGTTTAAAACATGGATTCAGGCCTGGATCCAGATCACAACTAGCTGGTGGGGGTCTGTCTGGACAATTGATTAGGCTTAGGGCCCAAAGAAAGAGGCCATTATGAGGGTTTTATATAAAATAGAGTATTCAATGAAAAATTAAGACAATATCATGCTTACCTTTAAATATATATAATGGCATCTCATTGGAATCGCCTCAGCGAGGTGATTCCATTGAGATGTCAAAACATATATTTCAATCCAACCTTATGAAAATAGCATCTGAAATTATCATCAGGTGTTCCTTATTACCTACATTTCTTCACTGTATTGGACACAGAGCCCCAGGTGGCAGGGCTTAAGCCCCAAAGCCCACCCCCTGGATCAGGGGCTGGGAATGGAATGAAGTTCAGTGAAATGGAATGGACTAGCAGGGCTAATCTTCTCAACTTCTTTCTGTGGATTTGGGATGTTGCTCCAACAAGGAAGAATTTGCTACCTCTGAATGAGAGAATCATCCCAGCCTTTGGGTGCAAAGCTAGCCAATGGAATGTGGATTATTTCATTCATTCCATTCTAGGCTTAAATTATGCCTTTCAGCTGTCAGCTTCATAGTACAAGGTGTGAATAATAAAAACTAAAAGAAACATTAGGGATGGACCATATACAATTCGGAAAGGCCTAAGTTTTTAGTTCTATGGGACAGAAAGGGCCAGAAAGCTTTTAAGATGCAGACTTATACAATGTGTGACACCTATAATCTATAAAATCTTCTTAAAATCTACAAAGAGTGAAAGCTAAAGAGTTTGTATGGAGAATCGTTTCAAAACGTGAAAATACCTTCACGAGTTAAACCCGGGATCAAAGGCAAGTCTCTTTAGGCTAATCAGGAATTGAAAAAATCTTTTTCAAATGTATGAGCTGTATCTATTTGTTCAGGTATGAACTCAAAAAGGGTGCAAATCCTCAGGTCATAAATTAAGTCAATTTTTCAAACCAGAGTGGCAGTCATCTGTTCTTCATTTGGTTTAAATATATTTTATTTTCAAGAATGTATATTACAATATACAAATACCATAAAGGATCAGAACGAAAGCTGATAGCTTGTAGAACTCTTCTCCCGCTCTTTATTTAATTGCTGATGCAGATTCATCTGAAATTCTTTTCAAAACTGAAAATCATTTTTATATTTTTCATTTTTGTCAAGCCTGCTTGCAGTGAGCGAGACATAGTCGTCACATCTTCAGTTCTGTGTATGTGCGAAGGTACATGCATTTGTGCGTGCGTGTGTGCATCTGTCCGAATTTGTCCATGCCATAACTTCTACATTTATGGATGGATTTCAAAAGGATTTGGCACAGTTGTTCTCCTTGATGAGTAGATATGCCATTTGAAACATTCGTTCAGGTAGGTCCAAGGTCAAGGTCACACTTGAAGGTCAAATTCTAAAATGGTCATAAATTGAGATTGTCCTGGCCATTACTTCTACATTTTATGGATAGATTTCAAAATAATTTGGCACAATTGTTCTCCTTGATGAGTAGATATGCCATTTGAAACATTTTTTCATGTAGGTCCAAGGTCAAGGTCACACTTGAAGGTCAAATGAAAAAATTGTCATAAATTGATCTTGTCCAGGCCATTACTTCTACATTTATTGATAGATTTCAAAATACTTTTGCACGGTTGTTTCCTTTGATGAATAAAAGTGCCATTTGAAATATTCGTTCAGGTAGGTCTAAGGTCAAGGTCACACCAGAAGGTCAAATGATAAAATGGTCATAAAAAGAGCTGGTCCGGGTCATAACTTCTACATTTACAGATGGATTTCAAAACAGTTTGGCACAACTGTTCTCCTTGATGAGTAGAAGTGTCAAATGAAGTATTTATCCAGGTTGGCCCAAGGTCAAGGTCACACTTTAAGGTCAAATGATAAAATTGTCATAAAGTGAGCTCGTTCAAGCCATTTCTTGTAGGTTTATGCATGGTTTCGTAAATAATTTTGCACATTTGTTTTCCTTGATGAGTAGAAATGTTTCTTCATGTTGGCCCAAGGTAAGGTCACACTTTAAGGTCAAATGATAAAATTGTCATAAATTGAGCTTGTCATGGCCATTAGTTTTTGTTTTTGTTTTTCCTAAATAAAAAATTTAAAAATTAAATATGCTGTATAAGCATGATAATGTTTGGCTTCTCTCTAATAAGTGAGTGAAGCAGTTAGTCTTGACATACTTATAGGTCACTAAAGCAAACAGCGGGCTCAACAAGTTGTCCCTGGACAACCATCTAGTTATTTGTTTTTGTTTTGTTTTGTTTGCTTCTAAATGATTTCCAGAAATTCCTCTTCCAGATTTCACCTGATTTTTATGAAACTAATATAAACTGAAACTGATTTCTAGAAACCATACCCCCTCCTCTAAAATTGGTGAAAGACCATACCTTCAAGTAACAGATTATACCTACTGGTGAAAAAACATAGTTAAATTTAAGACTAGCTACTGGTAATAGACCATACCTACAAGTAATATACTATTCCTACCAATGACAGACCATACCTACAAGTAAAGGACAAGGCCACCAGTGACAGATCATACCTGCAAGTAACAGGCACGTCCTACCAATGACAGACCATACCTACAAAAAACAGACTAGTCCTACAGATAACAAATTATACCAACAAGTAACTTACTATTCCTAAAGGTGGTTGACCATACCTAAAAGTAACAGACTAGTCCAACCAATGACATACTATACCTACAAATAATGGACTAAGTCTTCCGGTAACAGACCTTACCTACAAGTAACAGACTAGTCATACAGGTGACATACTACAAGTAACAGACTAGTCCTATAAGACCAAGCCTACAAGTTTCAGACTTGTCCTACCAATGGTAAACCATACCTACAAGTAACAGACTTGCCCTACAGGTGATAGACCATGCCTACAAGTAATAGACAATCCCTAACAATGATCAACCATACCTAAAAGAAACATTCTTCTGAAAGGTAACAGACCATGCCAACAAATAACAGACTAGTCCTACAGGCAACAGGTCAAGACTACAAGAATAAGAATAGTCCAAACAATTACAAACCATACCTACAAGTAACAGACTATTCTTACAGGTGACAGACCATGCCTTCAGTAACAGAATAGTTGTACAGGTAAAAGACTATACCTATCAGAAACAGACTAATCCAATCAATGACAAACCATACAGGTAGCAGACATCCTACAGGTGACAGACCATGCCTACAAGTAACAGACTATTCCCACAGGTAACAGACCATAACTCTAAGAAACAGACTGGTCCTACCATGGACAGACCATACCTATCAGTAGTAGACTATAATACTGCTAATGGCGGCAGGTGATACCTACAACTAACACACTATTCCTACAGACTAGTCCTACCAATGACAAACCATTCCTCCACATAACAGACTAGTCCTACAGGTGATAGACCATACCTCGAAGTAACAGACTGGTCCTACCATGGACAGACCATACCTATCAGTAGTAGACTAATACTGCCAATGGCGGCTTGTGATACCTACAACTAACAGACTATTCCTACAGACTAGTCTTACCAATGACAAACCATACCTACACATAACAGACTAGTCCTACAGGTGAGAGACCATACCTTGAAGTAACAGACTGGTCCTATGGGTGACAGATCATACTTATCAGTAGGAGTCTAATACTGCCAGTGACAGGTGATGCCTACAACTAACAGACTTTTCCTATTGGTGACAGCCTAGGCCTACAAGTAACAGCATATTCCCACAGGTGTCAGACCATGATTACAAGTAACAGACCAGTCCTACCAGTGACAGACAATACCTACCAGTGGCAGACTAGTACTGCCAGTTACAGGTCATTAATCCTACAACCAACAGACTATTCTTACTGGTGACAGAAACAGACTTGTCCTACCAGTGACAGATCATACCTACAAGTACATGTAACAGACTATGCCTACATATTAGTCCAGCCAGTGAATAACCAAACCTCCAAGTGACATTCTATTTCTACTTGCAAGGGCGTAGCTACGTATATGGCAAATACGCAAGTGCGTATTGAAATTTTGTCAAAATTGACAAAATTTCAAAACGCACCTGCATATTTGCATGCTGAAATTTTATAAATTAGACAAGATTTCAATACCAATTACCAAAGTGGCTGAAATCTAGCTTTCCTTTCAAGAAGTAGAGCATAAAACATGGTTGTGCTATCACGAAATTGCCCCTGGCTACGCCCCTGACTTGTGCAAGACCATGATTACATGTAACAGACTAGTACTACCTGTGACAGACCATACGCCGGTCCGGCGATGGCCGGACCACTTTTTCGGCCGAAGATGGTATTTGCCGTACCACTTTTTTTCATTCGGCCGAATATGGTATTGGCCGGACCACTTTTTCCCGTTATTTCTTCTTTGCCTTGGTCTCAAAATGCATTAAAATCGCTTCTAGAGACGTCCTGAATCCAAAAATTTTCTCGGGGGGGGGGGGGGGGGGGGGGGGGGAGGTTCCCCGAACCCCCCTTACAAAAGGAAGGAAACCCCTGTCGTGCTCGTACCCATTCGTGCCTTCGACACTCGGAGAACACCTTGGGCAGCTTTTTTTTAAAGCTAGGGTAAGAATTTGAAACACAGCAAATACTAAAAAATGAGTTTCACAAGCTAAATGGTCTCAAAATGCATTAAAATCGCTTCTAGAGATGTCCTGAATTCAAATATTTCTCATGGGAGGTAAATACTCATAAAATAAATTGAGTTTCAAAAGCGATATCGGTCTCAAAATGCATTAAAATCGCTTCTAGCGTCGTCCTGAATTCAAAAATTTCCTCGGGGGAGAAACTCCCGAACCCTCATTACGAGAGTGGGATACCCCTCTCGTGCTCTCCCCCGCTCGTGCCTTCGGTACTCGGGGCGTTTCATGGCCGTACCACTTTTCAAAAGCCGACGACGGCCCTGCTATTCCCCAGCCCCATTTAATCCCCGGGAGCGACAGGGTAAAAGAGCTGAGATGGTTCAGCTGTGTCCGATTCGGTTTATTTGAATACTGTCGACTTTTAGGATAAAATGAAAGAGATATTTTTACCTATGCGCCACGTTGTTATCTCCCTTAGTAAATAATTTTTCAAGACTGTCAAAAATGTCAAGTCTTCCTCCAATTCCCCCGACATTAAAACCAATTCAGCACTATCTAAAGATAGCAGCGGAACACGAAAAAAGAGATCCTGTTATAGCGTATTATTGTAAATATTTATACAGTTTGATTATGGCCTGATTTTTGTCCTTTTTGCATGTCAGTTTCTGTAAATTGTGACACTCCTATTGACTTACAAATGTGAGCAATGACTTTGAGTCACTCA
The DNA here is from genome assembly GCA_963989385.1 of Ctena decussata. Taxonomy (NCBI): domain Eukaryota; kingdom Metazoa; phylum Mollusca; class Bivalvia; order Lucinida; family Lucinidae; genus Ctena; species Ctena decussata. The sequence goes on along the minus strand of OZ022502.1, from coordinate 11,542,361 downwards.
ATATTTTCTGTTATATCGTTAATGTATAACGAGAACAACAATGGTCCAAGCACAGTGCCCTGGGGGACACCTGACAAAACCGGGGCCCAATCCGATTTAACTCCATTTACCACCACACGCTGCTGACAGAGAAAGGAATCTATCCATTTCAGAGTCTTCCCACCAATACCATAGCCGTATAGCTTACATTTAAGTAATTCATGAGGGGGAGTGTCAAAAGCTTTCTCGAAGTCCAAGATAAAAGTGTCAACCTGACCGCCCTTATCCAAGATTTTAGCCCAGTCATTTATAACCATGATCAATTGAGTTTCACAGCTATGTTTCCTACGGAAAGCATGTTGTCTGTCTGACAAAAGTTTATGTTCATCCAAATGTGCCATAATATTAGAGCAGACAATGTGTTCGAGTAACTTGCATGGTACACAAGTTAGAGAAACCGGTCGGTAATTGCAAGCCAAAGACCTATCTCCTTTTTTGAAGAGTGGGCATATATTTGCAAGAGACCATTCCTTGGGGATTTCACCCGAGTCAATAGATTGTTGGAAGAGATGAGCGAACATTGGGCCTAATTCAGATGCTAGTTCTTTTAAGACTCTGGGATGCAATTCATCAGGTCCTAAAGCTTTCGATGGGTTCAAGCCCTTAAGAAGTTTCGTTACACCTTCTGCCGAAACATGAATGTCCTCCATGAAAGGAGCCGAGCGATTAGGAAGGGGGACTTGGGTGTGCTCACTTTTGTTAAACACATCCGAAAACTGACTGTTAAATTCATTAGCCTGTTCCAACTTGACTCGGCAACACCACCACCATTTCTCTTCTTTAGGGGTGGGATACCTTGAGTATCTTTCTTTTGACTATTAATGTACCTGTAGAAGTCTCTGGGATTAGCCTTTATGTCACCAACCAAGTTATTGACATACAAATCATGTTGCTCTTTCACATCAGCTTTAATTTCCCTTCTCAAAGATTCAAATTTTGACCTAAGTTTGCTACTGCCAGTCTTTTTGGCCTTCGCATGTGTCTTATTTCTTCTACGAATCTTCCTTCTTATCTCAGGGGTTATCCAAGGAACAGAAGAGGTTGACCTACTGGTTTTTGAGGGGATATGCTTTTCAGCAGACTCCTGAATAAGGGAGGTTATCAAGTCAAAGTTTTCCTGAACTGAGTGATTGTTCGAGTAACCATTGAAGTATCTATGTTTTGCGAAGTCTGACGCTTCTTTCCTCATTGATTCAAAATCTCCCTTTTGGTACAAAAACACTTTCCTCCGAGGTTTCTTTTTTGGGGGGACATAAATTTTCAATGTTCCTGATATCACATCATGATCACTAAGTTTGTCCGGGGAATGTAGTTCTTGAAACTGACCAGGAAGCGAAGTGAGAATTAAATCCAGTGTGTTTTTCTCCCAAGTCGGGAAATTCACCAGTTGTTCTAAACCATGGTCATTCATGACATCAATCAACATTTGTCCCTCTGACTGACTTAACACTGATCCTGACTTATTAAGTCGGTCTGGCCAAGCAATATCTTTGAAGTTGAAATCCCCTAGTACGTGAACTGAGGGGAGCCTATTTCCCTTGTGCTTTGTCCTAATATGATCTAACTGGTCACGAAACAATTGTAATTCCTCACTTGAGCCACCAGGCTGACAATACCAACTTGCTACATAATGGGAAGTTTTGTTTGCCAAAATTTTAACCCAAACTGATTCTGAGTCGTTTTCTATTTCTGACAAGGGCATGTGCGGAATGTCCTTATGAATGAGAAGCATCACTCCGCCACCATGAAGGTTTCTGTCCTTCCTGAATACATTATAGGGGAATGTTTCAGGGAACAATTCCGAAGTTGCAACTGAACTGTCAGTTACTAAGTTTACTTCTCTTATAAGGGCTAGGGACTAGCTTCCCTGATTCACAGGTCCTGGTGAATGATTGTCTTTGGACGTATCACCAGTAAACAATTCTGATTCTGATTCTGAATAATAAGTGCCATGTGTTGTATTATCAGGATATACAAGCTGCCATGTGTCTGATTTTCTATCCACAATGTCTACAGTCTGCTTAAGCAAAGAGATAAGGTAGACCTCATTGCCCATGAATTGGTCGGATCAAAGCTTTGCAGTCATTTCGAAAGCTCATCAAGAGCTTGTTGTAGGCTGACTGTATGCCAGTAGATCAACAGGACAAGTCAGTCTGTTGTCGTTCTGTCTATTGCTGTGGCTTCTGTTTGTCTTGTCGTCCTTAACTTCTTATATTTATGTTGTGTCAATTTTCTATTATGCCCTTCCTCTGTCATGTCATCCTTTTGGCTGTGGATCTTATGTCATAAACCAAAAGAGTACATAGTAGATTACTTTAAGCACTGCAGACATTCATTTTCCCAGTAAGTGTGGACCTATGTATGTGTGTAGTGGGGTGGGGGGGGGGGGGTCTCGGGTGGGGTTTGGGAAGGGATGAGGGAAGGGGAATGACTAAAGGAGATCTTATCTCTTGATCTTACCATGGCAGTAAAAGAGATGAATAATGTATGTTTTTGGACCTTTTCAACAGTGTGGCAGCCATATCAAGCCTTTCTGTCTTAATGTTACAGTTAAATCTATTTTATGTCTTGCTCACATACCATATTAATCCGATTAAATGCCCTGTGGGCTTTGCATTTTATGAAAGGGGGGCATTATTTAGAGTATAAAGTGTAATCAGACATTGCCAAAATACCTCTAACAAACTGTATTAAGGTGAATTGATATACTTTAGAGGAAGTAGCTCTACTATTTTTGCATCCCTTCTCAATAGGATCAACTCTTAAAGAAAAGAATTTGCTCCTGTAGGAGCAAATTCTTTCCTTTAAGATTAAAGAATTTGCTCCTGTATGAGCAAATTCTTTTCTATAGGAGTAGACACCATGTCAAAGAGCTATCTCAATCAGAGATGCAAACAGAACTTTATGCAAGTTGATGTTACAAACAGTGATGTAACAGTGCATTTATTTGAGCAGAGGTGTTTATTAGGAGTAATACAGTAAGTGATATATCTTAACATGTCTGGTAAAAATCCACTCACTGATTCAGTTTATATCTTCATTTTACGGAAGACTCCTCATCTGACCCACTTATTGTTGGTTGCTTTGCAGGTCGCCTATATGCTTTACAGAATGGAATGGAAATTGACAAAAAGTCACCAGATTGTAGAATGTTCTTTGTTGCCTTGATGGATCATCTAGAAAGTGTAAGTTTTAAGAGATTCACAGTACTACAAATAAGAAAAAGCCACAGGGATAATATAGGGACAATTTTCCGTATTTCTTTATTATTAAAAATAATATGTCGGTAACACCTCATTAGAGCCCCTCTCTGAGATGATTCTGATGAGGGGTTGCATATATGTTTGAAAGGAAGTGATATCTTACTAGAACTGTCTCTCAAAAAAGCATAATTATGTAGTGACCCCTTATTATCCTTCCAAAATTACAAAACTCTTGCAACATGTACAAGATGGATCTAGATCTTGGAGATTTTTTTGGAGGGGAAAAAAACAACACATAACTGAAAAAAAATAAAGTTAACTAAACCCAGACTCTGAATCGAATGCCCTTTAGTCCTCAGGAACTGTCTGATATGGGTCTGCATGCATATATATTTTAGTTTTTTTCTGTGCAGTTACTAAGGAGAAATAAGTATTACTATAGTGTTTGAGAAATGGCCAGGGTAAATCTAAGCCACCCAGATCCCCAACAGTACCCCACCTCAAATACAATGGGATATTCTATGACCCTACGCATGTTGATATCATTGTGGATAATGTTTGAGTATAGTCACTTGTGCTTATTGCCGTGTTTATTCCTCTCCTGCCCCATTACATAGCTTTAAGCATGAAGTTTATACCAAAGTTACTAAGGCAGATCTGTTGGACTGTGAAGGGGTCTACTGTTAAAGGGAAGAATTTGCTCCCATAGGAGCAAATTCTTTCCTTTGACAGTAGTACCCTACTATAAAGGGATGCAAAAATGAGAATAGAAGATTCATCTCCTGAAAGCATATTTGACAGTTGCACCCCTTTGTAAAGGGAGGCAAAAATGAGAATGTTATAGTTGCTTCCCCTAAAAGTATATTTTAATCAGAATATTATTATTTTGTTTGTAGGTAAAGACGGGAAATGATGAAGAAGCAATACATAATGAAGTGGTAGGCCAAGCCCATGTGGAAAGTTACGCGCTAAAAATGTTCTTATTTGCTGACAATGAGGACAGAGCTGCAAGATTTAACAAGTAATTGCTGTATACTCTTTATTTAAAGATTTACTCCCTTGATAACAATAACAAAAAATGATTTGGTGAAATATTTCATGCAATACCTCTGACTTGGTCTAACTATACATTTGAAATAGAGTTTAGAAAATAATATTTGATAAAAGTGACTTTAAACTAAACAACAAATTGGTTAAATTTCTAAACGATGGTGGACAGCGGTCGAAATTGCATTATTGGACAAAAATAATTCATTCATACGTCACAATCACGTGTGCGAATAAGAAAAATACCTGTACATGATCACATGACACACGTGGTCAAAATCGATATTCTTACAGGCCGTGAGGAAACAGGTAATTTGCATTTTAATTTGAAGGTTATTTTTCATTCCACATTTTTCGAAAAAACATGTATTTTCTCAAAAACATGTATGATTAATTATGACACTATTACATATTGTCTAACAAAATTTTGTTAAAATATTTGTTTCTGAAAACATGAAATAAACTTAGGAGATAATCTTTAAAGTGATGTACAAAATTGTTGTGATAGTGAATTGTTGGGCAATAATTTGATGATTTTCATTCAGTTATGAAAAAAATATTCCAATGCACTTACAAATGTAACACGACATCTGATTGGATAACATAAAAAATTTGCAACATTTACAGACAAAATCGAACTTGATTTGAAATGTTGGTTCTAATTGGCTGACATCTGGTTTTAGGTTGCTGCAAGTGCTTGCTTTGAGTTTGATGCAGCTCACTTTGAAAGTGCATTATAATTGAGATAAGTGTATTGAAAATTGTCATTTGGAAAGATAATTGTCATTTTTATGGTCACAAATTGCGTTTTATGGCTCCCCTCAAGCATCGCTGTAAAAATAACTTCCAACCCTAAAACTGATGATTTACCTCCCCAAATGACCATTTTCAATATAGTTATCCCCTAATTTATATCCGGCATGCTATTGCATTCAGTTCTGCCAGTTTGATGACTGAGCCCAGAACAGTACCAAATGATTTTAATGCTTTTTGAATGGACAAGAGTGAATAGATAAATGGCTTAGATTTGTACATTGATAAGTCTCATATATCAGAAACATAGAGCTTTTTGGAACTACTTTCTTTGGACTATTTTCTTTCTATTATAGCTGACTGTGACAGACTGGAATTTAAAAAACACAGATTAATTTCTTTTTATTTAAGGATTTTGTAATAGTTATACCATGATTTGTCCGCCTGTATGAGGAGATAATCCACAAGCTTTAGCGAGTTGATTATCACCCGTACATGTGGAAAAACTATAGTATAAGTATTTTATGCCACTCTTATTAGTGTAGACCTTGCTCATTTCAAATTATTTCATTTCATGCTAAAGTTGGCATTTCTTGAAAAGGGTGGTATAATATGTTTGTAAAAAATGGAGAAATACTTTCACTTTGAACCCTTTTTTGGGCTTTATTCGGCTTTAGCTGTATAACCTTACTATTGACCTACATTTTAGTTATTTCATTGGCCAATATAAATACACCCAGAATTTTGATGTAAGTAGCTTACTTTTGCTTTCTCTTTCCACTTTCAGTTTCATTTGACTGTTGGCCTATAAAACGTGTCGTGATGAATCTAGATATTTCGGTCCAAAGAATAGTCACCTGTTATGTCGCTCATGTAAAATATGAAACAAAAATAAATAACTTGACACAGAAATCGAAGACAAAATTATTGATTGATTGATTATTTTGGGTTTAACGGCCCTTTGAGACAGTATTTCAGTCTATATCAGGCCGTCTCCCAGAGAGAGGGAGAAAGATAGAGAAATGATAGATGAGAGAAAAAAATGTCCAAACCACCCCCACCCGCACCTACTGCAAGCACAGTAGGCCCTTGTCCTACAATGTTCCAAATCAGTAGGACGCCCAGGCACTGGAAGTTATACACAGCACCATCACACCACCCAACCACCCCCAAGACGAAATTAAGTGATTGTTGCTGGCTTAGTTGTTGAAGTTGTGCTGGAACTGTGACACTTTTAAGGTTATATTTGGGGCGGTCAGCCAACCAATCCTCATTGTTATGTGCACGTAGTTATGTGCAACACAGACAGACCCCAATCAAAATTCAACAGTATTTCCGAAATTGAAATTCCAACACCAACAACAGATTTGCATATCAACATGCGCATCCTTAGGATCTGATCAGGCACATTCGATATCTTACATGCACCTGGCTCATACATGTACATATTACAATACACACTTCTATTTAATCTAAGCCGATTATCTTTTTTTAAAGATATTTCTTGTATTATTTTCAGTTTGTGAATACATCAGTAAATCTGAAGATCCACAAAAATAACTAATGCTTTAACCACGAACAAACTGATATTGTGTTATTTCATTTTTTGCAGAAATGTCGTGAAATCATTCTATACAGCTGGGATGTTGTTTGACACTCTGACAGTCTTTGGTGAAATGAGTGAAGATGTAAGAACTTGTGTTGCATGTAGTTATACACAGAGCTCTAGATAAGAGAAAGTATTTGATGATAATTAAGGATAATTTTTAGCTCACCTGAGCCGAAGGCTCAGAGGTGAGCTTATAGGATGGGAGTCGAGCCGTCGTCCGTCCGTTTGTGCGTGGGTCCGTGCGTCAACACTTTCAAACATAAATATCTCAGAGACCAGTGGGCCGATCGCAATCAAATTTTATCTGAAGCATCATTTGGGTGGGGGAAAGGCTGCATTAGGTTTGGTGCCGATCAGCTCAGAACTCTGGTTTCCATGGCAACAGATAGCCCCCATAGGGTTATAATGGGGAAAATGGCGTCATCATGTTTTCTCGACTGTTTTTGATTAGATCCTTATCATACTTGCAGGTAATGATGACATACACAAGAGCTTGGATGAGTTCAAAATTTGGCCGGATTCGAGCACAGACTACGGAGTTTGCTACCCTTGAGTGTTTGAAAAAATCCCATAGGGTTATAATGGGGAAAATGGCGTCATCACGTTTTCTCAACTGTTTTTGCTTAGATCCTTATCATACTTGCAGGTAATGATGACATACATAAGAGCTTGGATGAGTTCGAAATTTGGTCGGATTCGAGCACAGACTACGGAGTCAGCTGCCCTTGAGCGTTTGAAAAAAATCCCATAGTATTATAATGGAGAAACCAACGTCATCACATATTTTTAGAAAAACTTTGTCATCGCTCTAGCACCTACATTTCTCAGCAGATTTTAAAATAACTTCACACAAATGTAGGGCATGACAATATCTCGAGCAAGTTTGACTTTCAGGATGCTGCGCCCAAGGTCAAGGTCAGTGTGGCTATTTTTAGAAAAACTTTGTCAGCACTCTAGCACCTACATTTCTCAGCAGATGTTAAAATAACTTCACACAAATGTAGGGCATGACAATATCTCGAGCAAGTTTGACTTTCAGGATGCTGCGCCCAAGGTCAAGGTCACTGTGGCTATTTTTAGAAAAACTTTGTCAGCGCTCTAGCACCTACATTTCTCAGCAGATTTTAAAATAACTTCACACAAATGTAGGGCATGACAATATTTCAAGCAAGTTTGACTTCCAGGGTGCTGGCTCAAGGTCAAGGTCACTGTGGCTATTTCTAGAAAAACTTTGTTAGCGCTCTAGTACCTACATTTCTCAATGGATTTTAAAATAAATTCACACAAATGTAGGGCATGACAATATCTCGAGCAAGTTAAACTTTCAGGATGCTGTGCCCAAGGTCAAGGTCACTGTGGCTATTTTTAGAAAAACTTTGTCATCGCCCTAGCACCTTCATTTCTCCATGGATTTTGAATCAACTTCACACAAATGTAGGGTATGACAATATCTCAAGCAAGTTCGACTTTCAGGATGCTGTGCCCAAGGTCAAGGTCACTGTGGCTATTTTTAGAAAAACTTTGTCAGCACTGTAGCACCTACATTTCTCAACGGATTTTAAAATAAATTCACACAAATGTAGGGCATGACAATATCTCAAGCAAGTTTGACTTTCAGGGTGCTGCAATCAAGGTTTTTGATTAGATCCTAATTATACTTGCAGGTAATGATGACATACATAAGAGCTTGGATGAGTTTGAAATTTGGCCGGATTCGAGCACAGACTACGGAGTTTGCTGCCCTTGAGCGTTTGAAAAAAATCCCATGGTCTTATAATGGAGAAAACAACGTCATCACATTTTCATTTTTCATTGGATCCTCTTCATACTTGCAGGTAATGAGGATATGCATAAAAGCTTGGATTAGTTAGCATTTCTGCTAGATCCCACCACTGACTATGGAGTACCTGCCCTGAGCATCCAAAAAATCATTGTCGCCACTTTTCCTTGGTTTCTACTGATCCGATCCTTTTCAAACTTGCAGGTAATGAGGAAATGCATAATATCTTAAACAAGTTCAAATTTTGGCCAGATCAGGCCAACCATTACGAAGTTAGCTGCCCTTGACAGCTCTGTCTCTTGTGCTCTTGATCGGATACTTTTTAAACTTGCATATATTAAATGAGGGCATACATAATGTTTTGGATGAGTTTAATTTTCAGCCTGATTGGACCACTGACTGTGGAGTTAGCTGCCCTTGAGCATCTTAAATATCCCTATAGGTTTACAATGTCTCTCAGGTGAGCAATTGTTGCCCTCTGGGCTACTTGTTCTTATTTCTCATCGAAACCATATGTTGTGACCCTTCATCTGAACTGTCTTGTTGAGACGGTTCAGATGAGGGGTCACAACATATGTTTTTATGCAGAATTAACAAAAATTATCCCTAATTATCACCAAATGCTCGCTCATATCTAGAGCTCTGTATACAATATTAATCCTAATTAATGCACTCTTTTAAATAAATGCCCATCTTTCATCTTTCTTTCCCCCTAAAATTGTTACATTGACTTGCTAGATTCACGCAAATTCCAGGCATACAGTCCTCGGCTGTAAAAGAATGTTCGATGAGGTATTGCCAGCAGTTATCAGCTATTTTAACAATGACAGAGTCCAACTATTATTATTAATTGATTTTAAATAACTGAATACTATAAAGTGGAAGCATTTGGTCTGTCAATCAAGCTTGAAATGTCTTTTTTTGTGCGATGTGCCGTAAAACGCATATCACTAACTCAGTCACTGGTCTTGTAATCTTCTGGTTGTAGATGATGCCCCTGTTTCATAAAATGCCCATAAAATACCCATGGCCCATTTTTCATAAAATGTTTCATAAAATGCCCATAAAATACCCATGGTCCATTTAATAGGATTAGTACGGTATATACTTGGACACCTCAGCCATCAGAGCTCCAGATATGATAGAGCTTTTTAGAATAATTTTGGAAAAAAAAATTTATTTCATAATAAAGACATATATTGTTACCCCTCATTTGAACTGTCTCTGTGAGACGGTTCTAATTAGGGGTCACAACATATGTTTTTATGGAGAAATATTGAAAATTATCACTAATGATCCCTATTATCTGTTATCTGGAGCACTGGGACTAGGGTTGTATATATTGGGACACCTTAACCATCAGAGCTCCAGAAAAGGTGGGATTTTTTTAGGATAATCTGAGATATTTTGTCATATTTCTCAACAACAAAAAAAAAAACATGTTGTAATGCCACATTAGAACTGTCTCAGCGTGACTGTTCTAATGAGGGGTGACAACCTGTGTTTATATAGAGAAACATTATAAACTGTCTCCTAATTTTTCTTGTTACCAATTCTTCTCTAGATCACTATAACTGTTTCACTAATTTTTTTCTTTGGATTTTGTTTGAGCCTCAGAAGCCACACAAGTAAGAAAGTCAAGTTCTGCTCACTGAATGTTGGTGTCAACACTTTCATAAAGTTTTCTTCGTATATTGCATATTTACCATACCTGTCCCACATGCTCTGATGAATACATGTACATCGTGAAAATGTTCATAAACCAGAATTATAGCCCAGCTGTGGAAAAAATGGGCTTTTTGACGTGTTCATTTCAGTTTGTATGGTATATGCCACAAAAGCTGAGTAAGTGCTAGAAACAAGTGCCAAAAGAAAGTTAAACTTATATTTACAAGTTTAATGGGGGAAATAAAAACCACAACAAAAAAAAACAGTTACAATCTATGCTAAATGCTTCTAATGTAGAAATTAGGACATCTTCCATAAGAATCTCTATAAGGTAGACACTTAAATGGAAGTCTTAGCTGTTCGTGATTGCTGTAACATAACTTCTGAGCTCTAAATGGGTACAGGGATACTTCTGAGATCTGAGATAATTTTCTTATTTCTTAAAAAAAACGTATGTTGGGATCCGGTGACTCATTAGAACCGTTCCAGCAAGACAGTTCTAATGAGGGGCCACAACATATGGTTTTGTAGAGAAATATTCAAAATTAGTTCCAAACTATCCCTCTTACCCCTTCTACTCTGGAGAACTGACTCTCCTTTTAATGCAGTCCGGACCTGTGTGTAGGGGGAGATAAATGTGTGAAATTTAATGTGTAGGCTATAATCATATATATTATGTTTAATGCCGAATAAAATTATGTTATGTTATGTTTTTGGCTGTTTCAGATTGAGAAGAATAGGAAATATGCAAAGTGGAAGGCTGCATACATCCATAAATGTCTGAAAAATGGAGAAACACCCATACCTGGGCCAATGCCAGAAGAAGGGGAAGAAGATGGTATACTTAAAATAAAACACACATTTATTGTAAAAAAAAAATCTAAAAGTTGGGAAAGCTAGAATAATTACCATAATTGTCCTTGATAGGAATTAGTTTGGGTTTACAATGCCAAAATAGATCTAAAAGATGCAGATCAAATACCAAACAGTGCAGATCATGATCAAACTGTCCTTTAGGAGCAGTCTGATCTCAGTCTGCACCATTTGCTCAAACCTATCTGTCCCAGTTCTTCAGATTCTATAGTATTTATTTGTCATTCAGCGTAGGTGGAGGTGGACTATAGAAATGATATTTCTAATGTCCATGTGTGCATCCGTCATTCTATGCTGTCCATCCGTCTGTCCAGCCATCCAAAATCTTGTCCCGCAACTCTTCCTACATCTTCCATCTGATGGATTTGAAATATTACAGATTGTATTCTTATGATATGAAGATGTGCATGTGCTTTTTGATTTGGCCATTTTTGATAGAATTACGGCCCTTGCTGACTTAGACCTTGTCCCTGTAACTCCTGCCACTTTTTGTATCAGATTGACTGGAAATTGTGCAGAACGTTTCATCATGATCTGAAAATGTGAATGTGGTTGTCCTATTTCTTGCAAAGTTATGACCCTATGTTGTTTTTGGCATTTTTCTAACCTTTGAACCACTTTTGACCAAGAGAGCTGAAATTCGATATGCTGTTAGCATTTGCTAAATTGATTATTCTGATTATTGACAGGATGTGCTGAATTGATGACCGAGTTTTTCCCTTTTCATAGATAATAGACATTTACTTAAAGGTAAAAGGATAACTTCAGAAATGTTCATATTAACAGGCTGAATTTTCATAAATGCATTGTTCATTTTTCATCAGATTCATATGAGCAGGATTATTTCATTTTTCATCATATTCATATGAGCAGGATTATGACCCTTGTTATTTTGTTGTTGGGTTTTCAGTCTTGCTGTTTTAGGTATTCTGTAAGGGTCTAAAGTTTCAGTTACCTGATTTTACACATATATGCACCTTTCTAACTTAATTATTTTATAATTTCATAGAGGCCCAGAAATTGGGTACAATAGACCCTCTTTACAATGATGGCATTTGTTCCCAATTATTAGCTCACCTGAGCCGAAGGCTCAGAGGTGAGCTTATAGGATGGAAGTCGAGCCGTCGTCCGTGTGTGGGTCGGTGGGTCCGTCCGTCAACACTTTCAAACATAAATATCTCAGAGACCAGTGGGTTGATCGCAATCAAATTTTATCTGAAGCATCATTTGGGTGGGGGAAAGGCTGCATTAGGTTTTGGTGCCGATCAGCTCAGAACTCTGGTTTCCATGGCAACAGATAGCCCCCACAGGGTTATAATGGGGAAAATGGCGTCATCACGTTTTCTCGACTGTTTTTGATTAGATCCTTATCATACTTGCAGGTAATGATGACATACACAAGAGCTTGGATGAGTTCGAAATTTGGCCGGATTCGAGCACAGACTACGGAGTTAGCTGCCCTTGAGCGTTTGAAAAAAATCCCATAGGGTTATAATGGGGAAAATGGCGTCATCACGTTTTCTCGACTGTTTTTGATTAGATCCTTATCGTACTTGCAGGTAATGATGACATACACAAGAGCTTGGGTGTGTTCGAAATTTGGCCGGATTCGAGCACAGACTACGGAGTCAGCTGCGCTTGAGCGTTTGAAAAAAATCCCATAGTGTTATAATGGAGAAAACAACGTCAGCACATATTTTTAGAAAAACCTTGTTGTCGCTCTATTGCCTACATTTCTCAACGGATTTTAAAATAACTTCACACAAATGTAGGGCATGACAATATCTCGAGCAAGTTCGACTTTCAGGATGCTGCGCCCAAGGTCAAGGTCACTGTGGCTCTTTTTAGAAAACTTTGTCAGCGCTCTAGCACCTACATTTCTCAGCAGATTTTAAAATAAGTACACACAAATGTAGGGCATGACAATATCTTGAGCAAGTTTGACTTTCAGGGTGCTGCACCCAAGGTCAAGGTCACTGTGGCTATTTTTAGAAAAACTTTGTCAGAGCTCTAGCGCCTACATTTCTCAACAGATTTTAAATCAACTTCACACAAATGTAGGGCATGACAATGTCTCAAATAAGTTTGACTTCCAGGGTGCTGCGCCCAAGGTCAAGGTCACTGTGGCTATTTTTAGAAAAACTTTGTCAGCGCTCTAGCACCTACATTTCTCAATGGATTTTAAAATAACTTCAGGCAAATGTAGGGCATGACAATATCTCGAGCAAGTTAAACTTTCAGGGTGCTGTGCCCAAGATCAAGGTCACTGTGGCTATTTTTAGAAAAACTTTGTCATCGCCATAGCACCTTCATTTCTCCATGGATTTTGAAATAACTTCACACAAATGTAGGGTATGACAATATCTCTAGCAAGTTTGACTTTCAGGATGCTGTGCCCAAGGTCAAGGTCACTGTGGCTATTTTTAGAAAAACTTTGTCATCGCTCTAGCACCAACATTTCTCAACGGATTTTAAAATAAATTCACACGAATGTAGGGCATGACAATATCTCGAGCAAGTTTGACTTTCAGGGTGCTGCAATCAAGGTTTTTAATTAGATCCTTATCATACTTGCAGGTAATGATGACATACATAAGAGCTTGGATAAGTTTGAAATTTGGCCGGATTTGAGCACAGACTACAGAGTTAGCTGCCCTTGAGCGTTTGTAAAAAATCCCATAGTCTTATAATGGAGAAAACAATGTCATCACATTTCCATTTTTCATCGGATCCTCTTCATACTTGCAGGTAATGAGGATATGCATAAAAGCTTGGATTAGTTAGCATTTTGGCTAGATTCCACCACTGACTATGGAGTACCTGCCCTGAGCATCCAAAAAATCAATGTCACAACTTTTTCTTGGTTTCTACTACTGATCCGATCCTTTTCAAACTTGCAGGTAATGAAGAAATGCATAATATCTTAAACAAGTTCAAATTTTGGCCAGATCAGGCCAACCACTACGAAGTTAGCTGCCCTTGACAGCTCTGTCTATTGTGCTCTTGATCGGATACTTTTTAAACTTGCATATATTAAATGAGGGCATACATAATGTTTTGGATGAGTTTAATTTTTAGCCTGATTGGACCACTGACTGTGGAGTAAGCTGCCCTTGAGCATCTTAAATATCCCTATAGGTTTACAATATCTCTCAGGTGAGCAATTGTTACCCTTTGGGCTACTTGTTTTTATGTTAAACTGACTTTGCTGTTATAACTAATACACAGTTTGAACAACAATAAATCCATTCTGTGCTTATCAAAATGACAATATAAAGAATTTTGCTGTTGTAATGAGTGCTGTTGTAAAGAGGGTTGACTGTAGATGTCTTTGCTTATGCTTCAGTTATTATTTGCTTACCAGGTTCTTAAGTACACATGTTTTCTGTTTTGGGCCATACTGTTACTCTGAACTGGAATAAAGGGCTGCAGTTTGTGTCACATTTCAAACGTCAGGTGACAATTTGCCGATGACCTTTTATTTAGACTATAGTATGGTATATAATGACATCCTCCAGTGCTCCAGATAAGAAGGGATAACAAAGATAATTTAGGGATAACTATCCATGTTTCTCCATAAAATCATATTTTGTGACCCATGTAATTATAAGAGATAAACTTCATTTTTCCAAAGTTCATGGAAGTATGAACACAAAGGGTGTGGTGCAAAGTTAACTTGAAAGCCCTTTGGGCACCACTTATTTGCACATGTCTCTTTGTGTTCATTCTTCCATGAACATTGGAAAATGAAATTTATTTCTTAACAAGATCAGTATGAATATGTGTTTGCTCAGAAATTGTGTTCATCTCATTTCAGAACAAGGGGCCATGGGTGGTGGAGGTCCTATAGGATTTGAACAGCCAGGCCCCTCTCAACCTTACCAGCCCCAGCCAGGACCAGCTCAACCATACCAGCCAGGACCGTCTGAACCAGGGCCATCAATACCTTCTGGCTCTCTCAATCTACCCAACAATAACCAGTACCCAGGGGGTACCCCATCAGGAGCACATGCCCCACCCTCAACACCACAAGACCCAAGAAGTGTATCCCCTCAACCAAATACCACCTACACAACAGACTGGAAACCACCTTCAAACCCTAGTAAGTACATCAAACCCTATTATAATGATTATGCTATGTGCCATGACTCTGTTTTTGATGTAAAGTCTTTCAAAATTTTATAATGAGACATGGAGGCTGTCATGTTAATTCCTTTTGTCACAGGTATCATGCTTACCAGGTGAGATCAGAAAAGGGGAAAGGATGGTGACACTTGCCAAGCCATTCCAGATTTAGGGGATAACTGTCTTGAAAATTGTCAATTGGGGAGGTAAATCATCGGTTTTATGGTCGGAAATTCGTTTTACGGCGACTCGCCAGCGGAGCCGTAAACCGCAATTTGCGACCATAAAACCGATGATTTACCTCCCCAAATGACAATTTTCAATACAGTTATCCCCATTCTAATGCACTTTTCCACATTTTCACCTTTCATAATGTACAATTTTGCACCCATTTCAAGCACCGTCAGCAAGGTAAAAGCCAATGAGAAGCGATGCTACTTAAATGACGTCGGGTTTGCGACAGTATATTGCAGAATATACTGTCGCAAATTTTTGACGTTATCCAATCAGACGTCGGTTATATTTGTAAGTGCTTTAGAATTTCTCTTTAAGCCTGATTGACATGATGTCAAAAGGAACTAACATGGTTTTCTATTATCATGCATCATTCTAGCTAGCTGGAAATAAACACAAAAGTTAAAGTGTACATTGTATTTTGATCGAACTCGTTAACATCGCATTTATGCTATGGAATAACTTGATGATGTAATTCAGCCATTTGAACAGTCAAATGTCAACATTCAGCCCATTAGACACTGAGAGAACATGATAAAACATGTACTATGCATTTTCACATTAAGGTGATATCTTCAAAGCACTCTGTTTTGGGTCACGTTTTGCAATAGTTACATGACAAATACATGTAGTTATTACAGGCCGTTTGCGAAAAAGTGGAGAGCAAAAAATCAATTTAATTTAATGCTCACATAAGAAATTTTTACAGGACTCTGCCTACCTTAATTTGTTACCTATAAGAACTCATGCAAGTAAATTCAGAATTTTTTTACTTTTAAATAAAAAGTTACTCTATTAATTGTTACCATTTTTCTTCTCTATTTTATGCCATTCATACGCAGGAGGTAACCATAAAGGTACAACAGCCATTGTTGCTTCTATAGATAATATACTATTACTATTATTCATTCACAAATTACCATGTGGTCTGAAATGTATTTACTCACTTCTTAGTAAACAAGAGGCTTTAGTAATAGTGGTCCATTCACTTGAAAAGGATTTTCTGATATATTTCTCCTTAATAGGGAGTAAATGCCCATATAAGGAATGCATATTAATAGTCTCTACAAATCTGTCTGTTCCAAAAACTGCACCAATCAAGCCTAAGACTTCAAAGATTAGGGTCATTTTCTAACATGTAGTTGATCGGATGATTTTGTCATTTAATTATCACAAAATTCTGAGTTTCCTTGCATGAGTTTGTATGGGTAATAGATTTAGGTAAGTAAAATTTCATGAAAATTCATTCAGTAGTAATGAAATTAAATCGATTTTTTGCCCTCCACTTTTTCGCAAACGACCTATACAAGGAACTTATTGATGATATATGCTCTATTTTTCTTGCAGAAAATGTGCAGGTTTGCTGCAGTAGATAATAAATTGATTATGACTAAAGCCAAGTATCATCCCTTGACAATGTACATCAGCCCACAGCTTTCAAATTAATATATCTTTCCTTGGGATGATACGGAGCTTGATAAGAAAGTTACAATGTAATAGTATGCGGCCATTATGAGATGTGAATTTACTGTGAGGCTATTAAACCAAATATTTTTTCTTAATATCAGTTTTTGCTGAGACAGTTGCTTCTGTTTGACAGATAGAAAAATCAGAATCTTTTCATATTTTTTCAGCCGGTGTCCAGCTTACCCCAGCAGATTACCAGAAAGCTATGAAGTATTGTAAATACGCTAGTAGTGCTTTGCAGTACGAAGACTCAAAAACAGCTATAGACAACCTAACTAAAGCTTTAAAATTGCTTTCAACGGGAAAAGATACGTGATGAAAGTGCCATGTGACTGGACATTTGTTTTTATTTATCTAGTGACTATATTGACTATACCCATACACCTGAATTTGTTCTTCTTTGGTGGTACATCTTTGATGTTGGCATCTTCTCCTCAAAAGACCTCTTTTTATATGCCCGTTTGAAAACGGGACGTATTTTGTTATGGCACTGGCGTCCGTCCGTCATAAACTTTTTCGTTTCCGGATAACTCCTCCTACAGTTTGCATCCGATCGAGCTGTAACTTGGTATATAGTAAGACTATGAGGTGGACCAGCGCATATCGTTTCAAGGTTACGCTCCCATGATTTTTAGCGGAGTTACAGCCCTTTACTTAGAATTTTTGGGGTGTTCGTTTCCGAATAACTCCTCCTACAGTTTTCATCCAATTAAGCTGAAACTTTGTAAATAGGAAGACTACGATGTGGAGTAGTGCATATTATACGGAAATTTTGTCCTGATGATTTTTAGCAGAGTTACAGCCCTTTGAAAAAACTCGACTATGGCAGTTTGTATGGCAATTCTTTAGCATTCTATAACTTGGTTACTTCTTGGAATATCATGATGAAACTTTATACCAATGTTTATGAGGTTAAGACAAAGTCTCTCATACAAGAATGGTTACTCCCCTTGACCTAGATTTTGAGTTACCTCCCTTCGATTATTTTGTCAGACTATATTTGTTCACCTCATAGCTAACTAACCCTTTGGACTATTGTGATGAAACTTGATAGTGTTGTATATTAGGTTGACACAATATGTCACATATAAGAACGATTGCTTCCCCTTACTTATTTTTGGAGTAATCTCCCTTTGAATATTTTCTTAGGCTATTCTTATGCAAGCGATAAATAGGCAACCGTATGGAATATCTTGATGAAAATTTATAGCAATGTGTATTAGGTTGAGGCTGTGTGTCTTATATAAGAATAATTGCTCCCCCTTATTTATGGAGTTACATCCCTTTGATTAATTTCTACGGCTATTCTTGGGCAAGTCATTACTAGGTAACCGTATGGAATATCTTGAAACTTTATAGCAATGTGTAATAGGTTGAGACAGTATGTCTAATATAAGTATAATTGCTTCCCCTTCCTTATTTTTTTTTAGTTACATCCCTTTGATTACTTTTTTAAGGCTTTTCTTTTGAGAACCTTAATGTTTGGAATGTCTTGATAAACTTGATAGCAATGTAGACCAGGATGAAACTGCGCAAAAAACAACATTCAGAAACGGGCGTATATTGCCCCGCTTGCGGAGCTCTTGTTTTATATGACGCGGCTCATTTCCTATTGATCATATTTCATGTCTTATAATCTAAACTGGAAACTGTTTGTGACAGTTTTGTATTCTCAGAATTTACAAATACAAAATTTCACAATAACTCATTGAGCCACCTCATCTGGATGTATGGTGTTTGCAAATTCAACTTTTTTCATTTTTTTTTTATAGTTAAACATATTTATTGTATCATAAACTGTGCATGATTACAATATATGCGCCAGGACACGACAAAACTAACAAAGTGGCGTGTGCTCCCAAAGAAGACTCGGATGAGCCTAGGCATAGGCCCAGTCTGATCAGAGTCTTTGCTGTCCGCATGGAGCTAGCTTATTCCCTTAGCTTTCCTTTAAGTGTGAAGCGAAGTAGATGCCCACTGCCCAGGCCAATCTTAGTCTTTGCTGGGCACAAATGCCACTTTGTTGGTTTTCTTTTGTCACGGCTGATATGTATGAAACAACAATAGGATCAGAACCGAAGCATAAATGCTTATTTAGTTCTTCATTTTTTGCGCCTCAGGTGTTAATGCATGTAATTGGAATATCTTGCACTCATTATTACTTGAGTACTACAAATCAAAATACAGAACTATGCAATATGGTCTGACATCCGTACTTGAAGTCTAAATATACATGTAAGAGATTTATTTTTATTTTTCATTTTGGATATCTTTATCAAATTTGAAAGGCAAGCTCAAGTTTGCATTGCATTGCATTATCACCTCTTAGAAAACTGCACAAAATGCACTAGTACTGATTTGACAAATCAGTCTGTTTAACTTACATAGGACTTGATTAGTGTAGCCTTAAAAGAGACTGTATGTCACTAGAATCATGTCAGTACTAAAATCAGCATCTGCACAAACTGATCTGTTTCATTTTTTGATTCTCCAGGGTTCACAGAGTGGGACAAGACTGATCTGACTGTGGATGTGCAGGCTGATCTGAGTCATCGTTGTTCTACATTCTGTATAGTACCTTTTTATGCGATGCCAGTCATTAGACATCTCTAACCCATTTTAATCTGGATACCTGATTTGGGGACATACGCAATCAGTGCAGACCCACTTCAGATGCCACAAAATGCAGCATCTGATCAGGGTCTACACTGGTCGCTTAAAGGAATTTCTGTGCAAATACATTAAAAGTAAAACCATTCACCAGAAGCCCCTAAAACTACAAATGGACTCATCCAAATGATAAGGATGGACAAGTCCACTGGTCAAAAAGGTTTGATTTCTGGAATAAAACTGTTGTATGTTTGGCTCACATTCAAGATCATCAATAACCTGCTAGTGCCTTTATTTGCATTAAATGCTCATTTGTTTAGGTTTACCTTGTTTATTCGGCTATGAAACGGGGTTTTCCTCTTTCTAGAAAGTCCCTAAATATCTAAATAAGACTTACAAAATTCTGCTATAAGGTGGAGTATTCCTTTCCAAAACAATCCCAAAATCTAGATCCATCTTATAAGTCAGATTTAGATTTATGGATTGATTTGAGAGGAAAAAATCTCTATTACATATACAAAGAAATATTGTTTTTAAATAAGAACATAGAGCTGTAGAAAGTAGGAGTATTCGGTGATGATCCTTCGATTTTTGTAAGTTCTCCATAATAAGATTATGTGGCTATCTCATTCTGACCACCTTGTCAAGGGAGTTTTAATGTAAGGTTGCACCACATATTTTTATGGAGAAGTAAATGATTCCAGAATTATTGAATATTCTTTTTTATCTCTCTGGTACAACAGTTATATTGTGTAACTATAGTGATCGTACTGAATAAGTTTTCTGTTGTGTAAGTTACAGCTGACATCCTGTATAGTATATTTTATATTTGAGCCCCGACACGAGAATACCAACAAAGTGGTTGTGTGCCCAGTGCAGACTCTGATCAGCCTGGGCATCCAGTCTGATCAGACTCTTCACTAAGGGCTAAAAGGGTAGGGTCTTAGCTACCTCCTTGCGGACAGCAAAGACTCTGATCAGATTGGGTGGATGCCCAGTCTGATCTGTCTGCACTGGGTGCACAACCACTATGTTGGTTTTCTTGTGTTGCAGCTCATTTGTATTTTATTAGCTCACCTGAGCCGAAGGCTCAGAGGTGAGCTTATAGGATGGGAGTCGAGCCGTTAGTGCGTTAGTGCGTGCGTTAGTGCGTGCGTGGGTGCGTCAACACTTTCAAACATAAATATCTCAGAGACCAGTGGGCCGATCGCAATCAAATTTTATCTGAAGCATCATTTGGGTGGGGGAAAGGCTGCATTAGGTTTTGGTGCCGATCAGCTCAGAACTCTGGTTTCCATGGCAACAGATAGCCCCCATAGGGTTATAATGGGGAAAATGGCGTCATCACGTTTTCTCGACTGTTTTTGATTAGATCTTTATCATACTTGCAGGTAATGATGACATACACAAGAGCTTGGATGAGTTCGAAATTTGGCCAGATTCGAGCACAGACTACGGAGTTAACTGCCCTTGAGCGTTTGAAAAAAATCCCATAGGGTTATAATGGGGAAAATGGCGTCATCACGTTTTCTCAACTGTTTTTGCTTAGATCCTTATCATACTTGCAGGTAATGATGACATACAAAAGAGCTTGGATGAGTTCAAAATTTGGCTGGATTCGAGCACAGACTACGGAGTTAGCTGCCCTTGAGCGTTTGAAAAAAATCCCATAGTGTTATAATGGAGAAAACAACGTCAGCACATATTTTTAGAAAAACTTTGTCATCGCTCTATTGCCTACATTTCTCAACAGATTTTAAAATAACTTCACACAAATGTAGGGCATGACAATATCTCGAGCAAGTTCCACTTTCAGGATGCTGCGCCCAAGGTCAAGGTCACTGTGGCTATTTTTAGAAAAACTTTGTCAGCGCTCTAGCACCTACATTTCTCAGCAGATTTTAAAATAACTTCACACAAATGTAGGGCATGACAATATCTCGAGCAAATTTGACTTTCAGGATGCTGCGCCCAAGGTCAAGGTCACTGTGGCTATTTTTAGAAAAACTTTGTCAGCGCTCTAACACCTACATTTCTCAGCAGATTTTAAAATAACTTCACACAAATGTAGGGCATGACAATATCTCGAGCAACTTTGACTTTCAGGGTGCTGCACCCAAGGTCAAGGTCACTGTGGCTATTTTTAGAAAAACTTGGTCATCGCTCTAGCGCCTACATTTCTCAACGGATTTTAAATCAGCTTCACACAAATGTAGGGCATGACAATATCTCAAACAAGTTTGACTTCTAGGGTGCTGCGCCCAAGGTCAAGGTCACTGTGGCTATTTTTAGAAAAACTTTGTCAGCGCTTTAGCACCTACATTTCTCAATGGATTTTAAAATAAATTCACACAAATGTAGGGCATGACAATATCTCAAGCAAGTTCGACTTTCAGGGTGCTGTGCCCAAGGTCAAGGTCACTGTGGCTATTTTTAGAAAAACTTTGTCATCGCCCTAGCACCTTCATTTCTCCATGGATTTTGAAATAACTTGACACAAATGTAGGGTATGACAATATCTCAAGCAAGTTCGACTTTCAGGATGCTGTGCCGAAGGTCAAGGTCACTGTGGCTATTTTTAGATAAACTTGGTCATCGCTCTAGCACCTACATTTCTCAACAGATTCTAAAATAAATTCAACACAAATGTAGGGCATGACAATATCTCGAGCAAGTTTGACTTTCAGGGTGCTGCAATCAAGGTTTTTGATTAGATCCTTATCATACTTGCAGGTAATGATGACATTCATAAGAGCTTGGATGAGTTCGAAATTTGGCGGGATTAGAGCACAGACTACGGAGTTAGCTGCCCTTGAGCATTTGAAAAAAAATCCCTTAGTCTTATGATGGAGAAAACAACGTCATCACTTCATTTTTCATCGGATCTTCTTCATACTTGCAGGTAATGAGGATATGCATAAAAGCTTGGATTAGTTAGCATTTCGGCTAGATCCATACCACTGACTATGGAGTACCTGCCCTGAGCATCCAAAAAATCAATGTCGCCACTTTTTCTTGGTTTCTACTGATCCGATCCTTTTCAAACTTGCAGGTAATGAGGAAATGCATAATAACTTAAACAAGTTCAAATTTTGGCCAGATCAGGCCAACCACTACAACGTTAGCTGCCTTTGACAGCTCTGTCTATTGTGCTCTTGATCGGATACTTTTTAAACTTGCATATATTAAATGAGGGCATACATAATGTTTTGGATGAATTTAATTTTCAGCCTGATTGGACCACTGACTGTGGAGTTAGCTGCCCTTGAGCATCTTAAATATCCCTTTAGGTTTACAATGTCTCTCAGGTGAGCAATTGTTGCCCTTTGGGCTACTTGTTTGCCTGCCCTGCCTCATTAAAGTATGCCACATATCTTATTTGATGGTTTTAAATATCTTTAATGGATTGTGGTATGTACTAGACTTAAAACAAGACCTGTCAGTGGGACAGGATAGTTAGCCTGACAGCGCCTTGCCCATCACCTAAAAATACTTTAACGTAAAACTTTAACATTTTGCTAACGCCGACGCCAACGCCGACGCCGGGGTAGTACTATAGCTCTTCCTGAACCTCGTTCATGCGAGCTAAAAATGATAACTGTTTTTTTTTTTTTTTTTTTTTTTTTTTTTTTTTTTTTTTGGTATGGCTTTTACAGCCCTTCAAAGACTATTTCACTTATGTCAAGCCAGTTGTTAGGCAAAGTTGGCCAAAACTCGGAGCTGTCTGGGAAAAGTCATCTAACATCCAGAAAGCAGAATTTGTCTTTTTTACACGATAACAGTCCAAGGCTGGAACAAATAGCAGTGAAAGAACTAATGTTAATAAGTCGGTGCTCATAACCACAAGGCCACGCAGGCCTGTTATGATGATGACACAGTTCAAAGATAGAACTGAATTGGGCATTGTAGCATTGTATTTTATGAAAGTAATAAAAATATATAAATGACGTTTTATAGGCAAGTCAAGAAAATATTGGGCCACCACTAGAAATTAAAATTGCACAATAAAGAGACTTGAAAATATGCCGCTTCAAGCGAATGTATATACTTTTCACCACATCACTGCCTGATTTACATGGATACATCTCTCGATGCTGCACCTGGTCAGTAACTGACCATGATGGCAGGCGCGGGGTGTAGCGCTTAAGTTTCAAAATTTCAAAAAAAAAAAAAAAAAAAGATTACAGAACCTATGACAAAGCCACAGAGAGTTAAAACTATTTACAAGAAGTCCTCAGGGATAGGCATTACATTCTGTATCCCTGCCCAACCCGAGGTTTACACTATTTTGGACTTAAACCCCTCAACTGTCTCCGCAGAGACAGCTTCAGTTGTAAGCCCATTCAAAGCTGCAATTGACCTGGGGAAGAAGGAATGTTTCAAATTTAAAGAGTAACTACACTTGAGGAACTGACTGAATCAGATCCCAAACCCTATCCCCAACATCAAAGGGAAAGATTGACAAAGACATCCCAACAAACAATAAATTACAAGTGATAAGCCGAGTCAGCAGCTCTTTCCCAAATAGATGGCAACTCAGCTATCTTTATTGAACTAAATAATTTAGACCAACAGACGAGTTACAACGGACTAAGCAAATTATATGAAAAACATTTAACAATTATTTTTACCTATTTAATAAGCAGCTTAATAAGCAGCTGGACGGTGATACTGAAAGGGGTGGGATCTTGTTCTCATCTTCCCTCTACCGGTCTCAGACAGCTCGCTTGCTCATATGGCTCATTAGACTGATGCTTATGATATATAGTCAGAAAGGTCGATAAAACGAAGCACCGAACTAGGGTGTGTAAACCTGTCTGCCATCTTTGGTGATCTAAACGTTCTGTTTCCTAAACGGGATATTCCGAATCTCAATCCAGACAGTGTAGAGATAAGCTGTATATTCAGAAATCATAAAATGAGACACACTGATACTGATTTTTATTCACACTGACTGTATAGACAGGAAGTTTTCTTACAAAAGCTAATTATGTGTATTCTTTATACCCCCGGCATACGAAGTATGTCGAGGGGTATATAGTTTTCGTCTTTCCGTCCGTTCGTCCGTCTTTCCGTCCGTCTGTCCGTCCGTCCGTCCGTCCGTACGTTAGTTAACATTTGCGTTAAAGTTTTGCGTTAAGTTTTTTATTTTGCTTCTGTTAACTGGAACTTGTTCATAGATGCTTATTATTTTAGTAGAGGATGGAAACTGATGAATTTACATCATCTAGATGCTGCTGCTGGCCTAAGGTCAAGGTCACAGACTTAGAAATTCTTATAAAATTTGCGTTAAAGTTTTGCGTTAAGTTTTTTTTCTTTTGGTTCTGTTATCCAGAGCTTGTTCATAAGTGCTTAGTGCTACTACAGGACGGATACTGATCAGTGTGCATCACCTTGATGCTGCTGCTGGCCAAAGGTCAAGGTCACAGACTTAGAGATTTATATAACAGTTGCATTAAAGTTTTGTGTTAAGTTTCTGCTTTTGCTCTGTTTTCATGAACGTCTTTACTTGAACTTGTTGATATGTGCTTATTGGTACTACAGGATGGATACTGATCAGTTTGCACCACCCTGATGCTTCTGCAGGCCTAAGGTCAAGGTCTCAGACTTAGAAATTTCTACAGCAGTTGTTTTAAAGTTTTGTTTCAAGATTTTGCTTTTGCTCTATCTTTTTGACAGCTTCTATTGAAATTTGTTCAGATGTGCTTAGTATTACTACAGGTTGGACACATATTAGTACCTAAGGGCAAGGTCACAGACTTAGAAATTTATATAACATTAGTGTTAAAGTTTGTATTGAGCTGTATCTGTTTGCTTATGTTTTTGATATACTTGAATGGAACCTTTTGATGTGTGACTAGGTTTACTGCGAGGTTGAGACAGTTTTGTTGACATCATCTGACTGCTGCTGCTGATTGTAGGTCAGGGTCACAGACTTTGAAATTTATATAACCATTTGTGTTAAAAGTGAACTTTAAGTTTGTATTGTTTTGATTATTGTGAAATCTTGAGATGTAGCCTAGTGATATGTGCCTATATGGGCATGCAAATTTTATTTCCTATAGGTGGTGGCGCTGACCGGGGGTATACGTGAGCCCCTGCTCACTTGCTCTAGTTTTTTCTGTAGCTATTGTTAAAGATCAAATACGATAAACAAATTTGATATAAAACAAGGAAAAACAGTTCTAGTTTTCTACATCCACACCATATCTTTCATAAACAAGGGCTTCGCAAGCGGCGCATAATACGCCCGTTTCAATGTCCTAAAGGAGTTGCAGAATGAACAAAATTGTTCACAAAAGGATACACAGGCAGACAAACAGAGGCAACCACTCTATAATTACGTAGAACTGTTGGCGAATCCGACTATACCCCCGCTTAACTGCTAACATCAAATGGTGTTATTTTCGTAACAAAAAGCATAGAGAGAGAGAAATCATTGTTACCATGTATACCAAATATGAATGGTTGCTGTGAAATCTGTTACAAAAAATTACATTATTCAAAGTAAAGAGAGAAAGAAAATTGGACAAATACAGGGAAGAAAAAGAGGAGAAGGCTGGTTCTCAATCCCACGATACAGTAAGTAATCATTAACCTGCATACCAAATATGACTACTCTAGCTTGCAAGGCTGTGGAGAAATCTTTGACGAAAAAATTTATTATTCAAGGTATGGAAAGAAAGAATATTGGACAAATACAGGGAAGAATAAGCAGGAGAAGGCTGGTTCTCAATCCCACGATACAACATGTCGTCATCAACCTGCATACCAAATATGACTACTCTAGCTTGCATGGTTGTAGAGAAATCTTTGACGTAAAATTTCATTATTCAAAGTATGGAAAGAAAGAAAATTGGACAAATACAGGGAAGAATATGCAGGAGAAGGCTGGTTCTCAATCCCACAGTACAACGTCGTCATCAACCTTTATGCCAAATATGACCTGTCTAGCTTGTATGGTTGTGAAGAAATCTTCGATGAAAAATTTGTTAAAAGGGGACGGAAGGACAGACGGACAGATGGAAGGACAGACGGACAGATGTAAACCTGTATACCCCCACTTTTTCAAAGCAGGGGTATAATGACTGCAACATTATTTAGATATTTAACACCTCAAATACTGTTGTTTAAGCTGCTTGTCAAAGAAGAACAAGGGAAAGGGAAATAACCTAATTATACTAGATGAACCATTTTTTGTTCTACTATCCTCCCCTGAAAATATATTTTTTGTAATATACACAAAATAGCCAATAAGATTAATGAACGGGATTAACTCTAAGACAAAGAAAGGTAGAGCAGCCATTTTTAAACGCGACACATCGTTGGGACTCCATACACATTGCTATGAAGTTTTATAAAGATATCCCAAACGGTTATCTAGTTATGGGGCGTACAAGACTTACAGGGAAAAAATTAATCAAAGGGGCGTTATATAACTTCAAAAGTAAGAAAGGGGGAGCAACCATTCTTGTACGCGACACATTCCCCCACCCTAATACATATGCCTACCAAATTTCATGAAGATATCCCAAATGGTTACTGAGTTATGGCGTGTACAAGAATGTTGACGGACGGACGGACGGACGGACAGCGCCACGACATAATACGTCCGTTTTTTCAAAACGGGCGTATAAAAATTGGCCATGTTTGGTTGTGTATGAGGAGATGTTGAAACTGTGGATTTACAATCAAGAGGCTGCAAGCTACAGTCGAGCTCAGGGCCCAGTTGTTCAATGCTTCGAACAAATTGTATTAAAAAATTCTGCCAGTTTTTGCCGAAAAAATGAGAGGAGCACTGCAAAAGCTCCTCTCATTTTTTCGGCAAAAACTGGCAGAATTTTTTAATACAATTTGTTCGAAGCGTTGAAAATCAAAAGTGCTCATATTTTTGCTGAAAAAAAGATAGTGCAGTGCAAAAGCTCCTATCTTTTTTTCTGCAAAAATATGAGCACTTTTGATTTTGTATGCACTGGAAGACTTACCGAATCCTGGACTAACAACATTGTTAAGCTAATGATGCTTTGAACAACCAGGCCCAAGTCTTCAGCCTTTTAAGTCTCTAGATTAGTTCTTCGTCATTAAATCTCAGTCATTCCCTCACAGAAGCACTGTTGAAATGGCCACAAACCCCGATCATCCATCCATCAGCATACTGTATTTATTTGGTTATAAAATGGGTTTCCACTCTATAGATTGACCTCAGATATTTAAATCGGTTTATGAAATTTTGTTATAATATCGGCTTTCTCTTCCAAAACAATCTGAAAGATCTACATCCATCTTATTATTCTTTTCCAAAACAATCTGAAAGATCTAGATCCATCTTATGAGATGTGTTTAGACTTTTGGAATTGTATCGGAAGGGAAAACCTATCTTATAATCAAAGAAATAAGGCACTCATCTGAAATAAACACTCAAGTATCGGATGCACTCGCTGAACTAATCTTGAGACGACAAAAACATTCAGTGTATACCGTATACGCAGTAATTTTTGCGGGTTCAAATTTCGTGGTTAAGGGTTGAAAACAAAAATTTTCGTAATTTTCAATTGTCGTGGCTAGCAGCATGCGCAAAAAGCAAAACTGTTTCTTTTTCACTTGAATCAGTTCGTTCATTAACCAGAGGCAGGGCCGCCGCAGGTTAATGAAAGAACTGGCTCAAGTGAAAAATACCAGCAACTACCAAAGCAAACAGAGACAAAATAAATGAACACTGTGTCTACAGAAGACACTTTGTAAGAAACTGGTAATTATTCGGGATTTTAAAATTTGCGGTTTCTAAGTGACCACGAAATACTGTGAAAATGGAACAGAGCAAAAATTACCTTATATACAGTATATGGATATCATAAGATTAGTTAATGCAGTTTCACATAAGCAAATAGATTACATAGTCATAAGCATTTAGATTACATAACATTTAGATTACATAGTCATCATTGTGTCTGTACAAAAAAACTTAGTGTTGCGTAGACAATAAGACCTCTCACCAATCTGTAGACTCTTTTGATTTCCCAGTGTATAGATTAAAAAGCTTTTTACAAGTTATGGGGGTAATAAATGTTCTCACAAGATGGTAGTCCCTAGTTTGGAAATGATAAGATATTATCAATCTGTGAGTAATCAGATCTTTTATCAGGGTGTTAATCATAACATTTCTCTCTGCATATGGTATATGGATATCATAAGATTAGTTCATGAAGTTTCACATAAGCAAATAAACATAGTCATTATTATGTCTGTACAAAAAAAAAAACTTAGTGATGCGAAGACAATAAGGCTTCTCACCAATCTGTAGACTCTTTTGATTTACCAGTGTATAGATTATAAAGCTTTTTACAAGTCATGGGGGTAATAAAGTTTCTCACAAGATGGTAGACCCTAGTTTGGAGATGATAAGATATTATCAGTCTGTGAGTAATTAGATCATTCATCACTGTTTAGATCATAACATTTCTCTCTGCGCTAGGGATGATACAGTTTCTGCCAGTCATGAAGTTACCTTTTCTTGCCGATCTTTTCTCACTGGTCTAGGGATCCTTCAATTATCACCAGGCAAGAGTTCATATAGTAACCAGTCTAGAGATCTTACAGTTTCACACCAGTCTAAAGATCACACCATATCTCACCAGTCCTGAGATAATTAAAATTTTTCACCAATCTGGAGATCATAAAGTTTCTCACCAATCTCGGAACATAAAGTTTCTCACCAGTCTGGGGAGCATACTGTTTGTCACTAGTATCATGGAATTAAATGACTTTAGAATAATTGTTTAAGACAATCTGACGTTTCTACTGAAAGAATTTCAAATTGTAATGTCATTGAAAAATTGGTGGAGCATGGCATACAAGGTTTGCCATGCTCCAGAACCAACAACGTCATATATTTGTTACCATAACGACTATGACGTCACTGATGTCTAAGTGACGTCATCATAACGTCATCCTACCAAGGTACCAAGCACAGCAGTTGGTTATTCCATAGTTGCTGTGGTAACAGATCTATAGTATCATCTCACTTATAATTCGAGAGAAGCATGGCATACAATGTATGCCATGTCAGTGTATGCCATGCTTCTCTCGAAATATAAGTTAGATGCTACCTGAAATCCATAAAATGGCAAAATGTAATTTTCTCAAACCTAAAACCCCCATTTGCTACACATTTATTTCCCAGGATGCATCTATTCAGGCCAACAAGGAAATATCAGATCAGACAACGCGGACGCGCAGGCTTATCTTAAAGTTGGCTTTTAGTTTACACCTGAAGGTCTCTCTTCTTCAGCTACTGCAGATAAGACGAGCCGCGACACGAGAAAACCAACAAAGTGGATGTGAGCCCAGCGCAGACCCTGATCAGTCTAAACATTCACCCAGTCCGTTTAAGCGTTTTAAGGATAGCTAAGGGTCTAAGCTACATCCATGCGGATAGCGAAGACTCTGATCAGGCTGATCTGAGTCTGAACTGGGCGCACAACCACTATGTTGGTTTTCTCGCATCGCGGCTCAAGTTATTTAGGTCATTGGTTCAATGACTTTATTTTACCAGGCGCCAGATACGAAGCATAAGGCACTTGATCAACGGCGGCGCCGAATGAAAATATACTTTTTTCCATATACAAGCAGAGAAGATGCAATCTGATTACTTTAAAATCTACATTAGCAGCAAGACGATGCAGACTGGCGTTGACTTTGGTAATTATATACACTTGGTCCAAAACGACAATGTCTTCCCTACACCAAAAGCGATATATAGCATTTTTCATCACTAGTCGGAGAACATATTACCCAGTACACAGTTACTTCTATTCATTAATATATTTTTGTCTGAAGTTGAAATCCATTAATACATAGTTAACACACCTTCCTCGCGGTATGGGCAGATCTACTTGCGCATTAAGAGATGTCGAAACTATTTGCAATTAGTTCAAACAATATTTTATTCAATTAATGAAATGTTATACACATCCAGGGTACACTTCACGTGAACAGAAGTAGGTCAAAAGCGTAAACTATTTCTTTGATTGATTGTGTTGACGCTGATCAGACGCCGCGTTTTGCCGTATCTTATGTGCAGTGATTGCAAGAGCCCCTTTTCTTGATGGGACGCTGGACACTACTAATGCTCTGAGTTTCATTGTTTCAGAAATGACTTATAATACAGTAATGTGTGTATATATTGGGACACCTAAAAATAATGAATTTTCCATTTGGGACAAATGGAAAATTGATTATTTTAGGTGTCCCAATACATATGCACATCAGGGTAATTTATTATTTTAGGTGCCCCAATACATATCCACCTGAGGGTAGTCCCCAATTTCAAATATATCACATTGCTGAAATCTTGAATCGATAGATAAAGTTGAGGTAGTCAGGATCTGAAGCACCACTTGTTACCACTAGTTCTGATAGTCTGCTGTTATAGGCCATCGCCCAGGGAAACTTTAAGTAATTACTCCCAGATGTCAGTAGTGTTTCTTCCTGCATGCCTCTTGACCAGACAGTGATCTCTCCTGACCTGTAACACACATAGACATTTCTATTATCATCTACAGTCACACCACAGGGCTCCTTTCCTTTAACATCACAAACCTTGACAACCTTCCCAGTGCCAGCATCAAGGACAGTTATGGTCTGTTTCCGCTCGTCTGTTACAATCACAGTGTCACCATCATCACCGGAAGATGTTGTAAGGGACTTTGCCCAGTCAAACAGCTTCTTACCTTCAGAATCGTTTGTCGTTGTCCACAGGACCTTACCTTTCATATCAATCATTTGAACTGAACGGAGACTCTCAGTAGACTTATCGCATGTAACAATCAGATTGTTGTTATAGGCCGTGATTCCCCAGACATACTGCTTCGTTTTGATGATCCGTTTCAAAGATAGGTTACCACTGTCAGCTATGTTTATGACACCTATCTGTCTGTTCTCCATACTGACAGCAGCTTCTGATTTGTTGATAACAGCGACATCTAAAGGCTGTTCTGGTGGGTATAGAGATGATAACAATCGCCCATCAGGAGAAAACAGTTTGACTTTACTGTTGTAATTATCCGCAAGCAGCATATTTCCATCAACAGTAATGTCAACTCCCAATATGAGGCAGTCAGTTTTCTCATCACGGGTCTTCACATTAATCTTATCTAACGGCGTCAGCTTCACAGATTGTACTGCATGCCCTCTCATCGCGCCTGACCCTGATGCAGTCTTATCAGTGTCCTGACGGAGTCTTGTGTACGGGTAGCGAATGCAAGGGAGTTCAGTGCTATACTGAAATGCTGCAGTTTTCAATGAAAGTTCACCAAACGTATCTTTCTTCAAGATCAAAGGCTGAATATTGGTATTTAAGGTGTAATTTATATCAATGTGCTTAAGGTTTAGCAGTTTAATCTTGTCTTCACAAAGTCGAACTTTTTCAGCAGAATAATGGAGTTCTAGAAATTCATTCTGATCGTGTTGTTTCTGCGTACCGCTTTGATGTAAATTTTGCAACATAATGTTGGCCTTGGTCGCTATCTCGTCAAGTGTTGATTGATGCGCAGATAAGGTGCTAATATGATCTTTGAATAGGCTTGTAACTTCCCCATTAAAATCCTGGTAGCTTTGATTAACTTTCTCCAGAAGTTTGTCCCATTGTTTCTGTGCTTCTGTCAAGATGTCCTGCTTCTTTTTCTCTAGCCTGGCTTTATTTGATTTTATTGACTGGCTTGTCTCTTTTACATGTTTAAGCAGCAAACCTATATCGGCACTGAAAGACGTCTTTTCAGCTGACATGTTGACACTCTTACATGCCTCTGATACTTCCTTAACTTGACACTGATTGTGTTCTCTGGTGTAGCATATCCCACAAATAATAGTACTATGGTCTAGGCAATATCTATCCTTTCCTTCCCCATCATGTTTGTCACATAGTTGGAATTTCACAGGTTTGTCTGCCTGACAAGCTGGCATATCAGATCCTTGCAATATTCTATGACGCTCTGTTGCTGCCATACGTCGATGAGCCGCCAAACAGCTCTGACAGTAAAACTCCACACATTTTGGACAGTATGCTTCTACTGGTCGGGTTGTACCGTCCTTAAAACAGGGGTCACAAAACGGATCTATTAGTTCGTCTGAAGTCCCATATACAGACATGGAACCAACAGAATCTGCCATTCTGAAAAATAAATCTGAATGGTTATGTCGGTACAAAAATATCTGTATTTCTATTACAGATGTCTGAATTTGAAATACAGGTTACTTGATTTACGATGAAAATGCCGAATTTTCGCTTTTCATGGGAAACAGCCATCTCTCTTATATGAGCCGCGACACGAGAAAACAAACAATGTGGTTGTGCGCCCAGCGCAGACTCGGATCAGCCTGGGCCTCCGCCCAGTCTGATCAGTCTTCGCTGTCCGTATGGAGGTACCTTAGACCCTTAGCTACCCTTTAAGCGCAAAGCGAAGACTCTGATCAGACTGGGCGGATGCCCAGGCTGATCTGAGTCTGCGCTGGGCGCACAACCACATTGTTGGTTTTGTCGTGTCGCGGCTCATATGAAGTATTTAGCGATAGAGCCTCCGGGAAAACTGCGGTTATAACTAAAACTTAGTACCGCATCGCAACGCATCACACTGGTGTTAATCGGGTATCACAGTGCAGCTAAGCAAATGTTCTGGACCCTTTTCTGCATCTTTATAGTGGGCAGGCAAAAACATAATGGTTTCCAAATAACGAACATGTATCTATGTCTACGTCTGTCTCAGTGATTTTGACTGTCTCTCATATATACGGGTGCAGACCACTGATCACGTACTGAGTTCCTGACATGAATATAGACTTTTGCAACTTCATCAATAAACGTCTCAATTTAGCTTGCTTTAGCCTCGACCTGTGCTAGGCGCTGTTATATGAGCCGTGACATGCAACAGGATGCTTATGGGAAATGCGAACAGCAAAGGTTTAGATCAGGCTGCATCTTTGCAGTCTTACCAGAGTCTTTGCTTCTCCGTGCATACATATATACCCGGTCAATAAAGTAACGATACCATCTATTGGCAATATGTTCAAGGAACCCTGTGTATATTGAGTTAACTGATCCTCATGTATGTTTGGGGAGACACTAAACTCCGTTCATTAATTCTGAAACTGGGTTTTTTGCTGCTCATACTTTTATAATATCATCAATCCACGTAAGATTGTGCATAGTGATAAAACTCGACTTCCGCCGATTTCTCATAAAGGTCTCATGTATCTTAGCTTGGCATCTGATGCTGCAGTTTCGTGCACGAAACAGCAAATTTTAAAAACCCGTCCGCAAACTAAGACCATTTGATGAAAATTGACAGCCTAAAGTCATACATATTCAGATTCATTCCACGTGGGTATCACGCTGATCATTTGGGTGATAACTGTTGTCCCTCGAACAAATCACAGGAATAAGAAAAAAAAACGTTTTGAAATTCGGCTACTTTTTAAAGGCCCCAATTGCTCTATCAATGGTACATGTGAGACCGCAATATTCACAGAACGCATTTTTCACATGTGTGAAAAATGCGTTCGCATTTTTCACACGTGTGACAAATCCGGTCGCATTTTTCACATAATTCGAACGCATTTTTCACATATCTGTGAAATTTGCGTTTGATATGTACCATGAAAACGTAATTTTCCAATTGCATGCAACACCCCTAAAATGTGACAAAATATCAGAAAACCGCATTTTTCACTTCTTGACATTTTTAAAACCCTGAAATTATGAAAGTTATAGTTGACGAAAAAACGGTGCAGTACACAAAACAAGAAGACTAGAAATCTGCTTTGCTCTTCCGCACAGTACAGAAGGTCGCAGGTTCGAATCGCCAGCCGGGCCAACGAATGAAAAACTCAGCCCAACAGCAAATTGGATACCTTTTTCGACTTAGGGCAGGTGAAAGGCAGCGAAAGGAGAGGGATGGAATCCGTCTTTCGTATGCTGTGCCCTAGACACGTTGGGTTCTACAACCAACTGTCTCATGGTCGCAAGGCTAAGGGAAACCTTTATCTTTGCATTTTAGTCTGCTTTTGCGTTGCAAAACGCTTCTGAAAGATCGAACATGATACCATGTAATGTATTTATCATAAAATCGTAATGGGCTTCCATCTTCGAATTTGGACAGGTATAATGAACATGTTTTAGGCAAGTTAGATACAAAAACGAGGACGATATGCTGAGCAAAGAGTCAAATATAGGCATTTCCCCGAAAATAGGGAGATGGGGTTGGAGAAAGAAAATGTCCTTAATGTAACCACCGTGTCACTCTAAAAGTCCCAACATTTAGGACAATACGGTGGTTATTGTAAAGACATTTTTTCTCCCCCCCCCCCCCCCCCCCCCCCCCCTACGCCCTCTCCTCACCTTCCACTTATTTTTCGTTATATTCTCTATAATGATATGCCACCAAATGCTAACAAGAAATGTTTTTGCTTTTTTTTTTTTTTGAAAAAAATCCTGATGTCCCCCACCAATTTATTCAAGTTTGGTGGGAATCAAGCCAATGGTTCAAGAGACATGTTATTTTCAGCGAATATTACATTTGCTCAAGTCCTCCTGCGCCCTAGAAAATGAGATCAAGATCACCTAAATCTAATCATGGCTGGAGCTTGTCCAAGTGATATGTCCTCGCAAGTTTCGAGAGAATCCATCCACCGGTTCGAAAGATATCCTACACCCAACCCCATGACCTTGAAAATGAGGTCAAGACTACCAGAAGGTAACATGTCTTAAAGCTGTCACAAAGACATATCCATGCAAGTCTAAGGAATATCCACCCTTTGGCTCCTGAAATATCTCCATTTTAAGGGAAAAAAACATTTGTAAATTGGCTTTTGACTATGATAATGGGGTCAAGGCCACCAAAACATGGTAAACTCTTGGTATTGTCCCAAAAGTATATCCATGCAAGTTTGGCGGCAAAACAAATACATGGCTCATGAGATATCTCATTTTTACTGAAAATTTCTAATATTTAAGTCCTCCTGTGACCTAGAAAATGAGGTCAAGGTCACCGAAACCTAAACAGCTCTTAGGCATGTCTCAATGACAATTCCATGCAAGTTTTGTGAAATTCCATCGATTGGTTCAGGAGATATCGTGGGTACAAGATTCTGTCACGCTCACGCCAACGCAAACTCCGACACGGACGAAAACACCAACGGGATCCGCACTTAAAACAAATAGTTTCTTCCCCCCCCCCTTCCCCCGCCCCCTCCACCGCCCCCTCACCTTTGGTGGGGGGACATAAGACTTATATGTTTTCCGCTTCCTAGCAAGATAAATATGGTTGTTTGATAGGTGGATTTGTCTGCTATTTGATAACAGCTGAAGGGGTGAGGTTGATACTACATGTACATTTAAAGTCAAAGTATATCTAAGGGAGTGGGATGGTATTCACATGTGAAAGTCAAAGAAAAGGGGAAACACAAAAATATTGAGGACACATAATTTCGACATAATCGGTCGGATCTTAACAGTTGTCAATTTGTCTGAGATTTAATGCCTGTCATAGTTATCTGCAAGTTTCAAGAAGCTGGGCTGGTCAGAAGCACCTCTCAATTATAAGTATGTGGGATATTTCATTTGCCCTAGCAACCAAAGTCTCAAGCAGCTGGCATGTTCTTGTAAATGCTTTATATGAAATTTGGTTGAGATTGACCCAGACGCTTTTAAGAGATATAGTAGCAGGCGACTTCAGGCGAAGGTAGACGGACAACGGAGACTGCCTTTCCTGCAAACTCCCAAAGAGCCGCAGTCTAGTGCAGCTGGGGCTCAAGCTCATATTGTAATTGGAAAGGGATAACAAATCATTCATTATCAAGCTTCCCTCGCCGTATGTGTGAAAAATGCGTTTCTATTAAAAATCGCTACGAAATCCGAACGCATTTGTCACACTGGCAAAATGTGACAAATACGATCGTATTCATCATACACGTGAGAAAAATGCGTTCTGTGAATATTGCGGTCTCTCAGGTACAAATGTATGAACAAGTTTGTGGAGAGCTATCGCTGGTCTTCTCACTACAGGTTCGTCATTGTAAACGGCCGCTAGTTTCCATGTTTAATTATGTAAAACTTCCTTGAGTTTCATATAAAAAGGTTTTTTAAATTATTTGGGTCACTTTAGTTGCCCGAATTTCGATTTCATAAGCTTGCATTAATTGGTAAAAATACAATGTACAAGAGTGGTGCCCGTTCATTATCCCGCTTCTGTTTACCTTGAATCGCTCGATGGGAACCGGTAAAGGAAATCGTCTTTTGTGGAAAAAACATAGAGGATCTTACATGAGTGCTCCTGTGTTATTGAATTTATTAAACGAGTTGGGGAAAAAGATAAGATGCGAGGCTTTGCCGAGCATCTTATCGGTTTTCCCCAACGAGTTTAATAAATTCAATAATACAGGAGCACGAATGCAAGATTCTATTTATCATATGACACTAAAATTGCATTTTATTAGCAAATTTTACACTAAAACGTCGCGATTTCGCCATTAGAAAACGCGACGTTTTATGGACGTCAACACACAACGTTACAGCGTAATTTGCATATTTAATCCACTAGTGGATTATTGTTTTTAATGCATGGCTTTATTACACTCTCAGATGCGACGTCATATGATAAACTAAGTTCATACATGAGCTACATTTTTCAGTTTTGACAATTCTGGGTTTTAGGATTGAAAATCAGACCCAATTTCTTTACCATATTTTGAACACTTGTATTTGTTTGTGTATTTGTTTGTGTCATATTATTTCAGGAAGCTATCAAAAGCAGTATACATATAAACAACGGGACAGCTGTGTCATCCAACTCAGAAGCGAACTCCAAGCCCATAAGCGTCCCTGCATTTATTTTTTTCTCTCTATCATTTTTCTCATGGTGACGTTTCACGCAAAAATGTGGCATAATTTATCTGCGAACAGGAAAATCTCAAACCAGTCAGCTAGAGACTTTGTTATGCGTCTCTGTGTCCACACAACCACACATCAGATGTGCGGAAAGCAAAAGCCCAGATCAATTTTCGCGTATATACGGAAGGAAATATCGCATGCATGCATGCGCGCGGGTTCACCTTTGAACGCCAATGTATATGAATAGTCTCGTGCAAGCAAAAGATTTGCACGCTTGTGAAAAGGTACCCATGTATTGCACGAACAGGGAAGACTCAGATCGTGCATTCATATCGGAGTCTACATTTTTGCATAAACATTCTTGGATGGCATAAAAAATGAACAGCCTGTACAGCTGAGTATTAACAGTATGCACATGACCTAATAACCCTTTCATATATATCATGTGAATCACGAAACAGTGAGCTCTTACTACCCATTCCGAAATCTATTGTCTTTTTTATCCTTGCCCACGCAATATTTTCCCCCGTGCGCAACGGTAAACTTGTCTTCAAAGAAACACTTCAGACTATGGAAGCCCTGGAGGGACTTCTGACTTCATCACTTCACACTTCAGACTTCACCACTTCACACTTCAGAGTTCATCACTTCATACTTCAAACTTCTGACTTCATGACTTCAGACTTCATCACTTCAGAGTTCAGACTTCATACTTCAGACTTCAGAGTTCAGACTTCATACTTCAGACTTCAAACTTCAGAGTTCAGACTTCATACTTCAGAGTTCAGACTTCAGAGTTCAGACTTCAGACTTCAAACTTCAGAGTTCAGACTTCAGACTTCATACTTCAGAGTTCAGACTTCATACTTCAGACTTCAAACTTCAGAGTTCAGACTTCATACTTCAGACTTCAGAGTTCAGACTTCAGAGTTCAGACTTCAAACTTCAGAGTTCAGACTTCAGAGTTCAGACTTCATACTTCAGAGTTCAGACTTCAAACTTCAGAGTTCACAGTTCAGACTTCAGAGTTCAGACTTCATACTTCATATGAGGGGTGATAAAAAATACGTGGACTTTGCTATCGCGGTAAGCATAACGCAGTTATAGTATTTTTCTCATACCGCGGAAAAATTCAATCTTTTAGCTGCGTTATGTGAAATTTTGAATAAATATCACTGATCAGTAAGTATTTTTATTTTATATATGGTAGGTACTGCTACAGCGAAGCACCATATTAATGACGTTGACGTTTTGTCTTTTTTTAACATTTCAGTGGTTCTTTTGTTTCTCTGTTTTCACAAACTAACACCCTCTTTGCAGATTTTTCATAATTATGACCATTTCAAGACACATCAGCATGCAATATCATTGTTTTGAAGAATTTCATATCGTACTCTCCTCATATTTCTATTCTATTCTATTCTATCCCATAACCTTACTAGGGGCACCACAGATTACTTCGAAATAATCCCTTTCCACCTTGCCCTGTCTTCAGCTGCCCTAGTTGAGCTGGCAAAATCCATCCCTGTCCACTCTTTTTAAATATTGTCTTCCCACCTCTTCTTCTGTCTGCCTCTTCTTCTTTTTCCTTTCACTGTGCCCTGTAGAATCGTCTTTGCTAAACCAGAAGACCTTGTGGCGTGGCCAAACCACCTTAATTTCCGTTTCTTGACCAGCATCAGGAGTTCATCATATTCTCCAGTGGCTGTTTGGATCTTCCTGCGAACCTCCTCATTGGTTATATGGTCCTTGTAATGAAATGTTCAGTAACCTTCGGTAGCATCTCATCTCAAAGGCCTGCGTTCTTTTCTCAAACTCTGCAAACTCTGCCACGATTCACAGGCATACAGAAATATGGATATGACAAGGGAGCGCATAAGTTTCACCTTTGATCCAAGAGATATGTTGTTATCTCTCCAAATTGGTTTCAACTTGGTAAGAGCTGAAGTAACTTGTGCAATCCTTGAGAGAACCTCCTGTTTTGAGCCATCATCTGAGACAACTGCTCCAAGGTATTTGAAGCTTGTTACGGTACCCAGCTTCTACCTTTTTACCTTGATCTCCCTCTGGATGTCA
The DNA here is from genome assembly GCA_963989385.1 of Ctena decussata. NCBI lineage: Eukaryota > Metazoa > Mollusca > Bivalvia > Lucinida > Lucinidae > Ctena > Ctena decussata. The sequence continues at coordinate 11,502,996 of OZ022502.1, read as the reverse complement.
TCTGCGCTGTTCGTCATCAGTTTGATACGTAAGTGCATTAGAATGCAGGTCCACAACCCTTTAATCAGTGCCAACATCAGATAAAACTAGCATAGAAGGATCAAATAACATTAAATTTGAACTGAATGCTCTTCAATTATTCAATTTCCCCACTTTTTTACAATTATATACAAAATTGGATTTGCATAAATACGCGGTATAATGTTTGACGTCATTTGGTCACTCATGTATGACCCACATAGCATGTTTTAGGCTGCTTGTGCAAGCATACCACCTTTTGACGGCAATAATAGGCGGAAACCATAATCAATTAACATACAAAATATTAAGCATTTTCCTTTACTGCAAATATTAGATATATGTCCAAATAATTTGAAATAATAAGGCTAAGTTTGACCGTGCTCCGCAGTAATGTCGTAAGGTTACTATGACGACCCATAAAGACTATTTTCCGAATATTGACCGGTAAAATAAATACATCACTGGATAGATGAAAGGCGAATCTGTATTTACTGCAGATTTAATGGGTTATCTATTAATGATAAAATTTCTACAGCAAAAGTACACGTATTTTTTATCATCCCTCATACTTCAGAGTTCATACTTCAGAGTTCACACTTCAGACTTCTGACAAAACAACGTAAAAGCATACTATAGCCAAAATGGCGAGTCCCGCACTATTCGAACATCCTAAAAGAATAAGTGCGAAGTGTGAAGTCTGAAGTCTGAAGTCTGAACTCTTAAGTATGAAGTCTGAAGTTTGAAGTCTGAACTCTGAAGTGTGAACTCTGAAGTCTGAACTATGAAGTCTGAACTCTGAAGTATGAAGTCTGAACTCTGAAGTCTGAAGTTTGAAGTCTGAACTCTGAAGTCTGAAGTTTGAAGTCTGAACTCTGAAGTCTAAACTCAGAACTCTGAAGTTATGAAGTATGAACTCTGAAGTATGAAGTCTGAACTCTGAAGTCTGAACTCTGAAGTCTGAAGTTTGAAGGCTGAACTCTGAAGTTTGAAGTCTGAACTCTGAAGTATGGAGTCTGAACTCTGAAGTCTGAACTCTGAAGTCAGAAGTTTGAAGTCTGAAGTCTGAAGTCTGAACTCTTAAGTATGAAGTCTGAACGCTGAAGTCTGAACTCTGAAGTCTGAAGTTTAAAGTCTGAACTCTGAAGTCTGAAGTATGAAGTCTGAACTCTGAACTCTGAAGTTATGAAGTATGAACTCTGAAGTGATGAAGTCTGAAGTGTGAAGTGATGAAGTCAGAAGTCCCTCCAGGGCTTCTATATCAGACAGAACCCGCAAGAGAAATTTCCTTTCATCATATCAGCGGGAATCGCTGCCAGCCTGTCATTTATCACCAGCTGTTGCAATAATAGCAACGCCCACTTGCCTCATTCGCCTTGCAAACTACCGCCTACTTTAGCGCGCAACAGAATAATTTAAGGCCTAGCCATCAGACACTCACGAGATATTCGAGTGGGTGGGGTAAGGGAGTGAGATGCTGCCCTTCACATCGTTATTTTATATAAAATATATGCCAAAATAACCTTGATACTGAATGTTCTCTGTTGGCAAAACATGAGGCTGTGAGACCATACCAAGTGCTAGCTTTGAAAAGATCCAATTTGGAAAACGGCGTGCAGTCGTTTGACTATTTAAGACTCGTTGCCGTAGACAAATTTGTCTCTACTATTTCGTCCATTGTCTGTATTATTGCCAACGAGCCTTACATTTTTTAATTACTTCCCTAGTAATGAAATATCAAGTAACATTCAACGTTTACTACTCAAAACACAGCGCGGCCATATTGGTGTTGTCCTTAAAATGTAAACAATGAAAATAAACGTTTAGATGACGGTGTTTGAAATCTTGATTGCGCCAGATGCAGGCCCCAGGATATAGAACATTTATATATCTTACGTCTTACTTTATTCGATACATTTATTGTCCCTTCGATTTCGCACACTGTGTAAAATAAAAACAGGTGTCGGCGACTGTGTAAACATCGCCTTGTCGAAATTCCCAAAACACGAGCAGGCACGAGCATTATCACCAATGTATTTATCCGCTGCCTCTTTCTTGGTGCAGAAAGATCGTGTATTTTTCCAGAAGTTTCTCAAGAAACTTCCATATTTGATCTAAGTAGATAAAACGAAGAAGATTTAAGATGTTATAAATATTAATATATGCACCAGTATTATTTTTCATTAATTTCAACGAACTACTTCTTTTGATGGTGTGATTATCATTTTTGCGTGCTGCTAGCGGTGCTCAGGCATGTCGATGATCTCCGCTTTCGAAGCAAATCGAAAATAAGCCATCGGAAAGCCTTTAACGGAAGGATCAGGCTATATCACAGTTTATTTAACATGTTTGACTAAAAGTCTATCTATATATGTACAGAACGAGCACGATCGTATTTTTAGCAGGTAAAGTGCGCCTGTTTCCGTTGGTGTTGTCAATACACGTTCTTTTTAAGCTGTTGTTTACAACTGAGCCACATTCGCTCGTGCATGAAAAACAATTGTTTATGATGGATAAAATCATCCATGTGGTAGTCTATATTTCGATATCCCTTTATTTTTTGATATTTTGCATAGAATGTCAGTAATAAGAATCAGGAAAGCTCTTGATTTCATTTCCTCTGAAAAGAAGATTTTTGTTATTTGTACAATTTATGGGGAATTTTAACTTCTCTTAGAAAGAAAATAACAGGTGGTCAACAAGTGAAATTTGAGATTCAGTCGGAGCCCCGGTAGCTGTATGTTCAGCGATGGCCTACTGATCTGACGGCACCGGGTCAGAGCTCGGCCCGAGGCTGAAATCTTCCCAAATGTGAACAGCGTTCCACTGAACACAGCCTTTCTTTATCACGTGACCCTCCAATCGCCCTGACTTGACTGAAATACTGCTGAAAAGGACGTAAAATCGCAGTCATACATCTGTCATGAAATGCAATCTCCAAAAATTCCACAGAGCTGGAGGAAAACATAACAGATATAAGTGAAAATTGATAGGATGGCTAAAAACTAATTTTCTTTCCCATCCGAATGGAATGCTGTGATATGTAGTAACTAGTTGTAATAGACGTTGAATCAACGTTGATTTAGGGGATAACTGTACTCAAAATTGTCTTATGGGGAGGTATAAATCGTCGGTTTTATGGTCGGAAATTTCGTTTTACGGCGACGCGCCAGCGGAGCCGTAAAACGCAATTTGCGACGATAAAACCGACGATTTACCTCCCCAAATGACAATTTTCAATACAGTTATCCCCATTCTAATGCACTTTTACGCATTTTCACCCACAGTAAACGCTTTCAGCGACGTAAAACCAGACGTCAAACAATGAGAAGCGACGTTATGTAATGACGGGTTTCCGACGGTATATCGCAGGATATACAGTCGCAATTTTTTTTAATTTAAAAAGTAACTTCACTTCAGGAACTGACTGAATCAGATCCCAAACCCTATCCCCAACATCAAAGGGAAAGATTGACAAAGACATCCCAACAAACAATAAATTACAAGTGATAAGCCGAGTCAGCAGCTCTTTCCCAAATAGGTGGCAACTCAGCTATCTTTACCAAACTAGATAATTTAGACCAACAGAAGGGTTACAACAGACTAAGCAAATTATACGAAAACATTTAACAACTATTTTTACCTATTTTCATTTTTCATCACAGAAGGGTTAAATAAAATGATAACACAATAAACCAAACAGCACCGAACATAAAACAAATGCAACCGCAACGAAAGTACCGCCTTGGGACGGTCAGTAATAACTACTGGGGGTTTAAACCGGTTTTACTGGGCCCAAACCTTCACCCTCACCCTCCGCCGCGGTGCACACAATTTGTTGGTAGTTCGGTTCGTATGGAGGTCCCCTAAAGTTGAAGTTGAAGTTATCCAATCAGTACGTACGTGCATTAGAATCGATGCTGATTCAGGGCTGCGTGCGCGATGGGAAGTTGTTATGGTTATCGTTGCTTTTATCTACTGGTGTCACTCCACTGGCTCGTGCATGTGTGAATGGATTTGATCCTGGCCAGTCGCCTGCCCGTTTTGAAATGGGCCCTTTAAATTCTCCGTGTCGGTCCGAACATCGGACTGGCATGGAGGGCGTGAAGAACTGTTCAGGGGGGGCAGATGTAGCTGGCATGGATCACGCCTGTCTCATTTTGAGTGTTTGTGTGTAACAGGAGTCGGATGTCCAGTGAATTTTATCTTACCTCCTATATAATAATTAAGAATATTCCATCACACTCCGGTCACTTGCGTACACAATTTAATTATGGTTGTCAATTTCATGAGTATTCCAATTAGTGCTCATTGAGGCTGTTTAGTCACCTGATGAAATTAACACGTTTTAAGCGAGATTTTGACAGTTATCACAACTGCCAAAAAATTAAAAAAAAAATGGGAAACACAAAATTTATGAAAACCTAGGCTGCCCTCTTGTAGACTGACTATAAACAAGAAATATCTTTAAAAAAGAGAAACGTTGCTAGAGAAGAAATGTTTTAAGTGGTAAAGTGCCGGGCACGGTACCTCGGTCGGGAGCGTGTCCGCTGCCAGTGCTAGCGACCCTGAGTTAGATCCTCGCGTCCAGTACGTTCTTGTGTGCAGACATTTCCCTCTCTTCCGTTGATTCAAGAAGAATAGCAGTCAGTTACGAGCGAAAGAATGTGCACTCAGTGTAGGCTGGTAGACTGCCTCCGTGAGTCTTGCACAGAAACAGTGCGGTCAGGTTACTTACCTGCTCGACATTTTCCCATTGTTAACTGGACCGTAAGCCCCAACAAAAGCAAACAAGTTATGATTTGATAACTTGATTACCCACAAATGAGCGATACCCGAATTGGCGGTTTTTAAAAGACCAAATAGTCAGTCCTCCGTCTTTTATTTTCTGTTAACCTTCGGAAAAAGCTGTGTGTCAAGTCCAGTACGATTTGCGACGGGCCGATCTGGTTATTATACTGGCCAATGGAATGGCGTAAAATGTGTACTGAGGTTAGACGTTGCCTGACGGCAACGAAAAACGTACCATAATGCTTCTGATTTTCTTCAGGTCATTCGCAGCCAAAACAGTTTGCTTCTTATTCTGCCATTTATGTATTTATATGAATGATAACCTGTGCGAGTAATTTACATTTTTTATGCGATGTGCCACGGTTATGCCCCTTTGATGGTAGAGTGATGGGTCGCGATGCTAATGGAAAGTTACAGTATAAAATCTATATTTATTGAGAATACTGATACAGCATTGTGCAAGCAGACACTGTAGATCCTGATCAGATTTCATGAACTTCATTCATACTTAGCATTGCCACACTATGACACTCAACTTCTGTATTATCATTTTGAGTGAATTTGCCGAAAGCAAATACCTGAACTAGTTGCCACAGTCCATGATTGAATGTCTATTCTGTAAACATATTCAATATTAATTCAAGTACATGCAAGAAGCAGACAACAATTTATTTGAAACTCAGGTGATCAGTTAAATAATAGCAAATTTATTCATGTATAATCCGGTCATTTTGCGCCACCATACTGAAAAACATATGTGTAGTAGGTACTACTTTTGTGTAAACTCATGTTTCATTAGATAGTTATGATTTCTTGAAGAAAAAAAATGGGTGTGTCTCTTTGACTGTGAATTGTTCTTTAAAGAAAACATTTATTAAAATATCCATTCTCGGTTGCACTAATAGGAATATATAGCTTTGTCAGGGACTTACTACTTTTTCTCAATAGATAGTTTAAATATGAGTTTTTTGGTACGCGGTTTGGACTTACTAAAAGGTAGCATAAAAATGTAATAAAAACATATTTTCCAAATTCATTGTGATTAACGTGAATATTCAAGCCATTATATTGGTCCTGACATCATTCGTCATTTATATCGTCAGTAGTTAGTGCATAACTGATATCGCCATAGCCCAACCACTTTGTACACACTAGCTTAGAAATGGCCGACAGCTAGTCCTTAAGTAAGCAGTTCGGCTATGGAGGCACTGGAACAAATTCTTGTACCTTATTCATATCTTATTCACATTCTGCATGTTCTGAGATAGTGTGTCCTTCAATTTGTGTACAAATAAAAAAGCCACAACCTGTAATTTGTGAACCCGATCAGAGTGCGCGGAAGCGAGTGTTAGGCAAGCACTCAAATGACTTTGCCTTCAGCTTTGACCTGTTTAATGATACCAAGTCTATGAATATAATTTAAGTCGGCACAAAAGAAAAGGCCGAAGTGCCCGATTTATTAATTTTCAAATGAACGCGCGTAGCCCCTTCGAGAATTTGGGCCTATAGCTTGCTTAAAGTCTTACAGGCTCGTTTTATTTATTTATTTTGCTATAATATCATATCGTTTCATGGTAGCCGTAAAATGCGGGAAAACCATGGGTTGTATTTTTTCTGTAAACTGTGGTCACCCCAAAAGAAGTTTCATCTTACAGGAAAGAATTTGCACCTCAGGAACTAATTCTTTCACTTACAAGTAACGTTAGACCCCCTTTGACGACGGGCAAAATATGTTATTCCGAATCATCTCGCTGGAAATTCATCAATTTACCTTAATGGCAGAATTCTAAATTTCGAATATCCTTACCTCGCACTCCTCCCCTTTTTAACTTGAATAGGTCCGTTTTAAGTTTTACGACTGTATGGTCAAAATTTTCTACATTATTCAAATTCATATTTGGTATAAAAAGCAAACGCTGAAGGCTCTGATCAGACGCCGCGTTCTGAGGCATCTGATCTGGGCCTGCACTGTTTGCCTATGTCCCAAAAATGGAACGCTCAGATGAGATAGGTTAAATGTTGACCAACATTACTGTTAAATCCCGCCTTTCCATGGTGGAAAGAACATGAGATAGCTCTTAATCCTGTCACTGACAATTTAATGTTAATTAATTTGATATCTTAATTTGAACAAATTCTATTTTCACCAGCTTTGACTAATCCTATCATGATGACAACATGAATGCACATGCTTTTGACCGCTGACATAAAATGATCTGTTTTATTATGATCAATTCTTTTTAATCTTTTTTTGGTCAGCCAACTTGGTGTTGAATTACACAGGCTCAAAATCTCCACTGGCAATGGCAGTCACACTTATTCATCTTTATATTTGTCGCGTGAAAAGGGAACTTGAGCCTTCTGCGTACAGTATTAGCCGAATGATCAGCATCTTCACTTTTACAGATTCCGCAGGATTCACATATTATTTATGCAAAGTCTGATACGCAGATAGATCTGAGCCGTCTCTATACGCACATGCCATAAGTAGTTTTCACGTTTGTCAGAGCATCGTAGGCCTTCCTCAGGTAAGCCGTCCGTTCGAACGGACAAACATACACCAACTTGCCCGAGAGGAGTGAACTACTGCAGAAGGGCCGTAAAAACCCTCATTCTTACCGTTATCTTCTGGCCAAGTTCGCGGCGTTCGAATAATGGAATACTACAAAACCGGTTAAGGCGAACGGGCCGGTCCATGTTTTTTCAGAGAAACATCTTTTGTTGTTTCCCTAGCAGACAAAACTCATCCCGAAAAGGGTCTACCCTTAAAGGATAGAAGTTGCTTCTCTTGGAGCTAATTCTTTCCTTTTTGAGTTACCCTAAATGAGAAGGGAGACAAAACTAAAAATGGCAGGGTTGTTTCTCATGAAAGTGTATCCATTTATTTACCTGAAGATTCCATAAGCTTTAGCTATGGTGGCTAATTTGTGCCATTTCGTCTTTTCGTCTTGTCGCCGCGAAAAGACGCCAGGCGAAAAGACGAAAAGACGCCATGCGAAAAGACGAAAAGACGAAAAAACGCCATGCGAAAAGACGAAAAAACGCCATGCGAATAGACGAAACCCGCCACGCGAAAAGACGAAATTTCAGCGCGAAAAGACGAAAACACACCATGCGAAAAGACGCCATTTGAAACTCTTATTTTGTCGTCTTTTCGCGTGGCGTCTTTTCGCCTGGCGTCTCTTCGTCTTTTCGCATGGCGTCTTTTCGTCTTTTCGCGTGGCGTTATTTCGTCTTTTCGCATGGCGTTATTTCGTCGTTTCGCCGCGAAAAGACGCCACGCGAAAAGACGAAAAGACGCCACGCGAAAAGACAAAAAGACGCCACGCGAAAAAACGAAAGAACGCCAAGAGAAAAGACGAAATAACGACACTGCATTTTTCCTTCCTTGTCTGTAAGGGACAACACCTAAAGGAAAGACTTTGCTCCTTTTGGAGCAAATTCTTTCGTTTAAGAGCAAACCTCAAGAAACGATTTCTAACTAGGGAAAACTTGAAGAGGAAGTTGCAGAAGTTGTTCCCCTTTGTAAAGATGGCGGAAGGAGCATTAGCCAAAAGAGCAGTCTGACCAGGCTCTGCTCTGTCTGCGATCGGCACGTCTTTAGAAAACTATAAATTTGTTCAAATTTTGGGTTAGCTGCAGGTTAAAGTACGCCATATTCATATCATGTTTCATGGTTTACATAAACACCTGTAACTTTTCCTCCATAATTTATGGGAGATTAGATTGTCAGCAAGGTACTTAATCTTTTTGGTAGTTTAAGATCAAAACGAAGATATAATTATGATGAAATTGATTTGAGTATTTTTCTCCATAGCATAAGGACGGCTCATTTTCCTGTCTGTCCGTTCAGTAGAAATACCATAATGACCTTCCTCATATTTTTGGTGATGTTTCCAACAAACAAAAAAAAAATTAGTGGCAAAAACTGCAAACCGTGATTAGTCCACTTCTCTACAGATTGCATTCTGATCAGGGTCTACACAGTTTAATCAAAAACACTTGTCTAAGTATGTAATCAGAATAGGATATTTATACACCTTAATTGCAAAACGGTACCATACTGACCGAAAATATTGCCGACCCCACATTACTTTTATAGTCTATCCTTATAATTCTTATACGACGAAAAAGAACATCAAATAACATTTCAGTGCGAACATGATCAGACTGCATCAGGATCTGTGTTTGCAGTAGTCTGATATGAGTCTTCACAGTTTCCTCAGACAAACTGTCTAAGTATATGATATCAATACAGTTATCAATAACAGGGTATTTATGTGTCGTTATTTCGTCTTTTCGTCTTTTCGCATGGCGTCTTTTCGTCTTTTCGCGTGGCGTTATTTCGTCTTTCGCATGGCGTCTTTTCGCGGCAAAAAGACGAAATAACGCCATGCGAAAAGACGAAAAGACGAAATAACGCCACGCGAAAAGAAGAAAAGACGCCATGCGAAAAGACGAAATAACGCCACGCGAAAAGACGAAATAACGCCATGCGAAAAGACGAAAAGACGAAATAACGCCATGCGAAAAGACGAAAAGACGCCAGACGAAAAAACGAAAAGACGCCACGCGAAAAGACGACAAAATATGAGTTTCAAATGGCGTCTTTTCGCATGGCGTTTTTTCGTTTTTTCGCGCTGAAATTTCGTCTTTTCGCGTGGCGGGTTTCGTCCTTTCGTCTTTTCGCATGGCGTTATTTCGTCTTTTCGCATGGCGTTTTTCGTATTTTCGTCTTTTCGCATGGCGTCTTTTCGTCTTTTCGCCTGGCGTCTTTTCGCGGCGAAAAGACGAAACGGCACAAACCAGCCACCATATTTAGCAATGTAATAGTCTGTGGTACGGTCGATGTACTCGTTGAAGTTTACTCGCTTTCAGCAGGGCACTTAGTGAGAAGCAAGCACTGGCATATACCGAAGCTCAAATGTGTCGCTTGAATGCACATGCTGGCATTGTTAATGCGTCATTCACTTCTGGCCTGCTGAGTCTACGTATCCTGCCCGTATTCCCTTCAACGCACGGCTTTCTAGCGAAGGCAGCCGGCGGCCGTGCGATTTTCGTACGGATTCATTGCTGCCGTGGTCTCTAGGATTTTATTAATTGAAATGCATGGTGACAAATTACAGTCTAGCGTAATTGTGGATTGGTTGAAATAATTTACGTAGCAAAAGGTCAATTTCTTTAGTGAAAAAAAAAAAAATAAAAACAATAGTAATACTAACCAAGTTACGATGATACTTCTACTTTCCTTATATCCAATGCTTATGCCAGTGTCCCAATTTCAATTTCAAAATGTTCTTGAGGGCCTCGGGGAAGATTGGCCTCGCCAACCGAGTTATCCTCACTAAATAAAGACATTACTTACTTTACTTACTTACCTACCCAAACAAGATCCGACCGGAACTTCAATGACAGCAAAAATTTGAATCTTTCTAGGTATTGGACATAATAGAAAAGAATAGAACAGAAACACGCGTTAAATAACAGAAAGCAACCCACACTCCGTTGTTTGCCCTTCGGCAAACAACTCGTATGTTGGTTGCTATAAGTACGGTAACAGGAAATAATTCAAGCATCCTTTTCTTCTCATTCCTGCATATGAAGCTTTCGCACAACTGGTAAACGCGCAGTTTCATTCCCACCTGGAAATCCAAAATGAAAACTTGTTCAGCCATGACATGTAATTTCAGCTTTGTTAAAGAGAAACTGATGGAGTTCACACAAAACTCCTGAAAGTGGCCAAACCGAAATTTCTGTTATTTACCAACTTTCAGGAGTTCTGTGAGAACTTCACGAGTTATTTTGTGTGCGCCAATATGTTTTTTTTACGAGTCGATTTTGGCTATATTTGCAAGAGCTTGAATATTTTTTACTTATTTATTTTTAGCGGAATGCGCACGTTCGCAAAAGAACATGCAGAACGACAGTTGAGAAACTGAGATCGCAAAAGAAAATTTCTGTGCCGTAGCCGTCCTAACAAAATCTGTTTGAACGCTTGTTCAAACTGAGAGCACCAACCTCAGTTTCCATTTCAATTTCCTTCACTTACGAAACATCGTCCCGTGTTGAAATTTAGGGACCGACCATTTGATATTCTGGGGGGGGGGGGGGCTGGTATTCTTGATGGAGACACAACATTTTATTTCACTGGCCTCTGGAAACAATTTCTTCTTTTTTTCACCTTGTGGAAGCTTATTTATTTTTTTTACAAACTAACTCAAACAGGTTATTTTTTTTTATTTTATAGCTGAACTATCAGATCCTTGTTTACTTGATCTTAATATCCTTTTATTTTACCCACATCAGTATTTTTTACACCTTTTTTTCTCACAAAAAGAACATGGTGCTGTGTGAGACCGCAATATTCACAGAACGCATTTTTCACATGTGTGAAAAATCCGGTCGCATTTTTCACACGTGTGACAAATCCGGTCGCATTTTTCACAAAAGTCGAACGCATTTTTCACATATCTGTGAAATTTGCGGTCGATATGTACCATGAAAACGTAATTTTCCAAACGCATGCAACACCCCTTAAATATGACAAAATATCACAAAAACGCATTTTTCACTTCTTGACATCTTTAAAACCCTGAAATTATGAAAATTAGTGGACGGAAAAACGCTACAGTAATAAAAGAAGACTAGAAATCAATCTGCTCTACCATGGAGAAGGACGCAGGTTCAAGTTGCCAGCCGTTCAACGACTGAAAAACTTACCCTGTCTTCCTAGCAGTAAATGGGTACCTGTTTCTGTTAGGTGAGGCTGCGAAAGGAAATGGATAAGCTCCCTCTTTCGTAATCTGTGCCGAAGACACTGTAGGCTCCAACTACCACTTTCCCTATGGCCAGAAGACTATATGGAAAACATTTACCTTGTTTGTTTTCATTCACATGTATGCTGATGTAGTGTACAGCTTCTAAAGTATTAACTGTTGGGCGGTGCCATAATCTTGCGGTATTCCTGTGCAATATTAGGCATTTCAAATACAAAAAGTTTGGGAGGTAGCTCCTTCGTAACAGTCCCCTATGTTGCATCAAGGTTAAAGGTATTGGTATATTCAGTTGCGTGATGGTATATGGTTCCATGGGGGAAATCTATATCTGGGTAGAAATGGGAGGAGAGACATTTCGTTTTCCCATAGTTGTCTACCTGTCTGTCCGTCACAAATCGTTTTCGCTTCATAACTTTAAAAGGTAGTTTGAGAAAACTTGGTACAAATATAAAGCATCACGAACGGACGAACGGATGAGCCCAAATCAACATGTTCCCTCAAATCATTTCGAAACTTGGGGCACAGTTCTGTTTTCACCAGTGAGGAACCAGGTAATACTAAGAATAAAGTAACTTAAATGCTTTTGCCGGGATTTTTGAATTCACTCCAGATTACATCTAGACCCAAACAAAGACAAACATATCGTGTATAAGTCGAACTCTGTTTTTTCGCCCCGGAAAAATAGATGAAGTGTTAAAATTATTCTAGCCGTATTGCATCATTTATCTTCCCTTTTGGAAAGGAATTTACCATTAAAATAATAAATTAAAAACATGGAAGGTGTCAGACTTGTCATAAGGTTAATTAATTATACGAGTAGACTTTATCGGTAATCGTGGGGACACATAATTTCGACATTATCGGTCGAATCTGAACAGTTGTCCGTCACAAATCGTTTTCGCTTCATAACTTTAAAAGGTAGTTTGAGAAAACTTGGTACAAATATAAAGCATTACGAACGGACGAACGGATAAGCCAAAATCAACATGTTCCCTCAAATCATTTCGAAACTTGGGGCACAGTTCTGTTTTCACCAGTGAGGAACCAGGTAATACTAAGAATAAAGTAACTTAAATGCTTTTGCCGGGATTTTTGAATTCACTCCAGATTACATCTAGACCCAAACAAAGACAAACTCTGGTCGAATTGGATATCGTGTATAAGTCGAACTCTGTTTTTTCGCCCCGGAAAAATAGATGAAGTGTTAAAATTATTCTAGCCGTATTGCATGATTTATCTTTCCTTTTGGAAAGGAATTTACCATTAAAATAATAAATTAAAAACATGGAAGGTGTTAGACTTGTCATAAGGTTAATTAATTATACGAGTAGACTTTATCGGTAATCGTGGGGACATATAATTTCGACATTATCGGTCGAATCTGAACAGTTGTCAGTTTGTCTAAGATTTAATGCCTGTCTGAGTTATCTGCAAGTATCAAGAAGCTAGGCTGGTCAGAAGCATTAAGACATGTTATCGTTCCCCAGCATTGAGAACCCTATGTATGAAATTTGGTTTAGATTGACCCAGACGCTTAAGAGATAAGTTGCTCGAAGGTGTTGACAAACGACGTCAGGCGACGGACAGCGGGGACTGCTTTTCCTATAAACTCACCAAGAGCAGAAGGCTCAGTGCAGTTGGGGCTCAACTCATAGTTGTAGATGGAAAGGAATAACAAACCGTTCATTCTCAAGCTTCCCTTGCCGTATGTGTGAAAAATGCGTTTCTATTAAAAATCGCAATAAAATCCGAACGCATTTGTCACATTGGCAAAATGTGGGGAATACGACCGTGTTCGTCACACACATGTGAAAAATGCGTTCTGTGAATATTGCGGTCTCTCAGTGCTGTCTTCAACCAGGCGAAGGGCACATGGCTTAGCTTGCTTTTGCAAACCAGTGCCTGGAGCATGTTACTCTTTTCATCTAAGGTACAGATATAAACATCCCTGTATGAGTTTGGCAAAAAATTAGGCCTTAAATCAGGGATATTTTGGCCAAAATTTAGGGCTATTTTGGCAAAGTTTTAGGGCTAACATTAGGAATTTAAGATTTTTTTCTATCCCAATATATGCCCAAACATGCTTTATTCGTCCTTTAGAAAGTTTGATAAATACTTACCGATAGAGTCACATTATACATGAATGGCTATTAATAAAATGGCTGAAAGATATGTGCTAGGAAGTTAAGAAAGGGGGGTCTGGGGCGCAACGCCCCCCAGAAGCTAAAGCAATTTCCCAATTTCAATGGCAATTTTAAGACTGGAAACAAGAGAAAAACTAGGAATGATGGTAAAAATAAGGGTTTTTATATTGGGACTTTTGCCTTTTAGAGTGTTTATTTTGCCATAATGGTTTTGTCTCCCATAAGCTAGTGACTCTTTTGCAATTCAGTTTTAGTGGAAACATTTACTTAGTAATGAGGCAGATCAATGATACATGTATGTGAATGTTGTATAGGATTTTTTTGTAAATGTATGCACACGCGGGCCTGCTGGTGTAAACCAATTGTAGATAATATTAAAATATAACTATAAATATGGGGGTCTGGGGGGCGCAGCCCCCAGAAGCCAGAGAGATTATAAAAACTCAATTCCAATGGAATTATCTGAGAACTATATTTTTTTTCTTTGAAACTTTGGGTGGAGACAGGTTATTTTTTTCTCTTACTTTTGAAGCCAGATTATTTTTTTGAACCCCCTTATGAGCCAGGTTATTTTTTTCTTGCATATCCAAAGACAGGGAATTTTTTTGATAAATATACCAGGCCCCCCCCTCCCCCCCCCCCCCCCCCCCCCCCCCCCTCCATCGAGAGTTTTATTCTAACTGAAAATAGTAAATCCTTTTTTCTTTTTCTTATACCTGCGCACATTCCCAGTTTTATATCAAACTGCGCATGTCTAGGATAGCTTGCGCACACGCGTAGTCTTGTCAGGGCCACTTGGACTGAACATGCGTAAGCAGAATGCGCATACGCCTGAATACAGTCACTTACATGAGATTGTCAAACTCTAAAACTTCGAGCACTGACTTACACAATAATGTTTAAAATACAGCAAATATTTTTCTTCTGAGCGAAATTCGTACCGCCTACTATTACATTCAGATTGATTGACATCTTCGACAGCAATAGCTGGACAGAATATAGGACTTCCCCTCTCACCAAACCTTCCAATGATCACGAACAAAAATAAGAGCGGTCGGTTCAAACAGCTTCCGACCGCAATCTAATCTCTTTGAAATCGATGCCGCTTGTCAAATTTTGACAATCAAACCGCTATAGATTTGTGAATGAGCTTAGGTGAAAAAGTCAATAGATTTCGGAATTAGTAGTACATGCGTCGTAGCTTTGCACTTAAGGTTCTGCAGTACACTTCGGCCATTTTGGAAAAGATTGCTGCATAAAATCACATCTAATCACAGCCCAGATAAAGCAAAAATTTGAAATAAAAACGGTTCTCCTAGATATAATGAAACTGTATCTCTAAATGTACAGAATGCTATTGTAAAAGTTACCTTTGAAGAGTTCTAATTGTTTTCGTTTTTTTCTCACACAGTCAAAATTTGTCTAAGTCCATTTTATACAAGAAAGTGTTGATATTATCCCCATGATGTCACATGATATTATTCAAGCATTACTGAGTTTGTCCTCCTGAACACACTGTTCACCCAGATGCAACAAGTTGGTGCCAATGCCAAAAAACATGCTCATATAAGTTTATGGGAAAATGCACTTTTTGAAGTGCATGCTACTATTATTTGTCTGTGTATTGTTACAGAAGAGCTAGGAATTTGCCATCAGTGCTGAAGGCAGCAAGTTCCAGCAGCTAAGCCTGGGCAAGTAATTGAAACTGTGGGGGCTTCGAGCCTAATGTGAAAGCCATATATCAGTTATGAATCATTCTTTCTATTCTGTAATGTTAAGTGCTTATTTTGTACAGTCTTCCATAACAATGTTCTGTATCATCAATTCAATATAATTATTAAAACGTCCATCTCTGTGATTTACTTGTCTTTTAAAAATCATGTTATAACAAGTGATAAACAGCCTAGACTTCTCATTTGCTTCTTACTTGGAGCTCTTTACTCCATTTGTTTGGCTGGGCACTCCTTTTTTCAGAGAATAGTCCACTCTTGATATCTGAAAGTCAAAGTTCATCTCAAACTACTGGTAGGTCAAAGTAATTTTCTGATTCTGGTAAATTTATTTTGAGATACCAGTAGTTTGAAATAACAGGAGATGAAATATGTCCAAAACATATTCTTTGATTTAAGAGGGTACTTTGAAATATCAGTGTTTGAGATAACAAGAGTTAACTTAACTATATCCTAAAAACTGCATTATCGTAAAAACTGCATTATGGGACATCTACGTTTTCTCAAGATATCTGTAAGTGACTCTTATTTCAACATCCTACTGAAAACCCGGGAGGGATTTTCTTTCTGTTCACAGGGGCCGAAAATGCCGAGCCCTATTGTCGATGGAAATATCATTAAAATCATGCAGAATTGACAATGTTTAAAAAACCCAAGGTTTGGGAAAAAGGCAACATTCTCAAAATACTTGGAAAAGCACTGGCATATACATGTACTACTTAAATCAATATAAAAGCTTAATCTTGTCATGCATTTTGCAAATTTAAAGCCTATTGTATTTCTTCCAATAAATGTCCCCTCTCTAACAAACACTCCTTCCCTTAATTTTCTGTAAAGATTGACAAAATAACAAAGGGATTGGCTCCAGACCACCATTTTTTATTCATTGACATATTTTTGTCTAAAGAGTTTCACATATTGACCCTAGGACTAGCACTGCCCCTGGAATTTATTAAGACACATACAGTACTTTCTCAGTAAGGTGCCATTATGGATAGCTAATTATGGAAGTTCTTTGGGTGTTTGTTTTTCGTATAAAATTGTATAAAAGATTTATCACCTAATGCAGTGAGAATAAAAAAAATCTGATGGATGAGCTTCTGGAATCAAAGAATGAAATTAGCAGACTCTGTTCATGTGCAGTTGTTTAAATTTGCAACTTTACTGCCCATATACCCCTGCCCAGAAAGATTGGATAGAAAAAAATGAATTGGATGAAAAAGTCAGCTACAAACAATCTCCATAAAGCACCTACTGCAAGAACAGCAGGGCTTTGTCCCAACATTGGCCAGTATCAGCAGTACTCCCCAGTGCTAAAGGCTGTCTTGGCATCTTCGCCCTCCAATTTATCTCCAATTGTTAGAATTTATACTATATTTGTGACATGAAATTAAAACTGCCCATATAATGAATGTTTTCATATATTCTCCCCTATTTCAATAATTATTGTTCTGTGTACAACTGGATATCTGGAGTGTTTGACGGCTATGCTGTGATACATATATTTGCTTGTAGACATTTAAAGCCTTGCGTTTGTGATATTGAGTCAGAAACTTGATTCATGAAAAATCTCATGCTATAATTTAGATACAGAGTTTAAAAAATAAATTTCACAAACATGTGGCTGAAACAGAATATGTTAGTATCATGCATCTAAATCCATTTGATAAGACAATTATAGATTTTTTGGATTGTTTTTGAAGAGAATCCCCCCCGCCCCCCCCCTTTTCCCTCCCCCATTCAAATAGTGATATCACTCATTCAATGTCACATCAACGTATAAATTTAAACAGTCAGAGAAGGGCTGCAACAGGCAGAATTATGCAGCCATTAAAACCATGGTAATACCATTTTAGCTACCTATACAAAGTGGCTGTTGACCGAGAAAACAGTAGCAACAAGAAAAACTATAACATGAAATGTCATGTTATATTGGGCGTTTGATTTTACTTCTCAGTTTATGCAGGTTTATAGAAGTAAATGTCGCAATGATTGTTGAAATGAAACTTGAATCTCATTGCAGACTGATGAGGCTTCTTCCGTGTTGTTTTCGACCCCAACAAATTATCTTACTTCGATATAGCCACGCAAAAAACTTTAGTTTTTGGATGTATTAATTTTGTTAAAAATGACCACAGTAACATACCTTTGATCAGAAGATTTGTAAGCTAGTGCAGAATATTAGGCTAACACAATTTTTGACTTAAGACTTGCATTTTAAGAAAAATAAATAAATAAATAAATAAAACTGAGTAACCTTTTGTTCATTTTCTCTATTTTCTCTATATACTAATATTAAAAAATGATGCATGGTCATGTAAATCAGAACAATATTGACCGCGTTTAATGTAGACTAAAAGATATGCAAAAAGACCTTAGTGCAGCTAAATTGAACTATATGGACCTAACACCTTTAATTCAAAATAAAAATGCAAGGAAGGCAATAAAAATCGAAAAGTATCGATGTCCTACGATAGCCCAATTACCTCTCTTATTTCACAATTCTGAATTTCGAATTCTGAATTCCAAAATTCGTAGTACAAACTGAGTGATAAATTAAGATGAATGAGATTTATGTTAGTTGAAATGCAAATAACAATTGGTTTTAGGCCCGATTTCACGTCACAGTTATAACTCGTATTAGCCAGTCCGTGGTCTATTTTACCGTAAGGCGCAATTTAAAATTTTGGTGTTCCGAATGCTAATCCATGTACTAAGTTTAACGTGAAATCGGGCCTTAGTATATAAAAATCTGAATTAAATAATTTCACTAGAAAAAACAATGAACTATGTGAATATGCTGATCATTGTCGCGTGCAAAGGGACCTTCTATATCTAGTATAGGTATATAAGATATCATATAAGAATCTTATATACTATATAAGATATCTAGTATAGGTATATAAGATATCTTATTTGACTTTTCCATAAGACGCAACACAAAATATGTTATCTGATATAGCATTTAAGATGTCTTGTATCACATATAAGATATCCTGTTTTGTAAATCAGATATCGATATCAGATATGCTATCTTATATAGGATGTGAGATATCTTATTTAAATATATAACATATCTGATATATCAGATATCTGATTTATTATATAAGATATCTTACATGCTATATAAGATATCTAATATATAAGATATCTGATATATTATATAAGATATCTTATATGAAAAATTAAATAAGATGATAACTCATATCCTATATAAGATATCTTATTTTCTATATAAGATATATCCTGTATCAGATATCTTATAGAGGATATAAGATTTCTTATATGTTATATATCTTATATGTTATATTAGATATCTTAACTGGCATATTAGATATCTAATTTACTATATAAGATATCTACTATGCATTATGATTAGTAAAATGGCTTGCATAGATATCACTATACAGATTTGGATATATATCAAAAGGTAAAGTGGATATGATTTTTCGATATCACAAACTCGATTTTTGTTTGATATCACTTATTTGATTTGGCGATATCAGTAATCTGAGTTTGTGATATCACTAATTCGTACAAAATCGAATTTGTGATATCACAATGTCGATTTTGTGATACCACTATTTCAAGTATGTGATATCACATGTGGTATCACATTATTTTCTGATTTCACTAACTATTATGTGCTATCACTGACTCACCTGCGTGTCATAAACCATGTGTTATATTATGTTTACTAAATCGATTTAGTGAAATCACAAAATCGTTTTTGTAATATCGATTTCTTGATATCACTAGTTAGGAACGAATTACTGATCACAAACTCGATAGATATAGTGATATCATAAAATCGATTAAGTGATATCACAAAATCGAATGTGACATCACTAAATAGATGTTGTGATATACAAAATCGAATTAGTGATATCACAAAGTAGCTGTGATCTCGTGTCATCACAAAATCAATTTTGTGATATCACTTATTCTATTTTGTGGTATCACTAATTGGATTTTGTGATATCACTCAATCGTACATATTTTGTGATATCACTTTTTCGATTTTATGGTATCTAGAAACATGTCAGTGAACACCAGTCTGATTTTTACCGGCTTAAATACTTTCACTGCACTACCTAGAACCTTTTGGTTGAACATTTGTCTAATACCTACACACTCAGACACATTCATCTCACCACCTGGAAACACATCGATGAAAACCAGTCAAATAACTATACCGCACTCCCTCTAAACATGTCAATTAATAATTAATAAAAGTCTGATACGTACTTGCTCAGATACACTAACCGCACTGCTAGCCGCAATGCCTACAAACATTTCGAAGAACACTTGTCTGATAGCAGCCTGCTCAAACACAATCACCCCACTACCTAGAAACACATTGATGAACACCAGTCTGATTCCTACTTGGTTAGACATGATCACTTTACTACCAAGAAAAATTTTGATGTACACCGGTCTGAATTTTACCTCTTTAGACAATTCATTGCACTACTTAAAAACATGTCAATGACTGGTGTTCATCAACATGTTTCTAGGTAGTACACTGAGTTTGCCAAAGCCGGTAGGAATCAGTCAATTAATATATGTCTGATACGTACCTGCTCAGATACACCCACCGCACTTCCTTGAAACATTTTGAAGAACACTTGTCCGATACCGACCTGCTCCAACGCAATCACTCCGCTATCTTAAAACATGTCGAAGAAGAATGGTTTGATTCCTACTTGCTTAGACATGATCACTTCACACCAGTTTTATTTTACCTCTTTAGACAATTCACTGCACTACTTAGAAACATGTCGATGACTGGTGTTCATCAACATGTTACTAGGTAGTGCGCTGAGTTTGTCAAAGCAGGTAGGAATCTGTCAATTAATATATGTCTGATATGTACTTGCTCAGATACACTCACCGCACTACCTAGAAACATTCTGAAGAACACTTATCTGATCCTGACATGCTCGGACACAATCAGCCCACTACCTAGAAACATGTCAATGAACACCGGTCTGATTCCTACCTGCTTATACACAATCACCGCATTACCTAGAAACATGTCGATGAACACCAGTCTAATTTTACCCTCTTTAGACAATTCACTGCACTACCTCAAAATATGTCGATGACTGGTGTTCATCGACATGTTTCTAGGTAATGCGGTGAATTTGTCTAAGCAGGTAGGAAACAGACCGATGTTCATCAACATGTTTTAAGGTAGGATGGTGAAGTTATTAGACCGGTGTTCATCAGATTGTTTCTAAGTAGTGGGGTCAGTGTGTCTGAGAAGATAGGTTTCAGACAAGTGTTCATCCAAATAGTTCTAGTTAATGCAGTGAGTGTGTCAAAGCAGTTAAGATAAGGAATCAGACCGGTGTTCATTGACATGTTTCTAGGTAGTGCGGTGAGTGTGTCTGAGCAGACCGGTATTCATCGATAAGTTTCTGGGTAATACAGGATGCATCTCTAAGCAGGTAGGAATCAGACCGGTGTTCATAGGTGTTATGCCGGTGTTAAGTGAGTCTGTCTCTGAACTCACCAATATACCCCAAAACAACTCTTTCAACATCAGGATGAGTCAAAAGTGTAGCTAGTTTGGCCAGATGAGACCTTTATATAATATTTACCTTGTACCCCATCCTGTTAATAATGAAGTTTTGAACCAAGTGTGGATGGATTGCAACTTAATAGTTTCATACTGAAAGAGCTTTTACTCTTGTTTCAAACGGTACAATATAGTAACTATGCCTGTAAATATGAATACAAATTAGGTATACTTTTCTAATAATATATTAAACAAAAGAAAAACTAATGTAACTGTCTGGATTATCCTCGAAGGACTTAGCTCAAACCACCGTATTGGTGACATTTACTTCCGCTTACACTGACAAAGCCTTGCGTTTCGTTTTTTTAGGCTGAGAAATCTGTTTGAATTTCAATAAATTCACGAACTAAACATTAAAGTTAAAGCCAGTGAGAATCATGAGTGTACAGTCTTATGTATCGGATTTTGTATTCAGATTCGTTCTTGGTGATCTCTCGATGAAATCTAAATGAATATGGGTCGAAACGTCCTGAGACGAATCGTCCCGGGTTTTTGGCCTGTTTGGGACGAAATGTCCTGGGACGAAACGTCCCTGGCGCGAAACGTCCCGATACGGTCTCGAATATCTAGGTCACGGCTTAAATTTTGTTATGCGAGCTCAAATTCAACGATTAAATTCATCTTTCATGGACTGAATTATTATTTTTAATCATTAATAATTTAGCGGTATCAAAGTCGATTGAATATTGAGATAACGTTGTTCAAATCTCGTAACGATGTTCACTAGGAAAATACGGAGATATTTCATCAGCTAGGTGGTCGACCGAAGTACTCTTCCAATCGGAATACACATACGCTCAAATAATCATCGTTTACTTTCCTTCCACTGTGCATATTAGTCTCGAAATATCTGTTATCGTCTTTTATATAAATTTATGTATTACATGGAGATACTCAGGTCTTAAACTTCTTATATACGTTGACAAAATACCTAACTACTTTGTACATAATCATTCCGCGATGTAAACCGGCCAGAAGAAATATTGGTTCCAAGTCTACTTACTTTTAAATAAAGAGGGGAACCTATCATTAACTGGGTCAATATTGACGTAACAACTCGTAACGTCGATTTCTGAATTCAATGGGACTCATTAACTACTTGTTAGACTAACTCTATAATAGAACTTCTAGGCTTAGAAACTATACATGACTTCTGTTTTTCTTAACTTCTACGCCCAGAAAATTACCAGTAACGATGAACGATACTATTGTTAGTGGCTGTCGACCGAGCTGAAAGTGCCGTTGATTATCTCCACACTGGTCTGGCATTCAACACAGGCAACGAAGACAACGTACAAGGAACCTGCTTGTTCTGCTCATCAGGATAAGTTTGTTTCAGAAGTATAGTCTCACGGACCATCCGACCCCTAGTCCAGCTCCGGACCGAAATTATTTCAGAAACAAAGTTTCTAATTTAGGTCCAGCACCTGTAAGTCTTCCTCAGTGTGGGTATTTCAGATGCCGATAAAATCATTTTGGCACATTGTAAACTGTGCATTAATCAATATATTATGTTTTCTTTTTGATAAATAACAGCCTTTTTCTTCTTCTGACCTTCCCAATGTGTCTTATTTAATATTTACTGGCGATTTTTCCTTCGTAGCTGTGAGAATGTTTACGAAGACCGCTTTGTTTGCTTGGGATTTTCCCAGTTACCGGATGACGTCATTGGGTGATAAAAATGGCAAGGATATAAAACCCAGTACCTTAGGAGATATGAGTGTCGCAATTACATTGTTTGCAATACCTATATATGCATTTATTTTATGCCTGGTGTCCAAATTTCATTTAAGCACGCGTCAGTGTGCTTCTGTGACAAGGCTGAGCACTTTTTTAGATTTAACTAAGGACCGCAATAAAATCAACCATTATGAATATTCAATTACCATGCGGACACCGAATGTCCGAACACAATTTCACTTTTAATAAATGTTCGCGCACACAAGAAACAAAGGGAATGCTGTTTAATTAAGCTATCAATTTTATAAAAGATCTAGTCCATGTCAAAACGTAACATTGGTAAAAAAAGTAAACCTAAACACTTCACAACATATGAAACAACTTTTGTGTGTTTGAAGTCGCCGACAGACCTGTATACTTTCAACTATCATGAGAGAGGACGCTATTAAAAGAAATCACGTGCTGTTATGCTTAAACACATTGCAAAAAGTCTTCAGACAAATGCTGTAATCAGACTGCAAAAGAACGATCACAATATTTTATATCCGCGCGACTTACGTAATAAGAATCTTTTAAGATCTCAAGCGTTAACAGCGATATTTTCAAACTGCGAGGACGTTTTCTTAAGATGTTGCGATCGGAGCCGTGATTATGTACAAATGCGGTACTTCTTTGAAATTCTTAAAACTATCTGTATGATTTTAAAATTAGCTGCATATAAAACTAGAGCATGTGAGCAGGGGCTCACGTATACCCCCGGCCAGTGCCACCGCCTAAAAAACACATTTAATACAAGCAAATGTTATCTAGCAGACAGACAAATGGACAATCTATTACAAATCCAGTGAAAGGCCTAAAGACAAATACCAAAAGGTTTCATTAAAATAAATGCAAATTATGTAGTCAAAAGAGTACACATATTTAACATAAAATTTCAACATAAGTTACATAAACTTCTTTGTCTGTGACCTTGGCCTAAAGTCAACAGCAGCATCCAAATGATGTTAACATAGACATAATTCTAATAACATAGTAATCTGATAAACCTTTGACATAAATTTCCCATTTATTACACTGGAGTGAGAGATGGGAAAAAGAAAAAGAAAGAAAAAGAAGACCAAAAGAAACCTTAGCATCTTGATTTTCTTTCCCACAATATATTTGGCCCTTCTCAAGATGTATACAAAATTTGAAGACAGTGGCTCTCATAGAAACAGAGAAATCTGTGACCAAAAATAGTTTGAGAGAAAGAAAAATGGGAGAACAAAGGGAATGATAAGCAGGAAGAGGCTGATTTTCTTACACAGTACAACTTGTCATACCCAACGTTTGAACCAAATTTCAAAATCCTAGCTGAAGTGGTTCCTGAGAAATCTTTGACAGAAATTTAATTGGAAAGAAAGAAAAATGGACAAACAAAGGGACTGATAAGAGCAGAAGGCTGCTGCTCTCTTACATGATACAAATATTCATACCCAATGTTTGTACTAAATATCAAAATTCTAGCTGATGCAGTTGCTGAGAAATCTTTGACAGAAATTTAATTGGAGAGAAAGAAAAAATGGACAAACAAAGGGAATGATAAACAGCAGAAGGCTGATTGTCTTTTACACGGTACAACTAGTCATACCCAATGTTTGTACCAAATTTCAAAATCCTAGCTAATGTGGTTCCTGAGAAATCTGTGACAGAAATTTAATTGGAGAGAAAGAAAAATTGGACAAACAAAGGGAATGATAAGCAGGAGAAGCCTGATTGTCTCTTACACAGTACAACTAGTCATACCCAACGTTTGTACCGAATTTCAAAATCCTAGCTTATGTGGTTCCTGAGAAATCTGTGACAGAAATTTAATTGAAGAGAAAGAAAAAAATGGACAAACAAAGGGAACGATAAGCGGCAGAAGGCTGATTGTCTCTTACACGGTACAACTAGTCATACCCAACGTTTGTACTTTGTACCAAATTTCATAATCCTAGCTATTGTGGTTCCTGAGAAATCTGTGACAGAAATTTAATTGGAGAGAAAGAAAAATGGACAAACAAAGGGATTGATAAGCATGAGAAGGCTGATTGTCTCTTACACGGTACAACTAGTCATACTCAACGTTTGTACCAAATTTCAAAATCCTAGCTATTGTGGTTCCTGAGAAATCTGTGACGGAAAAAATGTTAACATACACACACACACACACACACACATACACACACACACACACACACACACACACATTAACGGAAAAACCCAAAACTATATACCCCCTATATACTTCGTATACCGGGGGTATAACTATAATATTTCTTGGGACTTTGCAAAGGACAGGACCTACTATAGAACCAATATTTTACTGGTCTGGGCCTGCAGTTAGACGTGTTTTGCTATGGCGCGATTTGTTCTCGTCTGCGTATATTTCACATTATTTCAACAATTGAAACTATGGAACATAAAACTTCGCCGAAGCCACTGACTTTCTTCGAATCTGTTTCAAATACCGATGACGGACAAGGCAATACTACTGTTAGCGAGCTGGTAATAAAAATCTTATAATTTCTTGGTTCATTGAAATTAATATAAAAACATTTAATACGTCGTAACAGTTCTGAAAGTTTGGGTAAGTAGGTATATGTGGCAGAAAATAACCTCGACATCATCACATTCTTTTGGCAACGTAAATGTCCTTGCTAGTTTTCTCTTTGATCGATACGTCGGAGCATACCATTTCCTATGTACTGTTATTCTACGCAAAAAAAAAAAAAAAAAAAACAACTAGAAATATAGTCAGGCAGACGTAAGGCGTAACTGGGAGAGCAGATATCAAACAACCGACCCCCCCCCCTCTCCGCCACACACACACACACAAAGAAAGAAAAGAAGAATGTACAAAATAAACAAACAAAACAAAAATCACAGTCAGGAAGGCGTAAAGCGTATCGGGGGGGAGGGGGGGGGGTAGGGGTGGAAGACAGAAAATATCTAAGAACCGCCGATTGTAAGGATATGACACTTCCTAGGATATGACACTTCCTTACTTTCTTCCCCCCCCCCCCCCCGCCCCCTCCCCTCCGATGTAATTTGTAATTAAAAAGCGTTTCTGCAGTGGAGCTATAAAATTAAGTTTTCCGACCACTCGGACAGGGGATGCTCATTTTGATACAAACAGCACTGGAAACCGGAATAACAACACACGTTTCATGTTTAACAAGATTCAAAGATGTCTGTAAGGCGCAAACAGTCGTCGTATAAATATTCTGTTATCGTTTTAAACCCAGAACTTAGTCGCTTAACTTGGGTTGTCTGGAGTACGCCTGTCTTTGCAATTCTGGTACAGGATTTTATTATTTAACAGATGGCGTCATCACGTGACCTCCACGAGCTCATTTACATATCCTGTCAACATGTCCGTTGAAACGCAATTTCTTTTCACCCCTCTTGAGGAAAATGCTTCAATGCCAGCCCAATGTCTCTTAGAAAAGGTAAAACTGGTGGCAGTCATGATCCAAAATGGCCAAAGAACACAACCGCTAATGTTTTTCCTAAGTGATTCAAAAATAATGATTTTATCAGTGTATAGAAATTCCCCGGTAGCATTTACCGGCAAAAACCCAGCAGTAGCGGAATAGGTGAGGCCTGGGCCGTGAAAATTGAAACTTGTTTCTGTGCATTTTCCGGCCCAGAGCTGGGCTAATCCGACAGCCTACTCTTGAAATAGGACTCAAAAGTTTTACTGAATTGATATGCATATTCAAGAAATGCTTAAAAACAATTTTTGGGCTACAACGACCAGACATGCAACGAATTGGTGAAAAACCTTATTCAAGCACTGCATTTATACTAGACGGAATTTCTTCGAAAATCTGGTCTGACTAAGAGGTATAACAAACTGCCGGGTCCGTAAGAATGATAGTTTGAAATTAATGTAAGAAGTATGCGAAAACAATCGTGTTTTATAGTACGTTGCCTCGTTGCCTGTGTTGAATGCCAGACCAGCGTGATCTCTGTCAACAGCCACTTTTGCATGTATGGCTAATGAATGTTTCGGTCGACAGTGCAGGTAGGAAAATTTGTATTACCAACTTTTAAATGTGGAATATTCAACCTGCATATCAAAGATATTTTTCAGGGTCATTCCACAACATATGTCTAAAAAAACACACAACCAAATCCACATACCCACCCACACAGCAAATTTTTGACAGAGACGTGATCATGTGACTGACATATGTGGTCAGAAGAAACAATGCTGTTTGCTGTCATGGATGCTTAATAAAAATATTTGTGTCTGTACATTTTCTGAACTTAAACCGGTTGTTTATTGTTTGTAAGTGAATGTACGCGGTATTCAGCGAGTGTTTTGATAAGGGATGTCTTTAATTATCACATTTCAAAGTAGGCCGCCGGTGTCCAATTGTGACAAGTTCAGATTCAATAAACAAACTGTGTTGGCGGTGCAGCTAATTTACACGTCAAACAAAACTCGATTATTACAATTAATTGCTATTAATATATTTTTCCCTTCAGTCGAAGTTATTCAGAGAAACAGTCCGGTTCTGGACCGAGTAATTAAATAAATTTAAGTAATTAAATACGGACCGAATAATTACATAAAATTAACTAATTGAATACCTCTTTTTTTTTCGCGAGACAGGCGATTATGACAATATTCGCAAAGGTTTCATCGGTTGCTATTTATTCGAAGCCTTCCAAAGTATACTTCAGGCATTTTCAGCGGTTAATTTTCAGCAAAATTCCATATTAGACCACTGTCTGTCGCTATCTTTTGCCAACCAATGTTCCCACGTGATCATCCGATGACGTCACTCCGGGGATTCCCGTTTTCTCCTATATGGATGACTAAGGGAGAACCCAAGAAATCTTTCCAAACATGTCGGTGTTGCAGTGGAAAAACTCTATACATCACAGACTTGCCTGAAACATGCAACTTTTTAATGTAAGCCTAAGCAGGGTATATGTCAACACTTGCTGGTATAAAATGGACTTAGACAAATTTTGACCATGTGAGAGAAAAACGAAAAAAAATGAGAACTCTTCAAAGGTACCTTTTACAATAGCACTCTGTACATTTAGAGAATCTAGGGGAAAGAACCGCTTTTATTTCAAACATTTGCTTTATTTGGGCTGTGATTAGATATGATTTTATGCAGAAATATGGTCCAAAATGGCCGAAGTGTACTGCGGAACCTTAAACTAGGTACCGTGAGGTTGACTTCGACTTCCGGTTGACTCCTCTGTTCAGATTGCATCCTGTTTGCGCAAGCCGTAAGGTTCAACGATTGCGTATATATATTTATGTGTGCGTGTCGCAGGGTAGAGGTTGGAGTGGTAGAATAATCGAGGGAATAGTTTGTTGAAAAGAAGTAGGGGTTTGGCGGGGGGGGGGGGGGTGTGTCTAGAGACTAGGTTGGCGGTTTGAGTGGTAGATTGAATAAGGAGGTGTGGGTTTGGGAAAGGGTCATGTCGAAGGGTGGGAGTCGCGATGGTAGACTAATTGAGGGGTGGGGGTTGTAGGTAGTGTGGGGGAGATTATTTCATTATTTCTTTAGAGTGGGGGTGGGGTCAGAAGGAGGAATAGACTGATTAAGGGGAGCTGTAATAAGTTTTAGAGGTAAACGATTTGGTCCTTTTGACCTTGTTTTTAACGTAACATTGGTTATAAATGTTTTGGAACTTCAGAACTTTATTACATACTGCGGAAAGCTGTAATATTTGCGTTAAAATAACGTCAGTGAACATCATTACGTCGCACTGACGCAGATATGACGTCGTTTAGACGTTGTTTGCCGGTGGCGATACTATGCTGAAACACTGAAAAACCTTGTCCAGAGTGAATTTATGCGGTGTAATCATTTTCGAATTGAGACAAAATTATTCGGATGACAAGCTTCTTGTCACGCTTACTGATTTCGCACGCGCAGAGCATGTGTTAGAATACTAACCCCACCCGAACACGAAACTATTTATAGCTACCACTTTATGTGGTATTAAAAGGCGTTTCCAACCTGTCCGATGGACTTAGTCTCAGATTGAAAATCTGTAATTTGCAGTTTTGTGCAGGTTAGCCCAGCATCCTACGAAAGGCAGAGTTACAGGACACAGTGATAAGAAATCGGCGGAAGTCTAGCATTATCACTATGCACAGTCTTACCTCGATTGATTAGATAATAAAAGTATGAGCAGCGAAAAACCCAGTTTCAGAATTAATGAACGGAGTTTAAGTAACAAACTGCACCTCATTGCTGCGCGTGCACAGAAGTAAATTCTTTATTTCGCAGTAGTCCACAATGCAGGAATCTTGAATAAGACTTGAAATGTCCAATATCTTGTTCTCAGGCTTTGCATGCGATGGAGGGATGACTTGCGATTTTACGTCCTTTTTAACAGTATTTCAGTCATATCAGGACAATGGGTGAGTGACAATGAACGGTTGTGTGCAATGGAACCCCACTTACGATTGAAATGATTCCGCTTAAAGCGGGACTCGAACCCTTGACCGCTAGAGAAACAGGCCAGCGCTTTACATACTGAGCTACCGGGTCTCCTTTTACTTGCAAGATATAAATTCTTCAGATTGTTAGATTATCTCCCTGTGAATTGAAACTACTGATTTCTGTTCCAGTAGTTTTTAAGTTTCAAGAATACAATAATATAGCTAAGACTGGGATATAAATTTCACCAGACTCCTAGATCTTATCAAATTATCACTATCAAAACAACATATAGGTTAACAATCAACCGTCTAGAATTTCCGGAGGGACGTAAACAATTATCAGCTAGGCGAAAAAGACCTGTTTTTATACAGATTATCCACTTTTCTGTGCCGCTTTTGGTTGTAATGTACAGATTTATGGTGGAAGCATACTTCAGTCTACTTATACAAATTATTTGAAAAGATAGAAAAAAAATCAGAAAATAGTCATAATTGCAGACTTAGTCTCTTTAAGGTAGACGGATACTGAATGAAAATATTGGTGGGGCATTCATTTCATTTTACCAGCTGAATAACCCAAAGGGATATAAAACATTTGGATAAGAAAAAAAATATCGTTTTGTTTTCCTAAAAAACAAACTTTTGTATGTATACATACTTTTTTACACATTTTCCATTAAAATTCATGTCTCTGGCACATGGATGCACTTTCATTTCTGCAAATCATATAATCTGTAATATAGGATATTTGAAACAAACTGGTAAGAAAAAATGCAATTATGTTGATAAAAAGTATATTTTTACATTTTAAAAAAAGATGCAAGAAAATTGAAATTCATGAAAAACGTCATGAAAAATATATTCAATCGATAGGGCATGCTTATGCTTATTGTTTTAGTAGAACTTACATCATATGATACAGAATAAAACACAAAAAACAAGCATTTCACCGTGTCGTTTCCTAGAAAAACAATGTTTAAGTTAAAAAATATCCCCCAAAAAGACTGCCCAAATTCTGCACCTGCAGCAAGCACAGTCGGTCCTTGCCCTGTTATTTGTTTTCCTGTTGTTCCGGGTCTACCATAGAGTAATGCCTCAAAAATGCGCAGATGGAATTGAAATTGTAAAGACCTTGATCATTCTGGTTCCTAAGGAACAGTCTGATCTCGGTTTCCACTGTTTGTATATACGTATCTGCCCGAAAAGTTAGGATCTTTATGGTAGACATTGTAAGTGTGTATATACTCAATAGTTGATCGATTTCACCATGAACAATAACTCTGTTATGTGTTTCAACTAGTCAATACAGAGTTATTCTGTATCTGAAGACCTTAATTTATATGTTCTAAAATGCCTTGTTTTCTTTTTAACTTATTAACCTATAATAAGGCTCTTTCTAATACACCGGCCAATCGAAACGCCGGAAAAATGGTATGAACGCCGGATATGCGGCATTTTCACGCCGAATTGTGGTCTTTTTGTCAGAATCGCCGCCATTTAATTTGACAGCGGGTTACAAAAGTCGGATGAATTAATAGTTAAAAACGGTAAGTGAGTATAACGAATTAGCCTATCTGGATCTACATAGATTTCACCAACTGTCGAGACTTCATTTAGTTTAGAAACTACGTTTGTTTGTCGTAACATTCAAAGTGATTTTTGCCTTATATGTTCGGCCATTCGCTTAGACCTTATTCACGTCCTCGAGTTTCGTACTTTTTTAATTTTCATTGAAAAGGGTCACAATGAGTTGGCTAAAGTAGAATTTTAAACATCCTCATACCATTATCGGGAAACCGAGTGATGCATTTTCCACCGAGGAAACCGAACTGGAAGCATAGTCTTTAAAAGTAAAAGTAACGCCGGATAAACTGGTATCAGTTTCTTTGGAAAGTGCTTATTTTTTCTATCAGACAAATAAATAAGTACACAATCAGCATATTTCCAGATGTAAGATGTAGTAGTTTTGACGTTCCTCAGGCCATTTTAGTAGCTGCTGCTCCAAGTCTGTAAACCTGCCTATAAAATTGTGAAAAATGATTGCCAAATCAAAGGTTGTCATTATTACATTTGATGCTATGTTCGATTCTGAATGTTTTTATCAGTAATGCAAGCAAAATGTCTTAACGGTCGTATATAAAACTAAACTTGGTAAGAGAATGACTTCTTTTCTAACAGTCAGCAAATGCAAATTATTCGGTACAAATTTGTTGCCATCTGTGTAAGAATAATTTCCCTTGTAAGTATAAGATAAGGCTTGTATATTTTGCTGTTATACTATTTGAGCTGTACGAGTTGGCCTTTGCGTCACTTTGTTTCTGGAACCCAGAATTAGTAGGCTGCCTAACTGGAGCCCACTGCTTATATGCTGGTATACTTTCATTTTCATTGGAACCCAGCCACGTACACATGATTGCTTTCTCATTCTTATAGATTTATGCATTAATTTACATGTTATTTTGTTATTTGTAAATATATTCAATATTCATATATACATGTATATAACCTAACTGTATGCCTTTTGCAAATCGCAAGGATACGGATTTGTAGTAACGGTTATACAGGTAAGTCGTGTTTGTTTCATTTTCGATTAGACTGCTGTGTCAGGGGTTTCTTGGTGTTGCCTTTTGGCCCAAAGTATTCCCACTAGGCACATGAAAGCGAAGCAATGTTAAATCAACATCGATTCAACGTCATGACGACAGAAGTACCCGAGCAAACAGTGTCGATCAAGATCAAAGCATTAGCCTGATCAGGATGTACACTGTTTTGTTGATGGTAAAATCTAATTTGTTCGAATTTTAGGATACTGAATTTATGTGTCCCACCAGGCACAGAACACTGAAATATTAAAACAACGCTGGGTCAGTCATGACGCCAGTTCCATGTTAATTTAACGTTTTGTGCCCAGTTGGTGTCCCAATATTTAGGTAAATACAGATTAAATAAAATAATTGGTTCCCGGATATTATCCCAATATTTCGGATAAAAGACGTTATGAATAAAGTTTGTTTACTTGAGTTTTTTTCCTTCATACATAATATATATGCATTCGTGAATGGATATATTTCACCCTAGCAGAACACATCGTTGAACATGATCAGCACTGATTAAACGTTGATTCAACGTCACCACATTGATTGGTTTCTGTTCAGTGGGACTTTTGTCGAATAGTATCAGTTGGAGGTGCCGTGGATAGCATCCGTGACCCATTTGGCTTTGTCATTAGATGCCTTGTCACGAAACAATAGGTCTTCCAACATATGCACATCTGTATTTTCAGAGTCAGGTCGTTTTGGACAATGGGTTAACACCTTTGATTTAAAATTCCTCCGAACTATGATTCAATTCTGTTTTTCTCTAGCCTTTGCGCCCCGTCTTTACTTAGTAACCCTATTGAGCCTATTGAGCCGATATGATAAAAGCCCGTAAATCCTCAAATAATTCATCCATCAGTTCATCCATCCATCAGCACAGATCAATCTTCGCCTCTCACTAGGATTCGTAGATTTTTCATGCGAGCAGGGATGAGTGACCAGACTATAAAGATGTGCTGATTGTATACACATTTATTTGTATAATGGAAAAAATAAACAGTTTCAAAAGAAACTGATACCAGTTTATCCGGCGTTACTTTCAATTTTTGTGACTGTGCCTCCAGATCGGTTTCCTCGGTGGAAAATGCATCACTCGGTTCCCGATAATGGAATGAGGATGTTTAAAATTCTACTTTAGCCAACTCTTTGTGACCCTTTTCAATGAAAATTAAAAAAGTACGAATCTTGAGGACGTGAATAAGGTCTAAGCGAAAGGCCAAACATATAAAATAAAAATCACTTTGAATGTTACGACAAACAAACGTATTTTCTAAACTAAATGAAGTCTCGACAATTAGTAAAATCTATGTAGATCCAGATAGGCTAATTCGTCATACTCACTTACCGTTTTTAACTATTAATTCATCCGACTTTTGTAAACCGCTGTCAAATTTAATGGCGGCGATTCTGACAAAAAGACCACAATTCGGCGTGAAAATACCGCATATCCGGCGGTCGTACCACTTTTCCGGCGTTTCGATTGGACGGGGTGTAATAGTGCTATACTCCGCCATTCCGAAATACATGTTACCAAGATACTAGTAATTTGATTTGTTGCTTGTTTTGGAGACGGGCCCGGAAGACGAATATTAATATTAGTATTTCAGTCTATACCGAGTCGTCTCCCAGAGAAAAAAAAAGAGATGACAGGGGAGAGAAAACTATCTTAACAAGCCCCAATCGCACCTACTGCAAGCACAGTAGGCCCTTGCCATATTTTGGACGCCCCGGTACTGAAAGTTTCCCAGCAGCATCGCCCGACCACAACTAATAAAGACATAATATCTTATAAACTGTATGTTGACTCTACCAAATTAGAAGTTTTCAGATACAAAAAAGAGAAACATTCAAATACTTGTATTCATGACATAAGTAAACAATAACTTCACTCACTTGTATTCCTTTGATTTTCCGTGACGAGCAACAGGATCCAAAGGCGCTTAAACAAACTGAGATTCAAAATGGCAGCTTTAAATGTGGCTGGGTAAGATATAAAACTAAATTAAGGAAGTAAATTCGGACGCGTCAGGCGAATGTCTATCATCGTTATTATGTAAGCCATGCTCAGTATTAAAGCCCCTGTAGTCTGATCGGGCTCGTCGCTTTTCAAAAACATACTAGTTATTCTATAATCTATTCATATAGAAAGACGGCCCTAATAAGACAGACAGTAAGACAACACATGCTAATGTGAATAGTTGTTGTCTGCATAGGAGATAAAACATATTTTACGTGTTGCGACTAAGCCTATATTTAGAACATTTTAAACATTAGACCTGCAATTATTAGAAATACTATGGATATGACCTTCAACAGGTTATGCCCAGTGTCCTCTAAAAGGGAGACTTGCAAATAGTGCAGACCCAGATTAGATGCCGCAACATGCGGCATCTGATCAGGGTCTACAAATAGCTGAAAAGGGTCTACACTATTTGCATACAGCAAATGGGTATTTTCCTTAAATAAAACATAACTAAACCTGACACCCCTGGACTGATAAATGGACCTGATCGTGGTATACACTATTTGCATAATTCCATGAATTAGAAATTATAAAAATAAACTAAACCAGACAAACTGACTCATCCAATTTATAAAGATAAAAGAGTCCACCAGGTATAGATTGGTTAAATATCGCGACAAACGTGCACAAGCAAACAGCACTGGGCCGGAAGTTACAAAGAAAAAAGTTTCAATTTTTAGCTCACCTGGCCCGAAGGGCCATAGTGAGCTATTGTCATACCAATGCGTCCAGCGTGCGTCGTGCGTCGTCACGCTATTTGTCCGTCAACACCTAAAAACAAATATACAAACATCTTCTTCTGTAAAACTACTAGTCCCATGGTTCTCAAATTTCACATGGAACATGACCTGATTCCAGGGTCTCAGAATTGTAAAATTGGGTCAGGTTGAAAATCCAAAATGGCCGCCGTTACTAAAAATAGCAAAAACAATAAAATCAACTTCTTCTCCAGAACCGCTGGGTATATTTGTCTGAATTTTGGCATGGAACATCAGTGAAACCTTGATATTCCAATTTGTAAAAACGAAAAAAATCTGTAGCGGAGTTTTGTCACGGTGACCTACTTTCTGTTTACCAGTGTAATTTTGCTCAAATGCCAATGTCAAAAATTGACCTATTTAAACAACTTCAAACAACTTCTTCTCTAAAACTACTGAACCCATGGATCTCAAATTTCACATGGAGCATGACCAGACTGCAGGGTTTCAAAATTGTAAAATTGGGTCAGGTCAAGAATCCAAGATGGCCGCCGTCACTAAAAATAGCAAAAACAACAAAATCAACTTCTTCTCCAGAACCATTTGGTATATTTGGTTGAAAGTTTGCATGGGACATTAATGGGGCCTTGGTATTGAAAATTATAAAAATAAAAAAAATCTATATCGGAATTAGGTCACAGTGACCTACTTAGCGTTTACAAGACCGATTTTGCTCATATGTCAATATCTCAAGAAAATGCAACCAGTTCTGACCAGATTTGGTCAGAAATGGTTCTTGAATGGAATTATTTCAACTTTGTGCCAGTTGACTATCCATGATGGCCACCATGGGGGCCGTTACTAAAAATAGCACGAAGATAAAAATGACAATTACTCAAGAACCTTTGAATGGAATTGGATCAATTTTGTGTCAGAATGTTCCTTGCATGAAGCCGTTTCGATTAATTGCAATTTGGCATTCCAAGATGGCCGCCATCTTGTGTTACTAAAAATAGCACAAACATAAAAATGACAATTACTCAAGAACCCTTGAATGGAATTGGACCAATTTTGTGTCAGAATGTCCCTTGCATGAAGCCATTTCGATTAATTGCAATTTGGCATTTCAAGATGGCTGCCATCTGGTGTTACTAAAAATAGCACAAACATAAAAATGACAGTAACTCAAGAACCCTTGAATGGAATTGGACCAAGTTTGTGTCAGAATGTTCCTTGCATGAAGTCATTTCGATTAATTACAATTTGGCATTCCAAGATGGCCACCATCTGCCGTTACGAAAAATAGCACAAAACATGAAAATGACATTATCTCAGTAATCGCTAAATGGATTATGATGAAATTTGTGTCAAAATGATTCTTGGATTGAGATGTTTCAAAAATATCTAACTGTAGACCAGTCATATTGGCCTCTGTTACTAAAAATAGAAAAATGTGAAAATTAGAAAATCTCAATGGAATTTGGCTAATTTTGTGTCAGAATGTTCCTTCCATTAAGCTTTTTCGATTTTTTGCATTTTGGCATTCCAAGATGGCCGCCATCTGCCGTTACTAAAGATAGCACAAAACATGAAAATGAATATATCTCAGTAACCGCTGAATGGATTTAGATGAAATTTTTGGCAAAATGATTCTTGCTTTGAGATGTTTCAAAAATTAACAAATATAGATCCGTCAAATTGGCCTGTTACTTAAAATAGCAAAATGTGAAAATTGGAAAATTACTATGGAACTGGACCAAATTTGTGTCAAAATGTTCCTTGCATGAAGGCTTTTCGATTTTTTGCATTTTGGCAATCCAAGATGGCCGCCATCTGCCGTTACTAAAAATAGCACAAAACATGAAAATGGCAATATCTCAGTAACCCCTGAATGGATTTTGATGAAATTTGTGGAAAAATGATTCTTGCATTGAGGTTTTTCAAAAGTAAATATATAAAGACCAGGCAAGCTGGCCTCTGTTACTAAAAGTAGCAAAATGTGAAAATGAGAAAATCTCAGTGGAATTGGACCAATTTTGTATCAGAATGGTCCCTTGCACAATAGCCAGGTGAGTGATATCAGGCCCATTTGGGCCTCTTGTCATTGAATTAGAAACGTACAAGCAGAGACACAACGTTCAACATTCAATCAACACTTATTCAATGTCATGACGTTCGTTTAACGTTGAGTCATTATAGGGATCAAACATGGTTTTTCATGTATTAACGTTTGCCAGGTCCCGAGGGAGTTGTTGGAAACCGAGGCCGAAGGCCGAGGTTCTCAACATGTCCCGAGGGACCTGGCAAATGTTAACGCATTGGAAACAAATGTTTGATCGCTGTTATTGCATAAATTCAACGAATTATTAATTAAACTTTAAGAAAAAAACTTGGCATTATATTTTGTCACCGTTTGACAGCCAACGCGCTGGTTCATCTTTTTACTAATATTCGTCTTCCGGGCCCGAGAGCATTTAGCTATTCAAAATGGCTGCCATCATCCTATTCAACCTCAATATTTTGGAAAATTGTCCAAGATGGTCGTTGTACTTGATGCAAAATAGATTGCAAATTAATCAACAAAAAGCAGATAACTGGAGCATTAATCTCCATGCAGAACAAGCCAAGTCCATTCATATACCATCCTGCAGTTTTTTATTGCTGAAAGCTTGAGACGCATGTTTTCTTTAACACTTTTTTACTCTCCATTTGACATCATAAGAATGTTTTCTTTCTTTCTCTCGATACTGCACTCGGTCAGTAACTGACCATGATGGCAGGCGCGGGGTGTGGCGCATAAGTTTCCAAAAAAAAAAAAAAGATAGTATTTACACAACCTATGACAAGGCCACACAGAGTTCAAAACTATTTACAAGAAGTCCTCAGGGATAGGCATTACATGCTCTATCCCTGCCCAACCCGAGGTTTACACTATTTTGGACTTAAACTCCTCAACTGTCTCCGCAGAGACAGCTTCAGTTGTAAGCCCATTCCAAGCTGCAATTGACCTTGAGAGGAAGGAATGTTTCAAACCGTCAGAATAAGCAACTGGACGTGATACTGAAAGGGGTGGGATCTTGTTCTCATCTTCCCTCCACCGGACTCAGACAGATACTTATCCTTATTAACTATTGCCTGGTTATTATGAATTTTGTAGAACAGAGATACAGAAGCCTGTTGCCGCCGTTCCTGCAGATCTGGCCATTCAAGTTCCTCTAGCATGTCGCTTACATGGCTCTGGTTGCGCCAGCGTCTGCAGGCCCAGAGTGCAGCAGTCCTCTGTACTTTCTCTATTCTACCAATCTCAGTCTGATGATGGGGGGTCCAAACAGATGCCGCATACTCTAATTGGGGCCGGACCTCAGCTTAACAACATCGCTTTAAACCTGAGTCACGACGATGACGTCAGATTACAAAGGCATGATGACGTCATATAGGCATACTTATGTAGCGCACCACCAATTTTTGTAATTCGACCGAAACGGGAGAGACAAAGTTGCATGGCATTTTTTTAGTGGCCCGGCACAAGCGTAATGATAGTACTGTCATCGTGCATCAACAGCGCGTGAAAACCATTGTTGAAACACGGCTTTTCGCCGGTTGATACACGGCTGTTTATACCTCTCGGCACTGCTTTTATGCAATAATGTTGATTCAACGTTATGTGTCCAGTTGGTTTGTTTCTGAAATAATATAGTCCTAGTGCTTGGCTACCTCAGATCTTAAGGTGAAAATGTACATATCATGTGTTTCTGCCATTTTCACAAAGGGAACAATTTTTGACTTCCTGGTTACTTCCCTCGATGGCGTGGTCTCTACATTTTAAAGGTAAGAGTTTAACAGAGTTGCTTCCCGTCCCTGAAAATGTACCCAATTACCTTAATGATAGTCGAGTAGCTAATATGATGTGTCCTGATAGGAAAAATTAGATTTTTCTGATGACTAGGAGGTTGGAAAGTTCACTGCAGAAGTCCGAGTACTATCCATGGTGAATTTCCCGACTCGGGAGAAAAACACATTGGATTTAATTCTCACTTCGCTTCATGGCCAGTTTCAAGAACTACATTCCCCAGACAAACTTAGTGATCATGATGTGATATCAGGAACATTGAAAATTTATGTCCCCCCAAAAAGAAACCTCGGAGGAAAGTGTTTTGTACCAAAAGGGAGATTTTGAATCACTGAGGAAAGAAGTGTCAGACTTCGCAAAACATAGGTACTTCAATGGTTACTCGGACAATCGCTCAGTTCAGGAAAACTTTGACTTGATAACCTCCTTTATTCAGGAGTCTGCTGAAAAGCATATCCCCTCAAAAACCAGTAGGTCAAACTCTTCTGTTCCTTGGATAACCCCTGAGATAAGAAGAAAGATTCGTAGAAGAAATAAGACACACGCGAAGGTCAAAAAGACTGGCAGTAGCAAACTTTGGTCAAAATTTGAATCTTTGAGAAGGGAAATTAATGCTGATGTGAAAAAGCAACATGATTTGTATGTCAATAACTTGGTTGGTGACGTAAAGGCTAATCCCAGAGACTTCTACAGGTACATTAAAAGTCAAAAGAAAGATACTCAAGGTATCCCACCCCTAAAGAAGAGAAATTGTGGTGGTGTTGCCGAATCAGAATTGGAACAGGCTGATGAATTTGACGGTCAGTTTTTGGATGTGTTTAACAAAAGTGAGCACACCCAAGTCCCCCTTCCTAACCGCTCGGTTCCTTTCATGGAGGACATTTATGTTTCGGCAGAAGGTTTAACGAAACTTCTTAAGGGCTTGAACCCATCGAAAGCATTAGGACCTGATGAATGGCATCTTAGAGTCTTAAAAGAACTAGCATCTGAATTAGGCCCAATGTTTGCTCATCTCTTCCAACAATCTATTGACACGGGTGAAATCCCCAAGGAATGGTCTCTTGCGAATATATGCACACTCTTCAAAAAAGGAGATATGTCTTTGGCTTGCAATTACCGACCGGTTTCTCTAACTTGTTTATAATACAAGTTACTCAAACACATTGTCTGCTCTCATATTATGGCACATTTGGATGAACATAAACTTTTGTCAGACAGACAACATGCTTTCCGGAAGATACATAGCTGTGAAACTCAATTGATCACGGTTATAAATGACTGGGCTAAAATCTTGGATAAGGGCGGCCAGGTTGACACTTTTATCTTGGTCTGTATTTTCCCTTCTACTTACTCGGACAGAAGGGTAAGTACGGATATCTCTAGAAAGGTATGTCTTTATAGTTGCCTTTCTACTAATTCGGACAAAAGGGTAAAGTGACTACAGGAAATCAAACCTTACCAGTTTTTATTAGCCTCCCTGAGCCAATGCTGATGGATGGATGACTCAGTGTGATTTCACGTCCTTATCAACAGTATTTCAGTTATATCAGGACGATGGGAGGATGATAATGAAAGGCTGTGTGCAATGGAATCCCGTTTACGGTCGGAAAGCCAAAGGCTCTATGGGAGGATATATAGGATGGTGGCCCACGGCGTCTTGGTGTCTCTCATTATTTTCAAAGGACTTTTCGTCTGAAACTACTGGACCAATTAAAAAAAATTAACAATTTTTTGCATCCTACAGGCAGAAGGGGAAAGAAAATTTATTGGTCCGGGTCACATGATCGTATATGCTAAAAAAAACTTGAAAAATTTTCTTCTCCAGAACCACTGGGCTGATTGCCTTGAAACTTGGTATGTAGCATATGGGACACTTGTACTTAAGTTATAGAAATGACAACACTGGTATAAATTTGACCTATTATAAGGCAAGGTCAATGTTTATTTCTGAGGCAGATAAATGATAAAAGAACCCTGAAAAACTGCATTGTTCTGCTGCTATTTTACTCTGTTATATAGAAATGCAGTCAGCTTCATTCGTAATTCCAATTTGCATAAGAATTGTTTAATTCACCGACTTTGAGGGCTTTCAGCCCTTTGATTATATCAAATGTGATATTTTTTCCTGTTATAAATATTTTCCTTACTTTCTGAACTTTACAACGATGCATAATTTGTATATCTTTGTTTAGATCTTCTTGCTTCCAGATTTTCTTAAAAATCGGGGTTGACCTTCCATCAGCATTACAAATAAAGCAGCGAATTTTTTCTAAGTCCGCCTGCGTATTCACCATGATTATGACATCATGAACTGATCAAAGGGGAAACCCGTAGAAACTGATAAATATTTCCTATAAGATTTTTTACAACTGTCATATTTTTTCTTGTTATATATACGGGGAAAATTTTATTGCCTTTATAGTGATACAAATAAATAAATTTTATTTAATGCTATTGCCTTGATGCTTCCCGAGATCCTCAGAGGAGACTGGCATGCATCTGGTAGCGTGAGTTTTCATATTTGAAACTACCATAAACCTGTTTTCATATCCAGTGTGATATTTTTTCCTGTCATAAATGTTTTCTTTACTTTCTGGACTTTACAATGTTGTATAATTTGAATATGTTTGTTAAGATCTACATGTACTTGGTTCCAAATATTCTTAAAAATCGGGTTTGACTTTCTGCTATCAGCATGAGAAATATAAGTCCTAGTTTACCTGTATGATATAGTAAATATGGAGCCTGAATGCATAATTTGCTGCTTAAGTTCATTTGTTATGAATTTTGATAACTAATACTACATTCCATGCGAGACAAATGTTTGTTTCTTTAGATTTATCATGATAACTATCAAATTTCAAAAGCTGTCTTTAGTTTTTCGGTAAGCGACATTTCAATACAAAGCGCTAAGTTGATTTAGACTAAGTATCTTAGTAAGTAAGACTATGAGGTGGATCAGCGCACACCACTTTCAGGTTACCCTCTAATGAGTTTATGCAGAGTAGCAGCCCTCTACTCAGATTTTCATCGCTCTACCTCCCTTATTTTTAGAGTTACATCCCTTTGGATATTTTAATGCTATCCTTGTGCAAACCGTATTAGTTTGATGATGATACTTTATAGCAGTTGGGATGAGGTTGAGATTGTGTGTAGTATATGAGAATAATTGATCCCCCTTACTTCCAGAGTTATTACCCTTCGATTATTTGTAGACTATTTTTGTAATCTTTTGGAATATTATGACACTGTGTAGCAATGTGCATTAGGCTCAGACTATGGACTGGGTATGAGAATGCTTGATGACCCTTACTTAATTTTGGAGTTATACGCTTTGATTAGTATCTTTTTTTAGACTGGCTGATTATACCTGTGTGTGGCTGATTGCCAGGGCTATTGATCTGCACGAGGGTACTGACCGGGGCTGATACGGACGTATACATGAATTGTCCCGCTTGCGGTGTTCTTGTTCCTTTAGGAGTTGACCGTCCTAGGAGCAAGAGAGTCAAAGG
The DNA here is from genome assembly GCA_963989385.1 of Ctena decussata. Taxonomy (NCBI): domain Eukaryota; kingdom Metazoa; phylum Mollusca; class Bivalvia; order Lucinida; family Lucinidae; genus Ctena; species Ctena decussata. The sequence continues at coordinate 11,461,148 of OZ022502.1, read as the reverse complement.
TACTTCACCTGAAAGTGTATCTAAACACCTTACTCAAACTTTCGTAAGCAAAAGATACATTTAGGCGAGGCTATTAAATTCAAAACTGTCCATTAACAAATGAGCCGCGACACAAAAAAAACAAAACAAAAAAAACCAACAAACTGGTTGTGCGCCCAGTGCAGACTCAGATCAGCCTGGGCATCCGCCTAGTCTGATCAGAGTCTTCGCTGTGCGCATGGAGGTAGCTTAGACCCTTAGCTACCCTTTAAGCGCAGAATGAAGACTGTGATCAGACTAGGCTGATCTGAGTCTGCGCTGGATGCACAACCACAGTGTTGGTTTTCTCATCATCATCATATTTCAATTCTCATATCGACGTTACCCCCGCACCTCAGCGGAACGAATCAATAGCCGCAGTAACGGGGCGCCGAGCGTCCGTCCAGCTGGTTTTTCTCGTGTCGCGGCTCAAATTTATTTACAGAACTCTTCAAATATTAACTTTAAATATCCGTCATTGTATCAAAATTTCTTCAGCAAACCGATAACCAATTGCTAAACAAAAAAACGTGACAAAAATTATATTGTATGAATATGTCTAATACAAGATTCGTTAATTTTCTTTTAATACAATTATATGACAGATATTAATGAGCAGGTATATTAATTAAATGGATTAATCCATTCATGCCTTGTGTCCCTTAACAGGACATTGTCAAACAGCGCACAACCAGATCAGACGCCATAGAACGCAACGTATGATCAAACGTCGCGTTCTATTGCGTTTGATCTGGGTCAGGCACAGCTTAGATTGTGCTCTTACTTTAATATTGAATAAACCTCAAAATACTAATTTAGTATTTGATTAAGAGAAATTGTGTGGAAAACAAATATATATAGGAAACCATAAGAAATTCTGCAAAGCGCATAAGATAGATTTATATAATATGGGTATGACTTTTCTTGCTTGGCCCCGAGGTCATAAAACTTTTTTCGTGCTTCACTCAGCTGAGCACGAAATTTTATTTTCTCTGCTGATAAATATAAAAATGCCAACTAAAGTTAGCAGAGAAATTTTCATACTCAGCTAAAATGAGCAAGGAAACAATATCATTGTTATAAAATGTTAAGAAATCTTGATAATGTAGGAAGAATTACTTAGGCTTCGAAAGTACGTAATATGCTATTTAGATATGGTTTTGGTTATGTTTGGATATATGAAAATGTTGGCGATGTTAATACTTTTCTGAAAATATTTAAACAAAGGTTAATAGATTGTGGAAACCAAGAATGGCGTATGAAAATCAATGATTCTAATAAGGCACGGTACTACAGATATTTTATGGATGTTCTTACAATTCCAAATTATATTCATTATAAGATTCCATTAAAATTTCGCATTGCTTTATCTAGATTGAGATGTTCTGTACACTCATTAAGAGTTGAAACTGGTAGACATAATAATATACCTTATGAGGAAAGGCTATGTACCTTATGTAACAGACATGCAGTTGAAGATGAGTTACACGCTGTAATGCATTGCTCTGCATACTCACATCTAAGGTTGATATATTTACCACAATTGACTGATACTTATTCTGATCTAGCAACTTTTAATAGGTTAATGAATTCTAGTGAGTTAGATACACAAAATTTGTCTAAATTTATTTATTATGCCTTTAAACACAGGAATGAATTGACGATGGAACCATAAGAAGCGAATAGGAATTTAACACAATATTTTATTTAAATATTGTGTTAAGTTCTCATAGTAGGGGCTTCCAAACTTGTTTTGCGCATTGGAGTTATTATGTAAAAGTGTGCATTTATTTCTTAAATTTTATAATGCAACTACAAACGCTGCATTAATTACCAACTACTATATCTATTATTTGGTTATGATACGGTGTACAGTACAGTGAACCGTTTTTTTTATATGTTTATATTCATTTCATGTATAAATGAAAGTTAAATATATACCGTATATAGAACGATATGGCACTCGAGGATAAATGGATTATAAAATGTTTTGTATAATGGGCCGGTGGCCTGAAATACTGAATAAAATTTTGTTTGTTTTTGTTTGTTTGTTTAGTATGACTTTTCTTGCTTGGCCCCGAGGTCATAAAACTTTTTTCGTGCTTCACTCAGCTGAGCACGAAATTTTATTTTCTCTGCTGATAAATATAAAAATGCCAACTAAAGTTAGCAGAGAAATTTTCATACTCAGCTAAAATGAGCAAGGAAACAACTGTACTTATTAGTAATTTGATATTTATTAGCAGGTAAAATTTCATACTCAGCTGAATTGAGAGTGAAAAAAAGGTTTACAACCTCGAGGCCTGGGTTAGAGATTATAAAACTTGAGAATAATCTCAAACTCAAAATAAAGCACACTGATTCAGTGTTCTTTTTTGTGTTCCAGAATGTACTCAAGTTTTGTAACCTCTGGGCCTGATTCTTCATTGTTCGCATGAGGAAACTTGGACATTTTAAATGAAAATAAATATATCGAAAAATGAAAATGTAACTAAACCTGACACGTCCCTTAAAATGACATATGGGCTATTCAAAATATAACACCTGTTCTCAGAGTAGACGCGCAATAAAATTATAAAAACGTGAAATTATTTTTTTTTTCGGAAATGCAAATATTCTTTATTTCATACATTTTAATATATACTAAGAACCATATGTCAAAATATCTGCATTCGGGGAACATTCTTTAATAAACTTTCATTCTCTCCAAGGGCCATGGGGTAAAATAAAGAAGTAATAATTACTTAAGTTTCTATCCCTTCGTTAGTGAAATGGTGATGATGTACATCAGATATTGTTAAAAATACCGTCTGTGAAACATTTTTAGCTCGTCTGAACGAAAGTTCAGGAAGAGCTATTGCTGTCACCACGGCGTCGGCGTCGGCGTCCGCGTCAGCGTCAGCGTCCGCGTCAGCGTCGGCGTCCGGATTGGATGTTTTGGTTAAAGTTTTTTAAAGACCTATATCTCCCTAACCCATGGATGGATTCTTTTGATACCTGCACTGTAGTTAGATATTGGTCCAAAGTTTAACATGGTACCACCCCCACCCCACTCCTTGACCTTGATGTCAAGGTCATGGACTTAGAAAATTGGGAGTTTTTTGGGACTGGATGTTTTGGTTAAAGTTTTATAAAGCCCAGTATCTTCTTAACCCATGGATGGATTCCTTTGATACATGCACTGTAGTTAGATATTGGTCCGAAGTTTTCCAAGGTACCACCTCCACCCCCCTCAGTGACCTTGATGTCAAGGTCATGGACTTAGAAAATTGTCTTTTTATTGATTGGATGTTTTGGTTAAAGTTTTTTAATGACACATATCTCCTGAAGCCATAGATGAATTCTTTTTATATTTGCACTGTAGTTAGATATTAGTCCAAAGTTTTACAGAGTACTACCCCAGCCCTGCTTGGTGACCTTGATGTCAAGGTCAGGGACTTAGGAAATTTGGTCTTTAATAAAGTTTTCTAATTGCGTACTGATTCATAATGCTTGGCAGGGATTTAGTTTACACTCGAACTGATATTAGACACTTTCACGAGTTTTTACAAAACACTATAAACTTACCCGACTGGATGACCTTGATGTCAAGGTCATGGACTTTGAGTTTTGTCTTAAAGATTTTGATTAGTTTTATATTAATGAAGACATAATTTCACAGTGCCACAATGGACTCAGTTGATACTAATACTTGGACTGATGTTAGATAACGGTTAAAGGCTTTGATACATCCTAGCCCTGCCCTCCCCGACTGTGAAATTTCATGTGGATTTTTCAGTCCCAAAAAACTCCCAATTTTCTAAGTCCATGACCTTGACATCAAGGTCAAGGAGTGGGGTGGGGGTGGTACCATGTTAAACTTTGGACCAATATCTAACTACAGTGCAGGTATCAAAAGAATCCATCCATGGGTTAGGGAGATATAGGTCTTTAAAAAACTTTAACCAAAACATCCAATCCGGACGCCGACGCTGACGCGGACGCTGACGCTGACGCGGACGCCGACGCCGACGCCGTGGTGACAGCAATAGCTCTTCCTGAACTTTCGTTCAGACGAGCTAAAAATGTTTCACAGACGGTATTTTTAACAATATCTGATGTACATCATCACCATTTCACTAACGAAGGGATAGAAACTTAAGTAATTATTACTTCTTTATTTTACCCCATGGCCCTTGGAGAGAATGAAAGTTTATTAAAGAATGTTCCCCGAATGCAGATATTTTGACATATGCAATACCAATGCATGTAAAAATCAAGGGAAGAAGTAAGATAATGGAAAAAAGTAACAGTTTTACAATGAATTTAAATTGAGTAACGTAGCTTACATAATGAGTATAACAAGTAAATAAAAGATATAAAAATCTAAATGTTAGTAACATTAAAAATGTATTCTATTCTTACAGAGAATAATATCAGTTAATATTTACAAGTGCACACACATGACCCTAAAGACGCAGTCAAGGTCACCAAAATTTAAACCGGTGTTAATATCAATTCTCTGTAAAAATCAGAAAATTGCCATAGGGGTCCGGCACGCTACGTCTCAGATTTTTTTCATTCTTGGTGTATGAATCAGAAATGACCCCTAAACGACAAAAACAGTAGTAGAATTTCTGTTCGTCATCCTGTTGCCATGGTAACCAAGATAGTTTGAGTAAAGCGACAGAGTCCAAAATTTAGGAGGATAATAATGAAAATATAGCATATTAATCTGGTCTGTCCATCCATAGTTAATTCTTAGATCTCAGAATTTCATGTGGATTTTTTTTTATTTTAAGACATTTCTGAGATAGCTTTGGTTTATAAATGTGTTGTCATTATGGACATGCTTGCCTGAAGTTTTATACATAGCAGTCCACACCACCATAGCGACTGTGTGATGGGCAAGCACCTATTCAGGCGAGCTATGCTTTCAGGCGACAGCTCTTGTAGTACATAAAATTGTTGGGCATAGTGAAACAGCGGATACTACGAAACTTTCAAATCCCAAACTATTAGAATCTTACGAAGTGCATGTACTCATGCATTAGTTGTCCCAAACAGGTTAACGCACTGACTTCTTTTTTTATCAGAACAGAAAGAAAGAGGCTCTTTTACATATTTTCATATTAACGGATTGCAATACCAATGCATGTAAAAATCAAGGGAAGAAGTAAGATAATGGAAAAAAGTAACAGTTTTACAATGAATTTAAATTGAGTAACGTAGCTTACATAATGAGTATAACAAGTAAATAAAAGATATAAAAATCTAAATGTTAGTAACATTAAAAATGTATTCTATTCTTACAGAGAATAATATCAGTTAATATTTACAAGTGCACACACATGACCCTAAAGACGCAGTCAAGGTCACCAAAATTTAAACCGGTGTTAATATCAATTCTCTGTAAAAATCAGAAAATTGCCATAGGGGTCCGGCACGCTACGTCTCAGATTTTTTTCATTCTTGGTGTATGAATCAGAAATGACCCCTAAACGACAAAAACAGTAGTAGAATTTCTGTTCGTCATCCTGTTGCCATGGTAACCAAGATAGTTTGAGTAAAGCGACAGAGTCCAAAATTTAGGAGGATAATAATGAAAATATAGCATATTAATCTGGTCTGTCCATCCATAGTTAATTCTTAGATCTCAGATACAGATATAATAACATATAATGCCAACTTAACTCTATTTACAGAAACAAATATAAATCAAGTATGTCTCACACCTAGGCCGCAATGAGGGCTCAAAGGGGACATAATTTGGAAAATTTCAAAATGTGGAAAAACTGGGATTTTGCGGTTCTTTGGAACAAGTTTTCATTAGTTTAAAAGAAGATGTTCAGAAAGCCACTAATATATTTATAACCAGTAATATACCAAATTATATAATATAAAAGAAACTGGAAAGAGAAATTAATATTTAAAGGTCAAGGTCAAATTAAGAAAAGCTCCTATTTCTACACATGGAAAAACTTGGATTTTGTCATTTTTTTCCCTAATTTTTGTAAAGGTTAACAAAATACGATAAGAAAACCACTGCTATATTTGAAAACAACAACATGTCATTTAATGAAGCAAAACATAATACAGATCAACAAAATCAAACTTGAAGGTCAAGGTCAAGCACAGTAAAGCTCCAATTTCAAAATATTGAAAAACTGGGAATTTCTCATTTTATGTCCAAATTTTTGTAAAGGTTAACTGAATGTGATAAGAAAGCCATTTCTATACTTGAAAAGAACAATATATCATAAAATGAAGCATACCATGAAACGGATCCAGAAATTCAAATATGAAAGTCAAGGTCAAGCTCAACAAAACACGTATTTCAAAATGTTGAAAAACTGTGAATTTCTCATTTTTTGTCCCATTTTTGTAAAGGTTAACTGAATATGATAAGAAAACCTTTGCTATATTTGAAAAAAGTAACATGTCATTTAATGAAGCAAAACATAAAACAGATCAAAAAAATAAATAATCAAGGTCAAGGTCAAGCACAGCAAAGCTCCAGTTTCAAAATGTTGAAAAACTGGGAATTTCTCATTTTATGTCCCAATTTTTGTAAAGGTTAACTGAAAGTGATTAGAAAACCATTGCAATGTTTGAAAAGAACTATATATCATTAAACGCAGCAAAGCAAGACACATATGGAAAAATTCAAATACAAAGGTCAAGGTCAAGCACAGCAAAGCTCCTATTTGCAAACAAAAAAGATTTTGGACTAGCTTATGTTTCATCCCAATTTTTGTAAAGGTTATATGAATATGATAAGAAAGTCATTGCTATATTTGAAAAGAACAATATATCATTTAATGAATCAAATCCAGAAATTCAAATATGAAGGTCAAGGTCAAGCACAACAAAACTCCAAATTCAAAATTGTTGAAAAACTAGGAATTTCTCATTTTTTATCCCAATTTTTGTAACGGTTAATTGACAATGATAAGGGAAATATTGCTAAATTAATAAAGTGCATTATATCATTTAATGAAGAAAAAAAATAAAAAAAAGATCAACAAATGAAAATATGAAGGTCAAGGTCAAGCACAACGCTCCGAATTCAAAATGTTGAAAAAATGACAATTTCCTTTTTTGTCCCATTTTTGTAAAGGTTTACTGCATACAGAAGAAAACCATTGCTTTATCTGAAAAGAGCAACATATTTAATGTAGCAATACATAAAACAGTTACACAAATTCAAATAAAAGGTCAAGGTCAAGCACATCAAAGCTCCGATTTGAAAATGTCGAAAAATGGAATTTGCCATAATTTATTTATTCCAGTGTTTGTAAATGCTAACTGAGTATGATAAAACCATTGTTATATTTGAACAGAGTGTGAAAAGAGCAATATATAATTTAATGAAGCACAAGATAAAACAGATTGAAAAATTCAAATATAAAGGTCAAGGTCAAGGAAATCACAGCTTCCTATAAACATTTGGAAAAGAGTGGAATTCATTCGTAATATATACCAAGTTTTGTAAAGATTTACTGAATATGACCAGAAAGCCATTGCCTGATTTGAAAAGAGCGCTGAATCATTTGATAAAATACAACATAACATAGATCAAGAAATTTGAACATGAAGGTCAAGATCACAAATATCTTGATATCAAAATGAGAATAAACTGGAATTTTCTCATACTTTGTACCAACTTTTGTAATTGTCTTTAGTTCCCCTGGGCCGAAGGCTCCAGGGGGGGGGGGAGTTTAAAGGATGGTAGCCTCCGGCATTTATCGTCCGTCGTCCATCCGTCGTCAACATTTTCGAAGTACCTGTCCTCTAAAACTACAGGGCCAATTTCAATTAAACTTCATATACAGCCTCCAGGCAAAGGGGAAAAGAAAGTTTATATATTTGGTCCTGGCAACATGACCAAGGTGGCCGCCATGCTCATATATGATAAAAAATCTTAAAAAATCTTCTTCTCCAGAACCACTAGGCCGATTGCCTTGAAATTTGGTATGTAGCATCTGGGACACTGGTACTACAAACACACTAATAATTTATATGTAATTTGACAGAAAACAAGGGCGATGTTCTTAACTATTCATTTCACCAAATCTTGAACATAGCAGAGCCCAAAATTTATGAGATTTTATTGTCAATGCGCCAAACCCATTTTTTAGTTGCTTTAATATCTTAGTTACAAACATTGACACTTAAATATTTTATAAAACAATACAACTATGATCAACATGTTATACTGTTTCGTAATAGTTAACATATCCCAGAATGTGTTAGCTTGCAGCAGTGCAGTCAATTATAAGACACATACTTCTAAAAATCTCCTGAAAAAAATCCATCTTGTTTTCGCGATTTTAGACCTCTGTGTCCAACAAATAGATATAAATTACTGAAAATGCCAGTAAAACGAACTTTTATACCTGGAAATTATTTATTACATTCTTTTTATAATATTCCAATATGCAAAATATTTACTAAAACAACTAGGATTAACATATTATGAAAAATGCAATTCGCATTAATTTCCAGGCATACTGTAATCTGTAATTAATAGAAATTGACTACATGTACTAAGAGTACTGAATCGGTTTTTGCAAGACTACCCAAGATACATTTTGTTCACACTACGATAAACAGCTCATGCAGTATTTAAATGGATATACACCTCCATGTTTTTCTGACATTTATACAAAGGAAACAACTTGTATGATTTCCTGTTTGCTTCTGGATAAAAAGCATTACAAAATGGGTCTACTCTTTAAGCAAAGAATTTGCTCCCCGGGAACAAAGTCTTTCCTTATAGAGTTGAACCCCATTGAGAATCAAACAAAACTGATTGGCAGAGCTGCATTCCCTGAAAGTGCATTCATTCACTTTAATAATACAATATATATTTTCAAGGAAGAATGGATATCAGTGTAACTAACTAAAAATCTTGAAAGTTGTATTTCTTCCCCATGTTTAATTTTGCAATGGATGGGTGATACGATAGTTATCCAGTTTAGGTCGTTTACCAAGCAGAAGGCATATATACTCGTCAAAACAAATTCCGCCGCAATTTTAAGTCATGATATAGACGATTTCAAAAATATATTTTCAAGTAATTTTACTTTTAATTAGTTGCCCAAACGTTTGTCTACGGAAAAGTATTTAACGTCTCAGTTTTCTCCTTCCATGTACAGAGTTACCTCGCATAACTAGTAAACAATAGAAATTGCAACGAAGAGTTTACTGCGCATGCGCAATACCGTTATGTTTGGCTCGTTTAATTCAGCAGAAACCATACATTCTAGAAACATCTAAATCAAACCTGAACAAACTTTCAAATGGCGAACATTGCATCTTAAAGTGTACGAGACTGTAAATTACCTCCCTTTGAATCAAAACTATAGCAATTTATATTTTCAGATTATGGACTTATCATTCATAAATTTTAGTTCTGCTTTCTGGACATGTGAGTACGTTTCTTTGCAACATTTTTAAATGAGAAGGCATCAGTTTATCGCAAAACTCTCACAGGTATGCAGTTTTGAAATGTTTATGGCGATGCCATTGCAACTTTAGAAAGTTTGGCTCTTCTGCCTAAATGCTGAAATTTAGAATTGAGAGATTGTTGTGAAATCCGTTTTGAATTCCGTTTTCCTTCTGAGTATGGAACATTTGAATTCCAAAGAATGTGTCTAAGAGATACAGATCGGAAAATGAGAGAAGAATAAAGGAAAAGGCGAGTTTTTTTTTCGTGAGAAATCTCGGAAAATTAGAAATAACCCGACTAAAACTGAAAGTTGCGCAAATTGTTGGGTAACATTAAAGTTTTGAAACCTGTCTGTCTAGTAATATAAAAACGTCATGTCCGAACTACAATGACTCTTAAACTTCATTCATTATGATACCTTTTCAGGAAATGATGCCCAAGTTAATGCGGCAGAACTTATTTTGACTAGTATACATACCGTTTCGCTTGATAATTACTTTTTTTTTTGAAATATTTACTTCACAGGTCTGAAATAGACGAAGTCGACTATTAGCCAACTTAGTATATAAAATTCAAATAAAGTGTATTTCATAAATCAAAAACCTGTAACAAATCTGGAAGAATGGCAGTCAATAATCAAAATTAAGTGATTGGTCCAAATAAAATCACTTACCAATCACATGTGCAAATGAAAAAAATACCTGCGTACTAGCATGTGATTGCAAGGCCTGATATTGACATTTTTACTGGCTCACGGCTTTGCTATTTTGCATATAAGATTTGAACTTATCTTTTAATTTATAAGCATCTTACACGAGCACAATTTTAGTGAACTTGCACACAGGATTGCTGATAGGAAAATTCAGCATTTACCGGTAATGAGGGGATAATAAATGTATTTCTCACAATTAAATTTGTTGGGGTATATCATTTTTTTTTTTTCATTTCATTCGTGTTCATCCGTCCATTTGTCAGCTTTACATCAAAAGTTTGCGTTAAACATTTGCGATTGCTCACAACTCAGTAACCACAGTGACACACCAGATTCTTTTCATATTTGGTCCCTGATATCTCTGTAGCATTACCTTCGATGCGCATAAACTGAGTCCATAGGTTGGGGCCTCTGGGTGGGGCCAAGGGTACATAGTTAGGACTTAGGCATTTTCATTATGTCAACCTCTTTGATTACTCATATAACAGTAATTGTATTGCAGATTTCTTCCACTTTTGGTTTGTGATATCTCTATTATCATACTTTTTGATATGGACTGCCTAAGCTCCTTTGTAAGGCTGATGGGTGGGGCCAGGAGTCAGTAACCAGAACATTAGGCATTTGTAGTATTTATTCTGCTTATAGTTCTAATATACTTGAATGAAACCTAATCATGCATGACTAGGTTTATTCATACTTGTTTATACCATATGGATGCTGCTGCTGATCTAAGGTCAAGGTCACCGACTCAGAATAATTTTGTACATGTATATAAAATTTGCATTAAAGTTATGCGTGAAAAGTTTGCTTCGTTTGGCAGTGACAGTTATCGGGGTATAAATGAGCCCCTGCTCACTTGCTCTAGTTTGAAAACCTTTCAGTTCAGTGTTTCAGTGGTAATGTTGGTTGGTTACAATTTAGGTGGCACCTATTTCGTATTATATTGGTTTTATTATAATCCAGCAAAATAAAAAAAGGTATCGAACAGCCAATGTAATGCCCCACTAGAAGAGGTCGCAATAGCTCGTGTAAGTTCCTCTCTGCAAGGAAACTTATTTGTGCGGTTCCATATGTTTTAAACGAAATATTATTTAGTAATGTATATTGTGCAAGTCGCAAATCCATTACCTCTCTCCAATTTTGAACAAAAAAACCCATAAAAAATGGACAGCTCCTTTTGCACTTAAGAGCAGACAACAATACAGCGCTTTGAAGGCCACGATGTCTTTATATCTGAGATAATTTTCCGTCCTGCATGTTGTCAAGTAGATGTTAAACCAACCTTGCAGAGATAAAGCAATGGGAGAGGCTCAAAAGGTGGCCAAGCTATGGTCACCTTGGCATTTCAAAGGACAGTTCATCTCTTAAAGGTTCGACTAGGACCATGCGATGCTGCACTGGCTCATTTTGTATCAAGAATTGTAAATGAAATCACAAGAGCAGCTATCCTGGGTGGCGTTAAAGTACCCGTATCTACACAGCTATTTGACCTCAAATATATTAACCAGTCGTGTAAGTTCTGTTGAAAAATGTTTCTTCCCATCGAAAAACACCCTTAAAAGACGGATCCATACGTGTACAATCTGTGATGTTTTGGAAGGGCAGAAGTCTTACAATCGACTAAATACTGCTATGGATAAGTAGACACACGGATTTACAGACACTTCGGCCCCAAACCATCTCGGCCCCTAGACACTTCGGCCCCAAACCATCTCGGCCCCAGTCACTTCGGCCCCAGTCACCTCGGCCCCAGTCATCTCGGCCCCACGGACACTTCGGCCCCTAGTCATCTCGGCCCCTAAGACATTTCGGCCCCAATTGCATTTTCGTATTTTTAGCATATTCATGTGTAATATTATCAGAAACGCTTTTAAGGGGAATGCCAGAGATTACGGCTTTGTTTTGCATTATAATTTAATGCATACAGCTATTACTTTTGCAGTATCTTGAAAAAAAAAGCTAAAAAATTACCGTATAATGAAACGGCTCTAACAAAGTTCAATAAATTTCACTGGCGCTGAAAAACTAAGAAGTACACCTAAAAGGAACGAGTACTATAAATCTGATCATGAGCAGCAATATAACCATCTTCGCAAGCCAAGGGTACTAAGTCCACTTTGTTCCTTATTACCCATGGCCGAAGTCAAAAGAAATTCAGAAATGAATTTGAAACAAGAAAACAGAATGGAAGTTATCGAAAACAAGACAGCGCAGTGTCTGCAAAGCAGAAGGTTAATAAGAGCGGTGGGAGGGGGTGGTGGGGGGCTGTTGCGAGAGATGCGGACCTGGAAACGCTGAGCTGCTAAATATGCTTTATGATTATTATAGGACAGATCACGATGTGATAGATCAGTCATCGCGATTATAAGTATAATAGCCGCAGTTATTTAGATTAATTGCGGGTAATTTAGCCTGGCAAAAATTTGCTCTTTCAAATTTACAGTTTTGCGAATTTTGGATCATTTTCACACCAACTGAAATATCTATCTATCCTTCTATCTACAAAAAAAAAAAAAAAAAAAAAAAATCCAGGTGTATACGCAGTATCGATTAATCAGCGATCATCGGTTATTGATGTACACGATCAATGTAGGTGTGATTTAACGAGTATTAAAAATATCGTACCTGGGCAAGGTAAGGCGTCTTTAATTTTGAAAAAAAAGACCATACGACATGTGCGGAAATAGTAAATACTAAAACAGTCTACTCATTAGTTCAGACTTACCAGAATTCTCTTCTCACTTTGTTCAAGAGTCTTCATAAATCTATGATTGTTTCTACGAAGCTTGCTGGATCGGCCGCGCAGACTGATCTGAGTTTCGCATACCGTATGGTACATGCTCACGCAAAGCCAATAAGTAATATTATCGCCGTCTTAATTTTTTAGCGTTCTGCAACAACAGGGAAAACTATTAAAAAGTAAAAACAAAATATACTCCCTCGTCATTTTACCATTTCCAAACAATTTTTGGGACCAACTTTCGTTAGTCATTATATTATCATACCTAAATTCTAGATAAAAGTTCACAAAAAATGTTATGGTTTATGATAATGATGAATTAAAAGACAAAATATATCTGCAAATTAAAAAATCATGAGTCAGTAAGAAAATCAATATTAGGCCTTACATGATATGATGTTTAAATGTTTGTTAATCTCATACGGATGAGGCAAAGAAAGAACGTGATGATACCCCGGCAAATTTCTCATTCGCGGACGGGATTTTTACCAAAATCGATTTTATTTGGACCAGTCTCACCTATTTGATTGCGGTCCGCGATTCCTCCGGATATGTTAAATATTTTCTATCACAATATTATGCCCTATACCGGTAACTAATATTCTGTTTTAACTATTTCAGAGCTATCAAAAAAAAAAAAAAAAAAAAAAAAAAAAAAAATCGTAAAAATATAGCAAGGAAGCGAATGTAATTTTCTAGACTGATATCAGTATCAAACTTTTATAAAGCATTCTAGATAATCTTTCTCGAAAAGTGACTTTGTACTTTGGCATCGAACGTATGCCCAGAAAGTTATACTTCCTTTATTATTTTCCGTTTATTTGATATACGTTTTATATATTTAATTCATGTCACATTTGATCTACGGATATACATGTTTTTTATTGTTATTTTATTTATTTTATTATTTTCTTTTAATTTTTTTTTTAATTTTTTTTTTTAATTTCTTTCCTCGTCATCGGTAGTATGGATTTATAAGCTACATATAATAATGATCATTCTGCTGGTTACGTATATTAATTTCAATATATATTTACATATTGTAAAACTCAAATATAAATTTTCTTCTTTCACTATATCCAGCCATGATAATTAAAGACGCCTTATCTTGCCCGCGTGCGTTTGTTTATTGCTCATCATTAAATATCACACCTGAGGTTATCATCCACTAATCGATGACGCGTGTCACGATTAATCGATGCCGTTGCTTACCCGGACGTTAGACAGGGTGAATGTCTTTTAAATAGACAAGCAGAAGGGAAATATATAGACAGATGGACGATCGGGCGAAATAAAATGATGGCAAAACTTAGATAGATAGATAGATAGATAGATAGATAGATAGATAGATAAAACAGTTGTCAAGCTAGATAAAACAGTTGTCAAGCTGAATTTTGATGAATGACCCTGAAGATAGGACGATCAGCTTTCATATAAACTTCAGTTATTGTAACTCGCCATCGCGTTTTATTTTTTACAGTAATATCGCTTTCAGGAGTTCTTGAATCACGATCATCTAATTGGCAGTTTGGAAGTTAAAGGTATTGTATTGTAATTTGTCGAACATTGGCGATGTTCTTGAATCCTATTCGCGAATATTAGCAAAAATGAAGGTATTGCGAATATTAAACGATTTGCACTTTATACGCATGTAGCGTTTTGTAAAAACCTTTTTATCCGTCTAAAATATGAAAGCTTTACAGTTTTAGTCTAAAGAATCGGCATGACAAAATGTTTGGTATTAAATAAAGGAAAACCATGGCATTGAACATTAAAAACATAAAAATAAATAAAACAATAAATAAATAAATAAATTATAGATAAAAATGAGAAAAAGAAATAATGTACAAAAACGCCCAAGTCAAGTTTTTAACCTGTCATTACAGAGAAGGCACATGCGTGTGCTGAAATAAAGGGTCTCAAGGCATGGAGAATTTCATAATCAACTGATGGTAATGTGCACAAACTGTGGTGAATGTAGAATAATCAGTTTCTGGTGCCAGAACGAATGTATGGAAAAGAAATTGGTTATTTCTTGTAAAATGAGGAATATTTTTTATCAAACTACACCATGTAGTTAAGAGTTATGAGCAATTTCACTCACTGACTACAGCGGAAGGACAAACAGACTGATGAACTTGCACAGCGATTAAAGTGCACACCTGTAGGTCGTGCAATACTGTTTAGACTTTCGTCCGCGTTTTGCATGCCGGTGGCTGGACAATGTTAAAATACATAAGTATACAAAATTTGAACCATATATACCACGGGATTCAAGAGTTATGAGCATTTTCACTACTTGACCGTAAAGGTGTGTGTGTGGGGGGGGGGGGGGGGTATCAATAAGGTGGGGTTTCTGCATCCTACCAAAGTTTTCTTTTTCTAACTGATGGTATACTCCAATGTGTCTAGTTTATTGAACCATAAGTGACTTGGCTCGGAAAGCCCTAGTTACTGAGCTATGGGTCCACAGAAATGGGTGGGGTAATCCAACATGGTTTTAGCCTGTCTTGTAAAAACATTCTCATTTGGTAGTAGAGTACAACAGACAGACAGGATTTAATAAAATGATTAACAGAACATCTAAGATATATTTCCTCATCCTTTCTTTTGGTTTAATTTGAACATATGTTGTCAAAAAAGACTTCCTTTGACATTCAGTATTTTTTTATATTTTTGTCCTCAATTTTCAATATTTCTTGGCATTATTGTTAAATAAACAGACCAGTTATCCTCAAACTCATGTCAGGGAAGCACCTTGACCAGGACATTCGGATGATGTGACCAGAATTTCACAATGACCTAGTTTCATGGTTGACTGAACACATAAACTTGCTTGGAAGATGGTTTTTCATTCAATTTTGACCTAGAATTCATGACGAAACTTTGGTCAAATTACTATTTTAACTGCTATATTATGCCCTATACCACACCGGGTAGGCGACAATCCTGAACACTCGCGGCAATCCAGAACGCGGATCAAATATTTACGCGACGAGTTAGGGTAACTCTGTTTAACATGTTTTATTTCATTTAATCGAACGGTTTTGGGTAAAACATTTATTGCTGGTCGGAAGCAGCATGTCTGAAAATTTCCCTGAAGAAGAATTTTCTTCACAAAGTCATTACTAAATGTCGCACTGCCTACTTACATTTTGACCATGAAATTTTAGACTGGCAAATTCAGATTTCTGGCTTATATTTCAAATTATTCAAGGTCAAATTAAATAAAACACAGTCTTCTGATAAACTTGAATGTCTTTCCTAAACACCTGTAAAAGTTCTAGGTTCTACGTTTAATTTTCACCGCACTTGGAGGGGGTGAAAATGCAAGGGTAAAAACTTCTGGCAATCGAAAACGCTGTTTTCTAAAATCGGTTGCAATCGACTAACGCAGGGCATGGCAATCGATGACGAAGAAGCTGTATAACAAACTGTTTCTAGATAAAGCTTTGCTGCTTTATTTTTCATTTAATGACGCGCGCCTTCAAGATTGAGTGTTTCTGTTAACAGACACGAGAGGGCACTGAAATCCATGTATGTCTTGAAGAAGAGTTATGCCTGGAAACGTTCAAATATATTCTATAGGGGTAAAAGCCTTTTGCTTGTTTTTGTCGCTGAAATTGTTGTTCTTGTTATTGATTTGTTGTTGAGAATGTTGTAATTATTGATGTCGTTGTTTCAGGTCATTTTCTAAATCAGACTCTCGAAAAAACACAACGAAGCGCAGTACATGTATTATTGCTCTAAATACCCATCGTTCCCAAATATAACACAGAGCCAACTATATATGATTGCTGTTGTGATTATTGTTATTGCTGTTGTCAGACTCAACGTAGATCAATATACGAATTCCATGAATCAATTTGCTAGCATAAGATTTGCCATTTATCAACGAATACCTTGGCAGGTATTCGAATCCCATGCAGGGTATTGTCCAGCTTGGTATCGGGTACATGTACCCTAAGGTTCGCCATTCGACAAATTTCATACATGGTATCTGAATCTTATGCATTATATTGCTCACCATGGTATTGTGTAGCATTGGATTTGCCATTCGATGCCATTCGACGGATACCATGAATGGTATTCAAATCCCATTCATGAAATTGCACAGCATGACGTCGACTAGCATGGGGTTCATTATTTATGTATTCGAAATTCATACATAGTATTGCCCAGCATGGTATTGGATACATGGAGTTCACCATTCGACGAATCCCCCTGCATGGTATTTTGCTCAGTTTTGGCTAATATGGGGTTTGCCAGTCGATAAACCTCATGCACATCAGTATTCAAATCACATGCATGCTATTACTCAGCAAGGTATTGGCTAGCTTTAGATTCGTCATTCGATAAAATCCTTACATGGAATTTGAATGCACAGCATGGCATTGGGTTGAACGTTTGCTTTTTGGCATTTGATGATGTCAAATTTGTGGATGGTGTGCAGAAACCATTCATACAAGGTCCAGCTAATCAACATCTGTTTTACTAATATAAGAAATAAAAAGTTTTACAATGTTCCAAATCAACGTTTCCATGGTAATAGAAACACAGAACCGTCAGTGAATTTATCTAAAACATCATTTTCAAAGCAAATTATCTACCTTCAGCAAAGGTGCATACTAACAATCCATACAAATTATAGATAACCCATATCTGGTCTACCATGCTTAAAACAAGAAGTAATACTTTGTTCCAAATGTACGTTACCGTGGCAACCAAAATGTCAAACTGTAAGCAACCGTACATAAAAAAAGCATTTTAGTAGTATATTATTTCTCTTTAGCAGAGGTGTATATCAGTATTCCTACTGAATCAAAATAACTCATATTTGCTTTTCTCATATTGGAAATAAAAAGTTTTACAATGTTCCTAATTTACGTTACCCTGGCAACAGAAACATCAACCATCAGTGAATTAACCTAAAAACACCATTTTTCAAAATAAGTTATCTACTTTCAGCAAAGGTGCATTCTAACAATTCATACAAATTCTAGATAACAAAAAACTTGAGTTATTCCCACAGAATCTAAATAACACAAATTTGATTTTCATATATTGAAAAATATTTTTTCACAAAATTCCTAATTTATGTTACCATGACAACAGAAACATCGAACAGTCAGCGAATTTACTTAAAAAGTTCATTTTAAAAACAAATTATCTACCTTCAGCAAAGGTGGATACAAACAATTCATAGAAATTTAAGATATCCAATATTTGCTTTACCAATGCTAAAAACAAAAAGTAATACTGTATTACAAATTGACATTACCATGGCAACCCAGATGTCAAACTGTCAACAATCATACATAAAAACAGCAAACTAAATGTGTATTATTTCTCTTCAGCAAAGGTGTATATAAGCTTTTACTACAAAATCTAGAAACCACACATTTTCTTTTCTCATATTGAAAATTAAAAGTTTTACAATGTTACTAATTTACGTTACCATGGCAACAGAAACATCGAACAGTCAGTGAATTAACCTTAATAACACCATTTTCAAGACAAATCATCTACCTACAGCAAAGGTGCATACTAACAAATCATACAAATTCTAGATATCCCATATCTGGTAGTTCTCTTCAGCAAAGATGTATATGAGCAATTCCTATAGAACCTAAATAGAACACAATTGATTTTAACATACTGAAAATAAAAAAGTTTTAGAATGTTTCAAATTGTTGTTACCATGGCAACAGAAACATGGAATCATCAGTGAATTAACCTAAAACTTTCATTTTCATATCAAATTAGCTGTCTTCAGCAAAAGTGCATACTAACAATTGATTCAAATTCTAGATAACCCATATCTGATCTACTAATGCTAAAACAAATAGTAATACTATGTAACAAATTGACGTTACCATGGCAATTCAAATGTCAAACTGTCAGCTGAAGAGAAATGATACGCTTTTAGTATGCTGTTTTTATGTATGATAGCTGACAGTCTGATATGGGTAAAAGAAATGTTTGTTATTTAAACTTTATGGGATCTTCACATACACCTTTGCTGAAGAGAAATGATATGCTGAAATGTGCTGTTTTATGCAAGATTGGTGACATGTTGCCATTTGGGTTGCCATGGTAACCTAAATTTACAACATTCCATAACTTCTTATTTTTAGTATGGGGCAAAAAGTAAGTGTGTTATCTAAACTTTTAAGGTTTAGCTTATATAGTTATATCATTGATGAACAGAAAAAAATGGGCTTTTTGTGTAACTTTGGTGACAGTTTGCTGTTTTAGTTGCTTTGATAATGAAAATTTTGAACATTCTTTAACTTTAAATTGTTTGTATGGGTTAAACGAACTGCGTATTATTTCAATTGTTTTTAGAACTGCAAATCAGATAACCTCTCTAAAAGGAATTAATGTGTTTGAAAATGCTGTTTATATAAGATTAAAGACAGTTTGATATATGGGTTGCCATGGTTACTAAAATTTAGTACAGTGCATAACTTTTTATTATAGGTATGAATGAAAAAAATGTTACTTAATTTTTATTAGATTAGGCCATCAGAGACACATTTGCTGAAGAGATATAATATGCTTGTTTTTATATAAAATTGGTAAATAAGTTGACATTTTGGTTGCTATGATAACGTAAATTTGGATTAATGTATATTCATTTTTTTATTTTTGATAAGGAAGGAAGAAACATCTTTTATTTAAATTTTATGGAAAATTCATATTAACACCTTTGCTAAAAAGAAGAAAACATGGTTTTATTGTGCTCCTTTTAAGTAACATTAGTGATAGTTTTAACATTTTGGTTGCTATGGTAACGTTTACCATGCACAGGATTCGCCAAATGGCAAACCACATAATAGCCGGTACCATACTGGGCAATACCGTACATGAAATTCAAATGCAATGCAAGATATTCTTCAGAATTTAATGGCTAACCCTATGCTATCCAATATCAAGCACTCAAACATGCCTGCATGGACACACGCTCGTCAACATAGACCACAGGTAGTCCATACTTTTTTATGCCATTTTTACTGTCTTACTGTCTACTGTGTCCTGTTAACTGTCACTGCATCCTGTCTATTTTAGGTCTACTGCAATATCGAATTTGTGCATATGCAAGAACATGGGCAAAAGCTATGGATGTATTTGCGTACTAATGCACATCACATGCACAAAATTTATGTGGCTGTAGGAAGAAGAAGGAAAACAGTAGACAGGACGCAGTAGAAAGTAGACAGTGAACATCACACAGCAGAGAGTGAGAAATACTGAAAAGACAGCATATGTGCATGCTCTTGCAGATGTACAAATTTCTATCGCAGTACAGTGGACAGGAAACAGCAATGTTTTCATTTGGACATATTCAGAAACGACAACCGGTGGCTGAATCACAGCGTCTCTACTGGTGCCTGATACGCCTCTCTTAAGTTTGAATTTCAAACTTAAAACAAACAGTGCATGTCATTATTGACTACTCCTCGTTTTCCTTCCTATAACGTACATAGAAAGTAGAGGTTTGTAAGACTGAACATTGGTTTCCATAATGTCTGCTTAAAGCATATGTGGTTGGTTCTCGTTAAATTGTAGGAGCGGCTGTAGCGTAGTGGATAACACTCTTGACTACCAATCCAGGGGTCCCAAGTTCGATCCCCCGCTTCTCCGGTCTTTCGGATGAGACTTTAAACCGAGGTCCCGTCTCCATATGACCTCGTTGTTGGTGGGACGTTAAACCCGAGTTCACTCACTCACTCTTTAAATTGTCTCAATGGGGCAATTATAATGAGGACCACAGTTTATGTTTTAAGAGAACGTTCTTACAAGGGACATTTATTATATAACTAGAGTATTAGCGAAATGAGTCAAAATATGGATGGTTGAATAAGTTTGTTTTATTCTGTCGATTCCAGAAGTTAATCAGTTTTGGAAAGAACATGCTCCACAATAGTAAGATGAATCCCAAGTGTACATGTGTTGCACGTATAATGCCTGGCGCCATTTGTAGTACTAAATAGATTAACAAAAAAGAACATTCTACAGGTTCTTGGCTTAATCTGAATTAAAAATCGGCAGAAGCTATAAATGTTCATCGATTGCCTTTCAAACATTTGTTTGACGTTAGGCGATTGCCATGAACAGCGTTTTCGATTGCCGCCGTTCTCTACCCTATTGTTTTCAAATCGATGTAACTTCGTTTGTGTACAAGACAGAGTCAAATGAATACGCACAGTCTGTCTAGAAAACATTAAATTTTATCTGTATATCATGGAAATGATCAAAATATGTAGCAAACTTGAACATTTTGGTCTATTTTGTTGTTTTCGGAGTTTACAAGTCACATATTTTGCATTTATGCCTAAACTACAGGCAACTTATTAAGAATTCAACAACTAAGATTTGTGAGGCATATCTTTGAACATATCTAAAAGTCGTGACATATTTACCTTTATTTGTTAACTGATTCTTCCTGCTGAAAAAAAAGAAGTTTTGTCGACTCATCCTAAACAGTCGCGTAAATTTTTGACCTGCGTTCGTGATTGCCGCGAGTGTTCAGGATTGCCGCCTACCCGGTGTGTATACCCCCCGCCAATAAAGGTGAGAGGACACATATTGGCTTCATTTCGGTTCTCCTTGTCGTCTGCATCTGTTTCTGTGTCACATATTAAGTCCTTCTTTGACCTTGGAAACAAGGTCAAGGTCAGATTTTGATGACCTTGACCTTGTTTTCAAGGTCACAGAAGACTTAATATGTGACACATACACAGATGCAGATGCCAACGAGTTCCACACTGAAGCCAATATGTATCCCTCACCTTTAGTGGCGGGGGCGTGGGGCATAATATAGCAGTTAAAATAGTAATTTGACCATAGTTT
This sequence comes from Ctena decussata, assembly GCA_963989385.1. Lineage (NCBI taxonomy): Eukaryota > Metazoa > Mollusca > Bivalvia > Lucinida > Lucinidae > Ctena > Ctena decussata. The sequence goes on along the minus strand of OZ022502.1, from coordinate 11,439,389 downwards.
CATAATTCTAGGTCAAAATTGAATGAAAACCATCTTCCAAGCAAGTTTATGTGTTCAGTCAACCATGAAAACTAGGTCATTGTGGAATTCCGGTTACATCATCCGAATGTCTTGGTCAAGGTGCTTCCTTGACATGAGTTTGAGGATAACTGGTCTGTTTATTTAACAATAATGCCACGAAATATTGAAAATTGAGGTCAAAAATATAAAAAAAAATGCTGAACGTCAAAGGAAGTCTTTTTTGACAACATATGTTCAATTAAACCAAATAAAATGATATGGAATATATTTTAGATGTTCTGTTAATCATTTTATTAATCTTGTCTGTCTGTTGTACTCTAAAGATCTTCTACCAAATGAGAATGTTTTTACAAGAGAGGCTAAAACCATGTTGGTTTACCCCACCCACTTTTGTGGACCCATAGCTCAGTAACTAGGGCTTTCCGACCAAAGTCACATATGGTTTGATAAACTAGACACATTGGAGTATATCATCAGTTAAAAAAAGAAAACTTTGGTAGGATGCAGAAAACCCACCTTATTGATACCCCCCCCCCTTTTCAACTTGTGCTCAGCAAAGCCTCGTCCATCAAAAAAGACGGTTATGCATGCGAGTCGTTAGATAATGTTGACATGTATAAGTATGCAAAATTTTATCAAAATATAGAATGCGGTTCAAGAGTTATAAGCGTTTTCGCTAACTGATAACGGATATAAGCGTTTTCGCTAACTGATAACGGACGGACGGAATCACAGAGTGATTATAGTGCAAATCTGCGGGTTATGCAATAAGAATACATAAGCATACAAAATTTGAACCATATTTACCACGGTGTTCAAGAGCTATGAGCATTTTCAGTAGTTGGCCGTAAATTTTCAACTTGTGCTCAGCAAAGCCTCGTCCATCAAATATGGTTGTTATGCGTGCGAGACGTTAGACATGTTGAAATGTATAAGTATGCAAAATTTTGTCAAAATATCCCATGCGGTTCAAGAGTTATAAGCGTTTTCGCTAACTGATAACGGTTTTCGCTAACTGATAACGGACGGACGGACAGACTCACACAGTGATTATAGTGCAAACCTGCGGGTTGTGCAATTCTGCCAGATTCTTTTGAACTCTCGAGGAATATTACTGTAAAAAAGATGTAAATATTTCAAAGGACAAAAAATAGTGAAAAATATAGAAATTTAAATTTGTCAAACTGGGGCCGAAGTGACTAGGGTTATGGGGCCGAGATGACTAGGGGCCGAAGTGTCCAGGAATTTATTTCTAGGTGGGGCCGAGATGGTTTGGGGCCGAGATGACTAGGGGCCGAGGTGTCTAGGGGCCGAGATGGTTTGGGGCCGAAGTGTCCGGTTACCGACACACGTAGCTGGATCCTTTCTTCTCGGGTTATTATAGTGTTTAAAACCGATTCATTTGTATAAGAAGTGCAGGCGAAAAATAAATGACACTGTAATTCATTGAGTTCATTAAGTATATAGGGTGATTTATAAATAGTAGTACTAGAAAAGAAGGAGGAAAACTTGCGACCGAATTTTATTGTGACCTAGTTTAAGGTTACTTGTAATAAGGAAAATTTTTCGCTGACTAAAATTGTACCCACAATTACGAGAATTTCATTTTTGGCAACATTCCTTACCTTATTTGGTAAAATATTTTGCAAGCATTATAAGTACATGTTAAATTGTTATCTTAAGTCTTTTTTATGTATGGTTGTTACAAATACAAGGTAAAATGCATCGGTTGATGCGAAAGATACGACGCTTCGCTTTTCTTTTTATGTAATGATATATATATAAATACAGCTATATGCCAACAAAGCAGATTAACGAAAGTATAAATCTTATTTCTTATTGACTTGAGAGAGACAGCAGGTAGAAGCCAAGAGGCCCAACTTGCCATATAATTATTAAAATTGCCCTTTCCACTACTGTCATTGCTTACCACATTTTTACGGTCATGGGTACCAGTTGTGTGCCAAACATCTTGGGAGCAGTTTCACTGCGCATTGGGGCGAACTGTTGAAACAGACGATGTGGAGCTAGTTCAGACTGTGCAGTCTGATTTGGGTCTTTGTTTTTTGTATCAGTTCGCTCTAATAAAAAAAACGTTTTGGTTTACTCAGATTAATGCCTCATGTCCGGGGTGACTGCGGTAAACATACTTCATACGAGGATCGTCCAAAAAGTTCTGTCACTGGACTCATAAGGGACCGACCATTTGATATTCCGGGGAGGGGGGGGGGAGGCTGGTATTCTTGATGGAGATACGACATTTTATTTCACTGGCCTCTGGAAACAATTTCTTTTTCTTTCACCTTGTGGGAGCTAATTTATTTTTTTTTACAAACTAACTCAAACATGTTATTTTTTTTAATTTATAGCTGAACTATCAGATCCTTGTTTACTTGACCTTAATATCCTTTTATTTTACCCACATCAGTATTTTTTACACCTTTTTTTCTCACAAAAAGAACATGGTGCTGTCTTTAACCAGGCCAAGGGCATGGCTTAGCTTGCTTTTGCATACCAGTGCCTGGAGTTACTCTTTTCATCTAAGGTACAGATATAAACATCCCTGTATGAGTTTGGCAAAAAATTAGGCCTTAAATTAGGGATATTTGGCCAAAATTTAGGGCTAATTTGGCAAAGTTTTAGGGCTAACATTAGGAATTTAAGTGTATTTTTTTCTAGCCCAATATATGCCCAAACATGCTTTATCGCACTTTAGAAAGTTTGATAAATACTTACTGATAGAGTTACAGTATACATGAACGGCAATTAATAAAATGGCTGAAAATTATGTGCTAAGAAGCTAACAAAGGGGGGTCTGGGGGTCTGCGCCCCCCAGAAGCTGAAGCAATTTCCCAATTTTAATGGCAATTTTAAGACTGGAAACAATAGAGAAAAACTAGGAATGATGATAAAAATGAGGGTTTTTTATATTAGGACTTTTGCCTTTTAGAGTGTTTATTTTGCCATAATGGTTTTGTCTCCCATGAGCTAGTGACTCTTTTGCAATTCAGTTTTAGTGGAAACATTTACTTAGTAATGTGGCAGGTCAATAATACATGTATATGAATGTTGTATAGGATGTTTTTGTTAATGTATGCACATGCGGGCCCGCTGGTGTAAACCAATTGTAGATAGTATTAAAATATTACTATAAATATGGGGGACATTATAAAAACTCAATTCCAATGGAATTATCAGCAGACAATTTTTTTTTTAAATTTCGGGTGGAGACAGGTTATTTTTTCTCTTACTTTTCAGGCCAGATTATTTTTTTGAACCCCCTTATGAGCCAGGTTATTTTTTTCCTTGCATATCGAAAGACAGGGAATTCTTTTGATAAATATACCAGCCCCCCCCCCCCCCCCCCCCCCCCCCCCCGGCAGAATATCAAATGGTCGGTCCCTAACTTTGCTCACAGATGTGATAGCTGACCACCACCGTTTGTAACAATAAAAAAAAACAATCCTTCACCTTTATACTGATATCAGCTACATGGTAAAAATGTGCCATTTGGTTGAGTTATAAGCTCAAATACAGACCTAATAACTGACGCTGGCCTACTTTTTCTATTGGCTTGTAATTCATGCTGCATATCTCAACAACTACATATTGCAGAATTCTGAAATTTTCAGGGTTGCTGTCTAGTACATTTTGTGGTATACTGAATAAAAATCAGCGACTTCTGTTTATTATATGCTATGAAAACGATTGATATCTATGGTGTCACAGAAATATGTTGCAATAAACAGTCACGTGATTTTCAAGGACCAACTATCCTTCGTATTATGGATCATTTTTAAAATTTTGATTGAGTTCATATTGTCACGATCTACTGCAATAAATATATACTCCAGAATTTGAAATATTATTCATTTATGAAGACATGACCTAGTCGATTTTCGTATGGCCTTGTTTGCATAATGTTGAGACTACGAAATGCTTTAAACTCTTTAAAATGGACTGAATGACATGGAGACTTTTTCGCTGTGTTTATCAGAACCTGAGGTACCGTAGGCACCAGGCAGCGATAATAGTCATCCCTTAACTGGACATTGCCGGGTTGAATCTGCTAATTTGCCAGTATAGTGAGGATACCCTTTAAAGCATATTGTGAATGTTATGTCATTGATACAAGGATCAGTCTTTTACAGCTATGTGATAAAAAGCAGGGTTTATGAATAAGTTTTATTTTAGGTGAATATCACCTTGCGTTTTTGAGATATAAAGCAGTGACAGATTTTTTTTGGATGACTCTCGTATGTACTGGTTTCACACACAGGTGTATCATGATTTAAAACAGTAACACTCTGTACTTCGGTAATCTGTCTTAATGTAGTTCTCTGTGGTGGCAATCTGAGTATTGCGAAAAAGTATTCCATGCAGACGCAATTACTGTGATGCATCACGGGGTATTGCTGCCCAAACTGCCTTCTGTTTTGTTTTGTTTTGTAACTAGATGATAGTTCTGTTTAAATTTCAGATGTGTCCCAATGCATCGAGATAGGTGCGGTAAACATACTTAAAACTGCGATTATGATTAACCTACCAAGCAACCATTAAAGATCAATTACATGAAAAGTTGTTACTTACTAGACTCACAAAAAATGTTTTCAAAGTGGATCTAAAATATAAAACCTTAACAATATTGACCCTCGAGTGTTTCAGACTTAATGGCTATTTGCGATTTTAATTCTTTTAAATATGATCTCTTAATAAGGATGTGCCTCGCATGTCTCAAACTTAATGGGCGCTTGAGGTCTTGACTCTTGTCTGACGACACTTCTTAATCACCACATTAACATCTATGACAGACATCTGATGCAGCTTCAAGGCATTCGTATTTCGATATTAATAAACTCAGCAAAATAGAAACATGTCGATTTTGTTTTGTTATATTTTTTTTTTTTTTTTTTGCCAGTTCTTGGGTTTTGAGAAATCAGACATATGATATAGTTGACGCACACTGACCTGTCCCTTTGACCCCTAATATTAACATATTGGTAGGTTCAGTAGATTTCACAGATAGGGATGCGAGAAATATAATACATACAATCTTATGGCCATCCTTTAAAGGCCCCATTGCTCTATCAATGGGAAATATTTTATCGTGAGGTATTGCTGAAAGCATCTCACTATAGTTTCGTCATTTTATATGATCGTGATTGGCTGGCTTTAAAAAATTAAAGCGTCCGTGAGTTTCCAATATTTTTTTTTTTTTTATAAATATCTAGGTCATTTTAGTTGGCAATTAAAATGACCTACTTTCGCTTTCAAAAGCTATATTTACATGATAAAAATACAAGGTACAGAAGATAAAAATACAAGGTACAGGTTTTAAATATATTGTAAAAATACAATGTACAGGCCCGTCGCCGTGTAGTGAAAACTGGTCCGGCGGAGGATAGCAGCGAGTGCCGAAGGCACGAGAGAGGGGAGAGCACGAGAGGGGGATTCCCGTCTCTCGTAAGGGAGGCTCGGGGGACCTCCCCCCCCCCCCCCCCCCGAGAAAATTTTTGATTTATAAGCGTCTCTATGTGCGTTTTAAATGCATTTTGGATGCGATATGGCCTTAATTTCAGTCATTTTGGTCACAAAGTTTTACTAGTTAAATACGAAAAAGAACAAACGTTAGACTCAAGATCTTTAACAACTATTTCGACCCCTCTGCGAGTCTCATCAGGCGCTGGCATCAATTTCTGCGTTCAAGCAAAATTAAGCCTGATACAGATATGATCCCCACTATAGTTGTTTTAGTTTTGTTTGTTTTATTTGTTATTGGCTTTTTCTCCTAAACAACTATTTCGACCCCTCTGCGAGTCTCATCAGACGGTGGCATCAAAACTTCTCTGCTCCGGCTTTTTTACACCAAATGTACGTTGTGGGAACCGAAAAGTTTTGGGCTGATTTTTTAACAGGCGGCACTTGTATATTCATAATGGAATAACAACACTGACATGGAACTTTCGGTACAGTCTCAGGACTTAGAATGCTCATACAGTTCAGTTCAGAATTTCCATACATGTAAATTCAAAATGTTTTATACATACTTTGCCGCCCGACATGTTCTTAATTTAGATTTAGAATAATTAGGAAAATACATTGAGGGGATTAAAACTTTCTTCTGTTGCGCCGAGCAAAACATGCCGCTGTATTTTGTTTTCATACCATTGTTGGCATACAAAAATCAAAACCAAGAAGTTCTTTAATACATTCTGGATCAAAAAGTTTATCATGTCTTTGATAAATCGTCCACTGAAAATAATCCTTTAACGATTATGAAATTAATCAAGCATGTGTCATTATAATAACTGCATTGTTTTGCACGGTGTGTGACTGCATGTTTTCACACCTTGGCCAGGTTTACTGATGACACGAGCAACGAGCGTCATTGATAATTTCATCGATAAATTGCGGCACTTTTGATGATGCGATTCAATTAAATCACAGGTAAGCACGAAAGATAAATCGGCTGAAAAGAAAAAAAAGTGGCACGGCAGATAGCATACTCGACCAAAAATGTGGTCCGGCGCTCGCCGGACCTGCCGGACCGGCGACGACGGCCTTGATGTAAGGCAAGGGTCCCATTTATTATCTCGCTGTTACGTAATTCTATTGCTCAACGGGGAACCATGAACAAAAAACGTATTTTTATGAAGACACTTGTCACTGTTTTTTTACAAAACTTTGTTTCTTTGGGTTTTTTTTGCCAGTTATATGAACATAGAAAGCACATCAACCGACAAATTATCACCAATTCTAAAGACTGTATCGGTTTTATAACGATTTGTGCTGAGGTGTTTTTTTTATCACTTATAGGACTATGGAGACTTTAAAGATGTGTCTGTTGTACTCGATGAATGGATGGATGACTTGCGATTTTACGTCTTTTTAACAGTGTTTCATTTATATCAGGAATATGGGAGTCAGGAATATGGGAGGGTGATAATGACACCTACCGTGACCCCTCTTCTGTGCTTAAATGCAGACCATATGAGCAGGATTGGTAGGTTGGAAGTTTTATTTTGCAAAACGTGTAACTCTGTATCACACTAGTCCTTAACAGCAGCCAGGTCAGGGTCAACACTGTTTGCCAGCTTGACCCCGTTTTAGCAGTAACCAAGGTCGAAATATAAATATGACGAGGATTAAAATTTCAATGAAAAAAAATCTGACAGAAAAGGCAAAAATTCATGGGTAGGTAGGAGCACATCTAACAGAATTTTCATCACTGACCTAATACGTAATCACTCCTCTTATAATTCGCGAGCATTTCCACCTAAAAATGAATAACTTCATGCATTTGTGAATAGTATACCAGTCACACTTGCTTCTATGTATAGGCGTTTTGAAAATTTTTTCGCATATGTTGACCTTGGGCACAACTGCATGGTGGCACTTTACCAAAGTCGGTACAAGAAAGATCATTAGTCCTCAAGTAACAGCACTTTTGTTTCGGAGCCAGGATGAGGCTATGTATTCAAGAAGACAATATACAATTTGTTTTAATCGCAAACTGGAAAAACTGCAAATTCATATCAAACCAAGAGGCAAAAATGGCAAAAAGTGCGAGATTCGGGTTGTGGGAGGGGAAGGGGGTAAATGGATGCATGCCTTGCGAATTTACGTTTTTTGTTTGTGTCGATGACACAGCTATGCAAGTTATGCAAACCATAACTCAGTTCAAGAGGTATCGTGGGTACAAAGAATCACGTCTCCGCAGACAAAGAAAATATTAACAGCGTTGGAGCTCATGTGAGCTTCAAAATTGGGTAAAAGTCACCAAAGCATAATCAGCTTTTTGGCTTGTCCCAATGATATAGTCGTACAACCTTGATTCAAGGGGTATATAGTAGATGCCTAGAATGCCGACAATATTCATACATCCATTGAGTCAAGGGATATAGTAGATGCGTAGCATGTCGATAAGAGCGTAAGTCAGGATGGAAGGATGGATGGATGGATAGATTATGGTTGGACAGACGGACGGACAGACAGACAAACAGAATGATAGATACTGTCACGCGACACGGAGGCCGGAACGGAGGAGCAAATTCTTTTAAGAGTCGGACCTTAATAGTGTTTTTTTCCTTTAAATGAGACTATTTGTCCCTGTGGATACAAATTCTTTTAAGGGTTGAGAGGCAAAAATGAAGATGCCAACTTATTTCACCTGAACGTGTACCCATTTCCTCCATTCAAAACACTTAAAATCAACAGGCTACTCTGTGATTGAATATATATCACTGCATAAGAGAGGCTAGTGCCGGCTTGGTTTTCGTAAAGCTTGCGAGTTGGTCTTATATCTTATGCAGTTAGCACGTTAGCATATTTAAATAATCATATGAGAAATATGTTTATACAAATTCTGAAAGGTTTCTTTTTACATACCTAAAAAAAGGGTGCCTAGTGTCACAATAATGGGAATAAGACAATCGACGATTAGCAGACCATAAAACTGTATAAACCGGAAGAAGCAGGTTTTAAAAAGAAAATATACGTAAAGATAAGAATACTAACTGCTGTATTTCTTATTTGACAAAACTTCAACAGCAATTATGGAACAAAGGCAAAATACTTAAAACGTAGCTTACATAACGTAGCTTACATCATACAATATAATTATGCATTACTCCAATAAACGAAATAGAAAGTCGGAAGTTTTTGATAGTTTTGCACTCTACCTGTAAGCATATCGATTACGAATGTAACAATTTTCCCCATTCTTCTGTAGATTATTCACAATTGAGGTAACGTAGCTTACATCCTTATCCATTCTGTTGAACGTGTAGTTTTCGGAGAAAAAAATCTTCATATTATAAGCGGTCAATGCATCCATATAGTGGTTATCAAATTTGACAGCCATAAATGATTATTTTAAAGATTTATCTGGAAGCGGAACACTTGTTTATTGCTTGCTAACTATTCAGTATCATGCTGGTAACGTTACTTACATACATTTTACCGACAATGCAGATGAAAAAAATGCTTTTCCCAGGGAACTGTGATTTATAAAACGGCATTTCAGGTTTGCACATAAACATATTCTATTCAGTTTAGAAGCTTCCATTTATTACATTTTACATATTCTTTGCAGAAAGGGTGTGGTAGTTGTTTGTATCATTCAGAACGACCTGTGTTTTATGCTATTTTTAGCCTCTTCAAGCATCGAGAATGAAAAAAAATTGTTCATGTGATGCTTTAATTTACAACTGAAAATGAAAAACACATCCAGAGGCTGGAATGGAAGTATGTTTAATTTATGTGAAAATGTTTTTAATAGTAGTTTTGACTATAAGACATCGGATATCAGTACTTGATTGTCTATTCTGAGAACAGGTGTGAAGGATAGATGAGTCAACTGGGCACGAACGGGTTTAGATTAATTCAAACGGTGTCAACGTCCCCCCCCCGCCCCCCCCCCCCAAATTGAACGTCTTGGAAGCGGCGGCGTGTGACACTTAAAATAGATTCTTGCTTACAGTGATTTGTTGCCCAAATATATCACTGGTTGGAGGTCAGTCGTGAAGTGGATATGTGACGAGCGCGCAGCGCGAGTGATATAGTCACTGACGACTGACCGACAACCTGTGATATATTGGGCAACAAATCATTTGTTAGCAAGAATCTATTTCGATTCTAAAACGCCAAAAACGACGACAACGCAAGTGTTTCCTTCAGATTTTTCCAGTTTTCCGCCATGATTACATGAAGAAATCACGCCAACAACTTTGACTGTAACAGAAGCGTTCTTATGTATTTCGTAAATTTTTGATGCGAGAAAATGACGTTACACGGTCTATCCTCATGGAAATGAAACTTGACGTAACCAAAAAAATCAAAATAACGTCCGAATGGCGCTAAATAACGTCACGCTTATCCGCCCAATGATTTGTCATGCAATACCAATGGCTGTATAGGCGACAAGTGTTAGAATTTGTGATAAATCGCGTGTCAGCGTCGAGGCTTGCAAGTTTCGCGCCTTGATGACGTCGAATGTAAACATTTACATCTGTCGACGTCCGCCTAAAATAGTTCTTTGGAAAACGTCGCAGTATACTTGCATTTTCTTCTTCAACGTGTATATAGTGTTAGAATGTAAATATTTTTCATAAATGACGTGTTGCTTACTTCCGAAAAGACTGTCTTCTCCATATTTATCATACTTGTGTTCTCTGAACCAGCAGTAAATGGATATCTTTTTAGCTCACCTGAGCCAGCGGCTCCGGGGGAGCTTATAGCATAGGCAGGCTCCGTTGTCCGTCGTCCATCCGTCCGTCGTTCGTCCGTCCGTCAATATTTTCAAACGAATTGTCCTCTGAAACCGCTGAGCCGATAGTAACCAAAAACATGTAGAGCCTCTATTGGGCAGGGGAACGAAAAGTTGTTCAAACGGTCCTGGTCACATGACCAACATGGCCGCCACGCCCATATATGGCAAAAACCTTTAAAAATCTTGTCCTCCAGAACCAATAGGCCGATGGCCTTGAAACTTGGCAAGTAGCGCCAGGTACGCGAGTACTAACATCGCTGTTCAATTTATGACCTTGTGTTGACCTTGACCTTTTTTACGGTAAGGTCGAATTTGCTTTCTGTAGCTTTTATATGTGAAAATGCTAGAACATTAGATTTCTTGGAAACTGTTGAAGATTTTGACCTGAAAATTGGTATATACAGTCATCTTAATAAGTACATGAAAATTTATGCGTACAAGAGGTCAAGGTCTCTCTTTGACTTTTGACCCTGGTCTCTCATGTTCTGAAAATTTCACACATTTCCTCAAAAGCCACCGGGCCTATTGTAATCAAATTTAATGTACAGCCTCTAGGAGGGTGGGAGAACGAAAATTTGTCCAAACGGTCTGGGTCACATGACCAACATGGCCGCCAAGCCCATATATGGGAAAAACGTTTAAAGACCTTCTTCTCCAGAACCAATAGGCGGATGGCTATGAAACTTGGTATGTAGCATCAGGTACACAAGTACTACCAAGATTGTACAAACAATTACCTTGGGTTGACCTTGACCTTTTTTACGATAAGGTCTATTTTGCTTTCTGTATCTTTTATATGGGAAAATGCTTGAACATAATATTTCTTTGAAACTGTTGAAGATTTTGCCCTGAAAATTGGTATATCTAGTCATCTTTATGAGTACATAAAAATTTATGCGTACAAGATGTCAAGGTCATTCTTCGACATTTGACCCTGGTATCTCATATTGTGACAATTTCACACATCTCCTCTAAAGCCACCGGGCCAGTAGTAACCAAATTTCATATACAGCCTCTACGGGCTGAGGGAACAAAGATTTGTTCAAACGGTCTGGGTCACATGACCAACTTGGTTGCCATCCCCATGGCAAAAACGTGTACAAATCTTCTTCTCCAGAACCAAATGTTTGATGGCCTTGAAACTTAGTATAAAGCATTAGTACTTGAGTACTATCAAGATTGTTCAAATGATGAACTTGGGCTGACCTTGACCTTTTTAAGGCAAGGTCAAATTTCGAAAAAATGCTACAACATAAGATTTCATGGCAAGTTTAGAAGAGTTTGGCCTAAAAATTGGTATAAAGTTGTCTTTATTCGTACATGGAAGATCTGCGGATTCAAGAGGTCAAGGTCATTCTTTGTCCGTTGACCCATGTCTCATATTTTGACAATTTAGCCGGGCCGCGTAGGGCAATCGGTAGGGCACCTGACTCATAAGTCAGAGGTCCTGGGTTCGAAACCCGGTCTGGCCACATACTTTCGTTTCTCCTTCCGCTGATTCAAGAAGGGCATTTGTCAGTTACTGGCGAAAGTATGTGCACTTAGTACTGGTTGGTTTAAACATATTTTTTATTTCAGTCAAATGTACATATATAATCACAAATTACAAACAAGCAGTTTAAGGATTTGAACGAAAGCTATTAAAAGCTTATATAGTTCATCTCCTTAGTACTGGTTAACCGCTTAGGAGGCCTAAGCCTGCCCAGGAAGAGTGTGGTTAGGTTAACTGACCGTCCCGACATGACCTTAGCTGTTTACCGTGGACGCTAAGCATCAAATCAACCAACCAACCAACCAAATTTGACAATTTAAGACATCTCCTCAAAAGCCACTGGGCTAAGTGTAACCAAATTTCATACACAGCCTCCAGGGGCTGAGGGATCGAAAACTTATTCAAGCGGTCTAGGTCACAGGATCTACCGTGATGGCCACCATACTCAGGTGAGCGATCCAGGGCCTCATGGCACTCTTGTTTTAATCAGGGAGGAATAAGGCAGCGAAAGGAGAGGGGTGGATTCAACAGTGCATCTGCTGTACAGCTGGTCTTTAACCACCATTGCCCTACGTTCACTAGGCTACGGGAAACGTTTCGTTCAATCTACAGAAAAGGGACAATGCCATTTATATACTGTAATAGTTCTAGATACGTATTTTAATCAAAAATCATCAGGTGATATGAACAAAAATGATCAAACAAGATTTACAAATAACGATACGCAATAAATCTAACTGTTATGTGTAAATGGTTTATTCATAATCTATAACACACCGTGCATTCGACCTTTAACATTTTGGCAGAATCCGGTCGGGTACGGAAAATACAGATGTTTACCGAGGCACGTGCCTTTTCGCGGACGAGTTATTTTCTTTATTTTTTCTACTTTATGCATGTATTTTGTGGCAGATAGATAGTTGTCGTTTTTGTATGTAATCATGTATATATTAGCATGCCATCGTTCTCGTTTTTATCTGCGTTACTGATGAGAAATTTCACAAGAATATGAAAAGGATGGATTCTGCCATCGAATTTTGTCTTTGTAATCTTAATTTCTCCTAGAAGTAAATATTTATAAAAATATTTTGATGTTTTTGGGTAGCCAGATATCTAAAGCAAATATAAATTCATAAGTAAGATCACGTTGATTGACAACACTTGAGCCAAAGCGGCGTCTTTCATACCATATGGAATTTTCACGTATACGGGTCATGGCAGTCGCTTTCTACGGAAGAAAACGGACGGATGAAATACATTTCGATACGGGGTATAGCAGTCATATTGAAGTAAAACGTTTTGCAGTGTTGGCCGCAGGTGTTGCACAGTTCGCTATTATTTCTGTAGTGTACTTGTTTCCTTCAACATTTTGAATTGATAAAGCACTATTTTATGTCATAGCACATCTTCGCAAGCCAAGGATGCCTTAATAAGCCTCGTTCACACGGGCAAAATTCCTGTGACCAAGTAGGTTTGTCATAGAAAAATGTGCTCGTGTGAATGAAAAAAATATGCCAATTTAAACTTTCTTTGTTAAAGTTTCTGTGACAAAGAAACTTTGATCGTGTGAATGAGGCTTTACGTACCCTTGGCCAAAGGCATATTCGTAAATCGAATTTCCCATTGCGCCAGGTGCGAACAACATCCATCACAGCCAAGCAAATTATCCGTTACAAAATATTTTCCGCATAATAGGCGCTTTGTCGATAGAAAATATCGTGATAGACGGACACTCGGCGCCAGATGTGTGCAACTATAGTTACGCACCGCTGAGCCATTTGGGGAACGTCGTTACGAGAATTGAAACATAACAGAACAGAAAACATCGTGGATACCGTTAACAGTTACTAAACAGGACGGCTCGATAGAGCTGTTAAACCCAAAACAACCAATCAACCAGTTCATCAGTGTTTTTGAACGATCATGCGAAGTTGTGCAAAAACTGTGTTTTGAAACAGATCTTCTGATCTAAAACTAACACGCCGGGGGAGCAACTCGCTGCAGCCAAAGAGCGACGCTGTGGGCAATCTGATTAGCGAATAGGTCGTCGGCAAATTGTAAGGAACAAAGTGGACTTAACACCCCTGGCTAGCAAAAATTATCACAGCAGAGTTTTCCTCAAGAGAAATTTGTTGTTGAAGATGCGTTTAGGTATCGCATCACTGGTTGGTATCAGCAATGATCATTTTATACCCCCTTCGAAAGATGGGTCGTATTATGTCGTGGCGATATCCCTCCGTCTAGTTGTAGTTCGTCCGTCTGTCACTTTAACTTTCATGTTCACTCCACGTCTCCTTGATTATTGCTAGGATTTTTGTAAACTCAAGATTACCCTCCTGCCAAGAGCTTTAGCGAGACCCAGTGCAGACCTTGCACGTTGCAGGGTATTTCATCGGCCCAGTTTGATCAGAGTGTTCGCTGTCCGCCCGGAGCTAGCCGAGACCCTAAGCTACCCTTTCAGTGCAGAGCGAAGACTCTGATCAGACTGGGAAGATGCCATGGCTGATCTGAGTCTACGCTAGAGGCACATACCACTTTGTTGGTATTCCATCTTTAGGAGCGTTGAACTAATCCCGCAGGCACAGAACGTCGAACTGGCGTCGTATTTACTTTGATGAGACATTTTGACGTCGCATCGACGTCAGTTCGACGTCATTTCGACATCCTTAGCCCGCTGGGAAGGCTTATGTATAGTCCAACAATCGCCTTTTATCTTGGATTTGAGCTGCAATATTAACTGTCATCTGCCATCATCTCAGTGCGCACGTACTAAATTTGTATAGTCTTATAATAACATTTGAGAGAATTACACCTTCTAGCACCTCAAACACACCTGGTTAACTTTGTTTTCAAGGATGTTACGAAACGAAAAAGAGCTGAACATTACGAAACGTAAAAATCATAGTTATCAAACGACGCGATCTTCAGGTCGTTTGGTAACTATGACTTCTTCGTTTCGTAACAGCTCTTTTTCGTATCGTAACAGCCCTTGTATATACATAGTTAACCAGGGGTGTGAATGGTACGCGACTCGATAGGTTACCTTTCACATACTACAAGGTAGATTCGGCGATCTCTTGATCTTTCAACGGTTATTGTAAGACTTAGTACGAGCGCACTGAGATGATGGCAGATGAAAATTAACATTGCATATTTTATTTTTGTGTCGAGACTGAATATAGGCGTTAAGTACAACAAATAAAGCTAACGCTCATAGTGCCAGGAATTTACGTCATGCTTAGTCTTTTCTTCTATTTCCACGTGTCCAGCAGGCTTACCTACGTCAAGCTCACGTCGATACGACGTAATAACGTCGCATCCACGTCTGTAGGCGCCTTTTCGGCGTTTTGTGCCTGCTGGGTGATATATAACAAAGTTAAAACTGACTCTTACTATGTACTTATCAACTGACTGATTTAAAGAATCATTTAAACTAATAAGTAGGAGATGATTATGAATGAATGAATATTGTATTTTCCTCAAAATTACAAAAACCTTTTCCTGTTAGAAAACTTACCCAGCAGGCACACAGCATCATTCACTCAAAATTAATCATCGTTGAGTCAATGTCATTCCGTAAAATCAACGTTGATTCTATGTTGATTCAACGTTGGGTGCCCAGTGCATTGGTTGGTAAATGGTTGTAAATAACCTAAACTGGCTATATGCAAAACACCGAAGACGTTCAATCTGATGAGTGGACTCTAATGCATTCTGACCACGAACTGATCGGGAACTGTTCTGTGGGCCATCCTGAAGTCTTGAATGCTGAAGACCATAATTGAGCAGGCTGGTCTGGGCTAGAGGCATACTTTTTTTTCTTTTGCGATAACAGTACTTCAAGTAGGCAAAATTACCTGCCAGTGCAGCTGGGCGTCCTTGGTGAAGTCTTTACTACTCCCCGGTGTGTCAAACGAACAGTGACTTCCAGACATGAGCGGTTGTGCAGACAGGTCTGACTCCACACCCAAAAGTGCAGTTAGGTATACATGTATAGCTTCATGTTCAGCAAGAATATAGTATTGTTCTGACATATACGACTAAATTTAAAAACCGTGTGTGTTTGGTTACTGCAGACTGGTCTTGGCACTCTCAGCTTTTTTTCTGACTTGATGTAAACATGGACGGACGGATGGATGGATAGACGGATGGATTGCAATTTTAAATCAAAAGGTTTGCTACTAAACGTAAACACTCATGTCAAGAAACGAAAACTGAGGTGGTTTGGTCGCGACTCAAGGTCCTCTGGCTTAGCAAATACAATTCTACAGGGCACAGTGAAAGGAAAAAGAAGAAGGAGATGGGAAGACACTATTAAGAAATGGACTTTGCTAGCTCAGCTAGGGCAGCTGAAGGCGAGACTAGGTGGAAAGGGATTGTTGTAAAGTCATCTGTGGTGCACTAACGACCTTGCAAGGTTATGGGATAGATTCTAGACTAGACCAGCTCATGTTCATATCAGCTTAAGCATCATCAGTATTTTAGTTATACCCGGCTGTCATATATGTGATTTCTTAACACATGAAAGGAACTCCGAGTTATGCATATCCAGATCATCATGTGGACATAATCAGATTGTTCAGGCTTTGCTCAGATCGGCTGTGTATGAATCACATGATCATATCGTCCTTTTACCTTTTAGAAGACGATGCGAAAATATTAGAAGCTTGCCATTCAGTGTCAAAACCGAGCTGTTCACATGAAAAATCGGTAAAGTAGAATGTGCGTGAGTTGTTATGCATACTTGTAAGATTGAAAATGCCTACCTATTGGTCATCACAAATAATGAGACATTCCATTATGACACACAACGTCAAAACAACGTTGTACATAACGATCTGGATGCAAGGTTATGACGCTATACTGGCGTGTGACCAGGGGTTGGCCGCGTACCAGTGGTGGCCATTTGCGTTCTGCACTCGCAGTAACGCATTTGTTGTGTCTCAGATTCGGCCATTTTGTACAAGGTAACAAAACAAACGCCCGCGAAGAAGCTGGGTAAAATTCTCTGCTTGGGAGGCAAAAGGTAAACAATGTCACCAGGCTACCCTCATATCAACATTATTGCCTTTCCGCGGAACTGCAACACTTAACACGTACATAAATAAATACAGAAATAAACATGTACAAATTACTGTATTACTGTTCATTTATCAGGAAAAAGGTATAACCTGCCACCAATCTTCAAGAAAGCATCTAAATTCTTGTAAATTACAGCACACGTGTAACAATTATTTATGTATGTTTTCGATGTAATACGTAGCGTGTGCCTAGTAACGCAATATGTCGGTTACAAGATAAAAAGGTGTAATAAAAAACGGCCACCACTGGTAGCCTGCCAGTATTATTATCTATACAAGGTTAATGCGATGTCATAACGTTGCACTGACGTCGTCACAAGGTTTTCTAGAAGCTGTATGCATGCTGTGTTAAAAGAAGAAAAAAGAAGATTGTTGTGCAATATTCGATCTTTTCATGCAGAACACATAATGCCGTTGTCAAGTAGCAGAAGAGAAATGCGCATGACGTAACAGCATGCACATTCTCCATTCAGAGCATAATAGTTCGGCGAGTAGAGCTTCAGGTGGATGGGTATACACTTCCAAGGAAAACACCTCTGTACTTTTCATTTGGAGTAAACCTTTTGGAAGGATTTCTTTCTCTGGGGAGCATAAAATTCTCAAAAAAAAAAAATAAAACCTCTGTAAAATGGCGGGAAACGTTGATAATAAGCAGGTGAGCAGATAGGTTTAAGCTAGAGCAACAGCTCTAAGTCTTTCAAGTCGGTTACTGTAAAACACTTATATTTGGCGGCAGCAAAATTTGGCGGTTTTTATAAACGGACCTTTTGGCGGATTTTTATTTTGGCGGTTTTGCGATTTACCAAAAAAAATAATAAATAAATAAAAAATAAAAAGGAAAGCAAAAAAGCAAAAAAAAAAAAAAAAAAAAAAAAACGGAGGGAAGAGCCATAGTATTATAGCCCATTTTAGTCCTTGTTCTGATTGGCACTCTATAATTATGCGACTGATTGCAGTGATTACATTTCAATTATAGACAAAACTATTTACATTATACAGGCTATTGTGTTGCTTCTGATTTAATAAAATTGGCTTAGGTACTAAGTAGCATGACATAAACATCGCTACATTCCGTTTTGCTTGGGTGTTTCACGTGAACTTCGTATGCTTTATATATGCTTTGATATTAAAATGGAAGGAATACATCTCTCAATGGTATAATTTCCCATTGATCAGCAGTTTAATTGGCGGCATTTTAATTTGGCGATTTTCTCCTTTTCCGCCAATATCGCCAAAATAAAGTGACCGCCAAATATAAGTACAATCTTTAAGATTCAACCAGGCCCCATGGTTATAAAACTTTTTTTGATGCTCATCTCAGCTGAGCATGTGGATACCCAGACTGCTCTGAGTCCTCGACGGACATATATGCCCGATAAACACACTATGTTCTCAAATTGCGGAGTGATTTCAGCAGTCGCTGTGGAAGCTGGTTAGACACGGATGCGCCGGCTGATATGTCTCTGGTGGCAAAATACTTGGTAGACCGACTATCTGTTTTATTTAGATTTTGAGCCTCGTAAATTTAACTTCTGAGTTTGAAGATGTATGTGACATACAAACCAGCTTGTTCACATGCGGAATCTAAGGTAATTGGATACAGGTTTTCCGCCATTTTACGAGGGAAACAATTTTTAAGACTTCCTGTTTGATTCACTGGAGAATAAAGCCTTCCAAAATGGGATCAACTCTTTCAAAGATGGAAAGGGATATGAAAAGGAAAATGTCTGTGTTGCTTCCCCGGAAACTCCGAAAGTGTACCTGTTTACCTAAAGACAGATTTTTTACAAGGGTCGTTCCCGATGTGAGCCAGTATGGACATGTGAAGTAATATTTTCACTTTTAAAAAGCAGTGACTAGCGTTTGGGCAAGTAATAGCGCTCCCGGATTCTTCAATCTTCCTGGGTATGACAGAAATATTGTTTGAAAGTCCCTTGAATCGGAAATCATCCATCGAATACGAAAGTGAAAGTATGATAAATTTGTCCACTGATGTTTTTGTATTATTCCCCGTACATGCTCGAACTTACGACTGAAGGCGCAATCAATTCCCACATGGAAACAACAAATTCATTTAAGTGCCTGAGTGAATGAAAGGATGCCTGAATAATTTACTATTACCGTACGTTATTCATAACCCTGCAGGCACATGCGTCGTAATGATGTTGGCCAGACGTCGATGCGACGTTATGATGTCACATTGACGTCATTACGACGTCATTTCGACAATACGACGTCATTTCGACGTCATGTGCTCACTGGAACCCGATCTTATAATTAGAATAATTAAAAAAAATGTAACACCTGACCACGACGCCATTTAATTCACGACCAACGAGGCAGCCGTTTTTGGTTGATAGTTTGATATGATTGTTTTTTCCCTTTTCCTATAAAGGGAGGCGCCGTAGTCGAGTGGTTAGAGTGTTTCGGTTCACCGGAAGGTCGTGATTTCGCAGCTCACCGTCGCCATCCAACGACTGGAAAACTCTCTCTGCATGTCAACCCAGCAGTAAATATGGGTACCTTTTTCGAATCAGGGAAGAGTAAGGCAACGAAAGGAGAGAGATGGGCTCCGCCTTTCATCAGCTATGCCCAAGATACAGTGGGTCTCAAACCCCCGTTGCCCCTACGGCTTTTAGGGCTATGGGAAACCTTTTACCTTTTTTTCCTGTAAAAGGTTCAGTTTCATACAAAGTTAAAGTACTTCATGTACACCACCCTGTACAAGCGGATTCTTATTTTTCATCGGGCTCGAAGAAACAAAGCATATGACCAAGACCCTGTGGTTCTCATGTTTACTTTGACACCAGTTGACCCAATCGTAACACTTCGGCCAATTCCGTATCCGCAATATCGAAGTTATCGGCGAGGATGTCCGATTGCAATTGCCCCTATGAAAGATCACACTCTAGGATGTCATGCATTAGCCTACTTGTGAGTGTCGAAGAGTTTGCAATTTCATAATATGAATTGGTTACTGAAATACATGTACAGCTCATAATGCACAAAAACTTCTTAACTAGATCTAGTATTACACAGAGAAATCAATAAAACCTTACCATCGAAGTGACTCGAAATCGAAATGGCTGTGACCAAAACATGCAGGATGACGTCAAACGGTGACGTATTTCTGCCCATTGCCTTTAATTGACAGTAGATGAGCAAAGTCATGTACCAACTCCTCTTAGGAACCTTACCCAGCAGTCACACAGCATTCACTCCACATTGAAGCATCGTTGATCCAATGTCATTCCGTTGAATCAACGTTGATTCTATGTTGATTTCAACGTTGTATGCTCAGTGCTATGGTTGGTAAATGTCCTGAACTGGGTGCGTGCAAAACATCGAAGACATTCAATCTGATGAGTGGACTCTGTGTATGAATTACATGATAGTATTTTAACCTTTTGAAGACAGTGCGGAGATGTTTGAGGCTTGCCATTTAATGTCAAAACCGAGCAGTGCACAAATAATAGATCGGTAAAGTAGCATGCGCGTGAGTTGTTACGCATACTTGGGAGATCAGAAATGCCTAGTAAACCGGTTGATCATCAGAAATAATGCGGCAATTCATACTGGCATACTGCGTCGAAACAACGTTGTAACAATGTCGACCCAATGTTACGACGTTTCACTGACATCTATACAAGGTTGTTGCGTTGTCATAACATTGCATCGACGTCGTCACAACGTTTTTTGAGTCTTACGCTGTTTGCATGCTAAGTTAAAAGAAGGAAATGCTGATTGTTGTGCGATATCCGCTCACTTCATGCAGAACATATTATGCCGTTGTCAAGTAGCAGAAAGGAACTGCGCATGGAGTAACAGCATGCACACGTTTTCCATTCAGAGCATAATATGAAAATGGGCACTGCCTTAGGGCGAGCACATCGCTCTTTATCTTTTTTTTGTAATATTAAATTTGTATTAAAAGCTTTGCAACTCCACAGCTGCGAACTCCGTCTACAAACTGATGAGAAACTGTCAGAAAACAGATTTACCCCTAGTAATCTATCCCCTCGAAAAACGGGCTAACCTTTGTCAGTTCCTTCTCTACGGTGCTTTATTTCCTTTGAATTATTTCATCCAACGTTCAGCCTTCTCGCATTGAAGCGGTTAACGTTGACGCCATCTTGTTTTTCTCAAACGGAACGTTTGACGTCATTACGTAACGTAGCGACAGAACGACTGTACGCTATAAGTTTTTCGTCGATTTCCATTCGAACCAGTCTAATTCTAACTTCCGTTTGGTGTCGTTATGAAAGAAATTTCATTGAAAGTAATGTATCTTACAGGTAAAAATATGCCTTACCAATCTTCTACAATAGAGCTCTCACTCTTTCAAAGCTCCTTTGCGCCAGCAAGCGACTGCTCGCTAATAGTTCGGCAAGCGGAGCTTCAGGAGGATGGGTATACACTTCCAAGGGAAACACCACACCTCTGTCGTTTTCATCTGGAGTAAATCTTTTGCAATGGAAGCATAAAAATTCTCAATTCAATCCTAACAGCGACAAATGTATGGCCAATTTAGTACAAGATATAAAATTAGGAATAAAAGTGGCATTACATATGAATTTGCAATTAGAATGTTGTACTTAGTGCCGTCTGTGATAGACCCGTACCATAAAAATGAATAAAAACGACCGTATCTTCCGTAATCGCCGTCCGTTATATTCCTTACCAAATCAAAATATACCGACTGTCATTCCCGTATATTTAGCGTCACCTAGCAACCGAATAAAAAGATAATGGTCCTGAATTATTTCCATCTATTTGCACCGTTTCAGAGAAAGGGACAAAATATGTCCTCTCGCTATGAAAATTGAAGAAACAATCCAGCCAGCTCACCAGAAACTAAGAAAATGACTTACCCGCGAAAAAGCGCGCGCTTTGATAAACATCTGTATTTTCCGTACCCGACCGCGTTCTACCAAAATGTTAAAGATCGAATGTACGGTGTGTATAAGCAAACAATGAAGACACAGGTCAGACTGCTCCTAATGAGCAGTGTGATCTGGGTCTACACTATTTGCCATTTTTCTTACATACTTACACTACTTTGTCAGACAGAAAACCAAGTTGATTACAAAAAAAAAAAAAGAACAAAAATACAAAAAAATATAATGACGTCCCAAAATTTAAGATATACCATAACATTCTAAAAATTGGGACATATAGGATAATCCGTAAAATTCTAATTGCGACACCTAAGATAATAACCGTTATTTTCCTTCATATTAAAGAGTTCTGCTTTACAATGCAGTATGTAATGCGTCCAAATGCAGTCTGATCAGGGTCTGCACTGATTCCTCAGACATATGAGCCGCGAGACGAGAAAACCAACAAAGTGGTTGTGCGCCCTGCGTTGACTCAGATCAGCCTGACCATCCACCCAGTTTGGTCAGATTCTTTCTTAAGCGCTTAAAGGGTTGCTAAGGTACTAAGCTACCTCCATGCGGACAGTGGAGACTCTGATCAGACTCGGCGGATGCCCAGGCTGATCTGAGTCTGCGCTGGGCGCACAACCCCAGAGTTGGTTTTCTTGTGTCGCGGTTCAGATAATATTGTCGCGACTCCCAAGTGATTCGAGAGAAGGGAGTGTTCTTATATGAGCAATTTCTTAAAAAAAAAAAAAAAAAAAAAAAAAAAAAATGTTGTTACAGGTGTGCAAATTCCGCATACTCAGACCACCCTGCGCAGATGTGCAGTCTCGTGAAGGCATGTACGATTAGTGTTTCTTACAGTGTTCACGGTCTAAGCTGTGCCAAGGCGAACTGTGCATAATTGCCTACACAAAGGTAAAACAGGAAGGGTTTCTCATGACGCGGCTTACAGTTTCGAAGCCCAGTTTTTCGAGTGGGTAGTCTACGTGTGAGCTTCTCTAATGTATTTTGAGAAATTAAGGAATATATATATATATAATAAACAAAATTAACCACGACACGACAAAACCAACAAAGTGGTAGTGTTCTTATTGCAGACTCAGATCAGCCTGGGCATCCGCTCAGTCTGATCAGAGTCATCGCTGTTGGCATGGAGGTAGCTCAAACCCTTAGCTACTCTTTAAGTGCACAGCAAAGACACAGATCAGACTGGGCGGATGCCCAGGTTGATTTGCCTGAATATTTCCGGCTCACATGCTATATTATTGGTTTTGTCATGTCGCGGCTCAAATATATTTTTTTTCAATAGCTGGGGTCTTATATGTTTGGAGAAAAAATCACTGATTATATTGCCATGCACATGCTTTCAGGCCCGAATCTAGACCAGAACTAACTGGCGGGGCCGTCTCTGCTTAGGGCCAAAAGAAAGGGGACATTATCAGGGTCCTATATAAAATAGAGTTTTCGATGAAAAATCAAGATTATTTCATGCCTATCTTTAAATAAATGTTATGGCATCTCATAGAAACCACCTCGGCGAGGCGATTCCAATGAGTTGTCACAACACGTATTTCATTCTAACCTTAGGCTATGAAATATAATCTCAAATTATCATCAGGTGCTCCTTATTACACACATTTCCTCATAATATTGGACATAGAGCACTAAGTGGCTGGGCTTAAGCTCCAAATCCCACCCCCTGGATCCGGGGCTGTGCTTTACATCCTAGGTGTAATGACTATCTCTCATGCCCTTGCGAAACTTGGTATTCTGTTTCCAATTTTATTAGCGCAATAGATAAACGGCGAATGCATGTATGTAATCAGCCAGCTATGTTCTTTTATGCCGCTTCGGAATGGACAATGTGACTGGTCAGAGATAAATCTGAGCTCCTTGTAGTGGTCAAAAACTTGAGTGAAGAGTTAAACATCTTCCTATGCAATCATCAGCATTTTACCAACAGGATGGAGACATGTCTGTAAAATACATACCGTATACATGGTAATTTCCGCTGTGTTCCATTTTTCGCGGTAAAACGCGGTCACTTAGAAACCGCGAATATTTGAATTGCGAAAAATTTCCTGTTTCTTACAAAATGTCTTCTGTAGACACAGTGTTCATATATTTTATTTGTATTTGCTTAGGTAGTTGCTGGTACTTTTCACTTGAGCCATTTCTTTCATTAACCTGCGGCGGCCCTGCCGCCGGTTAATGAAAGAACTGACTCAAGTGAAAAGAAACAGTTTTGCTTTTCGAGCATGTTGCTAACCGCAAAAACTAAAAATCGCGAAAATTAATAATCATGTTTTGACCCTAAACCGCAAAAATTTGAACCCGCGAAAATTACTGCGTATACGGTAAATAACAAAGTGCCACATATTCAGTATCTTCCTCTTGAAATGGCTTAAACAAAACAGCAATATTTGAATTTATGAAGTATTTAATTCCTTTTGATTACCCAGAAAGCTCCACGAAACGTATAAAATGCGTTATCGATACGTATGTTGGGATTCCGCAGTTTAAATGTTGGTTAAAAAAACGGACAACCCAGAGAAAATCACCGACCTTGGTTGGGCGACCCTGTCACATGTCGAGCCGGTTACCGCAAACGGGCCGCAGCGGTGATAAACAAGAGACAAACGTCTTCGTTGTTCACATTTTTCCTATATGACCATTTATTTTGGCAATTTCATAGTCTTGTATTTCACACATGGGAAATACATTTCCTCTGGAAAAATGTTTCCCATCGGCAAGCTGCTCTTGACGAGGGCTTCGGACACTTTTATTGACATAAATAAAAATCAACATAACCTTTTTTCTGTCATTTAGAAAGGACCTTTCAATTGTATATGTTTTCAGTCAGTCGTAAAGGTAGAAAGATATCCAGAGTTTGCATTAGAAGAAAAGCATGTTTTCCCCGATTGGAATCTTAAAATTTAGAGAAGTGTTTGCGGCTGTTTATGTCACAAAATAAAAGAGATGCGAAATGGTTAATGACCTACATCAATGTAAGGACCATTCCGTGTATGTGGGATTAAATCTTCTGGAATGCTTTTTTGGATCCCAATTTGTGACACTCTGTATCCGAGTGACGAAGTATGGCCGGGTAAACTAAGCTGGCACAACGAAAATATTACTTTATGGTAAATGTGCACATTTCAAAGAAATCCCACTGTAAAGTGACAATCGTTTGCCTCCCTTTTCCAAGTAGAGGACACAATAGCAGAAGAGAATTTGTCTTCCTGTAAGTAACTTCTGTTGTAAAAGATGGCTATTCTTCAAGGAAAGAATTTGCTTCCTCTATGGCTATTCTTCAAGGAAAGAATTTGCTTCCTCTATGGCTATTCTTCAAGGAAAGAATTTGCTTCCAGAGGAAGCAAATTCTTACCTAGAAAGAATAGCCCCGCAATAAGAAGAGAGGCAACGGATTCCAGACTAGATTGGTCTTCCTTGGATATGTGACCATACACCTTAATCATTTCTTTTCAACTCTTTTTTGGTTTTGAATGAGTCAATTTATATAACTCCGATTCAAGTTCTTGGTCTTCAACAGTTTTGCGCGCTCTGCGCACCGAATGAATAGCTTCCGGGTCACCGACCCAGTGGAGTTCATCAAGGGAGGTAACGCTACCAGTATTTAAGCTTTCTCTTGAAGATCCATTAGAATTATTGCCTGTTTGCCCACGTTTTGCACTTGAAATTTTTCGTCTCAGCCCGGGGGAGGTCCTTGGGGAAGAGGAATTACTGCCAACACCAAGATGTGTCTTATACGTTGGTTTTTGTGCAGACGACATAGAATATACTCTCCTACGGTGACCGCCGGTTAATTCCGAATCTTCATCGATGCTGAGAAGTAACCTTGACCCTGTATCTTCAAGAGACAAATCTTCATATTCCTTTGATTGTCGTCTTCGTCTGCTGTTAGCGTAAGCTCTGCCTGAAAGGACAGAATACGTTATGTGATCTAACATGCATATGTGACATATTCTTCAAAAATTGCAAGATGAGAAAACATGAAATGTACGTAATATCTACCATTGCCTTCAACAAACCTACGTAAGTCAGACTGGACAAGCTGTCGCTTGCATTACTAGAAAAACGGAATTAAATGACTCGAGAATAGTTCCTTGTTTGAGAAAATCTGCAGTTTCTGTTGAAAAACAAATAGCTTATAATGTCATTAAAAAATTGAGGAGCATGGCAAACACAGCACAGTAGCTGTGGTACTAACAGCTGCTGTGCATAGTACCTTGACAGAATGATGTCTTGATGACGTTTTTTGACATCAGTATGAACTATCAAGTTGTTGTGATAACAGAAATATGACGTCATTGGTATTGGAGCATGGCAAAGTGTTCGAGAGAGATATAGAGAGACATAAAGCCAGACAGACGGACAGACACACAGAGCAAAACAGACGGACAGACAGCAGGAGAACCAGAGAGAAACGTTTTCATCACATAACAACAACTCAGCGGTTCGAAATGACATCGGCTAGTACACACAAGACCTTATCTGATCTTACATACATGCCTACCTGATTTCTCTGGGTCGAGCGAAGCTGAATTGTTGGCTAGGAAAGTCACAGGATATGGCTCTGTAGGAATCGCATGGCTAGTTTTCGTGTGGTCAATATGTGAAACGACCTTCTTGTCTTTCATTTCTTAAAACAGAGAAACAAAAACAAATTAAACGATCTTTTCAGACAGACATTAATATTGTGCTGTACAAAAAAAAAAAAAAAAAAAAAAAAAAAAAAAAACATTCCATTTCAAAAACATTTTTGGCCCAAATAGAAAAAACTGACAACTTTATTTGAGCCTCGAAACGAGAAAACCAACAAAGTGGTTGTACGGACAGCGCAGACTCAGATCAGCCTCGGCATCCGCCCAGTCTGATCAGAGTCTTCGCTGTCCGCATGGAGGTAGCTAAGACCCTTGGCTACCCTTTGAGCGCTTAACAAAGAGTCTGATCAGACTAGGCGGATGCCCAGGCTGATCTGAGTCTGCACTGGGCGCACAACCACATTGTTGGTTTTCTCGTGTCGTGGTTCATTTGTTATTCTTCTTTTTGTTTTGGGGAAAGGGTGGGGGAAATGTGCAGCCGGCACACATCACGGAAACACAGGGGCCGTATTCATAAAGCCACTTAAGTCGTTGCTTTGCGATTGCTATGGCTAAATATCTATAAAGGAGATTCCCTACGACTATGAAATTTGGTCTGGAGGAACAGTCTTTTTAAGACTGTTCCTCCAGAGCAAATTGCATAGTTGTAGGGAATTTTCTTCAAAGAAATTTAGCCTTAGCAACAGCATGGCAACCACTTATTATTATAATAAGTCGTTTTATGAATACGGTCCCAGATTCCTCATTATTACAACTCAACTCAACTAGCACTTTATTAAACTCAGGTCAGTACATTTTGACATATGAGTACATGCATACAGAATACAGAAAACATAACATATGGCGTATCAATAATAATATACTAAACGAGTTGTGCAGGAGTACAGATGTGTGGCTAAATAAAAGAATATAAGAAGGGAGAGGGGTACACTGTATCATATTACGGCCTACAGAACCTAAACTACTGGGGTGGGGAAAACAGAGATATAAGAATTGAGTGAGGAGGAGAGATAAGTGTGAGATATAAGAGCAAGCTATAATGGTACAGCATGTTATACAAGTACTAATAATGGTGATAACAGAATTAGTAATGAGTTCACAATTTAAAAAAAGGACTACAGAAAATTTTCATTACACCAACCCTTGTAAATCTACTTAGAACAGTATTGGCTGCCTATAAATTTACACATGGCTTCACCTGCACGAGACTGCATTCAACGTTCAGTTGTTATCAATGAAACCGGTTTAACAAATTACAAATTTGTGTGCTTTGCTCTGTTTGTTTATTGCATATGCCGGCTGAAACATAAATCACCTAAAGATAACATATGCTTGGGCCGGAACATACAGGGAAACAATACCTCTCTTGAAATGTGACTTAAAGTTTTGAAGTTAAGCGAGCATTTTATGCCATCCAGTGATATCATCCACCTACCCAAGTCGACAAACCTTTTCTAGAAAAGCTACTGTATTGACTTGAGTGGAATGCTACAGTATTGTATTTACCACAAATCACCACCTTAAGCGTGCATTTCATGCCATCCAGTGGTATCATCCACCTCCCCAAGTCGACAAACCTTTTCTAGAAAAGCTACTGTATTGACTTGAGTAGACTACTTCAGCTAACACTATTACATAAGTTAACAATCTAACGCATCTTGTAATCTATCCTTAAAGTACACAGTTTGATATACTAATTATTAAATAGAAGGTCAGGGGCCGTCTTCATAAAGCCACTTAAGTCGTTGCTATGCGGTTGCTAAGGCTAAGTTTCTTTGAAGGAGATGCCATACAACTATGAAATTTGCTCTGGAGGAACAGTCTTACAAAGACTGTTCCTCCAGAACAAATTTCATAGTTGTAGGGAATCTCCTCTATAGATATTTAGCCTTAGCAACCGCATAGCAACGACTTAAGTGGCTTTATGAATACGGCCCAGAATGTTAAACACTGGGTAGAGTTTATGGTTAACTTTCTGGGCAGAATGTTAATTCTGTAGTTAACACTCTGCCCTAACGTTAAAAACTTATTCCAAAGGTCAATAATTTATTCATAAAATTAGCAATCTATTTCTAAAAGTAACTGTATGGAAAATCGCAATGTTAGGAGTATTATCGTTCTCGTGCCTTAATGTATGTTTTGGATACACAACTATTTGATGTGGTTTATGATTTTTGTATTAAAGAAATATTCAATTAATCTTGAAACACTCGTCAACAAATACCCAAAACTAAGGCCTTGCTTTAAAACCCTCGAAATTATCAGATTAAGGATCGCCTCTGTTCCCAATTTATAAGACAAGATAAAAACTTTAATACTTTGGGTGCATCGTGAAAAAGGAACTCTATAGTATGTGCGAACATCGAAGACTGAGATCAGACTGCGCATCCTGATCAAAATCTTCGCTGCCCGCTATTTAGATTTCTCAGGATCCATAGATTGTTGAGGCAACGAAAAAGACTCTCATCAGACTGCGCAAATGTGCATAATGGTTTAAGTCAAACCTATGTCGAATGTTCAGTTTAAGGTACCTCTCCTAATGACATGGACAACGATTCATTTTTCTTCATGTTGAAGGTTAAAATGGACACATGAGGTCTGATAAACTTTTAGGTCATCAATAATCGAATACAAGGAAGACCTTATTATTTACATTCAAAAGTACAATAATTGTTTCGCTGAAAAACAAATGTCCACTACATCAGCTTAAATCTTAGCATTTTTATTCTACTTTTTTCTCTCTGCTTCAGAGAAGCAGGGTAGATCCACAAGTATCCAGGACAAGTCTTAGAATTGTTTATCAGAAGAACAAACGAATCTCAGTAGATGAACAGCATGTTGCTCGAAGCTATACAACCATGAGAGTTATGATGACAATAGAGTTCTCTACGATACTCAGCACCCAGAAGAAGATCTACAACCGATCTTTCGGGAGAAAGTTAAGGTTGCAGTAGCTGCAATGAAAAAAGAGGAAGTCTGCCGGAGTTGATAATATATACAATAAGCAGAACTTGTTCACACAGGCGGGGAGACCATGATTGATATTTTGACTGAGATATGTAACAAGATCTGGAGTACAAGAGAATGGCAGAACACATGGACTCAGTAGCCATTACAGTCCCTAAAGAGGGCAACCTATAGCTCTACCAGAACTACAGAACCATCAGTCTCATCAGTCATCCAAGATCATGCTTAAAGTCATCTTGAACAGGCTCAAACCCTAAGCTGAAGAAATTATCGTTGTAGAACAGGCTGGGCTCAGAGCCGGAAGAAGCACCACAAAACAGATCTTCAACCTCCGAATCCTATGTGAAAAGTACTTTCAACATCAACAGAATCTGTACCATGGGTTCATAGATTTCGAAAAGCATTTGGCAGGGTATGACATACGGCCTTATAGGCCACAATCAATGCAAAGTCTAGTTTGCACCACTGAGCACCTCCACGGCAAGGCTGTAAGCGCAGTTCAGATGAATGGCAGGACAGGAGAATGGTTCAGAACAACAGTTGAAGTAAGACAAAGATGTCTTCTTTCATCTACTCTCTTTAACATTTTTTCTCTAACATATCATGTTTGGTGCTCTGGGAGAACATGGCGGAAAGGTTAGCATAGGCGGCAGAAACATTAGCAATCTGCGGTTTGTCGATGACATAGACGCTCTAGCTGAGGAAGAGCAGGAACTAGAAGCCCTACGAGTACGAGCGTAATCCAAAGAGTTCTGTCACTGGCTTATATCTCGAAAACGAAAAGTGCTATTCATCTAAAATAAAAACCTTTCAAAACCCTGTTTTTATCACATAGTTGTTAAAAACTGATTATTGTATCAATGCCATAACATTCACAATTTGTTTCAAAAGAAGGGTACCCTCACCATACTGGCAAGTTAGTAGATGCAACTCCGGCAATAATCAATGAAGGGATGTCTATTATCGCTGCCCGGTGCCTACGATATCTCAGGTGCTAATAAACACTACGAAAAAATCTCCAAGTGATTCTGTCCATTTTAAAGAGTTAACAGCATTTCGTAACCTCAACTTTATGCAAACAACGCCATAGGAAAATCGACTAGGTCATGTTCTAAGTTCAAAAGCTTCATAAACGTATAATATTTCAAATTCTGAAGCATATCTTTACTGCAGCAGATCATAACAATCTGTTCTCAATCAAAATTTCAGAAAAGATCCCTAAAATGAAGGCACAGTGGGTCCTTGAAAATCACGTGACTGTGTATTTCACCATGTTTCATATATCAATATTTTGCATCGCATATAATTGACAGAAGTAGCTGATTTTTATGTAGTGTCCCACAAAATGCAACGGACAGCAATCCTGAAAATTTCAGAATCCTGCGATATGTAATTGACGAGATATGTAGCTTGCAGCAAGCCAGCAATAAAACAAAAATCGTGAAAATAGGCCAGTGTCAAATATAAGGTCTGTATCTGAGCTTATAATTAAACCAGATTGAATGTTTTCACCATTTACCTGATATCAGTATGTTCGTTTGATTGTTGCAAACCGTGGTAAGCTATCACGCCTGTGAGCAAAGTTATGAGTCCAGTGACAGAACTTTTTGGACGATCCTCGTAGAAAGCCTCGACAAAACCTGCACAAGGTATAAGATGGAGGTAAGTGCTGAGAGGATCAACTAATGACAAAGAGCGCCAATTGCAACGAGGGGCAGATCAAATGATAGAAGCTTGGAACAGTTACAAGCTTCAAGTAACTAGGAGCAATTGTCTCAAATGAAGGTTCTCTCAAGGATTGCACAGGCCATTGCAGCTCTGAAGTTAATACGAAAAGATAACAACATACCCCATATCAAAGGTGAAATTGAGCGTTCCCTTGTCATATCCATATTTCTGTATGCCTGTGAGTCATGGGTCTTGACAGCAGAGTTAGAGAAAAGAAAGCAGACCTTTGAGAGGAGATGCTATATCAGGTTACTGAGCATCTCGTGCAAGCACCGTGTCACTAACGAGGATGTTCGCAGAAAGAACAAAGCAGCCATTTGAGAATATGACGAACTCCTGATCTTGGTCAAGAAACGGAAAATGAGGTGGTTTTGTCACGTCTCAAGGCCTTCAGGCTTAGCAAAGACAACTCTCCAGGGCACAGTGAAAGAAAAAAAGAAAAGGCGGACGAAAGAAGAGGTAGGAAGACAATATTAAGGGATTGTAAGTGATGACAGGGATGGATTTTGCCAGCTCATTAAGACAGCTGAAGACATGACTAGGAGGACAGGGATCGTTGTAAAGTTATCTATGGTACCCCAACGACCTCGCAAGAGTATGGGATAGACTAGAGTAGACTTTGAGACTATACTTTTCATCAGACTTTAGCAGTCTTTTTTTTTTTTTTTTTTTTTGTTAATGTGTGTACAGGTTTCTGATTTGGACTGTCGCCAAAATTTGTACTTACAAACATGCTAGATATGGCTAAAGGAGAGTTAGTACTAGGGGGCTGGGGTGGGAGAGTGGGGGGGGGGAGGCTAAAGAAAATATCGGTTAAGGGAAAGTGGGGGGAGTGGGGGTAATTGGGAGAGAAATGAGTGGTACGGGGAGTATGGGACTGTTCACTCTCCGCCCACAAAGTCAACTATAATGACGAGTCGGGCAATGCGAATACGACAGTTTCCGGTAAAGTACACTTTGGGCCCCATATCATTTGCGTTTTAACAAAGTGAGGCGAGCGAGCGAGCCCGGGTAGCTCTGTGGGCTTGATAAGCGCTGGCCTGCTGATCTAGCGGGCCCAAGTTCGATACCCGGAGGCGGAAATCTTTTCAAATGGGGTTCCATTCCACACTGCCTTTCATTATCGCCCTTCCATCGTCCTGATTGTAACGTTATTGTTAAAAGGATGTAAAAATCGAAAGTCATCCATCCAACAAAGTCGCAGTTTTGTCATGTGATACCGTATTCAGATCATTCTTTTCGACGGACCTATAGAAGCCTCACTGTTGGCTGTATGGTTTGGGGCAACTCTATAGATGGTTGATGTGACAAGTAAAGGCTCTTATGAGACTGCACTCAAGTGCAGTCTGATCACAGCCTTTGCTTGTCACGATTGCCACATTGTTTGAAATGACAAGATGTGGCTCGTTTAGGTCACAATGCCTTTAAAATGACATAAAATCTATTTCAAAGTACTTGTAATGAAAAATCGAAGTATTTAAAACACCCGCTATACCTTTACGTCTCTTTTAATGACCCTATAAGAAATGTGAAAATTGATTAGAACATAGAGAGCTTGTATAATACATCATGGATTGTTTGGCCTATGTTACAAGAAAATGGCCCTTATGTCATTGCCAAAAATGGGGACTCACGCCAGCTTAATCTAATTAGTCTTCTCCTTGCGCATCAGCCGATCCTGAAAGGTGTTTTGATCCTGATCAGGCTGCGCGTATGCGTAGGCAGAGCTGAGTGTTGGCTTTAGCAGATGTCGAAATTTAGGTGTACAAGTTTTCGCGCTGTATCACAATGCTTGCAGCAATATATTGCAAAAATAGTGTTGATCAGGCAACTATTTAAGAAATGCCTATAAACGATGAAAATTCGATGACAACTTATTTACTCTAACTAAGCGAATATGCCCCTGTAAAGCTGACAAAATGTTACAGGAATGATATCTATTATTATTATTATTATTATTATTTTACAGTCTCGCTTTGAAAAACTTGGTCTGTCTGTAATTCCTAAGACTCTTTTGTGTGAAAATTTATGTCATTTTTCTCAGAATCTGTTGAAGCTATACTTAAAAAAAAATATTAAAGGGTCAAACTTTTACCCCGCGATTTCTGGAACATTTCAAACATTTGGTAAAATAAATCATTTCTACCTTCCATTTTATTCATTTTACAAGTTTTATACACTTGAAGCTTGAACCTATAGCATTTGTCTTGACCAAGGTCAAGCTTTAAGTCAAACTACCCCTAAAATGAAAGTTGTTTGAATTCCCATAGAGAATTGATAGTGTGTCAGTTTGGTCGGGAATAACTTCTAAAATTGCTATGAGTTTTAAACTTCTTACAGCTTGCTGACCTTAAAAATGATTAAACTTGATGACTATTGAGCAATTTTTTAAAAAAAAAATAGAATTGGCAAAATCGAAAATTTTGGTGAATTTGTTCCCTATGGACTTCAAAAAACTCTGATTTTGAGGGTAGTGTGAATTGAAGTCTGGACTTGGTCAAGATATAGGCTATATTTTCAAACTTCATGTGTACAAAACTTGTAAAATGAATGAAATGGAAGGTGGAAATGATTTATTTTACCAAATGTTTGAAATGTTCAAGAAATCGCGGGGTAAAAGTTTGACCCTTTAATATTTTTTTCGAGTATATGGTATACATATGGACAATGAGTTGTTGTCTTGTGAGATCGGGCTCATTGCTCTTATTCCTCCCTTTATTTGTTCATTTTTCCGTCTTTTCAGGGAAATTTTCTGTCCTTGTTTTCTCAGCAACTATGCATGGTAGATTCTTCAAACGTAGAATGAATTGATATCGCGGGATTGAGACTCATGTTCATTGCTCTTATTCTTCTTCTATTTTCTTTCCTTTTTATTTTTCTTCCCTGTTTTGCATGTTAATATGAAAAATTGTCCGTTTTCTCATAAAGTATAAAAGCTAGAAACTTGAAACTTAGTATGTATATGGATGATGAGTTGTTTTATCATGGGATTGGAAATCGGCCTTATTACTTCTATCCTTCTCCGTATTTATCATTTTTTATCTCTTTTCAAGGTAATTTTGTGTCACAATTTGCCCAGGAATCGTGCAAACTAGAATCTCCATATTAGGTAAACACGTGGAGTTGTTGTTGTATAGTGGGTCTGTCTTTCAAAGGTAAGTTTTGTATATTGTCTTTCCAAAGTAGGGGAGAGTCGGGTAACTTCGGACAGCGGTTAATTTCGGACACTGACATTGTTTCCTTTATATGTGAGGTGTTTAGAACTAAAACAAAAATTAATTGGCCAAACAGAGAAACTCCTGATGAAACGGCTCATTATGAGCCGTCTCACCTTGATTTTCACTGTCTGCAATTGTATGTCCGAATTTACCCGCCTGTCCGAAGTTACACGACTCTCCCCTAATTGTTTGTCACAGTTTCTCCCGTATCAGGCCCGGTAAACCGATCGAACAGCTCTTCAAAGACAGATGATCATTGAGCAACCCCAATGACAACATCACTCACACATCCTGGGCCGTATTTATAAAACGACTTAAGTGGTTGTTATGCTGTTGCTAAGGCTGAATTTCAATGAAGGAGATCCCCTACAACTGTGAAATTTGCTCTGGAGGAACTTAAGTCGTTTGATAAATATGGCCCCAGGTGAACGAAAGCATAGACACAGACAACCAGAACACAAAACAGTAACAACTATTTTTACTTTCTCTTTTGGGTTTTGCGCCTAAATTACAAGACCAAAACAGAAAGCAAAGTGGGCAAGTATATAGGCAACGATATTCTAGATGACCGCAGATAAGCGAACGTAAGCACAAGTAACATAGTGGAACCACAACAGTTGTACCGAATTTTTGCTTTGAGATTATGTCGTCTGCTAGAGGAACGTTCGACCAGAATCATAGTGTGCCTGGGTGAAACCCCGCACCGTGGCACATCGCGTAAACTGGAAAAACCGCACCTCAGTTAGACTGCGGCAAAGACGTGAAACTAATTTTGGTTGATTGCGGAAAGCTAGACCTAAAATGGCATGTCCGTTTCTAGGCTGTGTCTGAATGCATATTAAAGAAATCTAGTAATTAATAAAGAGAATAAGAGTATTACCTCTCATGTTATGCATGATATCATTTTTCGCCTTTTCTATTTGCATCTGCTTTAGCTGTTCTCGTAATTGTTTTTCCTCCCTCGACAAATTAGCATTCGCCATCTTTCTTTCAGTTTCGATGCCGAGTGTCCGTTTCTGTAGGGAGTTTCTGCGGGCATTGTTCTTGATTTCACACTCTTTATAGCTTCTGCAGCTTTCTTGAAGATACCTATCCACTTCACTGTCGCTTGTTTTCTGCTTACGTATTTGTGATGTCATATCCGGTCGAAATCACCTACGTTTGTTTCGTATCTTAGTTTCTACAGGCTTTGCTCCGAGAAATAAGCTTGGGATTTTATACAGAGGGATGCTCTTAAACACGATAAGATTCTTATTCTTGTAGCTAAAAACCTGCTTAAATGATAACACACATTCAATGAAATGCTAGAATTAACAAAACATTAGACCTATAAATCTTTTAAATTGGACAAAACCTCTGGACTTGTTTCGGCTAGGCCTAAAACATTTTGTTTTCTTCTGACTGTCGGACAGTTTCAAGCGTATAGTATTGCTTTAAAACAATGCATTGTTGTTAAATGTTCCGACCTTTTTATCCAGTTCACCGAATCTAATTCTACAATTTCACACTATGGCTTGAACTTTTGAACTATTAGAATATTATTGTTTCTAATTGTCACTTTTGGTTATTGACCCTGCTAATAAGTACAAATATGGTGCTTGCCAGTGCCCTGCAAATATGAAATAGAAACTTAATTAGGCTACTATGTATATGACATGTTTTCATTGTTGAACTGTACGATACACACTAGGTAACATTTTACACACTTTTGGTTTTGTACAATGAGTTACACGGAAAGCATCCCTATATACTTTTCTGTTTCATCATGTGGGCCTAAACTGTCAAAGATATTTTAAAATCAGAATGATACACGATGTATTTTTTAAATGACAGACAACTTCAACTGACTCTAAATACGAGAGAAAGTAACTTCTTAATATTGATTTTGCACTGTATTTCTATTTTCAAAACAAAACAAACAAAAAAAAATGAGAAAAAAAAAGAAAAAATGAAGTTTTGTCTATTACTAATTGGCATTATTCAAATGAATAAATCAACATCTTTTTTCCCCTTGTTTAAAAACAATACAAATAAACAAACAAATAGTAAAATTTTTCAAACTCACCAATAACGACGTAGTTCTTATAAATGTTTCAACCTTTTAATGTCCAGCTATAAACTAGTGACAAAACTACTCACTGTCTAACTCTAATTAAGTTTATACCAATATTTGAAGTTATTGACTTAAGATAGGTATAAAAGCACGTAAACCAATAATTCAAGATAAAACTTTTCCTGTTTAAACAAATATAATATTTCCTTCTGAACAAACACAGTTTGAAATTTTGTCAGCTATTTCATTATACGTTAATATAAATCGAACTACATTTTTCATTAATAAAGAAACGCACAGTTATGCAAAAATTTACCAAAGTCAGTTGGAAGATAAAGTATGACTTGATACTGAAATTGCTTTGATTGCTGCATTTAACATAAAGATTAAAACAAAAAAAAAAGACTTCTTTGCAATTTATGCATTCGTGAATACTCGAAAACGTACTGATTACATTCCATATTTTGATGGGTGCTCTGCGTGTGTATGTGTGCCCGTCTATTTTGTGAAGGTTGGTACGAAGGTGTAGAGTGGCGAGAAGTCAGGGGATGGCGCGGCGTGACGTAGCGTGGAGCCATCTCAGTGATGCACGGGGCTGGCTGAAAACTCGATGGCTTTGCATTTCTTTATTTTCTTTTTTTTTATTTCTTTTTTTTAAGTCCTTTGAAATCAGGGGGGGGGGGGGGGGTATATTCTAATCAGTCTTTGACTCGACTGCCTTATTAAGATAAAGAAACTACAGTATGATTTCCTCTGGACCTCGTCGCCAGATATTGTAAGGGTCACTGATGAGGCTTGAGTAGCCGAAGCTTCGAAGTATGACACATGACCCTTCTTTTGAATATGTTTTCTGCTCTTAAAGATTGTCTCCCTCGTTTATTTCATGTTTTCAGAAACAAATATTTTAACAAAATTTCGTTTGACAATATGTACAAGTTTCATAAATAGCCGTAAAAGTTTTGAGAAAATGCATGTTTTATTCGATAAATGTGGAATGAAAAATAATCTTCAAATTAAAATGCAAATTACCTATTTCCTAACGGCATGTAAGAATATCGATTTTGACCACGTGAGTCATGTGATCATGTAGAGGTATTTTTCTTATTCGTGCACGTGATTGTGACGTATGAATAAATTATTTTTGTCCAATAATGCGGTTTCAACCGCGGTCCGCGATTGTATAAAAATTTATCTTATTTTTAGCTCACCTGAGCCGAAGGCTCACAGGTGAGCTTATAGTATAGGCAGGCATCCGTCGTCCGTCGTCCGTCGTCCGTCGTACGTCGTCCGTCGTCCGTCCGTCCGTCAACATTTTCAAACGACATCTCCTCTGAAACTACAAGGCCCATTGTAACCAAATTTCATATATAGCATCTATAGGCAGGGGGAACCAATAATACTGTTTTTTATCCAAATTGCTTCAGAACTTTGGTTGCTATGGCAACTTAAAGTTTCCATTGACTTGTATGGGAAAAATTGAAAATTTGCATTTATTGCTATGTCACTGCAGATATTTTGACAAAACTTTTACAGAAATGTTCCTTGAGTAGTCCTCTATCAATCACATGATATTAATGTCAATTGCACAATTTGGCTGGTTGCCATGGCAACCGAATGATTAAAAATAGAAAAAATATTCAAAACTCATCTCCTCAGAAACTATGCAACCAATAAAGCTCAGACTTCACAGAAAGGATCTTAGCTCTGGCTTCTATAAAAGTACTGTTTTTCTTGGCAATTGCACTTGTAGTTTGGTTGCTATGGCAACTTAAAATTGCCATTGACTTATAATGGCAAAATGGAAAATTTGCATTTATTGCTATGTCACTGCAGATATTTTGACAAACTTTTACAGAAATGTTCCTTGAGTAGTCCTCTATCAACCACATGAAATTAATATCATTTGCACAATTTGGCTGGTTGCCATGACAACCGAATGATTAAAAATAGAAAAAAATATTCAAAAATCATCTCCTCAGAAACTATGCAACCAATAAAGCTCAGACTTCACAGAAAGGATCTTAGCACTGGCTTCTATAAAAGTACTGTTTTTCTTGGCAATTGCTCTAGTAGTTTGGTTGCTATGGCAACTTAAAATTGCCATTGACTTATAATGGCAAAATGGAAAATTTGCATTTATTGCTATGTCACTGCAGATATTTTGACAAAACTTTTACAAAAATGTTCCTTGAGTAGTCCTCTATCAATCACATGAAATTAATGTCAATTGCACAATTTGGCTGGTTGCCATGGCAACCGAATGATTAAAATTAGAAAAAATATTCAAAAATCGTCTCCTCAGAAACTATGCAACCAATAAAGCTCAAACTTCACAGAAAGGATCTTAGTACTGGCTACTATAAAAGACTGTTTTTCTTGGCAATTGCGCTAGCAGTTTGGTTGCTATGGCAACTTAAAATTGCCATTGACTTATAATGTCAGAATGGAAAATTTGCATTTATTGTTATGTCACTTTAGGTATTTTGACAAAACTTTCTTAGAAATGTACCTTGAGTAGTCTTCAACCAGCCTTTTTAATTTATGCAAATTGTGCAATTCGGCTGGTTGCCATTGCAACCGAATAGTTAAAAATAGAAAAATATTAAAAAATCATCTTCGCAGAAACTGTGTGGCCAATAAAGCTCAAACTTTACAGAAACAACCTTAGTACTAGCCTCTATAGAATTACTGTTTTTCATGGCAATTGCTCCAGCAGTTTGGTTGCTATGGCAGCTAAGAGTTTCTGTTGACTTATAATGGGGAAAATGGAAATTGGCAATTTTTGCTGTCTAACTGCAGTTATTTAGATTTTTTTTCTACAGATCTGTTTTTTGAGTAGTCCTCTAGGATTCATCTGAATTTATTTCAAATAGCTGAATTGGATTGGTTGCCATGGCAACATATAGGGTAAATTTTCGAAAAAAAAAAAAAAAAAAAAAAATAATCTTCTGCTCAGAAGCCATATAGGGGATGAAGCTGATATTGTGCAAACTTGTTGATGACAGTAGCCTCTACATAAATTTTGTTCTTCTAATCCCATAAGAACTTTGGTTGCTATGGCAACTTATAGTTTCCATTGACTTATAATGGGAAAAGTGAAGCCATGAGGGGGATGAAGCTGATACTTCGCATACATATTAATAACATTACCCTCTACCTAAAGTATGTTTTATATTATCATTGCCCATGTGAATTCATTGCTATGGCAACTTAAAGTTTCCATAGACTTTATATAATGGGGAAAGTGGACATTTGCTATTTATTTCTGTGTTACTGCAGATATTTTGACAAAACTTTACAGAAATGTTCCTGGAGTAGTCAGCCATATGAATTTTTCCCAAATAGCTGATTTTGATTGGTTGCCATTGAAGCTGAAAGGCCAAATTTTCAACAACAAAAAAAAAATTGTGAAAGATCTTCTGAGAAGCCATTAAGGGGGGGATAAAGCTTATTTTTTTGCTTAAATGTTTGTGATATTATCCTCTACATAAATGGTGTTTGCTGTTGTGCATGGTGTTTTGTTGCTGTAACCTCAGTGCTCAGGTGAGCGATATAGGGCCATTGGCCCTCTGGTTTTTTGTTTAAAGTCACTGTTATCAAATATTATTATCTAAACTCTAATTCAAATGTACAGTTAGACCATGTCGGAGGTATTGCATTGAATATTTCATCAAATCATTTCTGTTATTATTATAAAGGGAATAAATCTTTAAAGGAACTCTTTAAGATTTGAATTTTGCTAACTGACGTCAGGAAAGAAAACAAAGTGATGCATCGTTTAGCTACCCCAAAGCCAAGATAAAATCCCGAACACTCCCAGTGTTGATAATCCCTTCGCCACTGAATGCGTGCCAAAGCGTCGGAAGCTTACTCCACTGAGGCCTAGCGTCCCCCCCCCCCCCAAAAAAAAAAAAAATAAAAAAAATAAAATAAAAAAAGACAAATACAGAAGTCCCAGATCAAGCGCCGTAGAATACGGCATCTGATCAGGCTATGCATATTTGCACAAAATTTCCAGCATTTTTTTGCTAAAGAATGAAAATAGTAAATAACTAAAACATAAAAATGAAAATAAATAAAACTAACACTCCTAAAAATAGACTCATCCGAATGATAAGGATAGAAGGGTCAGCTATGTATAAATAGGTTAAGATAAAATCAGTGCCAACTGCATGGCTGACATATTACAAAATTATCAGAAGCCCCAGTAGCTCAGTGGGTTAAGCGCTGGCCTACTGATCTAGCGGACCGGGTTCGAGCCCCGCTTGAGGCGAGAATCTTTCCTACCGTAAACGGGGTTCCATTGCACACAGCCTTTCATTATCACCTTCCCATCGTCCTGATATGACTGAAATACTGTTGAAAGGGACGTAAAATCGCAAGTCATGCATCCATCCATGTATATTGTATTACAAAATGACGTTTGGTTCTCTCGATAGACTGGCTTCAGTTAACAAAACAAAACAGGAAGCATAGGAAACAGAACCAGTCAATGAGAGTTTAGCCCCATTGAGAAGAGTGGCAAAAAGTAAATGGCAGGGTTGCTTCCCCTGAAAATGTGTCATTCACCTTAATACAGAACAGTCTGCTCATCCCCAAGGAAAGGAAAAAGATGTACACCGTAACTGATTAATAAAACTGCCCCCCCCCCCCCCAATTTGCAAATAAAAAAACAACATTTAAACAAAAAGAAAACAAGTACAGAAAAATACTTTTAGAGCAAGACAGGAAAGTCTACAAAAATGGAAAAGAGCCCAATTCAAGTTTATATCGATTTCAGCCACTTGACGAGCGAAGATATGATAATAATAAAATCTAAACTTAAAAATTGATTGCCATCATACACATGTACCATCATATCTCAACTTCTCAAGTGCCCCAAATGATCTAGATTAGGTAATAAGGTACCATACTGTATGTCTGAACAGTGACGAGTCATCCTCAGCCTACACATCCATGAAGTTTGAACAATACGCAAAACATAGGGAATCTATATGGCGAAAGCGAAGACTTAGATCAGTCTGCGTGGAGGCGCAGGCAGATCCGATTCTTCGCTGTTCACACATGCAGCAAGATACTTGTCATGCGACGTGCATTTTCATAGATGATGGAAATATGACATCTTCAACTCAGTTTTAGTGCTTGTTCCATAGACTCAAGCAATAAAATTAGACAATAGAAACCCATGACTAGATATGAACAAATTTATAGGCCTACTGCTATAATGCAGTTACTGTAAACATGCGATCTGCAATGCTTGGCAAGCGGCCCAGGTTCGAACCCTGCTAGAGGCGGGATTCTTGCCAGCCGTAAACGCCTTTTATAATCATCCTAACAAACAAGTAAAACCCAATATTATCCTTCGCAATGCTAGGTGCCAACAATCAGGGTGAGGATCATGTGGTTTTTGTTTATTTATTCGGCTGCGAGGGAAAATGACGGTGCTATGAGAGAATCTCGGTTTATGTCAACTTGTTATTTGAGCCGCGACGCGACAAAACCAACAATGTGGTTGTGCGCCCAGCGCAGACTCAGATCAGCCTGGGCATCCGCCCAGTCTGATCAGAGCCTTCGCTGTCCGCACGGAGGTAGCTTAGTCCCTTAGCTACCCTTTGAGCACTCAAAGAAGAGTCTGCTCAAACTAGGTTGGTGCCCAGGCTGATCTGAGTTTGCGGTGGTCGCACAATCACTTTGTTGGTTTTCTCGTGTCGCGGCTCATTTCTCTTTCAGTTACATGTATTGTACACTCGTTGAGCTATGAACCACTTTCCAGTCTAAACATTTCCCACTGGGCACACAAGGCTGGATCAACCTAAATTCAACCTTGACTCAACATCGTGACGCTGAATCAAGGTTGACTCAAGGTTGATTCAACCGTTGTGTGCCTGCTGCGTTTCGGTTCTAACAACATATTGACTGAATCACGAAAAATCGTACTATGAGCAAGGACTCTACAACAAAGTTTCAACTGTTGGCCGTGCAGATCATGCCACCAGTTTTGTTTCCTAATTTCCTGATTGAAATTTCAGCACAGAGCCTTTTTGCAAAGAGTGAACATTTATGGTTCCATCAAAAGTCATTAAAATCGGGAAGATTTGTGCTGGAAAGTGACGCACAAAATATTAGAGGAAAGTAAGCTATTACACAGGGTATAATCGATTCCGCCAATTTTCGCTTCCTGCAGAGACTGTCCGTCATATTTGGCTTCCGCCGAGGCTGTCCGCGATCTCTTGCTTCCTGCAGAGACTACTGTCCTCGAAAAATGGTTTCCTGCAGAGACTGTCCGCGTGATTCTGCTTCCTGCCG
Source organism: Ctena decussata (assembly GCA_963989385.1). Taxonomy (NCBI): domain Eukaryota; kingdom Metazoa; phylum Mollusca; class Bivalvia; order Lucinida; family Lucinidae; genus Ctena; species Ctena decussata. The sequence continues at coordinate 11,396,745 of OZ022502.1, read as the reverse complement.
AGAGCCTCGGCAGGAAGCAGAATCACGCGGACAGTCTCTGCAGGAAGCCATTTATCATGAACAGAAGTCTCGGCAGGAAGCAAGAGTTCGCGGACAGTCTCGCGGAAGCCAAATATGATGTACAGTCTCTGCAGGAAGCGAAAAATGGCGGAATCGATTATACTCTGTGTATTTTAACCTTGACCATCCAGTCACTTTTTTCTTTGCAGCGAATCACTGACAATGTAAATCATCATACAGGCTAAAGCCATGCAATGCCTTGCATAAAAATGCAATTGGCACTTTGTTGTTTAAAATTGCTTGCTACTCAAAACGGAAATGAATTACAGTGATGCTGAAAGTCAATTTCAGATAAAAAAAAAACATTGCTCATGCTTCAGCTGGTCTCAATTTTCTTTCAATGGATGGTTAAATGTTAAGGACACTTCGATTTCTGTAATGGACACATCAAATTTCAAATTCGGACGTACGGTCATCTTTCGATATCTCAATGTTGAAGTATATCTCAAACTACTGATATCTCAAAGTAAATTTTCTCAATAATCCGAAAAAAAAATTCTTTGAGATATCATTAGTCAAGCTATATTATTCCGAGCTGACTTGTAAAGAAAAATAACAAATGTATCCAAACTATATCTTTTGATGTATGAGGACACTTCGAGATATCAGTGTTTGAGAAAACGAGTCAACTGTATATATTTGTTCTGTTACGAAATGTGTTATCTAATTACGGAACGAATTTCGTTTTTCTGAGGTTTATTGAAGTGTAAACTACATTGGGTCACTAGCAAAGTTTACATGAACCCCTTCTTCGGGGTTCATGTAAACTTTGCCAGTGACCCAATGTAGTTTACACTTCAATAAACCTAAGGGAAGAAGGGGTTCATGTAAACTTTGCTTGTGACCCAATGTAGTTTACACTTCAATATTTACATACTTGGTGTATTTACTGAAAAGCCCTATAGTAAACCGATGGAACGTAATGTAGTTTACATTCCAATAATTACATTGAGACACGCGACGTCAGTGACGTAAAGATAAACAATGGCTCTTTACAACCTGATTGGACGCCAGCAACGTCATGACGTCATGTATGCCGTTCTGCTGTTAGCAGAAAAACTGCGTTTACATGTTTTACTGCTTCAATTTTAGCGCTTATATAAGATTTTTCATGAAAGATTTAATTGAAATGAATGTAAATATAAGCAATGAACTTAATTTTTCTGAGATTTATCGAAATGTAAACTACATTGGGTCACTAGCAAAGTTTACATGAACCCCTTCGGGGTTCATTCACTTTGCACGTGACCCAATGTAGTTTACACTTCGATAAACCTCAGAAAAATGAAATTCATTCCTTAAATAAACCTAAGGAAGAAGGGGTTCATGTAAACTTTGCTAGTGACCCAATGTAGTTTACACTTCAATAAACCTAAGAAAAAAATATGTTCATTACTTATATTTACATTCGTCTCAATCAAACCGTGCCAAAAAATTTTATATAAGCGCTAAAATAGAAGCAGTAAAACACTAACATGCAGTTTTTCTGCTGACAGGAAACAGCATCAATGTTGTCATGACGTTGCCGATGTCCAGTCAGATTGTAGAGAGCCATGGTCTATTCTGACGTCATATAAAGGCAATGTCTTACTATTGAGAAGAGACACAAAGAAATCTGACTTACATTAACGTTTTTCAATTGAACTTTACGGGAAAAGGACTGAAAAAAATGTTTTACCTAATGCCTATGCCGACCGTGAACAGAATCTTTTCTACTGCAAGAAACTATACGGATCGCGGTCTTGTTTTCTGAAGATATTCCCGAATAAGCGTCAACTCAGCTTAAAATAAGTCCTTCATAAGACAATTACCCTGTCTTATAAGCGTCAATTGCCGTCGTTGAAAAGACTGCTAACCGTATCTGGCCCCGAGGTTATAAAACTTTTTCCATGCTCAACTCAGCTGAGCATGAATTTTACCTGCTAATAAATAACAAATTATTGATAAGTACAGTTGTTTTCTTGTTCAGTTTAGCTGAGTATGAAATTTTCTCTGCTTATGAATATGAAAATGCCAACATTAGTTGGCATTTTCATATTAATCAGCAGCGAAAATTTCATGCTCAGCTGAGATGAGCATGAAAACAGTTTTATAACCTCGGGGCCTGGTAGCGTAACACTTCGGTTGTAAGACGGGTGTTTGCCCGTCCAAAACAATCCAAAGATCTATATCCGTCTTGTAAGACGGATCTAGATCTTTTGGATAGTTATGGAATAGAAAAAAACACACAAAAAAACAACTATTTTTATAGCTGAATTACACAAAGCTGATTTACATATTTTCGATAATTTTGGAAGCTTTTACTTCCGTCTTATAACCAAATAAAAACGGAAGCATGTGCGCATTCAAATGGGAGCCACAATGCTCAACTTATGCCGGAAGATATGGTATCCACAAGAAGACCACTATATGATAAGAAAATATGTAAATGATACACCAATCGTACCTCATCGTAGAATGACGGTAAAAGTAAAGGAAAATTAGCTGTTGGAAATACGTCAAACTGAGCTGTCGTCATCTGATTCAGTTCAGATCAAAACAGAATTACGCCGGATCCATTATCAAAATTACAACCAAGCCAAGTTAAAGTCAGGTTTGTTTAAACATTAGTGCTGATATGACTGTTATTAGGGTGTAAACACTAGGAACCACGTCATCAATAAATTATATGATAAAGATGAGAAGGAAATATTTTGCTCTGCTAGTGCAGAACACTTACTTTTATGTTAGTGACGAACTTGTGTGATACGCTGATAGAACTGTTTGCACTTTAATAGATATAAGGCCTATATATTCAAACCATATAGAAATAGTTGCTGTATTATAAGGGCAGAAGTCGAAAGAACTGAAGAAAAATATGCTTAGTGATCGCAGAGGATGCCCCGACATTCGGCACAATTAGTCATTTTACATAGTTCATCTTGTAAAATCAGGGAATTTAGAAGTCGTCTGTAGGCCGCTAGCCATCAGGTCATTATTTTTGTTTTCTTGACTAATATGGCTACGGATAACGGACATGTTTACTAGGACTTAAGGGAAATGCCCCCTCCCCCAAGCCCCCAAGAACTCAGTCAATGATCAATACACTCCCTAAAAAAGCAACCTACAGCCCTGCCAGAACTACGGGACCATCAGCCTCATCTGTCATTCAAGCATGCAGAGTCATGCTGAAAGTCATCTTGAACAGGCTTAAACCCCAAGCCTACGAGTAAATTCGGACAGCAAGTTAATTCGGACGGTGTCATTGTTTCCTTTATATGTCAGTTGTTTGGAATTAAAACAAAATCAACTGGGCAAACAGTGAAAATCCTGATGAGAGGGCTTATTTTGAGCCGTCTCCTCTGGATTTTACTGTTTGCAATGGTATGTCCGAATTTACCCGCTGTCCGAAGTTACCCGACTCGACCCTACTTGCTGAAGAAAAGGCAAGATTCAGAGCCGGAAGCATCACCACAGAACAGATCTTCAACCTCATAATCCTGTGTATAAATGCAAACAAATATCAGTAAAATCTGTACCATATCCTCATTGATTAAAAGAAGACCTTGACAGGGTATGGCATGCAGCCTTATGGGCCACCATGCGGAAGAACAATATCAGTGCAAGTCTAGTTCACACCATTGAGCAGCTCTACGACAAGGCTACAAGTGCAGTCCAGATGAATGGCAGCACGGGAAAACGGTCCTCTTTAACATTTTCTCAAACAGATCATGTCTGATGCTCTAGAACATGATAGGAAGGTCAGCATAGACGGCAGAAATGCGGTATTAGCAATATGCGGTTTGCCGCTGACATAGACGCTGTAGCTGAGGAAAAGCAGGAACTAGAAGCCCCAGTTGAAAGTCTCGACACAACCTGCACGAAGTTTAAACTGGAGATCAGTGCTGATAAGACCAAACTGATGACAAAGTGCTAACGTTAGAATCGGCATTGCAGCTAATGGCACAGGATGGACGGATGACTTGTGAATTTACGTCCTTTTCAACAATATTTCAGTTATATCAGGACGATGGAATGATGATAATGAAAGGCTGTGTGCAATGGAACCCCGTTTACGGTAGAAAAGATTCTCGCCTCAGGCGGGATTCGAACCCGGTTCGCTAGATCAGTAGGCCAGCGCTTAAGAGACTGAGCTACCGGGGCTCAGTGCTAATGGCATCCGGTGGGAGATCAAGCTGAACGGGCAGAAGCTGGGTACCGTAACAAGCTTTGAATACCTTGGAGCAGTTGTCTCAAATGATGGGTGTGGGAAGGCAATGTTAAAGAGTGGACAGTGGTGGTTTTTGTCAGTTCAATTAGAGCAGCTGAAAACAGGACATTGTTGTGAAGTCAACTGTAGTGCCCGAACGACATTACAATAGAACAGAATAGAATAGAATCTGCCAGGAAACATGAAAGGGTACGGCGGCTCTGGAGAATTTGCCAACAACGAACAAAAAGATTCGTATAAGGGTAAACGGTGTTGGCTTTTATATCACTAGCTTATTAGTGGATTAATAGAATCTATGATGGGGTTGAGGCTGAGACAAGGAAATCTCAGGCTCGTTTTCAGATTATTTAGTCTTATGCGAGGCTGAAAACGAGCCTGAGATTTCCTTGTCGAGGCCTCAACCCCACCATTGATTATTTTTTCTCACCCATTTTATTTTATAGAACAGAATATCCATTAAATACCTTAACTTCTTGTTGAAGCCATTCCTATAAATTTCACTCTAATTTCTATTAATAGCTTTGACATGTGTGTTAATTTAACCTTGTGCATGCATTTTTCATGACTGGCAGCTAATCAGAAATCTACAGTGACACTTCCTGTACATCACTGGGTGTCGATTTCATTTTCTGCATGCAATTTACATGAACGATAGTAAGTTGATTTGTTGGATTAAAGTGTGCAATTAATTGGGCTGTACTATATAGCAATGATTGGCATTTTGAGACAGCTTTCTGAGCCTAGGCTGAGATAGCAGGCCGAGATAGAAAAATCTCAGACAGCTCTAGAAAGGGATATCCTTGTCCATTGGGTGAGAAAATCAAGTCTACTCTTGAAGGTAGTCAGCTTGACTGGCCGGGAGATTTTCGCATTTTTGATAGCTACGAAGACAGAAATGCTTTGAAACACAACAGAAGACTCCGATCAATTATATCAATGTCATGTTGAGACCTTTTCAATCATATTAACATTTCGTAAAGGTTTACACCCTCAATATTTCTATTATCTTTTAAATTTCTCACAAAACATTATATCCTAGGCATGATAATGATTGCTATTAAAAGAACATTTATCTGCCAAATTTATGATTTGTGATGGTCACTGAAAATATGAGAAGTTAAGAAAATACACAAAAGAACGGCAATAGCGGACCGCCATTCCCGCCAAAAATGAAGACTGTATACGCCCAGCAGTCATAGTTAATCAGGTTAAAGTTGTATCATGAATAATTTTAAGCCCTTTCTTTAAACTACTTCAGACAGTTATTGGCTGAAAAGAACTCACGTGCACAAATAAGAGGTTAATGCTATTGTATAGTTATTTACTCAACCACTCATAAAATTCAAAACATGTTTGCAGAAACGCCTGTGGGAGTCAATGAATTTATAACGACAAAATATTCGTGAATATTCAAGAAGGATACGCATTGGTATATCGTCTCTGCCTCCGTAACAAAGATGTTTTCGCTGACGATTTTTTGAACAAATCTTAATTAATTTGCAAACAACTAACCAGTTTCACACTTTTGTGATTATTTCGTAATGAAATACGAGGGAGTATACCTTTAAGATATATGGTTACACCGAAATGGTTTTCCCATCATCTTTTCAAAGGGAGATAACTTACGTGACTTCCTGTCTTCGGGCGACGTAGCCATTTCAAACAAGATGTCTAATCAAAAAGGAAAGAATTCGCCAATTCGTCATTTAAGAGCTGTCCCCATTGAGAAGAGGGGCAACAATGGCAGAGTTGCTTCCCTTTGACGGGAACCCATTTACCCGAATGATCTGGGTCTGCACTTTTTGTTCAGACCTATCCTGATATTTAGAGTTTTACGGTAATTTTCTTTGTCTGTGTTACCAGGATACAGCCCCGGATCCAGGGATAGGCTACGGGGCTTGAGCCCCGCCATCTGGGCTCCTGTGCTAAGTATAAAATTTGGCCTCCAGATAATAATGAGTATCTGTTGACAGTTTGAGATATTCACCCATGTGGTTGGCTTAAGATAGATGTTGTGACATCTCATTAGAATCGCCTCGCCGAGGCGATTCTAATGAGATATCACAATATATCTTTCAAGGCAAAAAGACATTATCAAATTTCTTATCAAAATGACCCCTGATTATTGCATATATTTTCAAGCCCCTATCTTCCTCTTCCTCAGACCTCGCCCCCCCCCCCGCCCCCCCCCCCCCCCCCCCACACACACACACATATATTCCGGCACCTCCCAGCCCCACTAGTCCAGACCCCAACCAAAACATGGTGGTCTGGATTCGGGCCTCAAATAGCGAAACTGACTATAAGATCGTTTTCCGAAGGGTCCTGGTAAATAGCTTCATGCCACAAATCGATAACCTTGTAACAGACAAAGAACATTACTACGGGGTAGGGGCACATCAACCTTGTAAGGCCTGAGATAAAACATTATCGAGATTATTTCCTCCCTAAATATGAGTTATCACGTTATCAAAAAATCTTTGTAAGCCTATCCTACATTTAAAGAAAAAAAATATTTCCTATCGACCTTCTTGACATTGCCTTTTCTGGTACGTAACTTAAACCGCACTTTTTGTAAGTCCCAAGGTTAAACAACGTAGTTAACGGTTTATATTTCGATTATGAATGAAAGTCTTGTTTTGAAATTATATACAAAAATATAGTGTGGAATATTTCACGTAAAACGGGACCCTAGACCACATGCGATTACTACCTGTTAATACTCAAGTAATTCTGTACATCTCCGTAAACTGATCAGGGTCTTCTTTCTTTTCTTTATGGATTTCTTGTGGTGGTAATAATGATTGTACGAACAGAACTGACTCTGACTGGACTGCGCATTATCTGAGTTTTTGAAAGTCACCTGTCCTGTGAAGTACTGTTTCGCGTTAAAATACAAAAGACCATTTCCTTAAAAAATAAACTATGTTTGTCTGTCATTCAAGTTAGTTCCAGTTTTCAAAAAGGTCACTTTATATTTTTCTTAAACTTTCATTTTATTAAGAAACCTAGATAGTTTACGACGGAATTATCATTTCTTAAATACATGTAAGTGCAACCATTTCATAGAACACGTAATAATGCTTTACGTTGTTTAACCCATTGCATGCTGGGTATTTTTTTGTCGTCTGCTGAAATTGTCGTCTGCATCAAAAATCAGGAATATGTCTAACTCTTGTAGAAATGATGTCCAGGCAGTAAACAGTTTGCATCTCAGATCTGGATCCACACTGTTTGCCCAGATACCCCGAATTGAATGGGTTAAACTCACATGCCATATCATCATTTTCAAATCATTTTTGTCGGATTTCATTAGACATTATCATATCTAAATACTTCATAAATGTTCCAAGAAAAGCCTTTGGTTTAAGACAAATAAGAATACTGTGGCTGTTCAAAAACCTCTGCTCGCGGCGCAATATTTTGGTAAGCACCCTACATGAAGCTACATCCGGACAACTCTGCAAACGTGGTGTAGATCTATATTTGAAAGAGGTATACCCTGAAGGCAATGCAGCTTTTTATTTCAGAAGGTCATAATTCATATATGAGCAGTCTCTAATTTTTATGCTCCTATTCCGCACAGACCACAAATCCGGCGTATCGACACGAATTGATAAATTTAAGGATTTTTTCTGGTCCTATTCGTGACGCTCTACAATTCATTTACTGTACATTACGAATATTATCTAAATTCGCCCATGCAAAGGCTCTTTCTGACAAGATTTTGAATGCTGGTATCAAAATCGTGATGTCTTAAGTAGCTACAGTAGCTCACAGTCTAAAAATTTCAAATGGAAACCTGCTTACTTAAAGCAATAAAAAGATCAAAAAGCATTCGTAACCTGTTTATAAGATGGGGGTTCGCTTTGGGGAACATTGTTGAGAATCGAAACAACAACAAGGTTTTCAACGACATCTTGGCAAAAACGCATCTCACATGCTCTTTTAATTGATCCGTTTTCAAGTGTCTGGAGATAAACCGTATTTGCCGCAAATATTGGCACACCCGATTCAAGTACCGTAATTATCCGTAAAGCTTCAAACAAGCTGATTTTATTTTTCGACAATTTCTGAAAAAGGATGTAAGAATTATACGGTAGCAAACAGTATAGACTCTGATCAGACTGTTCCTGAGGAGCAGTCTGATCGGGTCTACACTGTTTGTTATTTCTTTTCTGACGCAATATATTAGGTTATACGGTAATTGAAATCAATGCTTGCTGAGAAGATGCTGTGACAAGTTGTTATGAGATAAACCATATCAGTAATGAATTGATTACAGGATTATCATTCAGAGGATATAGGACTGTCCTGAACTCAGTATTCAAGATATCAATATTTAATTTATGAAAGAAGTAAGTGATTTTAAAGATGCTCTCTCTCTTTCTCTCTCTCTCTCTCTCTCTCTCTAATATATAAACAATATCAGTAACAGATCGATGACACGGGTAATATCTGAGGTATGAAAGCCATGTTTTAAACTCTCTCTCTCTCTCTCTCTCTCTCTCTCTCTCTCAGCAGTAGAACCGGAAACGGAAGTGTATTGTTGCTGTTTTTGCCTGTGCTCTCCGTTTGACCGTGCACCTAAAATCCGAATTCAGGCTCCACAGTATTTATTGCCTACATCAACGTTAAATTTCATATCGGGCCACTGTACACTCAGGATGTCTAGTCGAGGTCAGGGACTTAAAATCAAGTCGGGCACCTGACTCATAAGTCAGAGGTCCCGGGTTCGAAACCCGTCCTGGCCACATAATTTCGTTTCTCCTTCGGCTGATTCAAGAGAAGGGCAGTTGTCAGTAACTGGCGAGAGTATGTGCACTTAGTACTGGTTAAGCGCTTAGGAGGTCTGAGCCTGCCCAGGAATAGTGTGGTTAGGTTAACTGACCGTCCCGACATGACCATAGCTGTTTACCGTGGACGTTAAGCAACAAATCAATCAATCAATCAACCAAAATCAAGCAACAGAATGACACTTTTCTCTAGATGTACACTGTAAAAAAATCTGTTGATTTTACGGTAGAATAACTGGCAACCAGCTGCCAGTCCTTTTCCCCGTTATTTTTACAGGCGCCCGTAAAATTTGCAGGAATCATCAAGCAGAGTAGAGCAGAATAGAACATGTATAGTTTCGGTCAGATACCCCTTCAACAATATAAAGATATTTTCGATTGCGGCCAGCTAACATAACACTCCCATTTCGTGATTTCCAATAATGTCTTACAGGCAAACACCCTTTAAAAAATAACGGGAAAAGGACTGGCAGCTGGTTTCCAGTTATTCTACCGTAAAGTCTACGAAAAATTTTTACAGTGTATATATCGCCGAGATTGACCTTGAACACATGCTCCGACGTACTAAATGCATATCCGGAAAAATGCAAGATCATGTGCCTAATCATTCCGTGTGCCGAAGAAACAATCTATATGCGACAAAATAGCATTCTTATATTTTGCATAAATAGTTTTAAGAGAAAATAGGTACCTCAAACCTTGTGTCGATGTCAAATTTGTTTACGATTTTGGCTCCCCTTCCGCAACACCGGAAACTCCCCTCATGGATTGGCGTTGAACAGAACAAAACAGAACATTTATTTATTGTCGAATATCACAAGCCATGTAGGGCTTTTTCTTCGACAAACAAGTGTAAGAAAACAAATATCACAGTACATGCAGGGTTAAAATGAATAGTAATATTACAATATGTACAAATCACAAGTTTGAAAAAGACACATATTAAATAAAACAAATAAACAAATAAGCATTTAAAACCATACATCTTGATGTGAATAAGAAATTAGTTAATACAATATCACAGATCCAATAAGATAAAATAAATGGGCCGCGACACGACAAAACCAACAATGTGGTCGTGCGCCCAGCGCAGACTCAGATCAACCTGGGCATTCGCTCAGTTTGACTAGGCTCTTCGTTAAGTGCTCAAAGGGTAGCTAAGGCTCTGAGCTACCTCCATGCGGACAGCGAAGACTCTGAGGCTGATCTGAGTCTGCGCTGGGCGCACAACCACTTTGTTGGTTTTCTCGTGTCACGGCTCAAATAAAATGATAATGATAATAAAATATAAATAGATAAATCAGACCAAGAAGCACAGATTGACTACCTTAAGAGGTGCTCAAGGAAAGTCTAACTCTTCAAATATATTGAGTCTGAGTAAACCCACCAGGCACAAATTGCTGAATCAAACATGGAATCAACTCAGATTCAATGTCTGACTAAACACTACAGGCCCGAAGGGAAAGCCCAACCTTATTTTAAAGCGAAACGAAAGCGAAAGAGAGCAAGGCACATTTTATGTGTCTTACTCGAAACAACTAAACAAGGTAAGAGCAAATCAGACTAAATAAGAAAATTGTCATGCAGAAAATGAAATAAACAAAACTAATAAAAATTGAAACAAAACCAAACTAGAATGAAATTAGGATGAACACAGAGGGCATTTACATCCTGGGCCATCCCAGGTACGGACCAACCTACGAAACAGAGGGTAGGATTCTGCCACCCTCAGTTCATTTGGAAGGCTGTTCCATACCCGAGCGGCCTCAGATCTAAATGACCTCAGCCCATACCTGGTTGTGTTCACTCTTGGTATATCTGCCTGTCTCTCGGCCCTGAAATCATAGAAAGGAGACCTGATTTTGACAAGGTCACTTATATATTCAGTTAACATATTACTAATTACCTTAAATACTTCATGTGCCATTTGCTTGAGTCTACGAGCATGAAGCGGCTTAGTATTGGTGGATCTGAGGAGGTCACGTAGGGAGGATGAATAATCATTATTTATGAATCTCAGTGCCCTCTCTTGGACTTTTGCAAGTTTGTTGGTGCTTGACACACTGCAAAAATGCCACTCAAGTGGACAATAGCTAAAATTGGAAGCTATAAATGAATTGTAAATGAAAAGGTTTTCCTTTTTTGGTTAAAATCGACCCAAACGTTTTAGAAGCTTTCTTGCACAGTTCCGAGACATGGTCATCAAATTCAAGCATATAATCTATGTTTACTCCTAGCAAAGTAACATTGTCCTCACATTTAATAATAGTTTGACCAATCTGAAATGACTCAATATTGTCATGTGATTTCTTTCCTACACAAAAATTTATCCGGGTTAGCCTTCATAAGATTGTTACTTGTTCTGAACCGCGGTTTCGCACGCGAGCGATTGGTAGGCGCGTGAAGACAAAATTGCCCACAGATAGCTAAGCTAGGTCATTGTTGTTGTTGTTCTAAATCTCATTACGCTGCTCTCCAGTAGGCCTAGCTATGTTATATAATGATTTTCGGAGAACTTCGAAATATATGGTTTGTCTCCAGTATGTAAACAAAGAGTAAACAAAATATTTGATTCTGTTCTAAGCATATTTTAGCTCCAGTATAAATAGGCATTGATTTAGGTTTCAACCCTGAGTGAATAGTTTGTCTGCAAAAAAATTCAGTACATGTACTGCGATCGGTAAGTAGTTGTGCGCCCCGCGCAGACTCAGATCAAACTCAGCATCCGCCCAGTCTGATAAGACTCTTCGCTAAGCGCTTAAAGGGTAGCTAAGGGTTTAAGCTACCTCCATGTGGACAGCGAAGACTCTGATCAGACTGGGCGGATGCCCAGGCTGATTTGAGTCTGCGCTGGGCACAGAATCACTTTGTTGGTTTAGTCGTGTCGCGGCTCATATCGGGGCATACAATCCCTAATCGCCACCTTGATACCACTTTTTGCCAGCGCAGGGTACACTGGTGCGGATTTTTTTCCGGACCATTGGATTGGAAAAAAACGATCAGAGATGTGTCACCAGTGGGAGTCGAACCCGCGTCAGCCTGCGTGAAAGTCGAATTATCATCGAATTCTTGTTGTTAATCCAAGTCTCAAAGCGATGGGGGCTCAGTAGAACGTATCCATGGCCTCACCCCCGGAGACAGAAGTTGCTCGAAAAGGAGCACATTTTTTTTTCTTTTAAGAGTGGACCCCCATGACACAGAAGGCAACAATTAAGATGACAGAGTTGATTCCCCTGAAAAGTACCATGAACATTAATATTGTCGGCTTAACTGAAGTGGAACCAAGTTTGGCAAAGAATGGCTGTTAAAGGACATTATGGAAGTACTTGTTTTCTCTAAAATGCATTTTTCTTAAAAATGATTGATAACATTTTGCTGAAAATGAGGGACACTTTTCCTGAAAGACATTACAACAAAGATTTTGAATTTCTGGTTAGCGATTCAGGCCGTCATGGGCCTCTTTTTGTATTTTACTGAGAATTAGAAAATAGAAAAAAAGCTCTTAAGAATACTTTCTCAGTTGAGCAGTATTATTTTGCAACATTTCGTTCAATAATTTGTTAGTTAAAATCAATTCATAATTGTAGCGAACATAATTGTATCTTACAAATGGCCTGCGTCATGCGTAAAAGTATTTCAAGATATATTCGAACAGCAAACACTCAAATATTGTCTAATCGCTTGAACACTGAATCTTGAAGACTGAAACTTGTCTGTTCGCTTGAACAATATGTGGGTCCTAACATATCTGTAAAGCGAGGAGCGATGACCCAAATTAGTTTGAGAGGGCGTGCAGGGTAATTTGAGCCTTGCTTGTTCTCATATATCGTCGGTACCTTTTCTCGCATCCCAATCAAAAATATTCTCTCCTTTAATTATGTTTTCTTTCTGTATTTTTAGCTCACCTGAGCCTTTAGGCTCATAGGTGAGCTTATAGTATAGCCAGGCATCCGTCGTCCGTCCGTCCGTCCGTCCGTCGTCCGTCCGTCGTCCGTCGTCAACATTTTCAAACATCTTCTCCTCTGAAACCACCGGGCCGATTGAAGCCATATTTCATGTGGAGCCTACCTAGGTCGGGGGAACGAAAGTTTGTTCCGGGTATCTGGGTCACATGACCAAGATGGCCGCCACGCCCATATATGGTAAAACCCCTTCAAAAATCTTCTTCTCCAGAACCAAAAGGCCTATGACCTTGAAACTTGGTATGTAGCATTGAGCATGCCGGCCCATCATAGTTTGTACAAATCATGACCTTGCGTTGACCTTGACCTAATTTACGGCATGGTCAACTTTGGTACGTTAGGCTTTTATATGGGAAAATGCTTAAACATTGGATTTCTCAGAAACTATTTAAGTTTTAGGACTAATACTTGGTATACACGGTGGGCTAAATGACCTGATGAAGATATATGTCACTAAAGGTCAAGGTCATTCCGTCGGACCATCCGTCGTCAAGATTTTCAAACATCTTCTCCTCTGAAACCACTGGGCCGATTGAAGCCAAATTTCATATGGAGTCTCAGTGGGATAGGGGAACGAAAGTTTATACCCGGGGTCTGGGTCACATGACCAAGATGGCCGCCATGGCCATATATGGTAAAAACCCTTCAAAAATCTTCTTCTCCAGAATCAAAAGGCCTATGACCTTGAAACTTGGTATGTAGCATTGGGCATGACGGCCCATCAAAGTTTATACAAATCATTACCTTGCGTTGACCTTGACCTAATTTACGACATGGTCAACTTTGGTACGTTAGGCTTTTATATTGGAAAACACTTATACAGTGGATTTCTCAGAAACTATTTAAGTCTAAGGTACAATACTTGGTATACATGGTCGACTAAATGACCAGATGAAGATATTATATCACTAAAGGTCAAGGTCATTCCGTCGGACCATCCGTCGTCAAGATTTTCAAACATCTTCTCCTCTGAAACCACTGGGCGGATTGAAGCCAAATTTCATATGGAGTCTCAGTGGGATGGGGGAAACAAAAGTTTATACCCAAGGTCTGGGACACATGACCAAGATGGCCGCCATGGCCATATATGGTAAAAAGCCTTCAAAAATCTTCTTCTCCAGAACCAAAAGGCCCATGACCTTGAAACTTGGTATGTAGCATCGGGCATACGTGCCCATCATAGCTTATGCAAATCATGACCTTGCGTTGACTTTGACCTAATTTACGACATGGTCAACTTTGGTACGTTAGGCTTTTATATGGGAAAATGCTTAAACAGTGGATTTCTCAGAAAATATTTAAGTCTAAGGTACAATACTTGGTATACATAGTCGACTAATTGACCAGATAAAGATATTATGTCACTAAAGGTCAAGGTCATTCTGTCGGACCATCCGTCGTCAAGATTTTCGAACATCTTCTCCTCTGAAACCACTGGGCCGATTGAAGCCAAATTTCATATGGAGTCTCAGTGGGATAGGGGAACGAAATTTTATACCCAAGGTCTGGGTCACATGACCAAGATGGCTGCCATGCCCATATATGATAAAAAGCCTTCAAAAATCTTCTTCTCCGGAACCAAAAGATCTATGACCTTGAAACTTGGTATGTAGCATCGGGCATGCGGGCCCAACATAGTATGTACAAATGACGACCTTGCGTTGACTTTGATCTAATTTACGGCATGGTCAACTTTGGTACGTCAGGCTTTTGTATGGGAAAACGCTTAAACAGTGGATTTCTCAGAAACTATTTAAGTCTAAGGTACAATACTTGGTATACCTGGTCGACTAAATGACCAGATGAAGATATATGTCACTAAAGGTCAAGGTCATTCCGTCAGACCATCCGTCGTCAAGATTTTCAAACATCTTCTCCTCTGAAACCACTGGGCCGACGCAAGCCAAATTTCATATGGAGTCTCAGTGGGATGATGGAACGAAAGTTTGTACCCGGGGTCTGGGTCACATGACCAGGATGGCCGCCATGCCCATATATGGTAAAAAACTTTCAAAAACTTCTTCTCCAGAACTAAAAGGCCTATGACCTTGAAACTTGTTATGTAGCTTTGGGCATGCGGGCCCATCATAATTTATACAAATGATGACCTTGCGTTGACCTTGATCTAATTTACGACATGGTCAACTTTGGTATGTTAGGCTTTATATGGGAAAACGCTTATATAGTGGATTTCTCAGAAACTATTTAAGTCTAAGGTACAATACATGATATATATGGTTAACTAAATGACCAGATGAAGATATTATGTCACTGAAGGTCAAAGTCATTTTGTCGGTCTGTCTTCAAGATTTTCAAACATCTCCTCTGAAACCACTGGGGAGATTGAAGCCAAATTTCATATGGTGTCTCAGTGGGATAGGGCAACTAAAGTTTATACCAGGGGGCTGGGCTACATGACCAAGATGGCCATCATGCCCATATATGGTAAAAACCCTTCAAAAATCTTCTTCTCTAGAACCAAAAGGCCTATGACATTGAAACTTGGTATGTAGCATCGGGCATGCTGGCCCATCATAGTTTATACAAATCATGACCATGCGTTGACCTTGAATTAATTTACGACATGGTCAACTTTGGTACGTTAGGCTTTTATACGGGAAAACGCTTATACAGTGGATTTCTCAGAAACTATTTAAGTCTGAGGTACAATACATGATATATATGGTCAACTAAATGACCAGATGAAGATATTATGTCACTGAAGGTCAAGGTCATTTTGTCGGTCTGTCCGTCATCAAGATTTTCAAAACATCTACTCCTCTGAAACCACTGGTCTGATTGAAGCAAAATTTCATATGGAGTCTAAGTGTGATCAGGGAATAAAAGTTTGTTCGCAGGGTCTTGACCAAGATGGCCGCCATGCCCGTATATGGTAAAAACCCTTCAAAATCTTCTTCTCCAGAACCAAAAGGTGTATGACGTTGAAACTTGGTATGTAGCTTTGGGCACTCAAGCCCATCATAGTTTATACAAATTATCATGCGTTGACCTTGACCTAATATTTGACACTGTCAACTTTGGTACATTATGTAGTCTTTTATATGGGAAAATGCTTAAACAGTGGATTTTTCAGGAACTATTTAAGTCTAAGGTGCAAAATTTGGTATATATGGTTGACTAAATGACCAGATGAAGATATTTCGTCGTTAAAGGTCAAGGTCATTCTTTGACTTTTGTACAAGGTCATTGAGATTCTGTCACCCGTCAACATTTTCAAACATCTTCTCAGAGGCCACTAGGGTCAATTGAAGCCATATTTCATACGGAGCTTCACCAGCTTAAAGGAACCATTGTTTGTTCAGATGGTCTTGGTCACTTGACCAAGATGGCCACCATGCCCATGTATGGTAAAAACTCTTCAAACGTCTTTTTCTCTAGAACTGAAAGGCCTATAACCTTGAAACTTGGTACCGGTATGTAGCATTGGGCACTCAGGCCCATCATAGATTATACAAATGATTACTGTATTTCATATGGAGCTTTAATACTGGGTCAAAGGAATCAAAGTTTGTTCAGATGGTCATGGTCGTATGAACATGGTGGCCGCCACACCCATTTATGATAAAAACCCTTCAGAAATCTTTGTCCAGAAACAAAGGCCCAGTGACCTTGTGGCTTGGTATATAGAATTGGGACTCAACATTAATCCCCAAGGGAGGGGGCCCCTGCCCTGGTGCTATATACATGTATAAAAGCATGAAAATATATACCAGGACCAAGTGTCAGGTGAGCTACAGGACCATTGGTCCTCTGGTTTTTCTTCAATCACTTATGTGGGTTAACCCGAAGGTCCTTGGGAGATATACCGCAATTACTCTAAATAACTGAACAGAATTATTCCACTGTGCGCCGACAGTGTAGACCAGGACTGGCGACAGTGTAAACTTAGACTTGGTATCAATATTGTTTGCACGGCAGCCAACTAATTACAGAGAGGTAAGGTAAAATTAAGATGAAAAGGACTTTTCTGGAATTGAAATTGGAAGTGGTTTTTAAACCAGTAGTCTTGTCCGAAAGTTTAGGAAACTTAAAAATTGCGCAGTGTCATTTGAAAAGTTGTCTTTTAAATGTACAAGCTATTAAGATGACAAGTAGGCTGTGTATATCATGATCTTAAGGTGAGTGCATACACTCTGAGGGGAAGAAGCTTTGACATTTTTATGTTTGCAATTTTTGAAAGGGATCTACTCTTGAAGAAAAGACTTTGCTCCCGGAGGAGAAAAGTCTTTACTTGAAGAGTGTATCCGATTTTTGAAGGTCTGTGCTATCCAAGGAAGTAAACCATCTTCGCTAGCCAAGGGTACTGACTCCACTACGATTGGCGTACGTCAGGAACGTAGTGGAGTCAGTACCCTTGACGTACGTCAGGAACGTAGTGGAGTCAGTACCCTTGGCGTACGTCAGGAACGTAGTGGAGTCAGTACCCTTGGCGTACGTCAGGAACGTAGTGGAGTCAGTACCCTTGGCGTACGTCAGGAACGTAGTGGAGTCAGTACCCTTGGCGTACGTCAGGAACGTAGTGGAGTCAGTACCCTTGGCGTACTACGTGGAGTCAGTACCCTTGGCGTACGTCAGGAACGTAGTGGAGTCAGTACCCTTGGCGTACTACGTGGAGTCAGTACCCTTGGCGTACGTCAGGAACGTAGTGGAGTCAGTACCCTTGGCGTACGTCAGGAACGTAGTGGAGTCAGTACCCTTGGCGTACGTCAGGAACGTAGTGGAGTCAGTACCCTTGGCTAGCGAAGATGAAAAGTAAACATGATTGCATTAAGTTGTTTCCCTTGTAAAATGGCGAAAAACAGGGGGGGGGGGGCATCCCAATACTCTTTGGAGTACCAGTAGTATCATAAAGTGTTCATATTAACAGGTGAGACTGGTCAGAATGAGACGATGTGCAGGCTGATCTGAGCATTGGCCTTTCTTTTTTCAAGCGGTGTCTTAAGTTCCATAATGAGTCAGTGACACAAATGTAACAAAGCTTTTGGCATCTCAGAGTAGTCAGGACACAGATCGGTCTGCGCATCCGCAACATCTGATAAATATTGTCATTTTTTATAGGCAATGTTTTTTTAGGATTTTTCAGCACAATGCTATCATACTGAATCATTATAACTAGTAACACATGACAGAAGGCTCTTTTTTGCAATATCTCTTGCCCATTAATCAGCTATCATAATTTCAAAAGGAGTGACATTTCTACGTGTTCAAGATTTTATTTTTATATTTTTTGAAATGTACATAAAGTGTCATTCTCGATGTTTGAATTGATCTGCATTGTGTAAATATACCCTATTGGCGTGAACTGCAACCACTTAAACAAAATTACAAGGATCTTTTGAGGATTGAACATTGCATATATCTTACCTTATCAGTAGGCGAACACTTGTAAAATTGTATTTTAACTGTCTTAAGATAGCTGAAATCCACTTTTGGTCGGTGCTACTGAGATTATATTAGATAAAATGGTATTCATAAATGAAAATAATAAATAATATATGTTTTTAAGAATTGACACAAAGACAGAAAACAGGAGTAAAGAAAATAAAAAGGGAATATTTTTTATATAGATATTTTCCTTCTTTTCTTCAAAAAGGATAAAAACAGAAGAAAAAAAAGAAGACAACAACAACAACAAAATACCAACAACAAATAATAATACAAAAAAAAACGAAAAATGAATAAATAAAACTAATAATAATAATAACATTAAAAAAAATGGAAAAAAGAAAGTATGGGGCAGTCTGATCAGGGTCTACACTGTCTGGCCAGTCACTACTGTTCCGATACTTACTGTAGTGACTGTACTAATTTCTTTCAGAAACGACATTGAACATGTGCTGAACAACTTGACGAAAACTATCGATATCGGATTCTGTTTTACTGTACAGCTACATATAGCTGCATCGAATTCAGCTGCATGCGCATGAGATGAGATATTTAGAAACAGAAATACATTTAACTTTAAAAGGAAGCAATGGCCAGTATAATGACTAACTGATTTCAAAACCAGTTTACATTTATGAACAGGATAATTTGGTAACTGATGTTTTGCACTGTATAGCTAGTTATGATGGCTTCACTCTACATTTACATGTAAAATAGACCTAGATGACTAAAAATGGACTAATAAGAACCGCGATAATTCAAAAAGTACAAGAAATATCGGATAGCTGTGCTATTTAGACTATCTTGGTAGTCGTCACTGGTTTAAATCAGAAGATAGATGCAATAAGATTAAAAGAGTTAAAAAGATAGCTGTGCCTAAACTGTACAATTAGTTGCGAAGAGTTTGAAACATAAGTTGTTGTGAAGAGGTAGCTGTGATAAGTTTGAAAGAGTTTAGAAGATAGCAGTGTTATCTAGCCTGTACAATTAGTTGTAAAGAGTTTATAACAAAAATTAATTGTGGTGAGTTTAAAATAGTAAAGAAGATAGCTGTGTTATTTGGACTGCACAGTGAGTTAGTTGTGAAGAGTTTACATTTTGTGTAAAACAACAGTTGAGCCGCGACACGAGAAAACCAACAATGTGGTCGTGCGCCCAGCGCAGACTCAGATCAGCCTGGGCATCCGCCCAGTCTGATCAGAGTCTTCGCTGTCCGCATGGAGGTAGCTTAGACCCTTAGCTACCCTTTAAGCGCTTAGCAAAGAATCTGATCAAACTTGTCGGATGCCCAGGCTGATCTGAGTCTGCACAGGGCGCACAACCACATTGTTGGTTTTGTCGTGTCGCGGCTCAGTTGTTGTGAAGAGTTAGTTTTGATGAGTTTAAAGGAGTTAGAAGATAGTTGTGTTATCTAAACTGTACAGTTAGTTGTAAAGAGTTCGAACTAAAGAATGGATAGGTATCTCCACGAAGGCAATAAACTATACAGAGACTGTGAAATTCAAAACAATGCTTACCAAAATTCACTGGAAAGGAGAAATTTGGGACTTGAATTGGAAAGAAGGAAGACGACGTTGTATTTGTCGAGGGAGGAACATCAGTTGAGGGAACAGCTGAAGCAAATGCAGATTGCAAAGACAAAGACAGATTTTATGGTAAAAGGTATGATATTTTTTTCCTCATTTAAGAAATAAAATTCATAGATTTCCCTTTGTTTCTAACGTTGTGTCACACAATTATTAGAGCGGCGACAAAACAAAAACCAACAAAGTGGCATATGCGCCCAGCGAAGACTGTGCGCTTAAAGGGTGCTAGGGGTCTAACCTAGCGCCATGCGGACAGCGAAGACTGTCCGCTTAAGGGTGATAGGGGTCTGAGCTAGCGCCATGCGGACAGCGAAGACTGTGCGCTTAAGGGTGATAGGGGTCTGAGCTAGCGCCATGCGGACAGCGAAGACTGTGCGCTTAAGGGTGATAGGGGTCTGAGCTAGCGCCATGCGGACAGCGAAGACTCTGATCAGACTGGGCGGATGCCCAGGCTGATCTGAGCCTTCGCATGGCGCACATGTAACTCTGTTGGTTTTGTTGTGTCGCGGCTCATTTACTCTTGCAATCTAATTCTTTCCTCCAAGAGTAGCGCCCCTCTTCCCAACACACCATGAGTTGCTCATCAGGAAATTCACTTATTCCATTAAATGTTTCTGGCAAGGGTGGTATAAGTAATAGTTATCCATGGTTTGTCCGCCTGTACGTGAGATAATCCGCGCGCTTAAGCTTGTGGATTATCTCCTCAATACAGGCGGACAGTCATAATATAACAATATTACATAACCCATGTAAAGTAAGACAATTTATAAGTGACTACTGAGAATTTGATAAAGTATTCGACACGTTTATATGTATACAAAAGAAGGATCCGTGTGCGATCCTTTGTGCATGCCTTATTCAGTTGTACGAGGATCATCCAAAAAGTTCTGGTATTGGCTTTATATCTCAAAAACGAAAGCTGATATTCGCCTAAAATAAAAATCATTCAACAACCCTGATTTTTATCGCATAGCTGTAAAAGACTGATCCTTGTATCAATGATATAACCTTCACAATCTGATTTAAAAGAAGAGTACCCTCACCCTACTGGCAAATTAGTACATGCAACGCCGCCAATGTCCAGTTAAGGGATGCCTATTATCGCTGCCTGGTGCCTATGATATCCCAGGTACTAATAAACACAGCGAAAAAAAATCTCCAAGTCATTCTGTCCATTTTAAAGAGTTTTAAAGAGTTTCATAATCTTAACATTATGCAAACAATGCCATACGAAAATCAATTAGGTCATGTTCTAAGTACTAAAGCTTCATAAATGAACAACATTTTAAATTCTGAAGCATATATTTACTGCGGTAGATCGTGACAATGTGACCTCAATCAAAATTTAAAAAAAAATCCCTAAAATGAAGGCACAGTGGATCCTTGAAAATCATGTGACTCTTTATTTCAACATATTTCTGTGACGCCATAGTTATCAACCGTTTGCATCGCATATTTATAAATGACAAAAGACGCTGATTTTTTATGCAGCTCACCACAGAATGCATCAGACAGCAACACTGAAAATTTCAGTATCCTGCAATATGTAGTTGCCGATATGAAGCATGAATCGCAAATTAGCAGAAAAAAAGAAATCATGAAAATAGGCCAGTGTCAATTACAAGGTCTGTATTTGAGCTTATTACTCAACCAAATTGCATTCCTTGCCATGTCCTTGATATCAGTATAAAGATAAAAGATAGTTCTTTTGATTGTTGGAAACCCTGATCAGCTATCACGCCTGTGAGCGAGATATGAAGCCAGTGACAGAAGCTTTTGGACAATCCTCGTATGCCAGCGTGTCCAAGTGATGGGCTCTAACGGTTTGCTTTGTCCGAACATTGTTGTCATTTTCAAAATATTCACAAATTCGATGACAAGGAAGAAGGAAGAAAACATGCAATGCCGTGCTTTGGTACAGGACTATAAAACCGAGAGTTTTAGAGCTATAATATATTACAAATAAAAACTAAGCGAAAACAGTTAGTTTCTTTGACGCAAAAAAATCATGGTCAGACAGATGAGCTGGCTCAATTCTGACACTTTCAAGGACCTTGTCTATGCGTGTTCGAGACATATTAAGCTATCACTTTACAGTTTATTGTTGCTTTCTTTGATGCGTCTATGACATATTTTGATATTTATGTATCTGTTTATTGGATTTAGGTTATTTACACTCTGTTTTCTATACTCCTCGTGAAAAGTTTAGCATATTTTCAAAGTAAATCTACCTGGATTATTAGAAACCATAATACTTTACTTCTTACTTTCAGTGTGAAGATAAATGCATTTCGTTTATCAACATTAATGCTTAAACATTGTTTAAACAACAAATTTAAATTGTTTTGAGCAAGCACTGCACAAAGCGAGCACAGAAATGAAAGCCTCAAAATTCACTACAAAAGAAAATAATGCTTTGTTTTAATGTTTATAAAAGCAGTAATTTCGTATTCGCTAAAAAGATTTAGGGTTACAAAACGTTAAACTGGTGTAGAAGAAAAGTCATTCACAGCGCTTTATAACGACATTTTTTGCTTCTCAAAATGTGTTTTTTTGGACAAATACGAGCGTGTTTGCCCGCTTTGTGTAGTTGTTACTCAAAGTTGCTAATTTTACGATGATTAATCATTGATGTTGATGATAGAATGCATTTACTTCCAAAGAAAGTTATAATTCAATTGTTTTTATCTCCAACAATCTTGTTTTATTCGTATTAACATTATGTTAAACTTTTGGCGAGGAGTAACAGAACAGAACAGAACAGAACTCTATTATCACTCAGGTCTGTACAGACATATGAGGATATGAACACGTATAATACATTGAGACATGGTGGCATATACATTTACATGTAAAACTAGGATAGCATTGCCGAAATATTTGACAGTTTCTTAGCAAGAATAAAGTTTGAAACAAATATGAAACTTATGTGGGGGTGGGAATAGCATGAATAAAATGTACAGCATAGTTTCTGTTTGCGGTATAAGCGAGGTAACTCGTGGTTTACTTTATAAGGCTGCAGTACGGACTTAATTCTAAACCATTATCTATGGACCACACAATTACTGTACTCAAATTAGGCGAACTGATGGCTTACGAAGGTACAGGCTACACTGCACGGACAAGCCCGCTGAGTATATATAGCATGGGTTTTTGAAACGGAGAACAAAAATGAGAACAAAAATCAATGCAGGGTCCGGCAGCCGGTCTCCAAGAACACACGCGTACTTGTTAGTTGAAACTGCATACAGCTGACTGTGATCTTTAGTCCGGAAAAGTAGCTCTTACCAAGAGGTCTCCCATTTTTATCGGGGCTCCTCTTTAACGATTTTTTTTATCTATCAGTGTCAGAAAAGAGTTGCTGTGAAACTGTTTTTTCCATGGATTTCACGTGAAACCTTAAGCCATGTGCGTACAGCAAATACTCAAATCATCCAGTGCAGCTGCGCAAGCTGACCAAAATCTATAGATTCCCCTGGATTTATAGAATGTTATATGTATATGTGAAAAGGAGTACTGTGATTAAACTGCGCAGATGCCCAGGTTGACCTGAGTTCTTCTGTTTGCACGTGTCGTAAGATACATTTTCACGCGACGCCATTAGAATCACTTATTTTTATATCCCAGAGCAAATGGCCCTTAGAACATGTGTTTGTGTTTTTAGGTTCAAAGGATGAGAAGCGGTCAAGCCCAGTAGAGATAGTTAAAAAGATCCCAACAGAGCCATACCCTGTCACTTTCAGCAGCAATTCACCTTCACCCGTAGATCATGGCAAACATCTGGAAAAATACGGTAAGTTGTGTATATCATTGTACGATGAGTCGCACTTTAGCTTGTACGACTAGTTGCCAATTTTATTTTGTTTACCGATCAGTTGTTCATGCATTCGAATTGCAGTAGTGAGTACTGCATATCTGAATGCCTGCCGGTTGCTATCGTTTTTCTAATATTCTAGCATGTTAATAAATGCACACTTGCCTGAAGTTTGCAATGTGCCAGTAGGCACGAATATACTAAAACTTGTACAGATATATGACAAGGTATGCAAAAATTCGTCAGTATGATGGATCATATCCGTTGTTGTATGGGTAATTGTCTGTTGCTGTATTCTAACCGTTTCCCCATCAGCTAAATGCAACAGATACCAGTAGATATCAGTAGACAGCTGTCATAACGGAGTGAAAAAAAATCGGTATAGAAAATGGCTTCAGTTACAGGAGATATTCGTCATATATATTCCATGGTTGGTCCGCATGTACGAAGAGATAATAATCCAGATTTAGCGACCGTAAAGGCGGACAGCTATGCTTTAAAAATCTTACATCAACCTCTTAAGCGCCGACCTTGTGCACTATGACACTTTTATGCTTAAATTTACGTTTTTCTGAGAAGGGTGGTATGAATTTTGTCAATATATATGATGAAATTGTTTTCATACTTTGTAACTGGTTTAGGTTTTTTAATAGAATAAGCAGTTAAGGTGAATGGAAGATAATTTTTACCAAGAAGTATACATCACCTATTTTAGTTGTTGTTCTCTTAGATAAGAGAGTTTACTCCCTTGAGGATCACAAGCTTTCTTAAAGAAAGAGAGTTTACTCCCTTGAGGATCAAAAGCTTTCTTAAAGAAAGCTTTTGATCCTCAAGGGAGTAAACTCTCTTATCTCCCTTTGCAAAATATTTACTTTTCTTACCATGTATTAGTAGAATGGGGTGGGTGGTCGCCGAGGGAAATGCTAAATAACATTTTCAAATACAATCGTGGTTCCCGTATTTATCAATTGTTCATATAGACACTGCCTTTACAGGAAGAGTACATGGCTTTAAAAGAAGACGCCGCAAGTTATCAAAAGAATTCGAAGACGTTTCCTTAGAAACCGGGTCAAGGTCACTTTTCAGTTTGGATGGACATGATTTTCCACGTAGACGGGTAAACTCCATGCCAACTACACAGAAATCTAACTTTAGTTTGCCACCCAAAACTTCACATGGATTAAGACGAACTGTTTTGGACAGTCGACTTGGAAGAGGAGTTAACTCAAGTGGTTCTTCAAGAGAGAGTCTCAATAATGACAGTATGACCTCACTTGACAGTGTTCGTTAGAGTTCGCACTTGTAAATCGATTGGGCCGTGACAAGACAAAACCAACAATGTGGTTGTGCGCCCAGCGTAGACTCAGATCAGCCTGAGCGTCCGCCCTATTTGACCAGACTCTTGGTTAAGTGCTCAAAGGGTAGCTAACGGTAAAAACTACCTCCATGAGGACAGCGAAGACTCTGATCAGACTGGGCGGATGCCTAGGCTGATCTGAGTCTGCGCTGGGCGCTTAACCACATTGTTGGTTTTGTCGTGTCGCGGCTCTATTGATAGTGATTTCTGAAAAAAAAAATATATATATAAAGAACGCAGTGCTCTAAGGGCGAGCATTTGGTAGATTTTAACTTACCTGAGTCTTTAAGTTCAAGGATGAGATTAAAGAATAGACAGGCATCCGTCGCCCGCCATCATCATTTTCAAAGATCTTCTCTTCTGAAGCCACTGGGTCTATTGAAGCCATACTTCATGTGGAGCCTCACGGGGTCAGAGGAACGAAAGTTTCCTCATATGGTCTTGGTCACATGATCGAGATTGCCTTATAATAGTACAGTATTGACATTGACCTGATTTATGGCACGGTCAATTTGGGTACATAACTCTTTAGTATGGGAAAATGCTAAAAACATTGTATTGCTGACAAACTTTTTAAGTCTAGGGTATAATATTGATATATATTGTAACCCTCTTGCCTACGTGCTCAGGATATTTTCAGCCGAGTGGTCTACATGAATGTAAAAGGGTTACAGTTGTGGGTCCGCTTGGTGCTGGACGGGAGTGGTACTTGGACTTGGAAATACAATGGAACACTAGTTGAAAGTTTCTTAACTTTACCTAAATTCAATTCAACAAATTAAACACAATATGATGAGCTTAACTATACAACAATAAGTAGCAGTAGTTTCAGTAAGAGTTAGGAATTAGATAATCTTAAGTATTTATGAGTAGCTTGCAGAACTTGGTTATCTTAAGAGGTAGTACAGCCAATTACAGAATAAGTGTGACTATCAGCCCTTAAAGCATTTTAGCTTGAAGAGATAACTTATCAAATATTTGATTATAATACATTTATTAAGTGAGCATCTTAAACACTATTAGTCTAAGGTGCAACAGAGAGAGGGACTATGAGCAATTACCATCTATATTATTTAAGCCTACCAGGACTAGTTAAAATATTCCTAATGTGTATATGAAACAGTACTGAGTGCTTGCAGTGCCATGTGCTTGTATGGGTGGGGTGATGTAAACAATCTTGAATGTGTGCTCTTAACTAGTCTAGGAAAATATATTAACCTCTCCAAAAGTATTGAAGTATCTGCTTGCCATATTAACCAGTCTGGAGTCAGTCACCGGGTCAGTATACGAATATACCAGATCGACCCAAACCCGAACAGTTCAGTTCAGTTCTCTTATCGACGTTACCCAAGTGGCTCAACGGTACGTAACCATAGTCGCACACACCTGGCGCCGTGTGTCCGTCCAACAAACCCGAACAGTTCAGTTCAGTTCAGTTCATTTCTCTTATCGACGTTACCCGAGTGCCTCAACGGTACGTAACCATAGTTGCACACACTTGGCGCCGTGCGTCCGTCCAACAAACCCGAACACAGCGAGGCTCGGCCTTATATAGTCCCTGGGACAAACCCGAACATCATCATCATATTTCAGTTCTCATATCGACGTTACCCCCGCACCTCAGCGGAACGAATCCATAGCCGCAGTAACGGGGCGCCGAGCGTCCGTCCATCAAACCCGAACACAGCGAGTCTCGGCCTTATATAGTCCCTGGGACCACGTGATATCGTGAGGTCATCACGGCAGTCAAACCCGAACACAGCGAGTCTCGGCCTTGTATAGTCCCTGGGACCACGTGATATCGTGAGGTCATCACGGCAGTTGACGACACCAACAACAGTCACATGATCGGTCAACCCGAATGCACACGCTGTATAATGGCGCAGCGGTACGTAAATTCACCGGATCGGACCGGATCGGACATAATCACCGGATCGGACCCGAATTTTACCAATTTGTAGCTATTTATCATACTTTCTTTGGGTGTTAATGTTAATTTTTTGCGTAAGATAGTGTAACCAGCATATACTACCGTTAGATTTGGACTTGCTGAACTTACTGTTGTTATTGGATCAGCATGTTGGACATTTCACAGAGGCAGGTTCTTAAACATGGATACATGCGATACAATGTGATTTTAATGGCTATGAAAATGAAACTTGTCAGATCAGATGAAATAATGGTACTTTTTTCTATTTTTTGTTCAAAACATAGATTGTGGGTACAAGAAATTGAGGCAGAGCAAAAATAACACCTGCTGGATACATCACGTTAGCAGGACATAGATGCAACGAGAACTCCTTCAAACCCAGATATTATAGTAATGTATCTTGGATACACAATATTATGCAAAATATAAACATTTATAGTTAAAGAAAGTATGATAAAATAGCTTTAAATGGTAAAATTCGGGTCCGATCCGGTCCGATCCGGTGAGTACACGTACCCCTGGCGCAGTTGGAAAAGGGAGTGACTATCGGCACGACCGTCTTGCGGATAAGAATCCTTATCCGCACGACGGTCTTGCCGATAAGAATTCTTATCCGCAAGACGGTCGTGCGGATAAAATCCTTATCCGCACGACGGCGGTCAGATATTCTATAGACAAAGTTGCGATCATAGTGAGAATTATTATTATTATGGTATAATAATATTATTTCATTTCTGTTTGTAAATAACTGTTCGTTAGTATATGAGTCACAATACACAATGTTAATTTATTATTTTCTTACATTTCATCAAGGAAGCCTTTTGACTGTCGAACGGCGGCGAATTATTGCGAATAATATATTTTAACATCAGTTGCTGAATACTTTTTATCGGGTCGGATGATCAGGTTAACGTTTAAAACAAGTTTATTACAGTTAAAACGCAGTCCGATGTGGTATGACAACAGCTGTATATTGAACATTTGATAGCGGCGATAGCGCTGTGGTGATGTGCGCGGCCTTGTAAACCTGCGACCCGGGTTCAAGACTCCACATTGCTTTTTTTCTATTTCTTTCTTTTTTTAATTAAAAATCATTGTCGCAGAAAACATTTGCCAATTAATAGTTTATTTTGTTAACTGACATAAACTTATTTCAAACAAATTTTTTGACCTTGACAGACAAGCTGAATCAGGAAAATATTTAATTGTGTCCTGCTTGTGTCAGACATTTTTCCCAGTTAAGTTTTTGTCAATATTTTGTTTAAGGCCTAATTCCGTCTCATTCCAATCATTCTAAATTTATCTCAATATAATATGTGTTACCAATATAAAATGTGTTGAAATAAACCATTGATTTGTATTAGCAATAGAAACTAATTTTTGGTTTTGACTGACAAAGTACTGAAAGAAATCTAGACTAATAAATCCTTTTAGGAAAATGTTGAAACCTATTAATAAATAGCATTACATAACGTTAATGTATTATCGAACAAAATCAAATTTATTGTAGCAGACTTAACTGATATAAAATGAGTCAAAAAATCTTTGACCTTGTCCAACAACTGAAATAAATCTTTGACCTTGACCGACAAGTTAAAGACGATTAGTCTGATAAATCATGCCAATTTTCTTTTAATAACTTGTCAGTCAAAGTCAGTTGTTCTACTTGTCTGATAAATATTGTCAGATATAACAATTGTTGGGTTGCACTTATTAGTTGTTGTGTTGTTGTTTATTTATTAAGTTTTTGAATTCTCAGGATTTGTACATAAGCAGAACAAATAAAATTTCTTTAAATTAAAAAATGGTAATTAAGTCGTACTGTCACTCTGACTGAATACGTTTTTACATACATATGTATAAACGATACAACCTGTGCACATCGAACTGAATATGCCCAAAATAAGATTGCCCCCGTTAGCGGTAAAGCTGGGTGCCGGTTCTCAGACGTTTTAACAACTAAACGATGGCCATAAGATGCTTTTTAAAAGTTATTTAACATCCTCCATATGAATTGCTGACACAGTCGTTGTATGAAACCATTGAAAGAACTGTAATGGAGTATCTGATCGCCGTCGTGCGGATAAGGCTTCTTATCCGCACGACCGTCTTGCCGATAAGGATTCTTATCCGCACGACCGTCTTGCCGATAAGGATTCTTATCGACACGACGGTCGTGCCGATATCCTCAGCCGTTGGAAAACTCCGAGTATTCCGGATGACCACCAACGAAGCCGCCATGTTAGAAATCTGTAGTCTTCAATTAAGAAAATGAAATCGACCAGTATTGCGTGAAAATGATATTTAAGAAAAAGTTATCTATGGAAGGTTGTTCTGTAATGATCAAAGTTTAGAAATGGACCGGCTTGAGGCTGAGGTAATGCAGTGTTATGGTAATGCGGGGGTGAATTGTACTTTCGATTTGACGTATTGTTTCCGATGTAGACAGGCCCGACCAGTACGCGGACACTTTAAAGGGTGTTTTACCTAATGTTTAAGACTCCAACGTGTTCCTGACTACCAGATGGGCATGCAATTTAGAAAAAGCCTTGTGCTAAATATAGACAAAAGGAACCCGTAAAAAATCATCTGCGCATGCGCAGCGTAACGCTGTTGAGGTAATGCTATTTGCTGTATCAAACAGGCGTATCATACCAGTTTGCGGACACCTTAGAATCTGAGTAAACCGAGACGGCATTTATACGCTGCAATACTAATTAAATTAAATTATTGATACATGTAGTTAACAAAAACGTATTAACATCGTAAAGGGTTGTTCTAATTTCATATTGACACATGGCTGTTTGCTTTGCCCGTTCGCGTGTTTGGCGCAATCAAATAGAAGCTTCGATCGTGATACCGGTCTGCATCAGCCCTGCAAATTCGTAACTGTGTTGTGTAAATATAAAAGTGAACGACAAAAAGATAAAGAAATGGTGCCTTGAAAAAATATCACAAAGTCAGTTGAATGTAAAAAGTATCTTATAGTTTATTTGACGCCAAACACAAAAGTGTCCGCGTACTGGTAGTGTCCGCGTACTGGTCGGGTCTGTCTAGTCTTATCATATATGACCAACAAGATTTGAGGTCATATACCCAGTAATCAGACATTTTATAAACCTCCAGCGAAAACCGAACATCACCGCGGATGGTATTTCTCCAGCTATCGCGTAACTTCCATATTTTTAGAATCAAGTTTTATCACTACTCACTAGCATTACCGCTGAGAGATATCATATCAGGACACGAACTGAAAACTTGAGAAATATGCTTTTCTTTTATATATCCTTGGTTGATCTTGTTTCATTTTTATTGAGCTGATAGAAAATTTTGGCACTTTTAACTGTTTTGTAGCTTTGATTTTAATTAATTAATGATTATAGTTTTGATTTTAATATTTCTTAACTGCCTTAGAAACGTAAAATATTCATGCTACATAAGATAGCGGGGCATAGTTTAAAACATGGAATGGAATGGAGGAGATAATCAACATTCCAATGGCTACAGTCCGGGGCTACAGTATGTCCCCAGAGCTTGGGGTGTTACTCGTACTGAACAGAATTTATCGCCTTGAGGGCAAACCAACTAAATGCCATCCCAAATCCATGAAATGAAGTGGAGAACATTGTCCATTCGATTCCACTTCATAAAATAGCAGTTCAAAGTTTAAACTATACCGATTAATTAGACCTAATAAATAACTTAACAACTGACATTTATTCCCGAAAATTTGCTACAAAACAACACCTGTTGTCACAACGCGAAAAAGTGGCTTAACGTCATGGTATCAATGTTTTACTAATAGGACCTTAATAATATTGTAGAGTCACCCAACCTATGCAAACCACCACAAAATTATTACGAAAGAATGGAGGGTATGGTCACATAGTGTAACCCGTGCTAATCTGATTCTTCTAAGTTCTAACAAGACAAATATCTATTTTTCTCACAAGGCCCCTTATTGATAAACCACGGTTTTGTCTGCAGTGTTGTACTTCTAGCAGACGATTTTTATAATCTGCGCACTGAGAATGCGCAGTAGCCCACACAGAAAATATTGTGTGTAGGATTTACTGGGTGCCTCACCTATAATCGCAGCCATTGCGCAGGTTTAGGGGAGGTAACTACCACACTAATGTACATGCCGTTTCAATTAGGTGAAAGCGTTGAACGGTAACTGCCCAGATAGGTCTTTTTAGAACAAACTATCCCTACAAATGAAGGCATAAACAGCCAAAAGATAGAGTTATGATAATGAAGGTTTACTTAAAATGGAAACATTGAAAATAGTGATGGTGATTCTCACGTCTCTCCCGTTGACCCAGTTTTGACATACATGTATACAAAGGGTACCTTTATTTACCGAAAAGACCAGAATTACCGAAAAGACCCTGAAATGTATACTATTAATACAGTTATCCATGAACCAGTTTTATAACTGGATATCCAAAATTCGCATTATGGATATCTATAATTCAAGTTATGGATATCTATAAATATCCGTATGGGTATGCATAAATATTTATGGATATTACTGATTCGAATTCTAAATATTGCTATTTCGGGTAATGGATACGCATAAATAATCATGGATATCTATAAGAGAGAGTATAGTAGAGCGGTACCCCATACTTTTCACGCTACCTATGGACAAATCCAGTGCAAAATAAATAAAATGAAAATTTCTATTTAATTTAAAGAAGTCTTGAAGCATACTATTACAATTTTATTTTAAAGCCATATCATATGTAGTACGAGTATCAATCTAGCATATTGTTAATGTCAGGGTACTTTAAATAATTTACACAAAACAACCAATATAAGGTGCGAAATTTCAAGGTTCAAGAGAAGACTCCTGGGCCCAGATAATCCGATGATAAAGTGTGTCATTAAATTTGGGATATTACCGAATAATTCAATTTATGCATGAGCGTTCCTGTGTAATTTGTATGTACCTGTCTACAGAAAAAGTCATTGGCAAATAAATAAATAAATAATTATTATGCTTGAGCGTTTCTGCGTAAATACTATGCATCCACCTAGAGAAATGTCGCTGGAAAATAGATCATTAAAAATGATAAATAAATAACGAAATAAATAAATGTGATGACCAAGATTTACTTATTGAATTATGGCATTGTGGAATATTTCAATTAATGTATTAGGCTATTAGCATTTTTTTTTTTTTTTAAATACGATGTAAATATCCTTCAAAAATTCATTGGAAAATAGATAAAAAAATAAATAATACATAAAATCAAAGTGGTCATTAAGATTTCATTTATGTTAGTCATAACGATCCTGGGAATAATAATAATGTTTAATTCTGTTCTATAAATCACATTATAACCATTAACATCAGCGACATGGGGCGGTGATAGTTGATATAACCGATTATGCTAGGTGTCATATTTAACGATTATTGATCATACACCCGTATCGATTAATCAGGAACACGTGGCATCGATTGTTCATCAGTGCTCCAGATAATTTTTTTTTCAATCAGTATGGTACTGGTCAAAATTTTTTTGGATCAGTATCCACGATTCGGCTTCAGTATTTGCACTGAACCGACAGATGTAACATGAATTTAATTTTAACAGAATTTCAGTGGTACTCCCTGGCTGTGACTTTGCCTTGTACAATACTGCTTCTGCTTTCAGTCTGTGGAAATATACTCTTTTTCAGGGTTTGCGCTAGGATTTTTTTTTCTTTCGCCACCATTTTTGCCTATCAGATTTTTTTGCGCCATTTTCTTTAACTTAGAGCCAGATTTTTGTTCATTTTTCGCCAAAAAAAGAGCCAGGTGTTTGGCCATTTTCCGAAAAAAAAAAGCCTTCTGTTTAAAAGGTAATTTTCTGCTTCTTTCACAGTTTAACCACACTTGAGAGCAGGGCTCGGGAAATATTGAAAAATGAATCGGTCCAGCCGATGACGTCATCACCTAACTAATTTCCATAGGAAAAAAATTGATACCTGTCACGAAAACTAATGACAATAAGCGAAGTCCTAAGAATTTATCCCGATTTCCGTACAATGGTCGTACATTGTTGTGTTTGGTGGAGTTGTTGGTTTCAAACATTATAAGACGTTTAACTACACATGTAAAAGCAAATACAAGACTAGAACGTGTTCGTAGGCAGAGCGGACGTGACAGAAGACATCATACTTGATTGACAGGTGGACAGGGGAGACAACCTGATATGGCTGAGAGTATAATTACAGGGACCATAAGACTCCGGCACAAGCAGTGTAGCTAGAGACTCTGTTTAGTGTCTTGCGCTTACTCATATTGCCGAAGCAGTGAATGAAGATCGAATAGTATTTCAATTCTCATATTGACGTTGCCCCCGCACCTCAGCGGAACGAATCCATAGCCGCAGTAACAGGGTGCCGAGCGTCCGTCCATGAAGATCGAGATCAGTTTAGTTCAATTCTCTTATCGACGTTACGCAAG
Source organism: Ctena decussata (assembly GCA_963989385.1). Taxonomy (NCBI): domain Eukaryota; kingdom Metazoa; phylum Mollusca; class Bivalvia; order Lucinida; family Lucinidae; genus Ctena; species Ctena decussata. The sequence goes on along the minus strand of OZ022502.1, from coordinate 11,363,167 downwards.
TGGCTCAACGGTACGTAACCATAGTCCCACACACTTGGCGCCGTGCGTTCGTCCAACATGATGATCGAACTCCTTGACAGGGGTTTTATATTCTTGCGATCGGTACATCAAAAACATACCAGAAATTTCTGTAGGAACAAAGACTTAGTTTTTGTTTGTTTTATGTCAATAATTGTGATGACACACAAACTGACAAGACGATCGAAGTATACCGAAACAAACTTCTCGATGCGTAATTAAAGTCGGCACTGTCTAATTGTATTTGCGGCAATTAAGTCCCATAATCCGAACTGATTAAAGACTGTTTGTTTGCGGTGTAAACAATTTTCTGCCACCTTTGTCACCTTTGACCTCGCATAGATGTTCACGTGATCTAATTATGGGTCAAATTTCCGTGACATCATGCGATACGATTGTTCTCTGATTGGTAGCTATGACCGATGTGTCATGAATAATAATTAAGAAGGCGTGACCAAAGCCGATGCATTGATCAAACGTTAGCAGCGGGTGTCCAGGTTTGACTCGATGAGCTACCGAATTTTGTGATCGATAATTGAGGTGTTAATTGACAATTAAGATATACATTGACGACCATTAACGAGTCAATGACTTTTAGCCGGAGGTGACGTTCCAACGCCAGACAAAAATTTTCACCAGCGATTTTTTTTTCCGCCAATAGTTGTCGCCAAATTAATATTTTTTGCGCCAAATTTATTATTTCATCGCATTTTGCGACAATGGCGATCGGTAGCGCGAAACCTGCTTTTTATATACCCAAAAATGCCAAATCAAATCTGATTTATTAAACAATTCTAAAATGACTCAACCTTGTGAAAGCTCCTTCTGACTGCTTCACAAAATGTAAATTATCGAACTGAAACTGATTAACATCCTTTTCAACAGTATTTTAGTCATATCAGGATGATAGGATGGTGATAATGATTAATGAAAGGCTGTGTGCAATGGAACCCTGTTTATGGTAGGAAAGATTATCGCCTCAAGTGGGGCTCGAACACAATAGACTAGATCAGTAGGCCAAGGCTTAACCCACTGAGCTACCGGTTATAAGCAAATTGTAATAACCGGTGTGCCCAAACATGATCAAGAATGAGTTTGCTTGGTACCCGACTCAGCAGACACTTCAACATGTTCCAAACAGGTTGTATGCCTCATGTGTTTGCGTTTAAAAGATATCAATTTTACAATGCTAATATAAGTACGAACTGGGTTCATGCGAATCACGATTGGATTAGAACTGCAATTTTCTACCTACCAGAATGCTTTTTCCCTTTTCTACATGCAGTCATAACCGCACCTGGGATAACAGCATTTATTATCTCATAGACGCATCTACGATTTTCGGTTGATTTGTCAGTAGGCCCAAAAAACCGCAGGATAGAGGCCTGCTTTTCCTGTTGAGAGCTCGAAGCCATGCTTTCCTACTTTCAGTTTTGAAGCGACTGGTTTACCGTCCGTCTATTTTTCACGCATTAGAAAGACTAATTCAGAAGGAAATATTTAGAATCAGTCAGCTTCTCGGTGAGTGCGACCCATAATGAAGCTCAATCAACTAGATGATATTATAATGCAAGCGTCTATGAGAACTCGTCCAGGTGGTACGGATTACTGAAAAAAATGATCCGTAACGGCTTGAAAGCGCCCGTACCGGGTACCGATGAAATTTCCAATAGCTCCGTATCGGCCAAAAATGATCCGTAATATACGGAGATACGGACGCTATCTGGAGCGCTGTTCATATGAGTGATTTAAATAAACAATACAATACAATATTTACAATAAACAGTAAATGATCAATACGCTACCATTTTCTGGACTATACCCATGAAGGTTCTCCTGAGGGAGCAAATTCAGTCCTGTACATAGGCCAAAACTTTCTTTTACACTTACAGAGAAGCAATTCTGCATTTTTGCATCCCTTCTCAATGAGAGTCAACTCTTAAAGGGAGAAACTGCTTCCGTAGGAGCAATTTTTCTTTATTGAAATGTAGACCTTAAGAAAGGTCTCCATATCAAGGGAAGCAAAGAGAAAGTCATAAAATTAGATCCCCTGTGTAAAATAGCGAAAGGAGAGATTTTTCCATGCGTAGAGGCACGGGAAATTTTCATGTAGGCTGAGGTTGAATGGATACATACATACACTTTAAAAGAAGCAATTTTGCATTTTTGCATCCCTTCTCAATATGTATTTTTTTTTTTTTTTTTTTTTTGTATCCTGACGCTTTTCGTCCACGTTTCATAAGAAATTAGAATTACATTTTAATGGCTTTAACCGCTACAAATAAATAAATAAATAAATAGGAAATAAAACAAATAGATAATAATAGATAATTTACGCTGTTCACGGAAATGGTAACTAATAGAACTGTCAGTTTGGCATCATTGTGCCTTTTTTGGGGGCGTTCACTATATAAAATAAGTATATCAGTTTTGGTCATATGTATTCAGTTAAAATGTTCCATACAAGCGCTTCTTAAAGATAGATGTATTCATTCGAATACTTTAAGAATACAATAAATAATGAAATATTATTAGTAGTATAAGTTTCTATTAAATGTTTCAGCCATGATGTTCCATCCATCGTTCCATCGTCTTAATCGGTGAACAATCACCAATCCTTTCACGGTTTGGTCCATTATAAAGAGGGTATCACTTCAATCACTGCATCGGCAATTGTTTGTAATCATAAAAACTGCTAATTTGATGGCAGTGGTCTCTAATCTTTTCAGCATCATCAAAGGATCGATAGATGATTAACTAATGGATACGTTTTAAAATCTTTTCAGCTGATTAAACAAATCACTCTACAACTTTTTTGCGCCAGTACGAGGCAATCACTCCTTTCTCAAAAAAGAAGGAAAAAGATTCGCTATAAAACTACCAGGCTCACGAAAGCGTTGTTATTGTTAATTATAAACCTTATTTTTGATAATTTTTCGGCTTCTCAATCTCACCATAGCTTTATAATACTATAAATTTAACTCACAATTCTCCAAAACCTATTTCCTTATATATTTTCAGGGTCTTTTCGGTAAATATAGGTACCGGTATACAAACAGGTATATACATGTACATGAGGGAAATGAAATTTTTATAGTACCAATTTGTCAGTAAGGACCAGGCTAGTCAGGGGGGCTACATTGCTCCCTCTCCCAAAAAGGGATTTGGTCTCCAAATGGAGTGCCAAGTAAGTTTACAAGCATTGAAATGTGGAAGTCCAATTAAGGCCAATTAGTCCAATTAGCATTACAACAGGCAAACAGCTCCCATGACCGAAACCCATCAACTGACAAATATTTTTTAAAACAACGAAAACCTGATGGTAACCATTCAGTGCATGACCACAAACGTGTACAGAAATAAAACTGACCCAGAGCTCTCGTGGACACCCGAGCATTCGAATGCCAAAAGAGAATTTTAATGCATTGGCGGGGTAAGTTATTTCATACCGAAGAGGAAGAAAAACAATATGTTATGAATACACTGAATAGTCCCACCAAAAACAGCATGTCTGATATGTAACCAATGTCTGATATGAAAGTTTTAAAGTCAGTCATGACTAAAATGGAAGCTGACAGTACAGCCAATCAGGTCTCATACCAAATCTTTCTTCTCGCATGTTTTTTTTTTTTTTTACCACAATATTTTATTAAATTCAAATCTGCAGCTCTCTCCCTGTCTCGATGAGACCAAAAAGAGAGAACACAGAATGAACCTTATTAGAGAACCCTGATCAACTGCTTTACAAATTATAACAGAATTGTTTAAGATAAAGCTTGGCATTTTCTTACAAGTAGCCACTACAGTCCCGAAGCACTTCAGTATTTGCAGTTGGCTGCTACCTGAGATAGGCCAGTGAACCAAGATGTAGACTGCTCAAGGCTCACAGACTTCAACCAACTGGCAGACATTATATGTTAAGTTAAAATTGAATATGATGATTTCTTCAAGAAGCGCTGTAAGAAAGTAGCAAACCATAAGATATGTTCGTAAAACTGGCAGTTAAATACATAATTATTTATATGATTTTATATATTTCCATGCAGAGCCAAGGATGCACAAACAACCTAACAGAGCCATCCCAACCATGAGACCTAATTCTGTGCCTGCCAAAACAGTAGTCCATGTCACAGTCTGATAAAAATGTGCCACAGACCAGTTGTAACAGGTAAGCCAGGAATTAGCTCTGCCGTTTATTATTCCTGCATTTTGGCATCTGCCTTCAGGTTCCCACACTTGGCAATTTAGACATTCAATTACATTGATTTTATACTATATATTTAATATGTTAACTGTGTGCTCAGCCATTCTATGTCCCTGCTATCCTACAGCTTGTGGAAAAACAGGATATGTTCTTTGATAAAATAGTAGCTTCCCTGGATTGTTGCAACATTCTGACTCAAAGTCAACAAGAACATTTACCAAAATACACATCTGCAGACAAACTTGCAAGAGTGGTCATCCCAAGAAAGAGCCTCAGTCGGATTAGCCGTAATAACTAATATTCTCTTTTTTTTTCCTTCGAGCTTTGGCGAGCATGGAACAGGCCAGACAAAAACTATTGGGACTGTACACACTTGCAAGATATACTATCACATCATGTTTTCATTGCATATACTTATCTTAACCGTGTTAACCCCATAAAGAGCATCACTATGATTTTTTGCCAAGCACCACAGTTGTATCATGCTAGCCAGCTATGGCACCAGACAAATTCTGTAGTGATGATATTCCGAAACACAGGTCAAGCGAGGTTATGAATAGAACACAAACAGCTTCCCCACTTGAAATGCCATCTCTAATATGTGATGATATAATTCCTTAAATAATATTATTCTTTTAATTTAACTTTTCAAACTACCTAGGACCATATTTGGTATCCCGAACACCTTGAAACACAACTTTAAACTGCAGTTAAAGTGGAAAGCCTCCAAATTAAATGAACAACTACTTAACAATCATGCACCCAATTATACAGCCACACACATTTCAAATAGAACTTTGTTGAAACAACATGAACAACATCTGAAAGGGGGTACCACTCCATGGATGCTGTCGACATACCATTAATTTTGTTCAAATTAAATATATCTCAAGATCTTTTTGAGCATCCCTAGAGTGATATCCGTAAAGCGTATTTTCAGATATCCACCATTTGTATGTTTCAACAACTGACTGTCAACAAGTTAAACTAATAAAACGTCTCTGCCTTTCCGACTCTCTGTGCCAGTTCATCGACCAAGGATCCACAGTAAGTACAATGTAGCACAAATCTAAATATCAGAATTGTATGATAATAATAAAGAAGTTTCCTCCACCTCATAGACAAAATGCAACACCTATTTATAGAAATATTATTCAACAGAAGTGTCAGGTGGAAAATATTTTCTGTATTATAGCACTCACCTAAAGTTGTTTCTCACATACAATTACACATTCATACGTGAAGTTGCCACCCCGTTTACAACCATTTACTATTATAACAAAGCTATATACTTGAGAGCTATGTTTAATCATTAAATCTCCGAATTTATAAGTCTGGTCAGTATCTCAGTATATATATACAGGGTTTTTTTTAAGCGCGGGTCCGTTGGCCCGGGCCCGTTGATTTTGGCCTCGGGCCAGTTAAATCCCACTGTAGCAGGTCCGTCAGGCCAGTTGAATTTCGGGGAGTCATTTCGGGACATTCAGTTTGTTTCAAACTTGAAGCGAAAATCATCTGAAAACCAGTCTACTTTCGTTTTACTACGGATGATTTCATTGGACGATCAGAAATGTTTAATCCAATGAAATTTCTCCTCGCATTGCAAATAGACAATATGGCCGACCGATGCAGTTTGGAGATGAATCGCAGAAGTCACATGTAAAAAAATGGACCCCAAAGGACTTCTGCGCTTATTTCAACCCCCGCCATCTAAAAAACAAAAACAGCTGCTTAAGTCCGATGAAGAAAAAAAGCCACCCGAGACAAATACGAACAGTCTGGCCGCCATCGGTACTTTCAATCTCGGTGGCTGACTGAATTCAAGTGCCTGAAGTGGCTCGAGTTTGATGATGCCCTAGGAATGAAATGTTCAATTTGTAAAACTAGAGACACAGTTGGCTCTTATGTTACTGGATGCACCAATTACAAGAAAACCTCACTGCTATATCATGAGGTATCGGACTTGGCTTATAATGGATTAATTATCTTAAACCTTCAGATACTAAACAACTACAGATAAGACTGGATATTTGGTGATAAAGGATCATACATTTTAATGGTGCTTTATTTTATTGAATATAATTAGTCCTGTATATTCCGCATTGGAAAAATAGTCGGGCCAGTTGAAAATTTGGATGGCCAGTAGATTTTCCGGCCAGGTGGCCCTGCGGGCCAATGGCATTTTGGTCCCTAGGAAAACCCCTGTATATATAAGTTATGCACCAACTAATGTAACCTAAAATGCACAGGAATATATGATTACAGGTATTCTCCCCATGAAGTCAGACTGAGACGGTGCAAGCACTAAGATGAAACAGTGGCTACAAACCTCGGAGGCCTAGGAGTTTGTGAGGAGCACATCGGTAATTATTCGCGCCCTGAATGTAGACGTGTGTGGCCACGTAAATTCCATTACATGCATGCCGCCAAATCAGATGTTAAGGATTTCCCAGCATGCATGCTGCTAAGGGAAGCAACTAGGGCACACAACAGTTTTATTTCAGGCATCTATCTTCAATACCTTAGATTCGAAATTTTACCTGAGTGATATGCACTTAGAGTTACTATAAAACTAATATCTTTCTAAGACCAAACAAGCAAGAGTGAAACAGCAGTTACAAATTTATTTTCCTCTTGCCACAAACCACATAAGGTTCAGTGTCATGTTCATGCCCTCATATGGAGCTTGCTGCATCCACCTGACTGCCCTCTGTTCAGTGTTGTCTGGCTAGCTTAGTCAGCAACAGACAGCAGTCTGGGAATGGAACAGCTCCACATGGAAAGTATATGAGCTGTCTTAAACTAATATTTAACCACAGCAAGTACATAATTAATCAAGTATTCAATTTTATATTTGGATTATCTCCCTTTGACCATCAATTGCCTCACAGTCAATAAGAATTTCAAGGATGTGACTTCATTTTGTATATGTTTCTTGGGAAGTTTCCAACTGCAAGACAACAAACAAGTAAGGGACACAACCTATATGTAAGGGAGACAACTCTTGTTTGATTCCTGGAATATTTCTTGATACTGTGCTCTTTCATTGCAAATGTAAGCAAAAAGCTATGAATCCACCTGTTCTTCGTAATAGCAAAGCATGATAAATAAACAACCTAAGTCACAACTGTTATGCCTAGAATCGCGATCAAGATCACAATATCTTATTATTTTTATTTCAAATGTAATTAGTTGAACTGGCACCCTGGTTTAGTTGTCTTTTACTCGTCGTAGCTCGCAGATGACAGCAACCCCAAACCAGCTCAACTCACGCCATTTGAAATATAGTATGATCTACTATTACATTCATAAACATTTAACTGTTTGAATGAAGATAAGAGATTAAATATTACTGTTTTCAAACTTCATATAATTCAACAAATTTAAAATAAATCAGGTTGAGTGTCATCGCTTGAGTTGGGGACAAAAATCTCCTAGATCCCTCAGGGATGGTGCATCAAAACTAAATATTTATTTTCAAGACTTGACAATTTAAGTCAAAAGATTTACCCAAGATATTAGAGTTAGAAATTGGGATAAAAATGAATAAACCCAATATTTAAGGTGATTATAGATTGTGAACTTATTACATGAAATCTATCACACTGCACGTCTGAAAGATTTATGAGAAGCAATATTTATTCCTCAGGAGCTCCAGACCACAAACCAATCTGGTAGATTGGCTGTGATCGAGATCTGCTGAGAAACGTTAGATGGTAGATTGTTTACCGGAGGCCAAACACAATACGAGGGGTCCTCCAGGACATCGTCCAGACCGAGCTAATACCCCTATACCCCTCCTCGCTGCGGGTCACCTGACTCAGCCTTCCTTGGACGATCTCCTGGAGCCGTCCCAGCATGTAGAAGCGAGCCTCCTTCAACAGCTCCATCAAATATTTCCTCTCTGATGGCAGAAGTGCAATATCAATGTGGGCACCATCCCTTAAGTAATCTAAAATCAAATTGAAATGCGCCGGATTTCTGTCAACAAAATATTCATTCAAATTGTAGGGACGCATAGGGCTGTCCTCTCTCAACATCTTACAAAAGAATGAGTTCGGGTCAGCCCTGAGCGTCACCCTAGAGGTATAAAAACGTTTGCCCCGAACACAAAGGACGACCCTCTCCTCCTGTACTCGTTGAAAATGCAGTAAAACCTGCCGACCCAGTTCATCTAATTTGACATCGGGGCATCTCTGAGTCCTTACGTATGGGGTTGCCCCCTTGTGATTGAACTGTGTTAAGCTCGCCAATACTGGGCGCAGCTCCTCTTCTCCCAAATTGATCTCCAAACCAGTTAAGATGGGCCTGACCGGGGTGGCCCTAGCTGTCACCTCTTCACGGTTATAGTTGATTTCATTTGAATCCTCAGAACACTCAGTGCTAAGTAAGCTTTCAGTCACTTCTGCTGGGTCTAAATTTGAGTGGGTTAGTCACTTATCATATGCTACTGTGTCACTATTATTTAGTTGCGCGTCTCTGATACTGAGGTTGGATTGAGTGTCCTTTTCACTATTTGATTTTTGGTTTGAGGTTAAGTCTGTTTCACATTTCTTAGAGTTAGTGTCCTGTTCACTGTTTGATTTAGTGTCTGTTTCACTTCGCTTTGAGTTAGTGTCCTGTTCACTGTTTTGTATGTCCCTTTCTTTTTGCTTGGAATTTGTGTCTTTTTCACTGTTTAAATATGTGTCTATTTCACTGTTTTTATGCCCCCAATTTCGGAGAAATTGTGGGGGCATATTGGTTTGGGCCTGTCCGTCTGTCTGTCTGTCTGTCTGTCCGTCTGTCATCTCAAGAACCGTAAGAGCTAGGAGCTTGAAACTTTATACACATGATCAGTATGAAAAATAAGCGAACACGTGTTTTTTCTTTTTTCCGCGGGTCACATATTTCAAGAGTTATGCCCCTTTTTCGACTTAGCCTGTGGAACCTTGTGAACAAAATATCTCAAGAACCCCTGATGCTAGGATCATGAGGTTTTGCAGGATGAGAATGCCCAAGGTGTAGATGACCTGATTACCTTTTGAAACAAATTCGTGAATTTTTGACCGAGTTATGCCCCTTTTTCGACTTAGTGCATTGTAAGCCTATGGAACCTTGTGAACAAAATATCTCAAGAACCCCTGAAGCTAGGAGCATGATTTTTTGCAGGAAGATACTGCCTGTGGTGTAGATGACCTGATTAACTTTTGAAAAAAATTAGTGAATTTTTTATCGAGTTATTCCCCTTTTTCGACTTAGTGCATTGAAGCCTATGGTACAAAGGTACCCTTACGTATAGTCAAGAACAATAAGAGCTAGGAACTTGAAACTTTATACACATGACCAGTATGGAAAATAAGCAGACCTGTATTTTTTTATTTTTCCGCCGGTCATGTATTTCAAGGTTGGCAAAAAGGCGGGAAATACTCATATTTCCCAGGACGGCGGGAAATACTGGTAATTCCCGGGAAATACTGGTAATTCCCGGGAACTACTGGGAAATTGGTCCCTTGCCATCTAGAAAGTTTTGAATATATTTTATATCAGCCATACAACTATATATGCAAAGCAAAAAAAAATATAACATACCTTTATTTAATCATTAAACAAAGATACAGATAAAATATTGTCTAGATCTACATATGCAATCGAATTATTTTCTTATACAAACTTTCTGAAGATGAGTCTACATGACATTGTACAGTTGGCTCTGTCTATTGATAGCTGTTATATAACACTCTTGGATTGAAGATACCTACAGTAATTGTCTGTCACCTGTCTGTTGAATACAAAGAAATCAATTATTTTTCACACCTTCAGTGTTTTGGTCATTTTTTACAATAGGAGGCATAGTTATCAATGAGATAGACAATCTCTTGAGAAGCCTTTGGGACTAAAAAGACATTACAGGAATGCATCAGATAACCATTAGAACACAATGCCCATGCATCATTGTTTGATTAATTAGGTGACAAACTCAGAGATACAGGCAAGAAACTGGAGTATGGTACACACTTTTTTTTTGTCAAATAGTTGTGAATCTATGCCCAGCTTCGAAGACTTATACAGGGTTCTTTCATATTTTGGTACATCAAACTTAACAACACATTAAACTAGCCTGCAGAAAGCTTTCTGCAGGCTAGTTTAATCAGTTCTTAAGTTTGAACTAGCCTGCAGAAAGCTAGTGATAGACCAGGAAAAAATGGTTGTAGTAAAACTGCAGCTCAGTATAGTATATACCTTTGTATGAGAACTAAATGATGAAAAGATCTTGTGTTTACAAATACAGTGTTAAAACACTGTTTGATTAAAGAAGAGATTTTATTTTTTTCTTCTGTTTTTTTTTTATGAATAAGAATTTTAAAGGCAGTTTTCTGTGAAATTATAGCCTTTGAAACAACCAAGTATCATCTGCTGTGCCCTCTGGCATGGACCAGTCCTGGAATTTATAACCTTATTAGCCTGATATGTATATAAATGATAACAAATATGTGCTATCAACTTAAATTTAAAGAAATATGTTAGAATATTCTAGGAAAAAACAGCTCTAAAATGTCATATTTCCCAGTATTTCCCACTTTAGCCAAATTTAGAGTATTTCCCAGGACAGGAATTACCGGTAATTACCACTGGGAATTCCCGCCACCGGTATTTCCCGGCCAACCTTGATGTATTTCCAGAGTTATGCCCCTTTTTCTACTTAGCCTGTGGAAATTTGTGAACAAAATATCTCAAGAACCCCTGATGCTAGGATCATGAGGTTTTGCAGGATGAGAATGCCCAAGGTGTAGATGACCTGATTAACTTTTGAAACAAATTCGTGAATATTTGACCGAGTTATGCCCCTTTTTCGACTTAGTGCATTGTAAGCCTATGGAACCTTGTGAACAAAATATCTCAAGAACCCCTGAAGCTAGGAGCATGATTTTTTGCAGGAAGATACTGCCTGTGGTGTAGATGACCTGATTGACTTTTGAAAAAAATTCGTGAATTTTTATCCCCCGACCGAAAGGTTCGGGGGATATAGCGATGAGCCTGGCGTCCGTCCGTCCGTCCGTCCGTCCGTCCGTAAACACTTTCTTGTCCGCTCTATATCTTGAATACCCTTTGGAATATTTTCATGATACTTCACAGTTATGTAGAACAGGTCATGACTATGTGTCGCGTACAAGAATGGTAACTCTTGCTATTGTACTTTTTGAATTATCTCCCCTTTGGTGATTTTTTGGCAGATTCGTGTCCGCTCTGTAACTTGAATACCCTTTGGAATATTTTCATGATACTTCACAGAAATGTAGAACAGGTCATGACGATGTGTCGCGAACAAGAATGACAACTCTTGCTTTCTTGCTTTTCGAGTTATTTCCCCTTGATAGTTTTAGGTGTGATTTTTTGGCAGATTCGTGTCCGCTCTATAACTAGAATACCCTTTGGAATATTCTCATGATACTTCACAGATGTGTACAACAGGTCATGACGGTGTGTCGGGAAAAAGAATGACAACTCTTGCTTGCTTACTTTTTTAGTTATTTCCCCTTGATCATTTTAGGTATGATTTCGTGTCCGCTCTATAACTTGAATACCTTTTGGAATATTTTCATGATACTTCACAGATATGTAGAACAGGTTATGACGATGTGTCGCGTACAAGAATGACGACTCCTGCTTTCTTACTTTTTGAGTTATTTCCCCTTGATGGTTTTAGGTCTGATTTCGTGTCCGCTCTATAACTTGAATACTTTTTGGAATATTTTCATGATACTTCACAGAAATGTAGAACAGGTCATGACGTTTATCCCCCGACCGAAAGGTTCGGGGGATATAGCGATGAGCCTGGCGTCCATCCGTCCGTCCGTCCGTCCGTCTGTCCGTCCGTCCGTCCGTCCGTAAACACTTTCTTGTCCGCTCTATATCTTGAATACCCTTTGGAATATTTTCATGATACTTCACAGTTATGTAGAACAGGTCATGACGATGTGTCACGTACAAGAATGGTAACTCTTGCTATTGTACTTTTTGAATTATCTCCCCTTTGGTGATTTTTTGGCAGATTCGTGTCCGCTCTGTAACTTGAATACCCTTTGGAATATTTTCATGATACTTCACAGTTATGTAGAACAGGTCATGACGATGTGTCGCGAACAAGAATGACAACTCTTGTTTTCTTACTTTTTGAGTTATTTCCCCTTGATGGTTTTAGGTCTGATTTCGTGTCCGCTATATAACTTGAATACTTTTTGGAATATTTTCATGATACTTCACAGAAATGTAGAACAGGTCATGACGATGTGTCGCGAACAAGAATGACAACTCTTGCTTTCTTGCTTTTCGAGTTATTTCCCCTTGATAGTTTTAGGTGTGATTTTTTGGCAGATTCGTGTCCGCTCTATAACTAGAATACCCTTTGGAATATTCTCATGATACTTCACAGATGTGTACAACAGGTCATGACGGTGTGTCGGGAAAAAGAATGACAACTCTTGCTTGCTTACTTTTTTAGTTATTTCCCCTTGATCATTTTAGGTATGATTTCGTGTCCGCTCTATAACTTGAATACCTTTTGGAATATTTTCATGATACTTCACAGATATGTAGAACAGGTTATGACGATGTGTCGCGTACAAGAATGACGACTCCTGCTTTCTTACTTTTTGAGTTATTTCCCCTTGATGGTTTTAGGTCTGATTTCGTGTCCGCTCTATAACTTGAATACTTTTTGGAATATTTTCATGATACTTCACAGAAATGTAGAACAGGTCATGACGTTTATCCCCCGACCGAAAGGTTCGGGGGATATAGCGATGAGCCTGGCGTCCATCCGTCCGTCCGTCCGTCCGTCTGTCCGTCCGTCCGTCCGTCCGTAAACACTTTCTTGTCCGCTCTATATCTTGAATACCCTTTGGAATATTTTCATGATACTTCACAGTTATGTAGAACAGGTCATGACGATGTGTCACGTACAAGAATGGTAACTCTTGCTATTGTACTTTTTGAATTATCTCCCCTTTGGTGATTTTTTGGCAGATTCGTGTCCGCTCTGTAACTTGAATACCCTTTGGAATATTTTCATGATACTTCACAGTTATGTAGAACAGGTCATGACGATGTGTCGCGAACAAGAATGACAACTCTTGTTTTCTTACTTTTTGAGTTATTTCCCCTTGATGGTTTTAGGTCTGATTTCGTGTCCGCTATATAACTTGAATACTTTTTGGAATATTTTCATGATACTTCACAGATATGTAGAACAGGTCATGATGATGTGTCGCGAATAAGAATGACAACTCTTGCTTTCTTACTTTTGGAGTTATTTCCCTTTGATGATTTTAGGTGTCCGCTCCATAGCTTGAATACCTTTTGAAATATTTTCATGATACTTCACAGATATGCAGAACAGGTCATGACAATTTGTCTCATACATGAATGATAACTCTTGCTTTTAGACACAGTGAATTATTTCCCTTTGGTAGTTTGAGCTGCTGTTTGAGTCTCTGCTCCATAACTGTATAACCCTGGCCAGCTCCAGAATTTGAATAACCGTGTACCTTTTAGAATATTGATGATCATGCTGTGATATCTTATCAGTGTTCCTTACTCTCTCTTACCCCTCCACATTCCCGTGACCCCTCCCGCACCCCCCCCCCCCCAAAAAGAAAAAAAATATTTTTTTTCTTCCAGATTTGGATTCTTTGTCCAAATTCACTTACTAGAGAGCTCAAAATTAGATTTGTAGGGCTTGTACTTTAGAAGTTATTCACACATTTTGAAAGTTGAATGTATCCTATGCTATACATTTGTGTATATGGTGGCTGTTTGAGATATTACCTCTTTTTAGCAGTCAAGCATACTGTTTTAGTCTGAGTGTTAGATAATCATGCATCTGTTAACAGTTAATGTCAATCAGAAGCATAAAAGAACGACAATATATTACTAATATGTGTTTTGAAGTGCACCCTTTTTACCAAGGCCCATGGGGGTCTTCGGTCGGGGGATTTGCCATCTCCTCTGATGGCTATTTTTGATCGAGTTATTCCCCTTTTTCGACTTAGTGCATTGAAGCCTATGGTACAAAGGTACCCTTACATAAGTCAAGAACAATAAGAGCTAGGAACTTGAAACTTTATACACATGATCAGTATGGAAAATAAGCAGACCCGTATTTTTAGCTCACCTGTGGTGAGCTTATAGTATAGACTTGGTCCGTCGTCCGTCGTCGTCGTCGGCGTCGTCGGCGTCGGCGTCCACAATTTTAAACATCTTCTTCTCAGAAACCACTGGGTGGATTGAAGCCAAATTTCATATGGAGCCTTAACAGGATGGGGGAACGAAAGTTTATATATTTGGTCCAGGTCACATGACCAAGATGGCCGCCACGCCCATATATGGTAAAAACCCTTCAAAAATCTTCTTCTCAAGAACCAAAAGGCCTATGACCTTGAAACTTGGTATGTAGCATCGGGCATGCGGGCCCATCATAATTTATATAAATCGTGACCTTGTGATGACCTTGACCTAATTTATGACATGGTCAACTTTGGTACGTTAGGCTTTTATATGGGAAAACGCTTAAACGGTGGATTTCTCAGAAACTATTTAAGTCTAAGGTACAATACTTGGTATACATGGTTGACTAAATGACCAGATGAAGATATTATGTCAGTAAAGGTCAAGGTCATTCCGTCGGACCATCCGTCGTCAAGCTTTTCAAACATCTTCTCCTCTGAAACCACTGGGCCGATTGAAGCCAAATTTCATATGGAGTCTCAGTGGGATGGGGGAATGAAAGTTTATATATTTGGTCCAGGTCACATGACCAAGATGGCCGCCATGCCCATATATGGTAAAAATCCCTTCAAAAATCTTCTTCTCCAGAACCAAAATGACCTTGAAACTTGGTATGTAGCATCGGGCATGCGGGCCCATCATATTTTATACAAATCATGATCTTGCGTTGACCTTGACCTAATTTACGGGATGGTCAACTTTGGTATGTTAGGCTTTTATATGGGAAAACGCTTAAACAGTGGATTTCTCAGAAACTATTTAAGTATTAGGTACAATACTTGGTATACATGGTCGACTAAATGACCAGATGAAGATATTATGTCAGTAAAGGTCAAGGTCATTCCGTCGGACCATCCGTCGTCAAGATTTTCAAACATCTTCTCCTCTGAAACCACTGGGCCGATTGAAGCCAAATTGTCTCAGTGGGATTGGGGAACGAAAGTTTATACGCGGGATCTGGGTCACATGACCAAGATGGCCACCATGCCCATATATGGTAAAAACCCTTCAAAAATCTTCTTCTCTAGAACCAAAAGGCCTATGACCTTGAAACTTGGTATGTAGCATCGGGCATGCTGGCCTATCATAGTTTATACAAATGATGACCATGTGTTGACCTTGAATTAATTGACGACATGGTCAACTTTGGTATGTTAGGCTTTTATATGGGAAAACGCTTATACAGTGGATTTCTCAGAAACTATTTAAGTCTTAGGTACAATACATGGTATATATGGTCAACTAAATGACCAGATGAAGATATTATGTCACTGAAAGGTCAAGGTCATTTTGTCGGTCTGTCCGTCATCAAGATTTTCAAAACATCTACTCCTCTGAAACCACTGGTCTGATTGAAGCGAAATTTCATATGGAGTCTAAGTGTGATCAGGGAATAAAAGTTTGTTCTCAGGGTCTTGACCAAGATGGCCGCCATGCCGTATATGGTAAAAACCCTTCAATATCTTCTTCTCCAGAACCAAAAGGTGTATGACCTTGAAACTTGGTATGTAGCTTTGGGCACTCAAGCCCATCATGAACATTAAAATATATATCAGGACCAAGTGTCAGGTGAGCTACAGGACCATTGGTCCTCTTGTTTTATTTTTCCGCCGGTCATGTATTTCCAGAGTTAGCCCCTTTTTCGACTTAGCCTGTGGAAACTTGTGAACAAAATATCTCAAGGAAACTTGTGAACAAAATATCTCAAGAACCCCTGATGCTAGGATCATGGGGTTTTGCAGGATGAGAATGCCCAAGGTGTAGATGACCTGATTAACTTTTGAAACAAATTCTTGAATTTTTGACAAAGTTATGCCCCTTTTACGACTTAGTGCATTGTAAGCCTATGGAACCTTGTGAACAAAATATCTCAAGAACCCCTGATGTTAGGAGCATGATTTTTTGCAGGGAGATACTGCCTGTGGTGTAGATGACCTGATTAACTTTTGAAACAAATTCGTGAATTTTTGACCGAGTTATGCCCCTTTTTCGACTTAGTGCATTGTAAGCCTATGGAACCTTGTGAACAAAATATCTCAAGAACACCTGATGCTAGGAGCATGATTTTATGCAGGAAGATACTGCCTGTGGTGTAGATGACCTGATTGACTTTTGAAAATAATTTGTAAATTTTGGATTGAGTTATGCCCCTTTTTCAACTTAGTGCATTATTTGCCTATGGAAGCTTGTGAACAAAATATCTGGAGAACCCCTGATGCTAGGATCATGATTTTTAGCTCACCTGGCCCGAAGGGCCATAGTGAGCTATTGTCATACCAATGCGTCCGGCGTGCGTCGTGCGTAGTGCGTCGTCACGGAATTTGTCCGTCAACACCTAAAAACAAATATTCAAACGTCTTCTTCTGTAAAACTACTGGTCCCATGGTTCTCAAATTTCACATGGAGCATGACCTGACTCCAGGGTCTTAGAATTTTAAAATTGGGTCAGGTTGAAAATCCAAGATGGCCGCCGTTACTAAAAATAGCAAAAACAACAAAATAAACTTCTTCTACAGAACCACTGGGTATATTTGTCTGAATTTTGGCATGGAACATCAGTGAAACCTTGGTATTCAAAATTGTAAAAATGAAAAAAATCTGTAGCGTAGTTTTGTCACAGTGACCTACCTTCTGTTTACGTGTGTAATTTTGCTCAAATGCCAATGTCAAAAAATGACCTATTTAAACAACTTCAAACAACTTCTTCTCTAAAACCACTGAGCCCATGGATCTCAAATTTCACATGGAGCATGACCAGACTGCAGGGTTTCAAAATTGTAAAATTGGGTCAGGTCAAGAATCCAAGATGGCTGCTGTTACTAAAAATAGCAAAAACAACAAAATCAACTTCTTCTCCAGAACCAGTTGGTATATTTGGTTGAAAGTTTGCATGGAACATAAGTGGGACCTTGGTATTAAAAATTGTAAAAATAAAAAAAATCTATAGTGGAATTAGGTCACAGTGACCTACTTAGCGTTTACAAGGCCGATTTTGCTCAAATGTCAATATCTAAAGAAAATGCAACCAATTCTGACCAGATTTGGTCAGAATTGGTTCTTGAATGGAATTATTTCAATTTTGTGCCAGTTGACTATCCAAGATGGCCACCATGGGTGCCGTTACTAAAAATAGCTTAAACATAAAAATGACAATTACTCAAGAACCCTTGAATGGAATTGGACCAATTTTGTGTCAGAATGTTCCTTGCATGAAGCCGTTTCGATTAATTGCAATTTGGCATTCCAAGATGGCCGCCATCTGGTGTTACTAAAAATAGCACAAACATAAAAATGACAATTACTCAAGAACCCTTGAATGGAATTGGACCAATTTTGTGTCAGAATGTTCCTTGCATGAAGTCGTTTTGATTAATTGCAATTTGGCATTCCAAGATGGCCGCCATCTGCCGTTACTAAAAATAGCACAAAACATGAAAATGACAATATCTCAGTAACCGCTGAATGGATTTTGACGAAATTTGTGTCAAAATGATTCTTGCATTGAGATGTTTCAAAAATATCTAACTGTAGACCATTCATATTGGCCTCTGTTACTAAAAATAGAAAAATGTGTAAATTAGAAAATCTCAATGGAGTTGGATTAATTTTGTGTCAGAATGGTCCTTTCATTAAGCTTTTTCGATTTTTTGCATTTTGGCATTTCAAGATGGCCGCCATTTGCGGTTACTAAAAATAGCACAAAACATGAAAATGACAATATCTCAGTAACCGCTGAATGGATTTTGACGAAATTTGTGTCAAAATGATTCTTGCATTGAGATGTTTCAAAATATCTAACTGTAAGACCAGTCATATTGGCCTCTGTTACTCAAAATAGAAAAATGTGAAAATCAGAAAATCTCAATGGAGTTGGATTAATTTTGTGTCAAAATGGTCCTTGCATGAAGGCTTTTCGATTTTTTGCATTTTAGCAATCCAAGATGGCCGCCATCTGCCGTTACTAAAAATAGCACAAAACATGAAACTGGCAATATCAGTAACCCCTGAATGGATTTTGATGAAATTTGTGGCAAAATGATTCATGCATTGAGGTGTTTCAAAAGTAAATATATAAAGACCAGGCAAGTTGGCCTCTGTTACTAAAAGTAGCAAAATGTGAAAATGAGAAATTCTCAGTGGAATTGGACCAATTTTGTATCAGAATGGTTCCGTTGCACAATAGCCAGGTGAGCGATATCAGGCCCATTTGGGCCTCTTGTTGCAGGTTGATATAGCCCCAGGTGTAGATGACCTGATTAACCTACGAAAACAATTCGTTAATTTTTGACTGAGTTAAGCCTCTTTTTCGACTTAGTGCATTGTAAGCCTATGGTACAAAGGTACAAGCATTATTGGATGAACCTTTTCTAGAGACAAGCATATGGTTGGGGGCATAGTGTTTCATAAACACATTTTCTAGTTAGAGTTAGTGTCCTGTTCACTATTTTGTATGTCCCTATCTCTTTGCATGGAGTTTGTGTCTTTTTCACTGTTTAAATTTGTGTCTGTTTCACTGTTTTTAGAGTTAGTGTCCTGTTCACTATTTGCATGGAGTTTGTGTCTTTTTCACTGTTTAAATTTGTGTCTGTTTCACTGTTCTTAGAGTTAGTGTCCTGTTCACTGTTTGATTTAGTGTCCTTTTTACTTTGCTTTGGGTTAGTGTCTCTTTCACTTTTCTTTGATTTTGTGTCTTTTCCACTTTTCTTTGGTTTTGAAGCTTTTTCAGTTTGCTTTGAGTTAATGTCTCTCTCTCTGTTTTGTTTGACTTGGTGTCTTTTCCACTTTGCTTTGATTTTGAGTCCTCTTTAATTTGCTTTGAGTTAATGTCTCTTTCACTTTTCTTTTTAGCACTGAGAAGGTTTTCCTCTTTTGGATTTTCCATCTCACTGTCCGAATCAGACAGACGCTGGGGTGGTGGAAAGAATATGCCTTTAAGACGAGGATCTGGAGAGGCCCTGAAGATGTCATCTGGTTGTTCCAGGGAGATCTCCACTGGGTCGTGCTGGAGATCTAGGTCCTCTTCCAGACATCGGCATCTCTTGACAGGTGAGTGATGTGTACTGGCCTCAGATGTCCGTTTGCTTGTGTAACTTGAAGAAACTTTAGATCTATACACCTTGTCCAAAGGTGAGGCCAATCTTGGAGGTGAGGGATGGAGAGGGCTGATGGGAGTTGGGAGCAAGGGAGATCTCCTTCTGGTCTCCTCCCATAGAGTTGGCATCTTGTTCTCTTTGAACTCGGCAAATTGCCTCTCTGCCTCAGACCCCTTCACACCCGTCTCACGGTGGAACAATAACATTTCCTTAGGTATAGCTGGACAGTCTAGGTGGGTCATCCGCCTTGCCTTCATGGTGGCACACAGGGGACATTTGTAGGTAAACCCAGAGTGCTGCTCTTCAAGATGTTTCTTGACCTGCCAGCACTTTTCAAAATATCTTTTCTCACAAAGCTTACACAGGGAGCGTGAATCCTGAAACATAGTGGTGTAGAACACAGGTCAAATATCAGAACAGATTTTAAACTCAAGGGCCACATGGCCTTTTGCATAGCATTCAATGATCATTTAGCTGTCAAGACCTGTGGGTCTTACTCATGCATTGTTACAGGGATGGTGTTCATAAACCCATATGGTTACATAGACAAAGCATCATAAACTTTTATGAGGCACCAACGTGGCATGTAACTCAATGATCATTCAGCTATGCAAATTAGTGATACATGTTTCGTAACAGTTTTAATAGGTTGTGTATGCCAGATATTTGTGCAGTAGTCTGCTTGATTTCAGGTAGACTAAGCTACTCAGGGATTCATCAGCGGCAATAACAGTTCCTCAGCAGCTATGAGTGAGCTGTGCCATTTCTTTTGCCTTTCAAAACAGGACGGAAGTTAAACGATGTAAATTAAAAGCTGCTTCCATTTCATTGAAAATATGGCTCTGCCAGCCAAGCAAGATAATTTGAGTCAGCCACAAATATTTTCAAGTTGTAGAGTCCCAACTTTATGGTTTGTCTTATTTATGTGAGTCCAGTGCACAGATTTAGTGAATAGACAGAGTATGCAATCAGTTCAAGATTCACTAAAACACTAGCATAATGCAAAATGATGATGTCAAACACCTCATCTTATCATAAATATAACCATTTTTACTTTCAGACAGAAGACCTGATCTTCATTGCCAGACGAAACTGCTGCTTAGTTGTGTAAGGTATGCTGTGAGTATGTGAATAATGATGCTTATAAGCAAACCATATGTGAAGTCTTACTGATTTTACAATGTCTTAGTAAGTTAAGATTATCATAAACAAGACTCAAGATTATTAAGATTCTGGATCTGAACAGCACATCTCAAGTTTGTTATATTATGGCCAACATATTTCTCCCACCTGTTTGCATGTACTCAAAGTTGGCACAGTTGAAATATCATTGCATTGTTCCTTTTCTTAATGAAAAATCATTTCTGAAATACTGTTATACACACACTGTTGCTTTCTTAGACATAGCTCTCAGGGAAAAAAATAAATAGTCTCTCTCTGTGTACACCTAAGAGTTTCTGAGTAACCTATTGCTGTTTTAACTTAGTTAGAGGAATTGAACCACAAAGGTTTATTCTCACCTAGATATGGTTTTAACTTATCGTAATGTACAACTTTTGGTTTTCCTCTAGGACTTAATTTTATTTTGTACAAAACATCCCCAAACTTTTCAGTGATTATGTACGGCCCTTTCCAATCCCTTACCATCTTAGGACTTATTCCCTGTTTTTGTACGGGGCAAATGTACCAGACAGCGTCACCTATGGAGTATTCAGTGAAGTTTTTATACGCCCGTTTTGAAAAAAACGGATGTATTATGTCATGGCGCTGTCCGTCCGTAAACATTCTTGTGCGCACCATAACTCAGTAACCGTTTGGGATATCTTCATGAAATTTTGTAGGCATATGTATTAGGCAGGGGGAACGTGTCGCATACAAGAATGGTTGCTCCCCCTTCCTTGGTTTCAAAGTTACGCCCCTTTGATTGTTTTTTACCCTACTGGTCTTGTGCGCGCCAGAACTAGATAACTGTTTGGGATATCTTCATGAAACTTCATAGCAATGTGTATGAAGTCCCATGATGTGTCGCGTACAACAATGGTTGCTCTCCCTTTTTTCGTTTCTGAGTTACATCCCCTTTATTAGTTCTTTTCGGCTGTTTTTGTGTATACTCATGTTGTGCATACAGTTACTCAGTAACTGTTTGGAATATCATGATGAAACTTTATAGCAATGTGCATGATCACAAGATAATATGTTGCATATAAGAATGGTTGCTCCCCCTTTCTTAATTTTGGAGTAAACTCCCTTCCCTCCGTCCATAAACATTCTTGTGTGCGCCATAACTCAGTAACCATTTGGGATATCTTCATGAAATTTTGTAGGCATATGTAGTAGGTAGTGGGAATGTATCGCATACAAGAATGGTTGCTCCCCCTTCCTTAGTTTCCAAGTTATACCCCTTTGATTGTTTTTTTTCCCTGCAGGTCTTGTGTGCGCCATAACTTGATAACTGTTTGTGATATCTTCATGAAACCTCATAGAAATGTGTATGAAGTCCCTACGATGTGTCACGTACAACAATGGTTGCTCTCCCTTTCTTCGTTCCTGAGTTACATCCCTTTTATTAGTTCTTTTCGGCTATTTTTGTGTATACTTATGTTGTATACTTATGTGTATACTTACATTAACTCAGTAACTGTTTGGAATATCATGATGAAACTTTATAGCAATTTGCATGATCACAAGATGATGTGTCACGTATAAGAACGGTTGCTCCCCCTTTCTTAATTTGGGGGTTACCTCCCTTTGATCATTATTTTTAGGCATTTCCATTCACTCCATATCTCTTTAACCCTTTGAAATATTAGAATGAAACTTTGTAGGAATGTGTGTAATAATGGGGCAATGATTCCTGAGCAAGAACCATGACTCTGGCTTGCTTACTGGATTATCTGCCCTGCATAAATTTTCTGTTTACTCTGTAACTCCTTAACCGTTTAGAATATTTTAACACAACTTTATCGAGATGTGTATATTGTCAAGGGAATGTATTAAAACCAAGAATGGTATATCTAGTATATTTAGTATATGAATTATCTCCCATGTTTGACTTTGGCATTACTCAGCTTAGGAGCCAGTCACCTTGGAAGCTGATTTTTGGTATAGTAATAGTATTTGATGTGTTAAGTATTTAAATAATGTTGCCGTCATTAATTAAAGTGTGGTTTCCCCAGTTTGTCTGCCTCCTTTTGTAAACAATCTTGTTCATTCTATAATTCCATTATGACATTAAAACAGGCGTATTATGCGCTGCTTGCGAAGCCCTTGTTGTTTCTGTCATAGTAATGTTTCATTCCATCACTGCAAACCTGTATGTGTTTGCGTGCTATGTCATACATTTTAATGAGTTGTTTTTCGAGCTCAAAGCATAATCAGTCTCGCATTTACTTTGTCTCGTTACAGGTGTGCCCAATGCAAGATCGATCGGAAGCCGTATTTCACGGCCTAGCATCATAGAACATGGGGTTCACTTGGTGGTGTCATGTACTGATGACCGATAGGCCATCATCAACAAAGGTATATAGTCAGCCCAATCCTTTTGGTTTTGACTGACATACGCTGACAACATAGCTTGCACACTTTGACATGCTCGTTCGACCATGCCGTCAGATTGTGGTCTCCTTGGTTTCGTGCAAGTTTTCTCGATTCCCAGTATATTACAAACCTCTTTGAACAACACACTTTCAAAGTTTGATCCCTGATCACTGTGCAAGGTGACAGGTACACCAAAGACAGATATAAATTTCTCAATCAGTTTGGTTGCAACAGTCTTAGCATCTATGCTATTTATTGGAATAGCATCCAGCCATTTTGTAAAATAGCAGGATACTAAGAGTAAGTATCTAGCATTGTTTGACGTTGGTAAAGGACCCATTATATCAATCCCACTCTTTCTAAAGGGTACCCAACATTATATTGTTTCAGTAGAGCTTTGGCCCTTCGATAGGGCTGCTTTCTGGAGGCACAGATATCACAAGTTCTGCACCAGTATTCAATGTCTTTTCGATAGTTGTACCAGTAAAATCACTCTTCTACTTTAGCTAAAGTCTTCTGTGACCCTAAGTGACCTGCGGTAACAGTTTCATGTAGAAGTGCAAAGCACTTCTTACGTAGTGCAGTGGGCAGTATTATCTTAGGCTTACTGTTGTGGGAAACTTCACTGTCTTTCTTCCTGCGCAGTACTCCATCAATGATGAGTAAAGAATCCCAGGCTAACCAGTAAGTTTTCAATTCTGGTCCATACTGTGCAATCTCAGACCAGTCTGGTCTCCGGCCTTCAGATCTCCACTGTTTGATCAATTGAATTTCAGTCTGGTTGTTTTGTTCTACTCCCAAGGTTTTTTGGAGTCAAGCAGTCTATATCAATCACATCTACACTTCTAGTATAAGCAGACCCAATTTCATTTTCTCTCCTCACTTCTTCAGTATATTCTCCCATACTCCCTGCCTCAATATCATAACAAGAACTATCACTGTCGCTAATCTCTATAATGTCTATACTTTCACTAAAAATTCCCCCAAGGGTTGTTTCTGGGACCCTGCTATAACAGGAAAATTGAGTTTCCACTCTGGCTGTCAGCTGTAGTGCTTCCCCGGGGTTATTTTTCTTTATAACACGTCTGGGGTCGCAGTCGACACCACAATCTTCATTTTCAATTATAACTGGAGGCTGGGAACTTGCAGCCTCCAGAGATAGATTACTTCCCAATCTAGGACTAGTCAGTGGAGTAGTGTCCCTTTGGATCCCCCCTGTTAAAGTACATTCTGGTTCTTCCTCCGAGCTCAGTTCAAAGAAGGGGCCCTCTTCTGAACAGTTACTCGTACCACATAGTCCATTTTCCGAAGGGTCCTGCCCTTCCAGGCAAGGTTCAAAACCACTCTGCAAACCATCTTTCGTCAGACTTTCCCCCTCATATGCACTCTCCATATTAACAAGCAAATTCGACGAATTTATGTCCCCCGCCTTGGAAACTAGGTCTCCACTGCATATACACTTAGTGTTTGAGCTGGAAAGGCAGCTAAGTTAAAAATGTGAAAAAAGTAATAAGAAAAATAATGTGAGGATTATATCCAAACCTCATGCATATTTTCAGACCATGATCTAAACACCTGTGAAGTTTCAAAGGAATCAGCATAAAACTGTAGGACGAGTTGCACACACAAGTTACCCACTTTCTATTCACTTTGATAGTAAAAATGTATGAAAAATGGCTAAGTTCAATTAGAAAAAAAAGTAATAAAAAATAATGTGAGGATTTATCCAAACCACATGCATATCTTCAGGCCATGACCAAAATACCTGTGAAGTTTCAAAGGAATTGGCATAAAACTGTAGGAGAAGTTACGCACACAAGGTACCCACTATCTAGTCACTTTGATAGTAAAAATGCCTAAAAAATGAATAAGTTCAACTTGTGGAAAAAGTAACAAAAAATAATGTGAGGATTATATCCAAACCACATGCGTATCTTCAGACCATGACCAAAACACCTGTGAAGTTTCAAAGGCATCGGCATAAAACTGTTGGAGGAGTTGCTCACACAATGTACCCACTATCTAGTCACTTTGATAGTAAAAACGCCTAAAAAATGACTAAGTTCAACTTGTGGAAAAGTGACAAAATATAATCTCAGGATTATATCCAAACCACATGCGTATCTTCAGACCATGACAAAAACAGCTGTAAAGTTTCGAAAGAATCGGCATAAAACTGTAGGAGGAGTCACGCACACAAGGTACCTACTACTTTAGGGGGACGGAAGGACGGAAATAAGGACGGAAAGCCGAAAACTATGTCCCTCCGCTTTTCTTCGAAAAGGCGGGGGACAATAACTCCAATATTCCTGGTGGCCAACCCAGGTGTAGTATCACTATATCTCTTTTCAAACCTCTCACAGTGCGCACAAGCTTGATCTAGACAGGGTCTACGTGATAAGCTGTCAGTGTTCTCATGACTTACACCAGGCCGAAACTCAATTGTAAAATCATAGGCAGCTAGGAGCTCGATGAATCTAGCGAGCTGCCCTTCACAAATTCTAAAGTTCATAAGCCACCGGAGACTTCCATGATTGCTTCGCACTTTGAAGGGTCTACCATAAAGATAATGGTGAAAATGTTTGATTGAACATACTACTGCTAACAATTCCTTCCGAGTTGTGCAGTACCGATGCTCAGTTTTTGAGTAGCACTTACTGTAGTAACTAATTACTTGCTCTTGGCCATCTTGTTCCTGGGAAAGCACTGATCCTAAAGCATTGTTTGATGAGTCGGCATCTAAAATAAACTCACCCTGAGATTCCTGTGGGAACCCCAAGACAGGTGCAGTGGTCAGTGCAGTTTTCAGTGTATCAAATGCTCTTTGACATGCCTCATTCCATTCAAATGTATGATCTTAATACGTGAGTATGTGTAAAGGCTTACAGATGGAACTAAATCCAGCTATAAATTTGCACATATAAGAACAAAGTCCCACAAATGATCTGATTTCTGTTACGTTTCTGGGTACAGGCCAATATTGTACAGCCCTTGTTTTCTCTGGGTCAACAGCTATTCCAGACTCAGAAACCAAATGGCCAAAAAAGGAGACTTGAGTCTGGAAAAATACACACTTTTCTAGGTTGAGTTTAAGATTGGCAGCAGCAAGGCGCTTAAGCACTTCTTCCAGGTTTTGTAAATGGATATCAAAGGTTTTGCCATAGACTATTATGTCGTCTTAATAAATCAGCAATGTAACATAAGTAAGACCGGTCAGGACTTTCTCCATAAGCCTCTCAAATTCTGCTGGCAAGTTCATGGCTCCAAAGGGGACCACTTTAAATTGCCACAGACCACTTCCAGGTATGCAGAAGGCAGTGTAAGGACGACTCTCTTTTGCTAACCCAAGCTGGTGAAATCCACTGCGAAGATCTAGGGTAGAAAACCACTTTGATCCCCCCAAAGCATCAAGGGAATCATCACACCTAGGCAAAGGCATACTGTCAGGAATGGTAACCTTATTTAGACGACGATAGTCTATGCAAGATCTGATACCACCATTCTTTTTGGGTACTATGATGGCTGGGGATGACCACGGACTGGTTGACGGCTCGATTAAATCATGTTCAGCCATTACTTTGATCTCATTTTCAGCGTCTCTTCTTTTTGCCAGTGGTAACCTATATGGTTGCTGTTTTATAGGTTTAGTGCCTGGTATAAGGTTTATGTGATGTTCTAATAGTGTAGTGCGGCCCAGGACATGCGAATTTTTAGAAAACTGGTTCTGATAGTTCACAAGTAAATGTTTAAGGCAAACTTGCTGTTCAGAAGAAAGATTTTGAGAGCTTTTGAAGTATAGTTCTTTTAAATGCTCAGGAATGTCATTATTGGAACATGTACTGGTTACAGACTCATCAGACTGTGTGCTGTTCACAGACAAAAGTTGTACTGGCTCAACAGGCTCATAGGAAGCAACAATGGTGTTCATGTATAACTTGAAGCTCTGGCCATATGGATTTGCTATACGTACTGGCACAGTTCCAGTTGTAGGGCATACCAAAGCTTTGGCAACCAACAGGCCCTTGCTGTGCATAAATTTCGTGTCTGCCTCAATAAGTCCAGTACCTCTTTTATCTATGAAACCCTTTGTATAACCGGGAACCACCATCTCGGTTTCTGGAGGAATTTCTACAGGCTCCAAAATTGCCACCCTGCAGCATTTAGACTGAGCAGTTCTACTGTTTGCAAAGCATAGGATTTCTTCACCATTAATTTTCAACATTTGTTTTGAAAGCACAAGATCACACTTATGTGATGTAAGAAAATCCATCCCCAAAATGCCATCATTTTCAATGTCAGCTACCAAAACACAATGCTTGAAAGTTTGTTTGCCAATTTTCATTTCCAGTTCTGTTTTGCCCAGAAAAGGAGTTACCTCCCCTGTAACAGTAAGCATTTATGTATTTGTAGGTTGTATAGACTGTAAAGTGTCAGAGGGAAGCTTCTCTGCAAAGTTCCTACCGAGAATGGTAACATTGGACCCAGTATCAATAAGAAAAGTTACAGGTAAGTTTCCAAGTGTAACACAAATGAAATAGCCTTCTTCAATACACCAGTTTTGCCGCATTGCTACAATTTTGGGCCCTTCTACATCAGTTGTTGTCCGGGCCCCTGATTCAACTGATTGCCGTTTCCCTGTGCTCTTATCAGATGTCTTGGTGTTTGTGCAGGCAGGTTATTTTGACGGTTATTATATTGATTTGGATTACCTCCCCTGGGCTGATATTGTCTCTGGTTGAAATTTCTACCCCCAGGATTTCTATAATTGTAAGAGTTCTGATTATTCTGATAATAAGGTTGTCTTCTTGTGTTCTGATTTTGAGCAAAGTTTTGTAGTGATTTCTGGATAGATTCAATGCTTTTGCTAAATTTGTCCATTTGTTGCTCCAAAGAGCTTGTAACAGTGCTCTGATTTTCTTGCTCAGCATGACCAACCAGTCTTGCTCTTTGTTTATCAGCAATTTGATGTGCTTCCATCCTTACCGCAATTTTCTCAGCTTCAGCTAGTGTTTTAGGGCCAACCTCACGCAAACGCAATCTAATTTCGGTTTCAGCCAAGGCATCAATGAAATGATCTAAGGCCAGCGCCTCAATAACGTCTTGCGAGACTTTGGATAAGATTGTCTAGTAAGCTTTTTGATGGCTTGTGCTAATTCTGGGATTGTCTCCCCTTTTCCTTTTGTTCTTGATTTCAACTGAGACCTGAAAACTTCTGCCCGATTTTCAGAGCCATATCTTTCGGTTTTTGTACCAAGTTTTTTTAATCACGCTGTTGTTCTGCCGTTAGCTCATTGAGTAAAGCTCGAGCAGCTCCAGTCAAACAGTTTGCTAAGTGTAGTGATTTGGCTTTGTAATTCCAGCTGTTTAGTTCTGAGGTAATTTCAAATTGTGTTAAAAAGTCCTCAAAATCATCAGTACCAGAGAAATGTTGTGGCTTCAGTTTTAAGTAGTTATTTGCCCTTGACTCTGATGGGCTAGCAGATGTTTCAGTACCTGAGTTTACAGCTTGAATATTGCTATTTAACATTTGTGCTTGTTGACTGCTAGAAGCAGTTTCAGTTACCAGAGCAGAATGTGTTACAGGAGTAGCACATGTAGTCATAATGATGTGTGTATTTAATTGTACTGGTGTACTGGTTCTGATCTGTGTTATTGCCCCTTGATTAGTGTTCTGATCCCTAAGTTGGGCTTGAATATTCTGAACTTGTGTGTCTAGGTCGTTTAGTTTTTGTTGTACCTGTTCGGTCAGGGTCAGAATAGTTTCTTTCACCTGATTCGCCATGGAAGTCATTTCTTCTTTAATTTCATTCTCAAGCCGCGAAAATAACCATGAATTATCCGGCTCATTTGAAACAACATTCATTGTCGCTAACATCCTCATTACGCTCATCGTGCCGTGCAATATTGTGTTCTGTCTCGGCTTCAGCCATAATTTAAATACAATAGAATCTTATTCTGTTAATTATATTTCCTAAGTCTCACCACAACCACCATACACCAAGTTTTAAAACAAGTTTCACTTTCTACATGTATTTTCAGCACTACCTACAATGTGTTATTTCAGGATTCTGCATGCTACGATTAATGTTACGATTTTCTACGGCTTTTGATGAAGATTTCTAATGTTAACGGCCGTTTAGCAGACGATTTTAACAAAATAAATATTAATTTTCATATTTTAATGCAAATCTAGCCTTTTATGCTGTGCCGAAGAACTCCAACTCATACTGTTATCCCTTTGCACGTAAAAAAACTTCGTTTTTTGGCAGTTTTATCGAAATAGGCTAAGCGAGAATCCCAGCCCTCATAAGTAGGTTTTTACTGGCTCTATTTACTCCTGTATTTGTCCCAGCAGAGGAATATTGCACTAAATTGTAAATGTACACCGATATTTACTGCAGCATGCATGAATGTATGAAAACATGTGCATTTTAGAAAAAAGGTTTTATAGTTTTCTACGGCTAATCCAAACCTTATGTATTATGTTTTTGAATGTTATGCTAATGTATTCTACGGTGGACGTTTATGTTTCCTACGGTGGATATTGTGGCATGAAAAGCAAAATAGTAAAATAGAGATGGTAAACCTATGTGTGCAAGGCGATTTTAGCAAATGCTTTAAGAACCACCTGTCCTGATCGAAATAAGAACCCAAGATCTCCGAGAATATCATAAGACCCTTATTGATCACAACTTCAATATAAGTTGGATAATTGTCAAACATCATAGAAAGACTGGCTGATCTTAGACTTTTTCGGTGCATGATAGATAGAAGATCACTTCAAGCACTGCAGACATTCATCCTCCAGTATGTGTGGAGCTGGATGTGTCGTTGGGTGGAGAGGGAGCAGGGAAGGGGAATGGCTAAACGACAAGGAGATCTAATCTCTTGATCTTACCATAGAAGTAAAAGGGATCTAGATGATATGTGGTTTTCGGACCTTTTCAGCAGTACCCGGTATCTTACCGCCATATCAAGCCTTTCTGGCTTATTTTTACAGTTACATCTGTTTTAAATCTATCATACATACCATATTAACCCTATTAAGTGCTCCCGGGGCACTGCATTTAGTGAAAGGAAGGGGGAACCATTTTGTGAAAGGAAGGGGGCATTTTTCAGAGCATAAAGTGTAGTAAATCAGCCACTGCCAAAGTACGTATGAATGGCGGTATAAAGGTGATGGGTATACTTTCAGAGGAAGCAACTCTACTATTTTTGTCTCCCTTCTTAATAGGGATCAACTCTTAAAGGAAAGAATTTGCTCCTCAAATTTTTTTCTTTTAAGAGTAGACCTCATAGCAAAGAGCCACCTCAATCATCCAGAGAAGTGAACAGAAATTTATGCAAGTTGATGCAACATTTTTTTTGGAAAAGAGGCAGCGGGCTTTTATTAGAGCAGGGGCATTTATTAGTAGTAATATGGTAATTGATATATCTTTACATGTCTGGTAAAAATCCCCTCAATGGTTCAAGATATATATTCATTTTATGGAAGAATCTTCATCTGATCTTCTTATTGTTGTTTTGCAGGTTGACTATATGCCTTGCAAAATGGAATGGAAATTGACAAAAAGTCACCAGATTGTAGGATCTTCTTTGTTGCCTTGATGGATCATCTAAAAAGTGTAAGTTTTATTTTATAAGCGATTCACAGTGTTACAGATTAGAAGGAGTCACAGGGATAATATAGGTACACTTTTCCATATTTCTTTATAACAATATATATACATGACCACTTATTAGAACTATCTCTAATGTATAAAACATATGTAGTGACCCCTTATTAGATTTGTCTTGCTGAGACAGTTCTAGTGAGGGGTCACAACATGTTTAACCATCTCTCAGAGATGGTTCTTGACCCCTTATTAAAGCTGTCTCACTGAGATAGTTCAAATGAGGGGTCACAAAATAATGTTTTGGTTGAGAAATATGAAAAATTATCTCAGAATTCTCCTCAGACCCTACCTTATCCAGAGCTCTGGCTTAAGGAGAAAAAAAAATTATGATATGCTAATATACTATGCACAGTAAATATAGCAATTTTTTGGTATGTGTCAGATCCACCATATTAGGATTTTATTGTCACTTTACTGCATAAAGATACAAAGGCTGATCATTGGAGAAGGACTGGCAGGTAAGAGATTCAAGATTGTTCAATTGTAGCGTCTGAACTACCGTGACGTCAGTTTTTATGACCATTGTATCTGTAGGACATTTTTGATCATGTACAAAAGCCAAAACCATAATGAGGCGGCTGGTTTGCTGGTAAAATAAAGGAAACCGCTCTAAAACATTTAAAAATGCTACCAGTATGAGGTTTACGAAGTTCGAAAATTTGACGTTTTCCCTTGTTTTTACGTTATCGTCTAAAAACGTTGTTTCTAATCGGTAGTTCTTGAATCCCTTTCGAGTGTATGATTGTTTGGTATCTACCAATATGATAACGTAAACAATTCAGAAAGAAAATTCTTCCCGGTTACTGAGCATAAGTCAAAAGTCTCAGACTAACGTCATCTATTTCTCACAGTTACGTTACATTTCAATGAAGAAACTTCATAGTTAAATTAATCATGGTGTGACCTTTCCTTTTAGCCTATTGGTTTCTCTCGGGCTTTGATTCTGCATTGAACTGAAGCACCCGTGAATCATTGCACATTGGACCGAATTATAACGTTTTAACGTCAATTGTGCATGCTCAGATTCGTCAGTTGTTAAGCTTAACCATATCTTTCACACATTCAATAGCTTTGACAAAAAAACTGGGCATGAAAATGATGAGAAAGACCGTACAAAAAATCACATGCTTGTTATTTTAATGTTGTTTTTCAATGGGTGCGAATTTCGGCTAATGACCCCTTCTGCGCTTATCGCTTTTCCCCAATATCGTTTTTGAAGATGGCTTCTGTAATCCCATCGTATCTTAAGCCCCAAATACGGTTCCCTTCAATGCAAGTTAATCTCGCTAAATGTTGCACTTCAGTAATAAGTAAAATTGTAAAATATAAAAATTTGCTAAATATATTTTGCTTAGTATACAAAGTTCTAGAAGAAATGAAAGGAACCATTTTGGGCAAGGTTATTGACAATTTTTGGGATTTGTAAATCAAAGGAGTAATACCAATTTGGCTACCTGTGCATTTGAGTGAGTCTGTACTATACAAAGTGGCTTTCGACAGAGAATACTATCGTAAGCATTACCAATAAGGGTAGATGGTACTATTGTAAATGGCTGTTGTCTCAGCTGATACTGCTGCCAATTTTCTTGGTGGACAACCACTTTTGCATGTATGGTAATTGACTGAAAGCACAGGTAGGCAAATTGGTATTTACTCTGTGTAAATTTAGTTCATTGTCCAAAAACATATTTAATGTTAGACAAACTCTGCTTGATAAGAATGTCATGAATCACCTCCATTGGAAGTGGTCCCTGCCACCTTAGTCATCTAATTAAGACAAGTCCATTTGCAATACATTAGAACTTTAATGGCTCGAACCCTGATGGCTCGTTAACCCTGCATGACTAGAACTTTTTCCTTGGTCCCTAGAGGTCAGTTTATAGAGAAACTAAGCCTGGATGACTAGAAGTACCCTTGGATGGAACTAATTTTCATGGTCCCGAGCCTGTTCAAGCCATTCTTCCCTAGCTCAAAACATAGAGAAGTCAGTCAGCTCCAAGTTCTCTCTCTAGGCTGACCCAAGCTTCTCAGGAACTGCCTTGTGTAGGTCTACAAGTATATATATTGTAGGAGTTTTTGTACAGTTACTAAAAAGAAATAAGTATAGTGTTTGAGAAATGGCTAGTGTAAATCTAAGCCACACAGATCCCCGCCAGTACCCAACCTCTAATACAATTGGATATATATTCTGTGACCCTACACATATTGTAATCATTGTGTATAATCTTTGATTATAGTCACTTGTGCTTATTGCCATGTTTATTCCTGTCCTGCCACATTACAAAGCTTTGAGCATTAAATTTATATGAAAGTCGCTAAGGCAGATCCATCAGACTGTGAAAGAAGACCCGCACTCAAAAGAGGTCTACTGTTAAAGGGAGCAAATTCTTTCTTTTGACAGTTAGACCCCATTGTAAAGGGAGGCAAAAATGTGAATGCTAGAGTTGCTTCCCCTGAAAGTATATTTTTATCTGAATATTGTTATTTTGTTTGTAGGTAAAGACAGGTAATGATGAAGAAGCAATACATAATGAAGTGGTAGGCCAAGCTCATGTTGAGAGTTATGCACTAAAGATGTTCTTGTTTGCCGAGAATGAGGACAGAGCTGCTAGATTTAACAAGTAATTGCTGTATACTACATGTATATATTCTAAAGTGATGTCCAAAATTGCTGTGATAGTATATAAAATTGTTGGGAAACAAAGTGATGACTTTCATTCAGTTATAAAAAAAATATAGCTGAGCCGAGACACAGCAAAATCAACAAAGTGGCTTGTGTATCCAGCGAAGACTCTGATCAGCGTACCCTTTGAGCACACATCAAAGACTCTGATAAGACTGGGTGGATGCCCAGGCTGATCAGATTATTGCTGGGTGCACATGCTACTTTGCTGGTTTTTAGCATGCTGTGGTTCAAATTATTATAAATCGGGCATGCTCTGGCAGACAGATCTGACAGCTTAGGCATCTGAGCTCAGAACAGTCCAAAATGATTTTAGTGTTTTTTAAATGGAGAAGACTGAAAAGAAAAATGGCTTAGAACTTGTACATTGATGTCTCTTGTATCTGAAACTTTGAACTACATGAAGCTACTTCTTTGGACCATTTTCATAGTAGCTATTATAGTTGACAGTGATGTTCTAGAATTTGGAAAACAAAATTAAATTTCTTGTATTTAAGGATTTTGTAACAGTTATACCATGATTTGTCAACAAAGTGGCTTGTGTGTCCAGCGAAGACTCCGATCAGCGTACTCTTTGAGCACACATCAAAGACTCTGATAAGACTGGGTGGATGCCCAGGCTGATCAGATTCTTGCTGGGTGCACATGCTACTTTGCTGGTTTTTAGCATGCTGTGGTTCAAATTATTATAAATCGGGCATGCTCTGGCAGACAGATCTGACAGCTTAGGCATCTGAGCTCAGAACAGTCCAAAATGATTTTAGTGTTTTTTAAATGGAGAAGACTGAAAAGAAAAATGGCTTAGAACTTGTACATTGATGTCTCTTGTATCTGAAACTTTGAACTACATGAAGCTACTTCTTTGGACCATTTTCATAGTAGCTATTATAGTTGACAGTGATGTTCTAGAATTTGGAAAACAAAATTAAATTTCTTGTATTTAAGGATTTTGTAACAGTTATACCATGATTTGTCAACAAAGTGGCTTGTGTGTCCAGCGAAGACTCCGATCAGCGTACTCTTTGAGCACACATCAAAGACTCTGATAAGACTGGGTGGATGCCCAGGCTGATCAGATTCTTGCTGGGTGCACATGCTACTTTGCTGGTTTTTAGCGTGCTGTGGTTCAAATTATTATAAATCGGGCATGCTATGGCAGACAGATCTGACAGCTTAGGCATCTGAGCTCAGAACAGTCCAAAATGATTTTAGTGTTTTTTAAATGGAGAAGACTGAAAAGAAAAATGGCTTAGAACTTGTACATTGATGTCTCTTGTATCTGAAACTTAGAACTACATGAAGCTACTTCTTTGGACCATTTTCATAGTAGCTATTATAGCTGACAGTGATGTTCTAGAATTTGGAAAACAAAATTATATTTCTTTTATATAAGAATTTTGAAATAGTTATACCATGCTTTGTCAGCCGGTATGAGGAGATAATCCACAAGCTTTAGCAAGTTTATTATCACCCGTAGAGGTGGAAAAATATAGTATAAATATTTTATGCCACTCTTATTAGTGTAGACCTTGCTCATTTCAAATTATTTCATTTCATGCTAAAGTTGGCATTTTTTGGCAAGGGTGGTATTAGCTGTTTGTAAACTATGGAGAATTACTTTCACTCTGAGCCCTTTCTATTATTTTCAGTTTGTGAACACATCATTAAACCTTAAAACCGACAAAAATAACTAATGCATAAATCACAAACAAACTGATATTGTGTTATTTTATTTTTGCAGAAATGTCGTGAAATCATTCTATACAGCTGGGATGTTGTTCGACACTCTGACAGTCTTTGGTGAAATGAGTGAGGATGTAAGAATTTGTGTTGCATGTAGTTATACACAGAGCTCTAGATAAGAGGGCGTATTTGATGCAATTAAGGACAATTTTTCTTATTTCTCATCAAAACCATATGTTGTGACCCCTCATCTGAACCGTCTTGTTGAGACGGTTCAGATGAGGGGTCACAACATATGTTTTTATGCAGAATTAACAAAAATTATCCCTAATTATCACCAAACACTCCCTCTTATCTAGAGCTCTGTATACAATATTTATCCTAATGAATGCACTCATTTAAATAAATGCCCATCTTTCATCTTTCTTTCCCCCTAAAATTGTTACATTGACTTGCTAGGTTCATTCGCAAATTCCAGGCATACAGTCCTTGGCTGTAAAAGAATGTTCGATGAGGTATTGCCAGGAATTATCAGCTATTTTAACTATGACAGAGTCCAACTATTATTATTAACTGATGTTAAATCACTTAATACTAGAAAGTGGAAGCATTTGGTCTGTCAATCAAGCTTGAAATGTCTTTTTTTGTGCAATGTGCCGTAAAACACATATCACTAACTCAGTCACTGGCTGTAATCTTCTGGTTGTAGATGATGCCCCTGTTTCTTAAAATGCTATACCCATGGTGCATTTAATAGGATTAGTATGGTATATACTGGGGCACCTCATCCATCAGAGCTCCAGATATGATAGAGCTTTTTAGAATAATTTGGAGATTTTTTTATTTCATAATAAAAACATATGTTGTGACCCCTCGTTAGAACCGTCTCAGCAAGACGGTTCTAATTAGGGGTCACAAAATGTTTTTATGGAGAAATATTGAAAATTATCCCTTATGATCCCTATTATCTCTTATCTGGAGCACTGGGACTAGTGTTGTATATATTGGGACACCCTATCCATCAGAGCTCCAGATAAGTTTTTTTTTTTTTAGAATAGGTGAGGTGATATTTTTTATTTCTCAACGAAAACATATCTTGTGACCCCTCATTAGAACCATCTCAGTGAGACAGTTCTAATGAGGGTTCACAACACACGAAGTGCTCAAGGTGAGCTATTGTGATCGATATTTGTCCGTCGTCCATCGTCCGTCCGTCTGTTCTTCCGTCCGTCCGTCAACAATTTCTTCAAACGACATCTCCTCCTACACCAGTGAGCCAATTTCAAAATAATTTCACACAAATGTTTCTGTTATAGCCCTGAACCAAAACTGCTAAAATGGTTCCGCTCCGCTGAACGAAATGGCCGCCAGAGCTAAAAATAGAAAAACCTTTAAACGACATCTCCTCTGAAGTCATTGGCTTGATTTCAAAATAATTTCACAGAAATGTTTGACTCATGGGCCTGAACCAAAATTGCTGAAACGGTTCCACTCCGCTAAACAAAATGGCCACCAAAGCTAAAAATAGAAATCTAAAATAGAAAAACCTTTAAACAACATCTCCTCTGAAGCCAATGGCTCAATTTCAAAATAATTTCACAGAAATGTTTGACTCATGGCCCTGAACCAAAATTGCTAAAACGGTTCCGCTCCGCAGAACAAAATGGCCGCCAGAGCTAAAAAATAGAAATAAATTTTAGAATGACACAGAGGGCATAGTTTTGATCCAATCATCATGAAAATTTATCAGAATATTTATCTTAATGAAATCTGGACCAATGTTGAAACTGGGTCATGTGGGGTCAAAAACTAGGTCACTAGGTCAAATCTTAGAAAAACCTTGTGTACACTCTAGAGGGCACAGTTATAATCCAATCTTCATGAAGCTTTGTCAGAATGCTTATCTTTATGAAATCTAGACCAAATTTGAAACTGGGCCATGTCAAGTCAAAAAGTAGGTCACTAGGTCAGAGAAGAACCATGCGAATGCTCTAGAGGGCACAGTTTTGTTCCAATCTTCATGAAACTTTGTCAAAAAATTTATCTCCATAAAATCTAGACCGAGGGTGCAACAGGGTCATGTTGGATCTAAAACTAGGTCACTAGGTCAAACCTTAGAAAAACATTGTGTATACTCTACAGGGCACAGTTTTGGTTCAATCTACATGAAACTTTGTCAGAATGATTATCTTAATGGCACAGTTTTGATCCAATCTTTATGAAACTTTGTCAGAATATAGATTGGAAAGTGCAAAACTGCTCCAATTGAATTACCATCAAATAGATGATCTTCCATGTTATTTCATCATAACTCAGGTGAGCGATTTAGGTCCATCATGGACCTCTTGTTATAGAGAAATATCAGAAACTGTCTCCTAATTTTTCTTGTTACCCATTCTTCTCTAGATCACTATAACTATTTCACTAATTTTTAGCTCACCTGAACAAAGTTCAGGAAGAGCTATTGTACTACCGCCGGCGTCGGCAGCGGCGTCGGCGTTAGCAAAATGTTAAAGATTTACGTTAAAGTTTTTTAGGTGATTGGCAAGGCCCTGTCAGGCGAGCTATCCTGTCCTGGTGACAGGTCTTGTTTTCTTTGGAGTTTGTTTGAGCTTCAGAAGGCACACAAGTTAGAAAGTCAAGTTCTGCTTACTGAACATTGATGTCAACTCTTTCATAAAGTTTTCCCTGTATATTGCATATTTACCATACCTTCCCACATGCTCTGATGAGTACATCGTGAAGGTGTTCATAAGCCAGAATTATAGCCCAGCTGTGGAAAAATTGGGCTTTTTGACGTTCATTTCAGTTTGTATGGTATATGCCAAAATAGCTGAGTAAGTGCTAGAAACAAGTGCCAAAAGAAGGTTAAACTTGTATTTATAAGTTTAATGGGGGAAATAAAAACAACAAAAAAACAAACAGTTACATGTACCATCTATGCTAAATGCTTCTAATGTAGAAATTAGGACATGCTTCCATAAGAACCTCTAAAAGGTAGACACTTAAATGGAAGTCTTAGCTGTTCGTGATTGCTGTAACGGAACTTCTGAGCTCTAAATTGGTACAGGGATACTTCTGAGATCTGAGATAATTTTCTTATTTCTTAAAGAAAAAAAATGTTATGATCCGGTGACTCCTCATTAGAACCGTTCCAGCAAGACAGTTCTAATGAGGGGCCACAACATATGGTTTTGTAGAGAAATATTCAAAATTAGTAACAAACTATCCCTCTTACCCCTTCTACTCTGGAGAACTGACTTTCCTTTTAATGCAGTCCGGACCTGTTTGTAGGGGGAGATAAAGGTGTGAAATTTAATATGTAGGCTATAATCATATGTAATATGTTTAATGACGAATAAAATGTTATGTTATGTTTTTGGCTGTTTCAGATTGAGAAGAATAGGAAATATGCAAAGTGGAAGGCAGCATACATCCATAAATGTCTGAAAAATGGAGAAACACCCATACCTGGGCCAATGCCAGAAGAAGGGGAAGAAGATGGTATACTTAAAATAAAACAACACACATTTATTGTAAAAAAAAAATCTAAAAGTTGGGAAAGCTAGAATAATTACCATAATTGTCCTTGATAGGAATTAGTTTGGGTTTACAATGACGAAATGCGTCCAAAAGATGCCGATCAAATACCAAACAGTGCAGATCCTGATCAAACTGTCCTTTAGGAGCAGTCTGATCTCAGTCTCCACCATTTGCTCAAACCTATCTGTCCCAGTACTTCAGATTCTATAGTATTTATTTGTCATTCAGCGTAGGCGGAGGTGGACTATAGAAATGATATTTCTAATGTCCATGTGTGCATCCGTCATTCTATGCTGTCCATCCATCTGTCCAGCCGTCCAAAATCTTGTCCCGCAACTCTTCCTACATCTTTCATCTGATGGATTTGAAATATTACAGATTGTATTCTTATGATATGAAGATATGCATGTGCTTTTTCATTTTTGTTTCGGCCATTTTTGATAGAATTACGGCCCTTGCTGACTTAGACCTTGTCCCTGCAACTCCTGCCACTTTTTGTATCAGGTTGACTTGAAATTGTGCAGAATGTTTCATCATGATCTGAAAATGTGAATGTGGTTGTCCTATTTCTTACAAAGTTATGATGACCCTATGTTGTTTTTGGATTTTTGTCAAGCCCGCTTGTGGTGAGCAAGACATAGTTGTTACAATGTCAGTTCGGTGTATGTCCGTGCGTGCGTGCGTAAGTGCATGCGTGTGTCCGTCCGGATTTGTCCGGGCCATAACTTCTACATTTATGGATGGATTTCAAAATAATTTGGCACAGTTGTTCTCCTTTATGAGTAGAAGTGCCATTTGAAACATTTGTTCATGTAGGCCCAAGGTCAAGGTCACACTTGAAGGTCAAATGATAAAATGGCTATAAATTGAGCTTGTCCGAGCCATAACTTCTACATTTACAGATGGATTTCAAAATAATTTGGCACAATTGTTCTGCTTGATGAGTAGAAGTGCCATTTGGAACATTTGTTCAGTTAGGTCCAGGGTCAAGGTCACACTTGAAGGTCAAATGATAAAATGGCCATAAATTGAGCTTTTCCGAGCCATTACTTCTACATTTATGGATGGATTTCAAAATAATATGGCACAATTGTTCTCCTTGATGTTTAAAAGTGCCATTTGGAAAATTTATTCAGGTAGACCCAAGGTCAAGGTCACACTTGAAGGTCAAATGATAAAATACCATAATTTGAGCTTGTGTGAGCCATAACTTCAACATTTACGAATGGATTGCAAAATAATTTGGCACAATTGTTCTCCTTGATGAGTAGAAGTGCCATTCGGAACATTTGTTCAAGTAGGTCCAAAGTCAAGGTCACACTTGAAGGTCAAATGATAAAATGGTCATAAATTGAGCTTGTCCCAGCCAGTACTTCTACATTTATGCATGGATTTCAAAATAATTTGACACAATTATTCTTCTTGATGAGTGGAAGTGTCAAGTGACATACGTGCTTGGGTAGGTCCAAGGTCAAGGTCACACTTGAAGGTCAGATATTGTAATTGTCATAAATTGAGCTTGTCTAGGTCATCACTTCTACTTATTTTCCTT
Source organism: Ctena decussata (assembly GCA_963989385.1). NCBI lineage: Eukaryota > Metazoa > Mollusca > Bivalvia > Lucinida > Lucinidae > Ctena > Ctena decussata. The sequence continues at coordinate 11,322,912 of OZ022502.1, read as the reverse complement.
TGTGAAAATTTGAAAAAAAAAGAAGAAAATGCTTGTTGTTTGGCTTCTTTCTAGAGTGAAGCAGTTACTTAGTCTTGACATACTTATAGGCCACTATAGCAAACAGCGGGCTCGACCAGTTGTCCCTGGACAACCTTCTAGTTCTAACCTTTGAACCGCTTGACCAAGAGAGCTGAAATTTGGTATGCTGTTAGTATTTGGTAAATTAATTATTCTGATTATTGACAGGATGTGCTGAATTAATGACCGAGTTTTCCCTTTTCATAGATAATAGACATTTACTTAAAGGTAAAAGGATAACTTCAGAACTGTTCATATTAACAGGCTGAATTTTCATAAGTGCATTGTTCATTTTTCATCAGATTCATATGAGTAGGATTATTTCATTTTTCATCAGATTCGTATGAGCAGGATTGTGACCCTTGTTATTTTGTTGTTGGGTTTACAGTCTTGATGTTTTAGGCATTCTGTAAGGGCCTAAAGTTTCAGCAACCTGATTTTACACATATATGCACCTTTCTAACTTAATTATTTTATAATTTCATAGAGGCCCAGAAATTTGGTACAGTGGACCCTCTTTACAATGATGGCATTTGTTCCCAATTATTTTGATGTTAAACTGACTTTGCTGTTATAACGAATACACAGTTTGAACAACAATAAAGCCATTCTGTGCATATCAAAATGACAATATATAGGATTTTGCTGTTGTAATGAGTGCCGTTGTAAAGAGGGTTGACTGTATATGTCTTTACTTATGCTTCAGTTATTATTTGCTTACCAGGTTCTTAAGTACACATGTTTTCTGTTTTGGGCCATACTGTTACTCTGAACTGGAATAAAGGGCTGCAGTTTGTGTCACATTTCAAACGTCAGGTGACACTTTGCCAATGGCCTTTTATTTAGACTTTAGTATGGTATATAATGACATCCTCCAGTTCTCCAGATAAGAAGGGGTAACAAAGATAATTTAGGGATAATTATCCATGTTTCTCCATAAAATCATATTTTGTGACCCATCATTAGAACCGTCTCGTCGAGACGGTTCTAATGAGGGGTCACAACATATGTTTTCATAGAGAAATTATCTTAAAATTATCCTCAATACCCCCTCTTATCTGTAGCTCTGTCCTCCCTCCCACCCACTACCTCCAGGTATGAAACCACCACCTGTGGACAAAATAGTATAAATTTTATTTGGTGGAAATTCTTTGCTGGTGGCTTTTGCTGGAGAATAGATAGCCTAGCATTTTTCCACAGAAAAGAAATCTAGACAGCAGCATACTAACTGCTGAATTTGGGTCATCAAACTTCACCATATTGCCACGTTCATCAAACAATTTCCTTTATAAAAATTACTTTTGTAGAGGCTATAATTTTTTACATTTTTTTTAGGACTGAAACTTAGTACATGTCATGTTGTAATAATCATGTTCCCTGTAATTTTCCTTAGATGAACCTATTGTGCAGAAACAGTGTTCATACTTCCATGAATATCAGTCAGTCATGCAACTTTATTGTTATGCGACGTCCCATGTAAACAAAAGACATCATTGTAACATTCTGTTGGACGTCACGTCATGGCAACTGCCGTTTAATGTAAGCAGCTTACCTGTTGGTTAGTGTTAGCTTTTTATAGTATATTTCACAAAATCATTTTGAAATTAAATGTTATTATAAGAGATAAACTTCATTTTTCCAAAGTTCATGGAAGTATGAACACAAAGGGTGTGGCGCAAAGTTTACTTGAAAGCCCTTTGGGCACCACTTACTTTGCACAGGTCCCTTTGTGTTCATACTTCCATGAACATTGGAAAATGAAAGTTATTTCTTAACAAGATCAGTATGAATATGTGTTTGCTCAGAAATTGTGTTCATCTCATTTCAGAACAAGGGGCCATGGGTGGTGGAGGTCCTATAGGATTTGAACAGCCAGGCCCCTCTCAACCTTACCAGCCACAGCCAGGACCAGCTCAACCATACCAGCCAGGACCGTCTGAACCAGGGCCATCAATACCTTCTGGCTCTCTAAATCTACCCAACAATAACCAGTACCCAGGGGGTACCCCATCTGGAGCACATGCCCCACCCTCAACACCACAAGACCCAAGAAGTGTATCCCCTCAACCAAACACCACCTACACAACAGACTGGAAACCACCTTCAAACCCTTGTAAGTAGATCAAACCCTATTATAATGATTATGCTATTTGCCATGACTCTGTTTTTGATGTAAAGTCTTTCAAAATTTTATAATGAGACATGGAGACTGTCATGTTAATTCCTTTTGACACATGTGAGCCGCGACACGACAAAACTAACAATGTGGTTGTGCGCCCAGCGCAGACTCAGATCAGCCTGGGCATCGGCCCAGTCTGATCAGAGTCTTCGCTGTCCGCATGAAGGTAGCTGAGTCCCTTGGCTACCCTTTAAGCGCTTAGCGAAGAGTCTGATCACACTTGGCGAATGTCTAGGCTGATCTGAGTCTACGCTGAGTGCACAACCGCATTGTTGTTTTTTTCATGTAGCGGCTCATGTATCGTGCTTATCAGGTGAGATCAGAAAAGGGGAAAGGATGGTGACACTTGCCAAGCCATTCCAGATTTAGGGGATAACTGTCTTGAAAATTGTCATTTGGGGAGGTAAATCATCGGTTTTATGGTCGGAAATTTCGTTTTACGGCGACGCGCTAGCGGAGCCGTAAAACACAATTTGCGACCATAAAACCGATGATTTACCTCCCCAAATGACAATTTTCAATACAGTTATCCCCATTCTAATGCACTTTTCCACATTTTCACCTTTCATAATGTACTATTTTGCACCCATTTCAAGCACCATCAGCAACGTAAAACCAAACGTCAGCCAATGAGAAGCGACGTTACTTGATGACGTCGGGTTTGCGACAGTATATCGCAGAATATACTGTCGCAAATTTTTGACGTTATCCAATCAGACGTCGCGTTATATTTGTAAGCGCATTAGAATTTCTCTTTAAGCCTGATTAACATGATGTCAAAAGGAACTAACATGGTTTTCTATTTAAGCTAGCTGGAAATAAACAAAAAAGTTAAAGTGTACATTGTATTTTGATCGAACTCGTTAACATCGCATTTATGCTATGGAATAACTCGATGATGTAATTCAGCCATTTGAACAGTCAAATGTCAACATTCAGCCCATTAGACACTGAGAGAACATGATAAAAGTTGTTTTCACATGAAGGTAATATCTTCAAAGCACTCTGTTTTGGGTCACGTTTTGCAATAGTTACATGACAAATACATGTAGTTATTACAGGCCGTTTGCGAAAAGTGGAGGGCAAAAAATCAAGTTAATTTAGTTCTCACTTAATAAATTTTTTACAGGACTATGCCTACCTTATTACCTATAAGAACTCATGCAAGTAAATTCAGAATTTTTTACTTTTAAGTAAAAAGTTACTCTATTAATTGTTACCATTTTTATGCCTCCGCTATCAGCGTCTGTCCGTACGTACATACATGATCCTGTTAGACTCAGGTCAAGATTTTTGTCCGAGGTAGATTTCATGATTCCTATTATTGTAGCAACTTGAAATTTTGTATGAGGATTTATATAAATATGTACAACAGGAATATACAAGAATGAAGGTATGATGATCCATATGTCACAGTCCACTGACTTCGGACTTAGGCCAAAATTTGCAAGGTTAAGATTTTTGTCCGAGGTAGATTTCAGTGTTCCTGTTATTGTAGCAACTTGAAATTTGGTATGAGGATTTATATAAATATGTACAACAGGATTATACAAGAATGAAGGTATGATGACTCATATGTCACGGTCCACTGACTTTGGACTTAGGCTAATTTTGCAAGGTTAAGATTTTTGTAAGAGGTAGATTTTGGGGTTCTTATTATTGTAGCAAATTAAAAGTTTGTATGGGCATTTATATCTATAAGTTCAACAGGAATATACAAGAATCAGGTCATGATGATCCATATATCACGGTCCACTGACTTTGTTTCAAACCAGGTTCTGTAAGATACTATATTTACTATTTTGGTCATATAGAGACTCTGAAACTGTATAAAGGGCTGCAGTTTGTATCACATTTCAAACGTAGGGTGACGCATGGCCTGTGGCCTATTATTTTATACAAGTCTGTCTCTGTGAACCTAGTTATCCTACAAGTGCCAGTACCTTAATGAAGGTGCCATCTTACTCAAGGCATTAGGCGGGGGCATCTGTTTACTATGGACACATTTCTAGTTCTTCTCTATTTTATGCCATCCATACACAGGAGGTAACCATAAATTTACAACAGCCATTGTTGCTTCTGTAGATAATATACTATTACTATTATTCATTCACAAATTACCATGTGGTCTGAAATGTATTCACTCACTTCTTAGTAAACAAGAGGCTTTAGTAGTAGTGGTCCAATCACTTGAAAAGGATTTTCTGATATGTTTCTCCTTAATAGGGAGTAAATGCCCATATAAGGAATGCATATTAATAGTCTCTACAAATCTGTCTGTTCCAAAAACTGCACCAATAAAGCGTAAGACTTCAAAGATTAGGGTCATTTTCTAACATGTAGTTGATCTGATAATTTTGTCATTTAATTATCACAAAATTCTGAGTTTCCTTGCATGAGTTTGTATGGGTAATAGATTTAGGTAAGTAAAATTTCATGAAAATTCATTCAGTAGTAATGAAATTGAATAGATGTTTTGCCCTCCACTTTTTTACAAACGACCTATACAGGGCACTTATTGATGATATATGCTCTATTTTTTCTTGCAGAAAATGTGCAGGTTTGCTGCAGTAGATAATAAATTGATTATGACTAAAGCCAAGTACCGTATCATCCCTTGACAATGTACATCAGCCCACAGCTTTCAAATTAATATATCTTTCCTTGGGATGATACGGAGCTTGATAAGAAAACAATGTAATAGTATGCAGCCATTATGAGATGTGAATTTACTGTGAGGCTATTAAACCAAATATTTTTTCTTAATATCAGTTTTTGCTGAGACAGTTGCTTCTGTTTGACAGATAGGAAAATCAGAATCTTTTCATATTTTTTCAGCCGGTGTCCAGCTTACCCCAGCAGATTACCAGAAAGCTATGAAGTATTGTAAATATGCTAGTAGTGCTTTGCAGTACGAAGACTCAAAAACAGCTATAGACAACCTAACTAAAGCTTTAAAATTGCTTTCAACAGGAAAAGATACGTGATGAAAGTGCCATGTGACTGGACATTTGTTTTTATTTATCTAGTGACTATATTGACTATATATATGGGCCATGGGCAAAGAAAAGCTAGGGGCCAGTGCTTCAGATTAGAAGGAGTAACAGAGATAATTTAAAGATAATTTTTCTTATTTTTCCATAAAAACGTGATCCCTCATCAGAACCATCTTGCTGAGACGATTCTTATGAGGGGTCACATCATATTTTTCATTGAGAAGTAAGAAAAATTATCTCTGAATTATCCATTCTTATCTGGGGCTATTGGGGACTTCATGGCATGTTTGAACATTGAAGATTTAGATCAGGCTGCATGTCTATACAGTCTTGCAGATTTTTGTTTTGCCTTTGACTGTCAGAAGCGGGACATAGGTATTACTTTTCCACTGTTAGCGGCATAAACTTTACATCAACAGATGAGACACTGCATTCCTGAGAATTCTGGTTTTTATACGCCCGTTTCGAAAAAACCGACGTATTATGGCATGGCGCTGTCCGTCCGTCCGTCCGTCCGTCTGTCCGTCCGTCAACATTCTTGTGCGCACCATATCTCAGAAACGGTTTGAGATATCTTCATGAAATTTTGTAGGCATATATATTAGGATGGGGCAAAGTGTCGCGTATAAAATGGTTGCTCCCCCTTTCTTAATTTCAAAGTTATGCCCCTTTGATTATTTTTTACCCTACTACAATGTAGTCTTGTGCGCACCATAACTAGATAACCGTTTGGGATATCTTACTGAAACTTCATAGCAATGTGTATGAGGGTGTGATGATGTGTCGCATATAACAATGGTTGCTCTCCCCTTCTTTGTTGTTTTGGAGTTGCATCCCTTTGATTAGATTTTTAGGGTATTTTTGTGTATATTAATCTTGTGCATTCTATAACTAAGTACCCATTTGGTATATCTTGATGAAACTTAAAAGCAATGTGCATGATCACAAGATAGTGTGTCACATATAAGAATGGTTGTTCCCCCTTACTTAATTTTGGAGTAACCTCCCTTTGATTAGTTTTTTAGGCTAACCCATTCCCCCATAACTCCTTAACCCTTTGAAATATTTCAATGAAACTTTGTAGGAATCTGTATAATAATTGGGTAATGTATCATGCGCATGAACCATAACTCTTGCTTACCTCCTGAATTATCTGCCCTTGCATCAATTTGCGTTTTACTCTGTATCTCCTTAACTGTTGGAAATATTTTAACGAAACTTGTTGGTGATGTGTATATTGTCAAGGGAAAGTATTGCGACTAAGAGTTTATGAATTATCTCCCTTGTTTGACTTTGGCGTTTCACAACTTCTGAGCTGCTTCACCCTGGATCCTGATTTTTGGTGTACTAATAGTATTTGATGTGTTGTTTTAATAACATTGCAGTCATTAATTACAGAGTTGTTTCCCCTGTTTTGTCTGCATGTCCATCCTTCTATAAACAATCTTGTTCATTCTGTAACTCCTTCATGCAGTATTCTCCCCAGAAATTTCAGAAGGCATGTCGGTTTTAGCACGAACATCAGATGTTGACTTATTGATAAATTTTCGAAATATTCAATATAGCAATGGTTTGTCAAAATTAGCCTAAATTTACATTATAAATAATTTACTGATGACCCTTATTGCATTTAAAACAACTTTACAGGCTAAGAAATGAAAATAATAGCATTTTTATAAATTTTCATTGGACATTAAGGCATGTTGCAAAGGTAATTTGAAGAGGAAGGCATGTTGCAAGCGACATGCCTTAATGGTCTGGGGAGAACCCTGCCTTCATGACACTGAAACGGGCGTATTATGCGCCGCTTGCAAAGCCCTTGTTCTCCACTGTGAGTAGCAAAATGCTAAACAGGATTGCTTTTACTGTGTGGACATCAGTATAGACTTTAGTTGAGTTTTCCAGTTTAGCTCCGCTTGTGATAATGCACTAACTGGGAACACACAACATTTTGCACAATTAGTAGTCTTAAATTTATATCAGAAATCTGTTGGGTTTTCCCTAATAAACACACCTTTTCTGATAAAGGTTCTGTTTTTGCCTTAAATGTTTCCAACATTACTTTATGTTCCAGAAATAAGCACAATATGGCGTTATGCAAGGTGAAGAGGGTACAGTTTCAGGGGAAGCAACTCAGTCATTTACAATTTTACCTCATTTGTCAATTTGGGTCAACTCTTAAAGGAAAGAATTTGCTCCTCTGGGAGCAAATTCTTTCATTTATGAGTAACCCCATTTTTGGAAAGGTATACTTCACCAAGGAAGCAAACAGGAAGTCACAGAATTTGTTTCCCTTTGAACAAAAAGCATAAAGGTGTACCCATACTCCTGAATTTAGTCTTCTATGGTGGCACATTTTTGATGTTGGCATCTTCTCCTCAAAAGACCTCTTTTCTTATATGGCGCGGCTCATTTCCTATTGATCATATTTCATGTCTCATAATCTAAACTGGAAAATGTTTGTGACAGTTTTGTATTCTCAAAATTTGCAAAAACAAAATTTCACAGTAACTCATTGAGCCACATCATCTGGATGTATGCTGTTTGCAAATTCAACTTTTTTCATTTTTTTTAGTTAAACATATTTATTGTATCATTAACTGTGCATGATTACAATATATGGGCCATGACACGACAAAACTAACAAAGTGGCATGTGCTCCCAGTGAAGACTCGGATGAGCCTAGGCATGGGCCCAGTCTGATCAGAGTCTTTGCTGTCCACATGGAGCTAGCTTATACCCTTAGCTATCCTTTAAGTTTGAAGCGAAACGGATGCCCACTGCCCAGACTAATCTCAGTCTTTGCTGGGCACATATGACACTTTGTTGGTTTTCTTGTGTCACGGCTCATATATATATATGAAACAAACAATAGGATCAGAACCGAAGCATGAATGCTTATTTAGTTCTTCATTTTTTGCGCTTCAGGTGTTAATGCATGTAATTGGGACATCTTGCACTCATTATTACTTGAGAACTACAAATCAAAATACAGAACTATGCAATATGGCCTGACATCCATACTTGAAGTCTGAATACAAGAGATTTTTTTTTTCATTTTGGATATCTTTGTAAAATTTGAAAGGCGAGCTCAAATTTGCATTTGCATTGCATAATCACCTCCTAGAAAACTGCACAAAATGCACTAGTACTGATTGGACAAATCAGTCTGTTTAACTTACATAGGACTTGATCAGTGTAGCCTTAAAAGAGACTGTATGTCACTAGAATCATGTCAGTACTAAAGTCAGCATCTGCACAAACTGATCTGTTTCATTTTCGGATTCTCCAGGGTTCACAGGGTGGGACGAGACTGATCCGACTGTGGATGTGCAGGCTGATCTGAGTCATTGTTGTTCTACATTCTGTATAGTACCTTTTTATGCGATGCCAGTCATTAGACATCTCTAACCCATTTTAATCTGGATACCCGTTTTGGGGACATACGCAATCAGTGCAGACCCACTTCAGATGCCACAAAATGCAGCATCTGATCAGGGTCTACACTGGTTGCTTAAAGGAATTTCTGTGCAAATACCTTAAAAGTGAAAACATTCACCAGAAACCCCCAAAACTACAAATGGACTCATCCAAATGATAAGGATGGACGAGTCCACTGATCAAAAAGGTTTGATTTCTGCAACAAAACATTGATGCTTCGCTCACATTCAGGATCACCAAAAACCTGCCAGTGCCTTTATTTGCATTAAACACTCATCGATTTTAGGTTATCCTTATTTATTTGGCTATGAAATGGGGTTTTCGTCTTTCTAGAATGTCCCTCAACATTTAAATACAGCCCCAAAATCTAGATACATCTTATAAGACAGATCTAGGTTTTGGATCAATTTGAAAGGGGAAACCCTGCAGCTGATAAACGAAAAAATGTTGTATTTAGATAAGAACACAGAGCTGTAGAAAATAGAAGTATTTGATGACAATTTTTAGATTCTTGTTACTTCTCAATAATACCATTACGTGGCTCTCCCATTAAAACCACCTTGCTCAATCAGACCACCTTGTCGAGGGAGTTCTACTGAGGGGTAGCACAGCATACTTTTCCAGAGAAATTAATGATTTCAGAATTATTGAATATTCTTTTTGTTTTTCTCTCTGCTACAACTGTTTGTATTGTGTAATTCTAGTGATCAAATTGAATAAGTTTTATATTGTGTAAGTTACAGCTGACATCTTTGTATAGTATATTTTATATTTGAGTGCGACATGAGAATACCAACAAAGTGGTTGTGCGCCCAGTGCAGACTCAGATCAGCCTGGGCATCCGCCCAGTCTGATCAGACTCTTCACTATGGGCTAAAAGGGTAGGGTCTAAGCTACCCCCTTGCGGACAGCAAAGACTCTGGTCAGACTGGACAGATGTCCAGGCTGATCTCAGTCTGCACTGGGCGCACAACCACTTTGTTGGTTTTCTTGTGTTGCAGCTCTTTTGTATTTTATTTGCCTGCCCTGCCTCATTCAAGTATTCCAAATATCCTATTTCATGGATTAAATATCTTTAACGGCCTGTTTTATATACTAGACTGAAACAAAATGATGCCTTTTTTTTGTGTTTTTTTTTTTGTTTTGTTTTTTTATTTTTTTGTATGGCTTTTACAGGCCTTCAAAGAATATTTCACTTATGTCACGCCAGTTGTTAAGCAAACTTGGCCAAACAACTGGAGCTCTCAGGGAAAAGCCACCTGACCCCCAGGAAGCAGAACTTGTCTTTCTTAGATGTGTGAGGTCCAAGGCTCTAACCCATAGCAGTGAAAGTACTAATGTTAAAAAGACAGCTTTCTTAACCACTAGGTCAATTAAAATGATGACAAAGACAGCTCATTTCAATATACCTAAATATTCACTGAGCAAAAGACAAGCAATTATTTCTTGCTGTGCAAAGTTCTAGATTTTGAGACAGGGCAATAATTAAACTGTTCACAATTTTTAAAGAGGCATCAATTTTTACCCCAACAGAGGTAGATTTTGAGTGTTATAGTAATTTTGAAAGCCTGGAAGTTCCTGTTCATGATCATGGAAAGTTAAATTTCTTTAACTTGGGCACATGAAATATGTAATGGGGAGATCATATCAAGCGGTATATAGCTTTCCTTTCTGTCTATCTCTTCACCTTTTCATATAATGTACATTATAGTTTCACATCAAGTAGGCCACGGCAACAGATGAGCTGTATAGTTAATTCAGAAATCATAAAATGAGACACACTGATACTGATTTTTATTCACACTGACAGTATAGATAGGAATTTTTCTTACAAAAGCTGATTATGTGTATTTTTTTCTGTAGCTATTGTTAAAGATCAAATATGATAAAAAAAAAAAATTGATATAAAACAAGGAAAAAACAGTTCTAGTTTTTTACATCCACATCATATCTTTTATAACAAGAATTCCGCGGAATGCTATGTCGCACCTGCACTGCATCTCCACAGTAGCAGAAATGATGTTGAGAAGAATAAAAAGAAAACAAAATAGTTTCTGGCATTATTCTGACACAAATTTTGTCAAAATCCACCCAATGGTTCTTAAGGTACTGCCATTTTCATGTTTGTGCTATTTTTAGTAACGGTGGATGGCAGCCATCTTGGCTGGCCAATTTGCCAAAAAACGAAACAGCTATTTGCAAGGATCATTCTGACACAAAATTGGTCCAAATCCATTCAGGAACTCCTGAAATATAGTCATTTTCATGTTTTTGCTATTTTTAGTAACGACAGTGGCAGCCATCTTGGATGATAAATTCCCATAAATGTGAAAAAAAAAGAGAATTACTTCTTTCAAGAATCATTCTGATTAAATCTGAGCAAAATCCACTCAGTGTTTAACGATATATCGGCACTCAACCAAAATTGAGACTCGTAAACTAAAAGTAGGTCACTGTGACCTAATTCCGTACAGATTTTTTTCATTTTCATAATTTTTAAAAAGAAGGTTCTATTGATGTTCCATGCAAAGTTTCAGCCAAATGTACCAAGTGATTCTAGAGAAAATGTTAATTATGTTGTTTTGCTATTTTTAGTAACAGGCGGCCATCTTGAATTCTCGACCAGGCTGAATTTGTGTAATCTGAAGCCCTGTAGCCTGATCATGCTCCATATGAAATTTGAGAACCATGGCTGCAGTGGTTTTAGAGAAATTAACTGTACAAATCTTTAACGCTAGGGTTGACGTAAATGTGAACGGACTGACGGAAGGACGGACGGACGGAATGACGGACGGAAAACCGGACGCCTATATCGCACCTTGTTAAAGCAGGTGCGACAAAAAGTGCCTGGTTATATATTGGCCATGTTTGGTTGTGTATGAGGAGGTGTTGAAACTGTGGACTTACAATTAAGAGGCTGCAAGCTCAACTCGAGCTCAAGGCCCAGTTGTTCAAAGCTAATGACATAAGTTAACGAGACGTTAAATTTTTGAACAAATTGACACAATGTATTAAAAAAATCTGTCAGTTTTTGCCGAAAAAATGGTAGGAGCTCTCGCAGTGCAAAAGCTCCTCTCATTTTTTCGGCAAAAAATACGAGCACTTTCAATCTTTATGTGCACGTAAAGACTTAACGAATCCTGGACTAAGGACTTAGTTAAGCTAACAATGCTTTGAACAACCGGGCCCAGGTCTTCAGCCTTTTTAGTCTCTTGATTAGTTCTTCCTCATTAAATCTCAACCATTCTCTAATAGAAGCACTGTTGAAATGGCCATAAAACCCAATATATCCATCCACCAGCCTACCATATTTATTTGGTTATAAAATGAGAATTTCCACTCTTTAAAATGACCTTATGCATCTAAATCAGTCTCATGAAATTCTGCTATAATATGGGTTTTTCTCTTCCAAAACAATCTGAAACATCTAGATCCATCTTATAACTCTCTTCCAAAACAAACCAAAAGGTCTAGATTCATCATATAAGATTGATCTAGATTTTTGGAATTGTTTAGGAAGGGAAAACCTCAGATATCTTAATCGGTTTTTGAAATTCTGCTTTTTTTATTCCAAACCAATTACAAAGACCTAGATCCATTTACAGGATGGATCTAGATTTTTGGGATTGTTTAGGAAGAGAAAAACTTATCTTATAATCAAAGAAATAAGGCATTCATATGAAATAAACACTCAGGTATAGGATGCACTTGCTGAACTAATCTTGGGACAACAAAAACATTTAGTGGGTATTGTATATGCGGTAATTTTTGCGGGTTCAAATTTTCGTGATTAAGCGTTGAAAACATAAACAAAAATTTTCGCGATTTTAAATTTTCGCGGTTAGCAACATGCCCAAAAATCAAAACTGTTTCTTTTTTACTTGAGTCAGTTTGTTCATTAACCTGCAGAAGGGCCGCCGCAGGTTAATGAAAGAACTGGGTCAAGTGAAAAATACCAGCAACTACAAAACCAAACAGAAACAAAATAAATGAACACTGTGTCTACAGAAGACAATTTGTAAGAAACTGGAAATTATTCGTGATTTTGATATTTAAGGTTTCTAGGTGACCGCGAAATACCGCAAAAATGGAACACCGCGAAAATTACCTTATATACGGTATATGCATATCATAAGATTAATTCATGCAGTTTCACATAAACAAATAGATTACAAACTCATCATTGTGTCTGTACAAAAACGCTTAGTGTTGCGTAGACAATAAGTCTTCTCACCAACCTCTAGACTCTCTTTATTTACCAGTGTATAGATTATAAAGCTTTTTACAAGTCATGGTGGTAATGAAGTTTCTCACCAGGTGGTAGACCCTAGTTTGGAGAAGGTAAGATATTATCAGTCTGTGAGTAATAAGATCTTTCGTCACTGTGTAGATCAAAAGATTTCTCTCTGCGCTAGAGATGATACAGTTTCTGCCAGTCATGAAGTTACTATTTCTTGCCAATCTTTTCTCACTGGCCTAGAGATCCTTCAGTTATCACCAGGCAAGAGTTCATATAGTAACCAGTCTAGAGATGTTACAGTTTCACACCAGTCTAAAGATCACACGGTATCTCACCAGTCTTGAGATGGTAAAAAAAAATCACCAATCTTAAAGTTTCATAAAGTTTCTCACCAATCAGGGGATTATACCGATTGTCACTAGTATCAGGGAATTAAATGACTTGAGAATAATTGTTTGAGACAATCTGACATTTCTATTCAAATTGTAATGTCATTGAAAAATTGGTGGAGCATGGCATACAAGATTTGCCATGCTCCAGAACCAATGACATCATGTATTTGTTTGCATAATGACTATCAAGTCATACTGATGTCTAAGTGATGTCATCATGACGTCATGTTACCAAGGTATTAAGCACAGCAGTTGGTTATTCCATAGTTGCTATGGTAACAGATCTATACTATCATCTTACTTATAATTCAAGGTGAGCATGGCATTTAGTGCATGCCATGCTTCTGTTTGCCATGCTACTCTAGAATTATAAGTTAGATGCTACCTGAAATTCATACAATGGCAAAATGTGATTTTCTTAAACCTATAATTATTTCTCAAATAATTTGATTCTCTGTTTAGTCTGGAGATCAGACAGTTTCTCACCGGTATATTTCGGAAATAGGACATGTTTTGGTCCAGTTAAAATGAGTTTTGCCATGGGAAAACGTGCCTTATTGCAGAAGCCTAAAATCAGTATGATTTGCCATTGGCTACACATTTATTTCCCAGGATTCATCTATTCTGGCCAACAGGGAAATATCAGATCAGACTGCCCGGACGCGCAGGCTTATCTTAAAATTGGCTTTTATTTAACCCCTGAAGGTTTCTCTTCTTCACTACTGCAGATAAGACGAGCCGCAACACGAGAAAACCAACAAAATTGTTGTGCGCCCAGCGCAGACTCAGATCAGCCTGGACATTCACCCAGTCCGTTCAGACTCTTCACTAGGCGCTGTAAGGGTAGCTAAGGGTCTAAGCTACATCCATGCGGACAGTGAAGACTCTGATCAGACTCGGCGGATGCCCAGGCCGATCTGAGTCTGCGCTTGGCGCACAACCACTATGTTAGTTTTCTCGCATCGCGGCTCAAGTTATTTAGTCCATTGGTTCAATGTCTTTATTTTACCATGCGCCAGAAACAAAGCATAAGACACTTGATCAGCGGCCGCGCCGAATGAAAATATACTTTTTTACCATATACAAGCTGAGAAGATGCAATCTGGCCCCAAGGTTATAAAACTTGAGTACATTCTCAAACTCAAAATAAAGCACACTGATTGGTTGCTTCCGAGCACGTGCTCGGAAGTAGCCAATTAGTGTGCTTTACTTTGAGTTTGAGATTATTCTAAAGTTTTATAACCTCGAACTCTGATTACTTTAAAATCTACATTGGCAGCAAGATGATGCAGTCTGGCGTTGACTTTGGTAATTTCACAGACAATATATATACACTTGATCCAAAACGACAATGTCTTCCCTACACCAACATTTTTCATCACTACTCGGAAAACGTATTGCCCTCGACTGCTAGTAGTACTTCTATTCATTAACATATTTTTGTCTGATGTTTAAATCCATTAATGCATAGTTAAGACGCCTTCCTCGCAGTATGAGCAGAACCACTTGCGCATTAAGAGATGTCGAAACTGTTTGCAATATAAGTTCAAACAATATTTTATTCAATTAATGAAATGTTATACACATTCAGGGTACACTTCTTGTGATAAGGATTATTTAGTAGGTCGAAAGCGTAAACTATTTCTTTGATTGATTGTGTTGACGCCGATCAGATGCCGCGTTTTGCGGTATCTTGTGTTCAGTGTTTGCAAGAGCCCCTTTTCATGATGGGACGCTGGACATTAATGCGTTAAATTTCATTGTTTCAGAAATGACTTAAAATATGGTAATGTGCGTATATATTGGGACACCTAAAATAATGAATTTTCCATTTGGGACAAATGGAAAATTTATTATTTTAGGTGTCCCAATACATATGTACATTAGGGTAGACCCCAATTTCAAATATGTCACATTACTGAAATCTTGAATCGATGGATAAAGTTGCGGTTGTCAGTATCTGCAGGGTAACTTGTTACCACTAGTTCTGATAGTCTGCTGTTATAGGCCATCGCATAGGGAAACTTTAAGTAATAACTCCCAGATGTCAGTAGTGTTTCTTCCTGCATACCTCTTGACCAGACAGTGATCTCTCCTGACCTGTAACATACATAGACATTTCCATTATCATCTACAGTCACACCATGGGGCATCTTTCCTTTACCATCACAAACCTTGACAACCTTCCCAGTACCAGCATCAAGGACAGTTATGGTCGGTTTCTTCAGGTCTGTTACAATCACAGTGTCACCATCATCACCGGAACATGTTGTAAGGAACCTTGCAAAGTCAAACAGCTTGTTACCTTCAGAGTCAGTTGTCGTTGTCCACAGGACCTTACCATTCATATCAATCATTTGAACTGAACGAGGTCTCTCAGTAGACGTGTCGCATGTAACAATCAGATTGTTGTTGTAGGCCGTGATTCCCCAGACATACTGCTTCGTGTTGATGATCCGTTTCAAAGATATGTTACCACTGTCAGCTATGTTTATGACACCTATCTGTTTGTTCAACATACTGACAGCAGCTTCTGATTTGTTGATAACAGCGACATCGAAAGGCTCTTCTGGTGGCTTTAGAGATGATAACAATCGCCCATCAGGGGAAAACAGTTTGACTTTACTGTTGTAATTATCCGCAAGCAGCATATTTCCATCAACAGTAATGTCAACTCCCGATATGAGGCAGTCAGTTTTCTCATCACGGGTCTTCACATTAATCTTATCTAACGGCGTCAGCTTCACAGATTGTACTGCATGCCCTCTCATCGCGCCTGACCCTGATGCAGTCTTATCAGTGTCCTGACGGAGTCTTGTGTACGGGTAGCGAATGCAAGGGAGTTCAGTGCTATACTGAAATGCTGCAGTTTTCAATGAAAGTTCACCAAACGTATCTTTCTTCAAGATCAAAGGCTGAATATTGGTATTTAAGGTGTAATTTATATCAATGTGCTTAAGGTTTAGCAGTTTAATCTTGTCTTCACAAAGTCGAACTTTTTCAGCAGAATAATGGAGTTCTAGAAATTCATTCTGATCGTGTTGTTTCTGCGTACCGCTTTGATGTAAATTTTGCAACATAATGTTGGCCTTGGTCGCTATCTCGTCAAGTGTTGATTGATGCGCAGATAAGGTGCTAATATGATCTTTGAATAGGCTTGTAACTTCCCCATCAAAATCCTGGTAGCTTTGATTAACTTTCTCCAGAAGTTTGTCCCATTGTTTCTGTGCTTCTGTCAAGATGTCCTGCTTCTTTTTCTCTAGCCTGGCTTTATTTGATTTTATTGACTGGCTTGTCTCTTTTACATGTTTAAGCAGCAAACCTATATCGGCACTGAAAGACGTCTTTTCAGCTGACATGTTGACACTCTTACATGCCTCTGATACTTCCTTAACTTGACACTGATTGTGTTCTCTGGTGTAGCATATCCCACAAATAATAGTACTATGGTCTAGGCAATATCTATCCTTTCCTTCCCCATCATGTTTGTCACATAGTTGGAATTTCACAGGTTTGTCTGCCTGACAAGCTGGCATATCAGATCCTTGCAATATTCTATGACGCTCTGTTGCTGCCATACGTCGATGAGCCGCCAAACAGCTCTGACAGTAAAACTCCACACATTTTGGACAGTATGCTTCTACTGGTCGGGTTGTACCGTCCTTAAAACAGGGGTCACAAAACGGATCTATTAGTTCGTCTGAAGTCCCATATACAGACATGGAACCAACAGAATCTGCCATTCTGAAAAATAAATCTGAATGGTTATGTCGGTACAAAAATATCTGTATTTCTATTACAGATGTCTGAATTTGAAATACAGGTTACTTGATTTACGATGAAAATGCCGAATTTTCGCTTTTCATGGGAAACAGCCATCTCTCTTATATGAGCCGCGACACGAGAAAACAAACAATGTGGTTGTGCGCCCAGCGCAGACTCGGATCAGCCTGGGCCTCCGCCCAGTCTGATCAGTCTTCGCTGTCCGTATGGAGGTACCTTAGACCCTTAGCTACCCTTTAAGCGCAAAGCGAAGACTCTGATCAGACTGGGCGGATGCCCAGGCTGATCTGAGTCTGCGCTGGGCGCACAACCACATTGTTGGTTTTGTCGTGTCGCGGCTCATATGAAGTATTTAGCGATAGAGCCTCCGGGAAAACTGCGGTTATAACTAAAACTTAGTACCGCATCGCAACGCATCACACTGGTGTTAATCGGGTATCACAGTGCAGCTAAGCAAATGTTCTGGACCCTTTTCTGCATCTTTATAGTGGGCAGGCAAAAACATAATGGTTTCCAAATAACGAACATGTATCTATGTCTACGTCTGTCTCAGTGATTTTGACTGTCTCTCATATATGCGGGTGCAGACCACTGATCACGTACTGAGTTCCTGACATGAGTATAGACTTTTGCAACTTCATCAATAAACGTCTCAATTTAGCTTGCTTTAGCTTCGACCTGTGCTAGGCGCTGTTATATGAGCCGTGACACGCAACAGGATGCTTATGGGAAATGCGAACAGCAAAGGTTTAGATCAGGCTGCATTTTTGCAGTCTTACCAGAGTCTTTGCTTCTCCGTGCATACATATATACCCGGTCAATAAAGTAACGATACCATCTGTTGGCAATATGTTCAAGGAACCCTGTGTATATTGAGTTAACTGATCCTCATGTATGTTAGGGGAGACACTGAGTAACAAACTGCACCTCATTGCTGCGCGTGCACAGAAGTAAATTCTTTATTTCGCAGTAGTCCACAATGCAGGAATCTTGAATAAGACTTGAAATGTCCAATATCTTGTACTCAGGCTTTACATGCGATGGAGGGATGACTTGCGATTTTACGTCCTTTTTAACAGTATTTCAGTCATATCAGGACAATGGGTGAGTGACAATGAACGGTTGTGTGCAATGGAACCCCACTTACGATTGAAATGATTCCGCTTAAAGCGGGACTCGAACCCTTGACCGCTAGATCAACAGGCCAGCGCTTTACATACTGAGCTACCGGGTCTCCTTTTACATGCAAGATATAAATTCTTCAGATTGTCAGATTATCTCCCTTTGAATTGAAACTACTGATTTCTGTTCCAGTAGTTTTTAAGTTTCAGGAATACAATAATATAGCTAAGCATGGGATATAAATTTCACCAGACTCCTAGATCTTATCAAATTATCACTATCAAAACAACAACATATAGGTTAACAATAAACTGTCTAGAATTTCTGGAGGGACGTAAACAATTATCAGCTAGGCGAAAAAGACCTGTTTTTATACAGATTATTCACTTTTCTGTGCCGTTTTGGTTGTAATGTACAGATTTATGGTGGAAGCATACTTCAGTCTACTTATACAAATTATTTGAAAAGATAGAAAAAAAAATCAGAAAATAGTCATAATTGCAGACTTAAGGTAGACGGATACTGAATGAAAATATTGGTGGGGCATTCACTTCATTTTACCAGCTGAATAACCCAAAGGGATATAAAACATTTGGATAAGAAAAAAATATCGTTTTGTTTTCATAAAAAACAAACTTTTGTATTTATACATACTTTTTTACACATTTTTAGCTCACCTGAGCACGAAGTGCTCAAGGTGAGGTATTGTGATCAGTCTTTGTCCGTCGTCCGTCGTCCGTCGTCCGTTGTCCGGCGTCAACTTTTGCTTTAAACGACTTCTTCTCCAAAACTGCTGGACAGATTTCGAAATAATTTCACAGAAATGTTCCTTGGGGGACTCTCTACCAAAATTGCTCAAAGGGTTCCGCTCCGCTGAACAAAATGGCCGCCAGAGCTAAAAATAGAAAAACCTTTAAACGACTTCTCCTCCAAAAATGCTGGGCCGATTTTGAAATAATTTTACAGAAATGTTCCTTAGGAGACCCTCTACCAAAGTTGCTCAAACAGTTCCGCTCCGCTGAACAATATGGCCGCCAGAGCTAAAAATAGAAAAACCTTCAAACGACTTCTCCTCCAAAACTGCTGGGCCGATTTTGAAATAATATCACAGAAATGTTCCTTGGGGGACTCTCTACCAAAATTGCTCAAACGGTTCCGCTCCGCTGAACAAAATGGCCACCAGAGCTAAAAATAGAAAAACCTTTAAATGACTTGTCCTCCAAAACTGCTGGACCGATTTTGAAATAATTTCA
Organism: Ctena decussata; assembly: GCA_963989385.1. Classification (NCBI taxonomy): domain Eukaryota; kingdom Metazoa; phylum Mollusca; class Bivalvia; order Lucinida; family Lucinidae; genus Ctena; species Ctena decussata. Next base: position 11,303,446 of record OZ022502.1, on the reverse strand, counting down.
CAGAAATGTTCCTTAGGAGACCCTCTACCAAAATTGCTCAAAGGGTTCCGCTCTGCTGAACAATTTGGTCGCCAGAGCTAAAAATAGAAAAACATTTAAACGACTTCTCCTCCAAAACTGCTGGGCCGATTTTGAAATAATATCACAGAAATGTTCCTTAGGAGATCCTCTACCAAAATTGCTCAAACGGTTCCGCTCCGCTGAACAATATGGCCACCAGAGCTAAAAATAGAAAAAAGCTTTAAACATCATCGTCTCTGAAGCCAATGGCTTGATTTCAAAAAAATTTCACAGAAATGTTTTACTCATGGCCCTGAACAAAAGTTGCTCAAACGGTTCCACTTCGCTGAACAAAATGGACGCCAGAGCTAAAAATAGAAATAAATCTTAGAATGACACAGAGGGCACAGTTATGATCCAATCATCATGAAACTTTGTCAGAATGTTTATCTAAATGAAATCTAGACCATCTTTGAAACTGGGTCATGTGGGGTCAAAAACTAGGTCACTGGGTCAAATCTTAGAAAAACCTTGTGCACACTCTAAAGGGCACAGTTCTGATCCAATCTTCATGAAACTTTGTCAGAATGTTTATTTATATAAAATCTAGGCCAAATTTGAATCTGAGTCTTGTGGGGTCAAAAACTAGGTCACTAGGTCTAATCTTAGAAAAATCTTGTGTACACTCTAGAGGGCACAGTTATTATCCAATCTACGTGAAACGTTGTCAGAATGTTTATTTTCATGAAATCTATACCAGAATTGAAACTGGGCCATGTCAGGTCAAAAACTAGGTCACTAGGTCAGTTCTTAGAAAAACCGTGTGAACGCTTTAGAGGACACAGTTTTGTTCTAATCTTCTGAGACTTTGTCAGAATGTTTGTTTCCAACAAATCTGGACCAAGGTTGCAACTTGGTCATGTTGGGTCAAAAAGTAGGTCACTAGGTTAAACCTTAGAAAAACATTGTGTACACTCTAGAGGGCACAGTTTTGATAACTTTGTCAGAATGTTCATATCCAAGAAATCTAGACCAGGTTTGAAACTGGGTCATGTGGGGTCAAAATCTAGGTCATTAGGTTAAATTTTATAAAAACTTAGGTACACAATAAAGGGTTCATTTTCCATTTAATCTTTGTGAAGGTCTGTCTGTCGGTCATATGGATGTCTCTGAGGTTAAGTTCACAGGATACTCAGGTGAGCGATCCAGGGCCATCATGGCCCTCTTGTTTATTAAAATTCATCTCTCTGGCACATGGATGCACTTTCATTTCTGCAAATCACATAATCTTTAATATAGGATATTTGAAACAAACTGGTAAGAAAAAATGCAATTATATTGATAAAAAGTATATTTTTACATTTTAAAAAAAGATGCAAGAAAATTGAAATTCATGAAAAACGTCATGAAAAATATATTCAATCGATGGGGCATGCTTATGCTTATTGTTTTAGTAAAACTTACATCGTATGATACAGAATAAAACACAAAAATCAAGCATTTCACCGTGTCGTTTCCTAGAAAAACAATGTTTAAGTTAAAAAATATCCCCCAAAAAGACTGCCCAAATTCTGCACCTGCTGCAAGCACAGCCGGTCCTTGCCCTGTTATTTGTTTTCCTGTTGTTCCGGGTCTACCATAGAGTAATGCCTCAAAAATGCGCAGATGGAATTGAAATTGTAAAGACCTTCCTTGATCATTCTGGTTCCTAAGGAACAGTCTGATCTCGGTTTCCACTGTTTGTATATACGTATCTGCCCGAAAAGTTAGGATCTTTATGGTAGACATTGTAACTGTGTATATACTCAATAGTTGATCGATTTCACCATGAACAATAACTCTGTTATGTGTTTCAACTAGTCAATACAGAGTTATTCTGTATCTGAAGACCTTAATTTATATGTTCTAACATGCCTTGTTTTCTTTTTAACTTATTAACCTATAATAATGCTCTTTCTAATAGTTCTAATAGTGCTATACTCCGCCATTCCGAAATACATGTTACCAAGATACTAATAATTTGATTTGTTGCTTGTTTTTGGAGACGGGCCCGGAAGACGAATATTAATATTAGTATTTCAGTCCATTCCTCTCCAGGCTATATATGTTGACCACAGCCGAAATCCACGATTATTGTATGGCTCGCCTTGGTCATGAACACATGGCCGTTGACTCAAAGAGTTCTTCCGCCCTGGCCGTTGACTTCTTCTAGGAAGACTTCCGCCCAGTGATGCTGTGTTAACACCACCCCTTGTTGACCCATAGGGCTGGGAGACTCATGGAGGTGGGAGCGTCTTATTTCCTCCCATCAAGTCACTGACTTGTCCACTGCCTATAATATAGACAACCAGATTCAAAGAGTCAAAGTGATCGGGTCTGTCCCTACCTATCAGTGACCCCCTTAATATAGCTGTTTCACCAAGCTGAGTAGGGCTCGCTCGGGTCTGGCTGCTAACACTTGATTTAGATTAGAGTTTAGAGTTCCACTCTGGCCGTTGACTTCTTCTAGGAAGACTTCCGCCCAGTGGTGCTGTGTTCACAGGTTTTGTTCATAGGTTTTGTCTAGAGACCTAGCAATGAACTCCCAGGTGGACTGCCTGCCAAGGCTAAGAGCTCCACCTACCCCTTCTAGTTTTATTTAGAGACTAGTAACTCTTAGACAGGACACCTTCCCTGGTTGATGAGCCCCATCTGCCCACATGCAACAGGTAGTACTGGCTTACATGGTACCAGTAGCAGGTTATGCCTGACCTGACCTGAACAAGGATGTTTTCTGTCACCCACCCTCTTCAACATTTTTCTCGAACGGATCATGTCCGATGCTCTGGAAGAACATGACGGAAAGGTTAGCATAGGCGGCAGAAATATTACCAACCTGCGGTTTGCCGATGACATAGACGCTCTTGCTGAGGAAGAGCAGGAACTAGAAGCTCTAGTTGAAAGTCTCGACCAGACCTGCACAAGGTATAAGATGGAGATCAGTGCTGAGAAGACCAAACTGATGACAAACAGCGCAGATGGCATCCAGAGGGAGATCAAGGTAAAGGGGCAAGAGCTGGGTACTGTAAGCAGCTTCAAATACCTTGGAGCAGTTGTCTCAGATGATGACTCAAAACAGGAGGTTCTCTCAAGGATAACACAAGCCACTTCAGCTCTTGCCAAGCTGAAACCAATTTGGAGAGATAACAACATATCTCTTGGATCAAAGGTGACACTTATGCGCTCCCTTGTCATTTCAATATTTCTGTATGCCTGTGAATCATGGACCTTGACAGCAGAGAGAAAAGAACGCAGGCCTTTGAGATGAGATGCTACCGAAGGTTACTGAACATTTCGTACAAGGACCATATAACCAATGAGGAGGTTCGCAGGAAGATCCAAGCAGCCATTGGAGAATATGATGAAATCCTGGCGCTGGTCAAGAAACGGAAACTAAGGTGGTTTGGCCACGTCTCAAGGTCTTCTGGTTTAGCAAAGACAATTCTTCAGGGCACAGTGAAAGGAAAAAGAAGAAGAGGTAGACAGAAGAAGAGGTGGGAAGACAATATCAAGGAGAGGGCTGGAATGGATTTTGCCAGCTCAACTAGGGCAGCTGAAGACAGGACAAGGTGGAAAGGGATTGTTTTGAAGTCAGCTGTGGTGCCCCAACGACCTAGTAAGGTTATGGGATAGAATAGAATAGAATAGAATTTCAGTCTATACCGAGTCGTCTCCCAGAGAAAAAAAAAGAGATGACAGGGGAGAGAAAACTATCTTAACAAGCCCCAATCGCACCTACTGCAAGCACAGTAGGCCCTTGCCCTATTTTGGACGCCCCGGTACTGAAAGTTTCCCAGCAGCATCGCCCGACCACAACTAATAAAGACATAATATCTTATAAACTGTATGTTGACTCTACCAAGTTAGAAGTTTTCAGATACAAAAAAGAGAAACATTCAAATACTTGTATTCATGACATAAGTAAACAATAACTTCACTCACTTGTCCGTGACGAGCAACAGGATCCAAAAGCGCTTAAACAAACTGAGATTCAAAATGGCAGCTTTAAATTTGGCTGGGTAAGATATAAAACTAAATTAAGGAAGTAAATTCGGACGCGTCAGGCGAATGTCTATCATCGTTATTATGTAAGCCGTGCTCAGTATTAAAGCCCCTGTAGTCTGATCGGGCTCGTCGCTTTTCAAGCACATACTAGTTATTCTATAATCTATTCATATAGAAAGACGGCCCTAATAAGACAGACAGTAAGACAACACATGCTAATGTGAATAGTTGTTGTCTGCATAGGAGACAAAACATATTTTACGTGTTGCGACTAAGCCTATATTTAGAACATTTTAAACATTAGACCTGCAATTATTAGAAATACTATGGATATGACCTTCAACAGGTACCTAAACCAAGTTATGCCCAGTGTCCTCTAAAAAGGAGACTTGCAAATAGTGCAGACCCAGATTAGATGCCGCAACATGCGGCATCTGATCAGGGTCTACAAATAGCTGAAAAGGGTCTACACTATTTGCATAAAGCAAATGGGTATTTTCCTTAAATAAAACAAAAGTGATAAAAAATAACTAAACCTGACACCCCTGGACTGAAAAATGGACCTGATCGTGGTATACACTAGTTGAATAATTCCATGAATTAGAAATTATAAAAATAAACTAAACCAGACAAACGGACTCATCCAATTTATAAAGATAAAAGACCCCACCAGGTATAGATTGGTTAAATATTGCGACAAACGTGCACAAGCAAACGTAATAGTAGTCCAGCACTGGGCCGGAAGTTACAAAGAAAAAAGTTTCAATTGTCATTGAATTAGAAACGTACAAGCAGAGACACAACGTTCAACATTCAATCAACACTTATTCAATGTCATGACGTTCGTTTAACGTTGAGTCAATATAGGGATCAAACATGGTTTTTCATGTATTAACATTTGCCAGGTCCCGAGGGAGATGTTGGAAACCGAGGCCGAAGGCCGAGGTTCTCAACATGTCCCGAGGGACCTGGCAAATGTTAACGCATTGGAAACAAATGTTTGATCGCTGTTATTGCATAAATTCAACGAATTATTAATTAAACTTTAAGAAAAAAACTTGGCATTATATTTTGTCACCGTTTGACAGCCAACACGCTGGTTCATCGTTTTACTAATATTCGTCTTCCGGGCCCGAGAGCATTTAGCTATTCAAAATGGCTGCCATCATCCTATTCAACCTCAATATTTTGGAAAATTGTCCAAGATGGTCGTTGTAGTTGATGCAAAATAGATTGCAAATTAATCGACAAAAGGCAGATACCTGGAGCATTAATCTCCATGCAGAACAAGCCAGGTCCATTCATATACAATCCTGCAGTTCTTTATTGCTGAAAGCTTGAGACGCATGTTTTCTTTAACACTTATTTACTCTCCATTTGACATCATAAGAATGTTTTCTTTCTTTCTCTCGATACTGCACTCGGTCAGTAACTGACCATGATGGCAAGCGCGGGGTGTGGCGCATAAGTTTCCAAAAAAAAAAAAAAAAAAAAAGATAGTCAGTGATTCTTGAAAAAAGGGTACAATTGTGGATGAAAAAAATCTAAAAAATGAACTTCCTTGCATCGTTTCGAAGATATAAATATTTGATAGTAGACAGGCCCTTGTTTATGTGTGCAAAATATTACCCACACCAAGTAAATAGTAAAAAACTTGTTTTAGGTCAAAATATGGTGTTAAAATCGTCGTTACGGAGGTGAGATATAGCCATACAATGCATATAGCCGCAGGTTTGGCAGGTCTAAAATGTATGTAGTTTGCAGAATAGTTACTCTTTTTACAGTGTTGACCTAAAACTGTAATTTCTATATGACATTGACCACTTTGAGTATCCTGTAGAAATAGTTCATTAAAATGAAAACAGAAGTCTTTCTTTAAACGAACAATTTAATAAAACTACCCTATTTGCTTTCCAAGTAATAAACAAATTAGCCAGCAATTAAAAGGGCCAGTGAATGAAACAGCTCACGAACCTATCAATGTTAACTTTATATGACACTTGTAGTGATCTTTGGTATTTGTAAGTGTATTGTGAACATTTTCTCAAAGTTCTGTTTTCGTAACGGAGGGGAGTGCATTTAGCATATGCAAAATATGCATTTTTATTTTAACAAAAATTCCTTAGAAGTGGGACGTATCTTCTTAATTCCAACTTTTTCCGTCTAAATACAGATCAGTTGAGGTGCATAGTCAATATTAATACAATGACACTGCTATTTTAAGCAAACTATATATCATTAAGCGCTGCAATAATTCGAAATATGACCCTCAATCATAGGTTAAAAGTAAATCATTAAAACCAAAAATTATCCAGAACTGGTCAGTGCTGTCTACTTTTTGAACACCTACAGATAGTATCTAATCATAATTTGCCCTGTCTACCATTCTATAATCATTTTCTCCGACCATGATTTTCGTTACGGAGGGTAGAAAATTTAACGTGCGTCATACGTTATCTTATTTATTACCGATAACTCTTTAAGGGTAGAAGACAAGTTGTAATTCCAGTATCTTTCCTGACTTCGTAAATTTCGGTCAATTTGAAAGGTCATTATTGATACGCATTCTTGGAATTGTCATGTAGTATTTCCTGTTTTGGGTATCAAAGTGATAATGTTAGGAAATATAGGGTTCAGATGGTCTACTGAATTATTGCGTCTTTACAAACCTCGTATGGATTTAGTATGAACACTTTCGGCATGGCCGCTTAAGTGTGAACTCGGGTGGTGCCCGGGTGCTCCTTGGGCTACTCGGACATGTATACATGCATGTATATCTTTGGGTGGCCCCTGGAAAGTCTTCGTGTTGCCCAGGTTTGTCGTATATTTATGCAGTAAAAGGTTTATTTTGTCTGGCTTTATGTGCAATATTGAATTGTTGTTATCAGTTATCTGTAAGGATGCTTCCCTTCGACCTGTTGTCTTTTGTCGTTCTTTTTGTGCTTTTTTGTGGGGTTAGGTGGGGGAGGGTTGAGTAGAGACGGGTGTGGGAGGAGAAGACGGCGGGGCAGGGGGTGTGAGGCGGGGGCAGGAGAGGAGCTCCGATAGCTCAGTAGGTTAAATGCTGGCCTGCTGTTCTAGTGGAACCGGTTCGAGATCCCCTGGTGGTGGAAATCTTCAAAACCGTAAACGGGGTTCCATTGCACAAGCTTTTCAATATCATCCTTCCATCGTCCTGATATGACTGAAATACTGTTAAAAAGGACATAAATTCGCTTTCTTCAGGTCTTATAAAGCTGATCTGAGTTTTTGTTTGCGCAACAGACAACGTTTTTGGCTTTGTCACGAATCAGCTTTATTTTCGTTCTTATAAACTGTCTGTGATGCTACAATTTATGGACCTTCAAACAACCCTGAGCTAAGTTTTGGGATACATGTTACTTTAATGGAATTTAGCTGCCTTTTATTAAAATTTGTACCTTTTCCATCCTGACACTGGAAGGGGCTTTTTAACATAGTGGGCGTTTTCTTTAAGAAGAAAATTACAGTTTCATGGTAAACACTCAGACAGGACGTGTTTATAACTGCCCATGCAACTGAACTCTTATGACCACTGTTTTCAGCGTCTGAAATCCTCTCCGTAACGATTTTCTCCCCTCCGTAACATACTTCTTTATTGAAAAGTGTCCATGCCTCATCTGCATAATTTGTAAGGACGTTTATCTTACAGGAGGTCCAATTTATTCTACCAGCTTATTCCAGTACCAACTACCAAATTCTGATTTTTCTCGCATATCGAACGATCGAATTAACCAGCTCCCCTCCGTAACGGAGCAGCCAAAATAATTTTCATACATATTTATTAAAAATCTATTTTATCTATCTAAGCATAGCAGGTTCAATAAAAGCACGTATCCACTTGGACTTTCCACCTATCAGTTATCATAAGAATGCATTGTGTTTGTGAACTGTCAGTTTATGGAGTTTTTCTCCCCTCCGTAACGACACAATTTGGTCGGTAATTTCAGCACTGAATGGCCACACGTTCACATGTCATATGGTTTATCCCTGCCTCCTATTCATACTTATCTGAGTTTAAAAAAATCGGGAAGTAACTGTGTACTTTACCGTTGATTACACGCCAAGTAGATATATTGGACAAAATATATTACCTGGAGTCGATAAAATATCTGAAAAATTCTGAAATTCCAATGACAGAAATCGTTCTTTTCTGCTTTCTGTTGTTTTAAAGAAACATAAATTTCGTTTTACTGTGATATTTACCTCAAAATCACCACGGTGGTTAGGGTCAAAGATTTAGTTACGGAGGGGAGCCGCTACGGATGGGAGAGGACATGGGACAAATCAGCTACTTTACAATAACTTATAACTCACAAAAGGATGAAATTGATTTTTATAAACCACATCCATGTTGCACATTCACATACTAATATAGAGCAGTTTGTAAAAGACCTAATGTTTCAGAAAAGGACCGTTATGGAGGGGAGGCTGTGAAAAGTGACAAAAGAAAATGTGAACTTAAAGCTTCTTACTCCGATTTTAGTGTACCAAATGAATTTGTTCTTATCATTTTAATTTCGATGGATATCCTGGTACTAAAATAGACTCATTTTCCATCAAGATATCCATTCACTGTTGTTTGTAGGTGGGGCTTAGAAATCATTACGGTAGGTGAGTAGCATTTTTGCGACAAGGATTTTTTTTTTCAATTATTTTTGTAAATGAACGGATTAGAAACTGAACGGAACTACACGCAACATCAGTCAACCTGGGATTTCTACATGGTAAAGAGAGGGGGGGGGGGGTCTCCATAAGGGCCATTTTCTGGTTACAAATGGATTGTCTCCAAAACTCACCAATCTCCACTTGTAAGTGTTGGCTTTCATATACTGAAATACTGATCTCATCGAAAGTGTATTTTGAGCGAAGCGCAGTGTCAAAGTGGGTGGGGTAATTCCACCCAATACCTTACCATGTATCATTTTTTTCAATTATTTCTATAAGTATTAGTGGCTGATTTACCATTATAATTTGAAATAATACAGGCATATATGCTAATTTATTGCGTTATATAACTTACCACTGATTGCTTATTCAATACCAATATATGAGCTTATAAGTCGTAACAGGAATTTTACTTATTTTTGCTTCTCCAACTTTACGAAAAAACACAATTTTTCTTTATTTGTCCAGATATATATAGGAAACTTTGTAATTATATTGATATGACAGTGTACATTGCAGAATTATGAGAAAACTATCCTAGGCATAACAAAACCTGATTTATCTGCCCTTGATTTAAGAAAATATAAGTTATTAAATTGGAAATGTAAGATCGAAATTCAACACTGGAAGGTATAGTTCTGATGACTCTTTTGCTCATGTTTCTAATATTATACTGGTTGTTAAGTTTTAAAATTCCATATAGTTCCTATGATATCACACAAGAACTGTAACTGAACATCAGAGCTCGTCCTGCTACATGCCACTTAATTCCATCACATTCAAGATATCATTTTCCGTCCCAAAGTTTGATTTATGGATTTTATTGATTTTATTAACTGAGATATCGAATGTTATTGAATACCTTACTTTGAAATGTAAATGTCCCTCACTTAATTTGAGAGTTACTTCCCTTTGATTATTTTTTTAGGCTATTTTTGTGTATACTTACCTTGTGCATACCATAGCTTGGTAACTGTTTGAAATATCTTGATGAAACTTTATAGTGGTCTGCATTATTACAAGACAATGCGTCTCACATAAGAATGATTTCTCCCCCTTACATAATTTTGGAGTAACGTTCCTTTGATTAGTATTTTACTCTATTCCCATTGACTGCAGAACTCCTTAATCCTTTAAAATATTGTATAGAAACTTTCTAGGCATTTGTATATAATGAAGCAATGCATCCTGAATAACAACCACAACTCTGGCTTACTTAATCCCTAAATTATGTGCCCTTGAATAAACTTCCTGTTTATTCTGTAACTCCTTAATCGTTCAAAATATTTTAAAACAACTTAATGGTGTTGTGTATATTGTCCAGGGTTTATATTTGGACCAAGAATGGTAGCTCTAGTTTGCTTGGTTTATGAATTATCTCCCTTGTTTGGCTTTGGCATTTCTAAATTTAACGGGTGTATTATTCACCGCTTGCGAAGCTCTTGTTACGCCTTTGGTAAATCACACAGATTCTCTTCTTTAAGGATATTCTTGTATCATTTCTTCTGGCAACTTTATGAACATTTTCACACTAAAGTTCTCCTCGGAATATTTTCTTTGGTAAACATATCTCCAACAGTGTATGTGAATATCTTTCATCTCTGCATTTGTTCTGTTGACATGGCCAGCCCATCTTAGATGAGCCAGTTTCAAAAGGGTATATATGCTTTGCATCCCTGCCTCTCTTCAGGACCTTCTTATCCTGTCTTGCCATCTGAGTTTTAGGAGTGTCCTCAGACAGTTTATGTTTATCATTAGGATGATCACCTTCAGATATATAAAAAAAATATTGCGTTTGTTGGGCAGGAGGGTCTTGTACACTGTCTCTGTCGTTAGTTTTCAGTGAGACTTGTAAATTCTAAACAAAGGTATTCAACAACATTTGATATATCAGTAACTAAAATCCATAAATCAAGCTTTGGATCGGAAAATAACATCTTCAATGTTATGTAATTAAGTGGCATAAACAAGGATGAGCTCTGCTGTTCAAATTCAGTTCTTGTGTAATATCAAGGGCACTATATGGAATTGAAAGCTCAATAATCAGTATATTATTAGAAACCTGAGCAAAAGAGTCATCAAAAATATACCTTCCAGTGTAGAATTTCGGTCTTACATCTTCAATTTAAATACTTATAATTTCGTGAATCAAGGGCATATAATTCATGTTTTGATATGCCTAGGATAGTTTTCTTATAATTCTGTAATGCACACTATCATATCAATATAATTACAATGTTTCCTTTGTGTATCTGGACAAATAATGAAACATTGAGGTTTTTCATAAAGTTGGAGAAGCGAAATAAAGTAAAATTCCTGTTACCACATATAAGCTCATAACAGGATGAGCTCTGCTGTCCAGTTACAGTTCTTGTGTGATATCATGGGAACTATATGGAATTTAAAGCTTAACAACCAGTATAATATTAGAAACATGAGCAAAAGAGTCATCAGAACTATACCTTCCAGTGTTGAATTTCGATCTTACATTTCCAATTTAATAACTTATATTTTCTTAAATCAAGGGCAGATAAATCAGGTTTTGTTATGCCTAGGATAGTTTTCTCATAATTCTGCAATGTACACTGTCATATCAATATAATTACAAAGTTTCCTATATATATCTGGACAAATAAAGAAAAATTGTGGTTTTTCGTAAAGTTGGAGAAGCAAAAATAAGTAAAATTCCTGTTACGACTTATAAGCTCATATATTGGTATTGAATAAGCAATCAGTGGTAAGTTATATAACGCAATAAATTAGCATATATGCCTGTATTATTTCAAATCATAATGGTAAATCAGCCACTAATACTTATAGAGATAATTGAAAAAAATGATACATGGTAAGGCATGGGGTGGAATTACCCCACCCACTTTGACACTGCGCTTCGCTCAAAATACACTTTCGATGAGATCAGTATTTCATTATATGAAAGCCAACACTTACAAGTGGAGATTGGTGAGTTTTGGAGAAAATCCATTTGTAACCAGAAAATGGCCCTTATGGAGACCCCCCCCCCCCCTCTTTGATCTCGCTTGTAGCAAAAACCTTGTTTATATAAGGTGTTTATTATAGCTACTCTGCTTGCGACAGTCGAAAAAAGCATACCCCAACACAAAAGCATCGTAAAAATATCAAGGCTTAGTGTTTTAAATCCTACTGGGAATACCACAAGGTTTGCATATATAAATTACACTGCCAAAATAACAATACGTCACCTATGTAATCTTTAGCATGTTCGTGTGTATGCCTGTTAAACATCGGCGACATGTTTTTTTTCACAAGTGTACCCTTTTTTCAAGAATCACTGAGTATTTACACAACCTATGACAAGGCCACAAAGAGTTCAAAACTATTTACAAGAAGTCCTCAGGGATAGTCATTACATGCTCTATCCCTGCCCAACTCGAGGTTTACACTATTTTGAACTTAAACTCCTCAACTGTCTCCGCAGAGACAGCTTCAGTTGTAAGCCCATTCCAAGCTAAGCAACTGGACGTGATACTGAAAAGGGTGGGATCTTGTTCTCATCTTCCCTCTACCGGACTCAGACAGATACTTATCCTTATTAACTATTGCCTGGTTATTATGAATTTTGTAGAACAGAGATACAGAAGCCTGTTGCCGCCGTTCCTGCAGATCTGGCCATTCAAGTTCCTCTAGCATGTCGCTTACATGGCTCTGGTTGCACCAGCGTCTGCAGGCCCAGCGTGCAGCACGCCTCTGTACTTTCTCTATTCTACCAATCTCAGTCTGATGATGGGGGGGGGGGGGGTCCAAACAGGTGCCGCATACTCTAATTGGGGCCGGACCACAGCTTAACAACATTGCTTTAAACCTGAGTCACGACGATGACGTCAGATTACAAAGGCATGATGACGTCATATAGAGTAGAACCGGAGAATATCGGACAGTGGGGTTCTTCGGACAGTTTGAAACTTCAAGTTTTTCACCTAATAAATGGACCGTCTCCTTCAGTGTGTCTGGTTCTTTCACGTCCGATGTTACGCTTTCACACACTGTCGAGGCATACAATACCGGAGGATCAACCAGGAAGCTGTAATTCTATTGGATGAAACTGAGGCGGGAAAATGATGCAACAGGTTCTCTGATTTGACAGCAGTGGAACAGAGAAGCGTCGTAAACTTGTCAAACTGTCTGTCCAGTTTTCAGCCCATATCTGTTACTTACGATGCAATTTTATGCAGAAATATCATCCAAGAAACAGTAAATTCATACGTTCAACATGATTTCCGTCCGTTTATGCAATAAACTAGCGTAAATAAATCTGTCCGATAAACCCCTCCAATTTGGGGGTTCATCAGACAACAAAACAACAAATTTTGTTGCTGTTTGTGATAATTCCCTCCAGTGTAGGACCACAGTTATCGTGACTGCAAAAACGTGTGTGTGTGTGTGTGTGTGTGTGTGTGTGTGTGTGTTTACAGCTACAACCATGATCTTATATCACTGCGCTAGTCTACGTGTGTAGCGTAAGCCATTTTCCATTCCCCGATCGTATATTTGCAGTTGGCAATAATGTGGAAATAAGAGAACTGCCAAAATAATTGCATTGCCAAATACTACTACCGGTACTAACACTACTAATGATAATAATAATGTTCCAAAAAGTGGTTTCTCCTCTGGCATAGTATTATCTATAACTGTTCTTCGAACGGAACTTGTTATGACCTTGTGGAAGTGTGACAGCGACGGAAAAAAATGCTTGTCTGATACACTGTCAGCTGAACAAACTGAAGTTGTACTTACCCGTGGAAGTAATTAGAACACCATCGGTAATGATACAGAACGTTGGGAAATTTGGTAGACCTTTTTGCTCATTTCAGTGTTGATGGGCCTAGAAACAAAAGGTTGCCGGAACGTTGGATTCAATTTCACTACCTTAGTCCGCTGGCCACATGCCTCTGAAGGCAACGGTATTATTATTATTTTTAGGGATTCAGGTGCATGTCATATCTGGTTATAAGTTATAAGTTATGGCATTTATTAATCTACAAGTGTGATTACAAACTAAGTAATACCCTTTAACTGTAATAAAACTTCAACTTTTTTTAGACACAAAGCTTGTCCGATGAATCCCTTCAACTGTCTGATGAACCCCTCCACCTGTCCGATCCACCCCTCTAGCACTCTGTGATATTAAAACGTTCATTAATCTGCTTTTGTGGGCTGTACTTGTAAGATTAGTGTTTCCTTTGACTGTGCCTTGGGTATACGCATCGGGATGTTGTCAGACTGAGAGGACCAGGACAATGGCGTCGTAATGAAAACGAGAACGGAGTGAATGTGTCCGATGTTCCCCGGTTCTTCTTTCACGCCTGGTAAACTATCACAGGTACCTCCGCGGAGGTACCGATAAAATGTTGTGACAGGCATCCGGAGCTACCTGTGAGGGACCAAAAATAAACAAAAAACGGTAGGTATTCGTCTTTTTTGATAAAATACATTATAACCAGGGAGTTTATTGAAAATCAAAGAATGCTATTCGACCCTTTTATACATTAACTTTTGTCACACAGTATATCCTCGGGAACTTTACATATATACAGAAGATATGACTTTTGAAAAGGCTTTAAGGTCAGTCGAAAGTACTAAAAACAAGAACAAATCGGTTGTTTTAGGTCCTAAATGCACTTTTCTTGCATATGAATCTGTTGATCTGGATACTCTGACGTAAAGTAAACCTCCATGCCTAAATATAAATGCCGATAAACTCCAAATAAGGCTGGATCGGTAAAAAATCAACTGGAGGTGCCTGTGATGGAATGGAGGTGCCTGTGATGTAAGAAAATATAGCGAAAACCTGAAGATTTATAGCGGTTGCAAATATTGATATTCTTCATCTCTAGACCACTGCCTTGAAATACTCGTTCATTCAACGTCGCATATTGCGAATATCAGGCATAGTATTGTTAACACGACAGACAATTATCATAAACTTATACAATCGGGGTCCGAGGTTATAAAACTTGAGAATATTCTCAAACTCAAAATAAAGCAAACTGATTGGCTGCTTCCGAGCATGTGCTCGGAAGCAGCCAATCAGTGTGCTTTATTTTGAGTTTGAGAATGTACTCAAGTTTTATAACCTCGGGACCTGATTCTACATTCTGCTCTCAAAACCAAGATGGAAGTAAGCATACATTGACAATAGTTCATAAAAGACACGCATGGTAAACCGAATAAAGAGCTCTTTCCCAGACAGGTGGAAATTCACCTACCCCAAATGAAAACAACGCTTACTTCTGTTTTACCAATTTTATATTTTGAATCACAAACAAACCAGAAAGCAAAGTGGGCAGCTGTACAGGACCTTACTGCCAGAAGACTACAGATTAGCAGACATAAGAACACGTAACATTGATACTTCACAACAGAAATCCAAAATCCAAAGCAGATAATCTCAAAGAGTTATTGTCCTTTTTGTTTCCATATCTGTTAGTCAAACATTGACGAGTTGTACGTAGCTGTTGAAAATTTACTGCCTAATTCAGTGTTAGAATAGTTATGAAATGCGCTTAAATAAGAGGCAGCGGTTTTGTGAATGGTGATGACTGCCTGTTAGTCATTCCAAATCGTTAGAAATTGTCGAGGTCACACGCCATGCTAGCTACACGAAACGTTTGCAAAAACAACGTTTCAGAAGATGACTTTTATGTAGTAAAAGTGCTCTTTTGTTACCAAATTTGATGCAATGGCTATTCGGAGACTTTGAATTACATGTTATTTACAGTAAGATTCCGATCACTTCGATATACTAAACGGCGTAATATTGAGAACATATCACCTGCCGATGATGTAATCTGTAGGCCTTGCTGAAGTATATGGATTCTTGCGCCAACAATTCAAAACTACCCAGACTGAATCACTTGTAGCACCTATCACTCCAGTTACCACAAAGTTAACACATACAGCGAGTGTCATACGACACATGCGAGCGACACATTTGAGGTACCAAAAGGGTCAACACTATAGATGCCTGTACGTGTATGCCTGTTGACGGGTATTGGCAATTTTGACAGGTTGATACACCATACTTGTAGCTGGCATGACGTGTGACCTCGACAATTTCTGACAAGTTGGAATAGCTCACAGCCAGCACCTCCCGATCACAGTCATCACCAGTCACAAAATGTTGACTCTAATTAAAGCGCACATTTCATAACGATTCTAACACTGAATTAGGCAGTTAATTTTCAGCAACTATGTGAAATTCGTCAATGTTTGACTAACAGAAGCGGAAACAAATTGGACAATAACTCTTTGAGATGGTGTTTTAGAAATTCTAACATGGAATTTCATGGTTTACGCATTATGATAGCTTAATGGGACGTTGAATGAATGATTCTTTCCAGGCAGTGGTTTAGAGAAGATGTCAATATTTCCAGCTGCAATAACTATTCAGATTTTCACTATATTTGCTTACATCACAGGCACCTCCACACTCACACCATTGCAGGCACCTCCAGCTGTTGTTTTGAAAAATCAAGCCTTATTTGTAGTCAACTGACATTTATATTTGAGCAAGGAGGTTACCTTAACACCAGTTTGCCGAGAAAAACAGATTCGTATGCATGATCACTGCATTTAAGACCGAAATCTGCCGAATTCTTTATGTTTTGAGTACTGTGGGCTGACATCAAAGCCACTTCAAAAGTCGTATCTTTGGTTGATATGGAAAGTTCAGGGGGATACAATGTATGACAAAACTTTATGTCTATAAGGGTCGAATAGCACTTTTTGATTTTTAATAAACTCCCTTTTTATTTAATATTTTGTTAAAAAAGAGGAATACCTACCGTTTGTTGTCATTTTTGGACAGTCACAGGCAGCTTCAGGTGCCTGTCACAACTTTTTATCGGTACCTCCGCCGGAGATACCTGTGATAGTTTACCAGGTGTGTTCTCTAGGCATACTTATGTAGCGCACCACCAATTTTTGTAATTCGACCGAAACGGGAGAGACAAAGTTGCATGGCATTTTTTTAGTGGCCCGGCACAAGCGTAATGATAGTACTGTCATCGTGCATCAACAGCGCGTGAAAACCATTGTTGAAACACGGCTTTTCGCCGGTTGATGCACGGCTGTTTATACCTCTCGGCACTGCTTTTTATGCAATAATGTTGATTCAACGTTATGTGTACAGTTGGTTTGTTTCTGAAATAATATAGTGCTTGTGCTTGGCTACCTCAGATCTTAAGGTGAAAATGTACATATCATGTGTTTCTGCCATTTTCACAAAGGGAACAATTTTTGACTTCCTGGTTACTTCCCTCGATGGCGTGGTCTCTACATTTTAAAGGTAAGAGTTTGACAGAGTTGCTTCCCTTTCCTGAAAATGTACCCATTTACCGTAATGATAGTCGAGTAGCTAATATGATGTGTCCTGATAGGAAAAAATAGATTTTTCTGATGACTAAGAGGTTGGAAAGTTCGCTGCAGAAGTCCGAGTACTATCTATGGTGAATTTCCCTACTCGGGAGAAAAACACATTGGATTTAATTCTCACTTCGCTTCCTGGCCAGTTTCAAGAACTACATTCCCCAGAGAAACTTAGTGATCATGATGTGATATCAGGAACATTGAAAATTTATTTCCCCCAAAAAAAGAAACCTCGGAGGAAAGTGTTTTTGTACCAAAAGGAAGATTTTTAATCAATGAGGAAAGAAGTGTCAGACTTCGCGAAACATAGGTACTTCAATGGTTACTCGGACAATCGCTCAGTTCAGGAAAACTTTGACTTGATAACCTCCTTTATTCAGGAGTCTGCTGAAAAGCATATCCCTTCAAAAACCAGTAGGCCAACCTCTTCTGTTCCTTGGATAACCCCTGAGATAAGAAGAAAGATTCGTAGAAGAAATAAGACACATGCGAAGGCCAGAAAACTGGCAGTAGCAAACTTAGGTCAAAATTTGAATCTTTGAGAAGGGAAATTAAAGCTGATGTGAAAAAGCAACATGATTTGTATGTCAATAACTTGGTTGGTGACGTAAAGGCTAATCCCAGAGACTTCTACAGGTACATTAATAGTCAAAAGAAAGACTCAAGGTATCCCACCCGTAAAGATGAGAAATGGTGGTGGTGTTGCCGAATCAGAATTGGAACAGGCTGATGAATTTAACGGTCAGTTTTCGGATGTGTTTAACAAAAGTGAGCACACCCAAGTTCCCCTTCCTAACCGCTCGGCTCCTTTCATGGAGGACATTTATGTTTCGGCAGAAGGTGTAACGAAACTTCTTAAGGGCTTGAACCCATCGAAAGCTTTAGGACCTGATGAATTGCATCCTAGAGTCTTAAAAGAACTAGCATCTGAATTAGGCCCAATGTTTGCGCATCTCTTCAAACAATCTATTGACACGGGTGAAATCCCCAAGGTATAGTCTCTTGCAAATATATGCCCACTCTTCAAAAAAGGAGATAGGTCTTTGGCTTGCTATTACCGACCGGTTTCTCTAACTTGTGTACCATGCAAGTGTCTACTCTAATATTATGGCTCATTTAGATGAACATAAACTTTTGTCAGACAGACAACATGCTTTCCGGAAGAAACATAGCTGTGAAACTCAATTGATCACGGTTATAAATGACTGGGCTAAAATCTTGGGTTGACACTTTTATCTTGGTCTGTATTTACCCTTCTGCTTACTCGGACAGAATGGTAAGTATGGATATCTCTAGAAAGGTATGTCTTTATATTTGCCTTTCTACTAATTCGGACAAAAGGGTAAAGTGACTACAGGAAATCAAACCTTACCAGTTTTTATTAGCCTTCCTGAGCCAATGCCGATGGATGGATGACTTGTGATTTCACGTCCTTATCAACAGTATTTCAGTTATATCAGGACGATGGGAGGATGATAATGAAAGGCTGTGTGCAATGGAACCCCGTTTACGGTTGGAGAACCAAAGGCTCTATGGGAGGATATATAGGAAGGCTGGCCCACGGCGTCTTGGTGTCTCTCATTATTTTCAAAGGACTTCTCCTCTGAAACTACTGGGCCAATTAAAAAAAAATAACAATTTTTTGCATCCTCCAGGCAGAAGGGGAAAGAAAATTTATACAACTGGTCCGGGTCACATGCTCATAATGCTAAAAAAAAAAATTGAAAAATTTTCTTCTGCAGAACCACTGGGCTGATTGCCTTGAAACTTGGTATGTAGCAGATGGGGCACTTGTACTTAAGTTATAGAAATGACAACACTGGTATAACCTTGCCCTATTATAAGGCAAAGTCAATGCTTATTTCTGAGGCAGATAAATGATAAAAGAACCCTGAAAAATTGCATTGTTCTGCTGCTATTTTACTCTGTTATATAGAAATGCAGTCAGCTTCATTCGTAATTCCAATTTGCATAAGAATTGTTTAATTCACCGACTATAAGGGCTTTCAGCCCTTTGATTATATCAAATGTGATGTTTTTTCCTGTTATAAATATTTTCCTTACTTTCTGAACTTTACAACGATGCATAATTTGTATATCTTTGTTAAGATCTTCTTGCTTCCAGCTTTTCTTAAAAATCGGGTTTGACCTTCCATCAGCATTACAAATAAAGCAGCGAATTTTTTCTAAGTCCGACTGCGTAGTTACCATGATTATGACATCATGAACTGATCAAAGGGGGAACCCGTAGAAACTGATAAATATTTCCTATAAGATTTTTTACAACTGTCATATTTTTTCTTGTTATATTTACGGGGAAAATTTTATTGCCTTTCTAGTGATACAAATAAATAAATTGTATTTAATTCTATTGCCTTGATGCTTCCCGAGCTCCTCAGAGGAGACTGGCGTGCATCTGGTAGCGTGAGTTTTCACTTTTGAAAGAACCATAAACCTGTTTTGATATCCGGTGTGATATTTTTACCTGTCATAAATGTTTTCTTTACTTTCTGGACTTTACAATGTTGTATAAAATGTGTATATGTTTGTTAAGATCTACATGTACTTGGTTTCAAATATTCTTAAAAATCGGGCTTGACTTTCTGCTATCAGCATGAGAAATATAAGTCCTAGTTTACCTGTATGATATAGTAAATATGGAGCCAGAATGCATAATTTGCTACTTAAGTTCATTTGTTATGAATTTTGAAAATTAATACTACATCCCATGCGAGACAAATGTTTTTTTCTTTAGATTTATCATGATAACTATCAAATTTCAAAAGCTGTCTTTAGTTTTTCGGTAAGCGACATTTCAAAACAAAGCGCTAAGTATGGCAGTTGATTAAGACTAAGTATTTTCGTAAGTAAGACTATGAGGTGGATCAGCGCACATCACTTTCAGGTTACCCTCTAATGAGTTTATGCAGAGTAGCAGCCCTTTACTCAGATTTTCATTGCTCTACCTCCCTTATTTTTAGAGTCACGTCCCTTTGGATATTTTAAAGCTATCCTTGTGCAAACCGTATTAGTTTGTTAATGATACTTTGATATCAAGTTTATCAGGCGAGACCAGAAACAGCGTAGGAATGGCGAGGCTTGCCGAGCCAGTCCGACGTGTTTCTGGTCGAGCCTGATAAACTTGATATTAAAAGACACTTACATGGTTTTTTATTTATCATGCATAATTAGAAGATTTTCAGGTGTAAAGAGGGTCAAACAACAGAAATGTAAATGCAGTTGTGTTTGAACTTGTTGGCGTCGCGAATGCGTTATGACGCAAGTTGGTGACGTCATTTAACCGATCGAACGTTGTTATCACGGCCAACGTCACTATGTAGCCAATCGTCTTCAGCGATCACTTCTAAAGCTATGACCTGATAACATTGGCGCAAGCGCAGTTCTACAGTGACATGATATCACTTCAGGTTATCATACCCCTGTTATCAAGTGAATTTTGCAGCAGATGCATGATAAATGAGAATAATTGATCCCCCTTACTTCCAGAGTTAGGCCTATTATTCTTCGATTATTTGTAGACTATTTTTGTATTTTTTGTAGTCTTTTGGAATATTATGACAGTGTGTAGCAATGTGCATTAGGCTCACACTATGGACTGGGTATGAGAATGCTTGATGACCCTTTCTTAATTTTTGAGTTATATGCTTTGATTTAGACTGACTGATTATACCTGTGTGTGGCTGATTGCCAGGGCTATTGATCTGGACGAGGGTACTGACCGGGGCTGATATGGACGTATACATGAATTGTCCCGCTTGCGGTGTTCTTGTTCCTTTAGGAGTTGACCGTCCTTGGAGCAAGAGAGTCAAAGTTACTTCACCTGAAAGTGTATCTAAACACCTTACTCAAACTTTCGTAAGCAAAAGATACATTAAGGCGAGGCTATTAACTCCTAAAACTGTCCATTAACAAATGAGCCGCGACACGAGAAAACCAACATACTGGTTGTGCGCCCAGTGCAGACTCAGATCAGCCTGGGCATCCGCCCAGTCTGATCAGAGTCTTCGCTGTCCGCATGGAGGTAGCTTAGACCCTTAGCTACCCTTTAAGCGCAGAATGAAGACTGTGATCAGACTAGGCGGATGCCCAGGCTGATCTGAGTCTGCGTTGGATGCACAACCACATTGTTGGTTTTCTCATGTCGCGGCACAAATCTATTTACAGAACTCTTCAAATATTAAACTTAAACATCCGTTATTGTATCAAAATTTCTTCAGCAAACCGATAACCAATTACTAAACAAAAAAACGTGACAAAAATTATATTGTATGAATATGTCTAATACAAGATTCGTTAATTTTCTTTTAATACAATTTTTTGACAAATATTTATGAGCAGGTATTTAATCCATTCATGCCTTGTGTCCCTTAACAGGACATTGTCAAACAGCGCAGAACCAGATCAGACGCCGTAGAACGCGACGTTTGATCAAACGTCGCGTTCTGCGGCGTTTGATCTGGGTCAGGCACAGCTTAGATTGTGCTCTTACTTTAATATTGAATAAACCTCAAAATACTAAACAAAGCTTGTTTATAGTATTTGATTAAGAGAAATTGTGTGGAAAGCAAATATATATAGGAAACCATAAGAAATTCTGCAAAGCGCATAAGATGTATATAATATGGGTATGACTTTTCATGCTCAGCTGAGTTGAGCATAAAATATATATATATATATCCTCGAGGCCTGGCCCCGAGGTCATAAAACTTTTTTCGTGCTCAGCTCAGCTGAGCATGAAATTTTATTTTCTTTGCTGATAAATATAAAAATGCCAACTAAACTAATGTTGGCATTTTGATTTTCATTAGCAGAGAAAATTTCATACTCAGCTCAGTAAAATGAGCAAGAAAACAACTGTACTTATTAGTAATTTGATATTTATTTAAGAAATAGATTTATTTACGAAATAGAAATAGCAGAGAATTGTTGAGTAATAATTCACTGTTTGGAAGTCCGTTGTAAAGTAGATCATGTCTTGAGCGCGGAGTTGTAAGTAGATATAGTGATATATCTACTTACAACTGACCGACAAACAGTGAATTATTACTCAACAATTCAATGCTAGAGCTGATCTATTTCGATTCTAACACTCAAAAACGCTGAAAAACTATTCTTTTCATTCAAACTCTCCCAACCTTCCTGCCAGCGCGTTCGTGCTCCCGCCAATATTCTTAACTGTATCTAAGATTAAATGTACGTTTTTATGGCGATTTTATGAAGAAAAAAAGACGTTACACTGTATAACGTCTCAAAACGTCACAAAATTACGTGAGTAATTGCAGTGACGTCAGCACTTAGACTCACGCTCTCCGTAACAGTGAATTGTTGCAGAATAAAACACGGCAACTTTCCATTGCTTCTATAGGCGCACTGTGTTAGAATAGCAGGTAAAATTTCATACTCAGCTGAATTGAGAGTGAAAAAAATAGGTTTACAACCTCGAGGCCTGGGTTAGAGGTTATAAAACTTGAGAATAATCTCAAACTCAAAATAAAGAACACTGATTGGCTGCTTCCGAGCATTTGCTCGGAAGCAGCCAATCAGTGTTCTTTTTTTGTGTATGTTCGAGAATGTACTCAAGTTTTGTAACCTCTGGGCCTGGTTCTTCATTGTTCGCATGAGAAAACTTGGACATTTTAAATGAAAATAAATATAACGAAAAATGAAAATGTAACTAAACCTGATACGTCCCTTAAAATGACATATGGGTTATTCAAAATATAAGGATAGATGCCTCAACTGGGCACGAACGGGTTTAGTTTAATTCAAACGGTGTCAACGTTCCCCCCCCCCCCCCCCCCCCCCCCGCCATTGAACGTCTTGGAAGCGGCGTCGTGTGACACTTAAAATAGATTCTTGCTTATAGTGATTTGTTGCCCAAATATATCACTGGTTGGAGGTCAGTCGTTAAGTGGATATATGACGAGCGCGAAGCGCGAGCGATATAGTCACTGACGACTGACCGACAACCAGTGATATACTTGGCAACAAATCATTTGTTAGCAAGAATCTATTTCGATTCTAAAACGCCAAAACCGACGAAAACGCAAGTGTTTACTTCAGATTTTTCCAGTTTTCCGCCATGATTACATGAAGAAATCGCGCCAACAACTTTGACTGTAACAGAAGCATTCTTATGTATTTCGTAAATTTTTGATGCGATAAAACGATGTTACACGGTCTTTCCTCATGGAAATGAAACTTGACGTCACCAAAAGAATCAAAATAACGCCCGAATGGCGCTAAATAACATCATGCTTATCCGCCCAATGATTTGTCATGCAATAAATCACTAGATTTTACCATTGGCGACAAGTATTAGAATTTGTGATAAATCGCGTTGCTAGGGTCGAGACTTGCACGTTTCGCGCCTTGATGACGTCGAATGTAAACATTTACATCTGTCGACGTCCGCCTAAAATAGTTCTTTGGAAAACGTCGCAGTATATGAGCCGCGACACGACAAAACCAACAATGTGGTTTTGCGCCGATTGCAGACTCAGATCATCCTGGGCATCTGCCCACTTTCATCAGACCCTGTGTAAAGTGCTCTAAGGGTAACTAAGGGTCTAAGCTACCTCCATGCGGACAGCGAAGACTCTGATCAGACTGGGCGGATGCCCAGGCTGATCTGAGTCTGCGCTGGGTGCACAACCACATTGTTGGTTTTGTCGGGCCACGGCTCATATAGTGTTAGAATGGAAATATTTTTTTCTTAAATGACGTGTTGCTTGCTTCCGAAAAGACTTTCTTCTCAAAATTTATCATGCTTGTTTTCTCTGAACCAGCAGTAAATGGATATCTTTTTAGCTCACCTGAGCCAGCGGCTCCGGCGGAATTTATAGGATAGGCAGGCTTCGTCGTCCGTCGTCCATCCGTCCGTCGTTCGTCCGTCCGACAATATTTTCAAACGACTTCTCCTCTGAAACCGCTGAGCCGATAGTAACCAAAAAACATGTAGAGCCTCTATGGGGCAGGGGAACGAAAACGAACGAAACGGTCCTGGTCACATGACAAGCATGGCCGCCACGCCCTTATATGGTAAAAACCTTTAAAAATCTTCTCCTCCAGAACCAATAAAAGTAAAAAGTATGCAAAGACCAGGAACTGAAACAATCAAAATCCAAATCCAGCCCTCAAACCATAGTTGGAAACAACTAAGATTACAAATAATCAAGATACAGAGAACATATGGCCAACCGAGTGAGCAGCTTGTTCCCAAAAGGTGGCCACTCAGCAACCCAAACCGAACCAAAAATAATAAGAACATACATAAGGTAAAACATCACAAAAACTCTGACACCAAAAACAGGCAACAGAGAACCACAACAGAACTACCGCCTTGGAACGGTCAGTAATGAATTACTGGGGGGCTTAAATCGATTTTACAGGCCCAACCTCACCCTCAGTTTCTGAAGTGGTACAAAACATTTAGTTGGTTGTTCGGTTCGCATGATAACCCTCTAACTCGTCAATGAATCATCACGGTAAACACATAAATCAAATTTCAACACCATGAAGAAGCAAAGACGAGGACTCAACAGATACAACGGGCCATCTGACAGGGGGAGATCCCTGTCCTGCCAAACGACCCCACTGGAAATCTGAAGCAAAAGAAGGTCACCAGTTGAGCCCCGGTGGACCAAGCAACAGACAAAAAGGCTCCGGTCCCAACCAACTAAAATATATAGCTTTAGGTCGGGACCATCATAGCGTCTGACGACCGATCCCCCGGTGTGCAATTAAAGAGTGCAGCAAAGTTATCAACCGTGATTGGGTTAATCACTAAGCATGCAGACTGTCGCATAACATTTAAATTATAGCCAATACGTTTGTGACGTATTATTATTTTTCGGAATTGATCAGAAAAATCAGTCCTACCCTTAATCTTTTTGAATTTGTATACTAAGTCACCATAAAATTCTGGTTCCGATAGGCCTTGGTGTAAAAGAAATTTTAATCCGACATCAAATTTTGAAACCAAGTCATGGTGTCTGCGATAGAATTTAGAAAAAGCCTTTCTAAGCTTATGATACCGATAGCCCTGTTGAAAAAGTTTAGCAGTTAAACATTTATTACGAGCATTAAAGTCATCTACATGACTACACACTCTAGCAAATCTTATAAGTTGAGAAATATACACTCCATAAGAGGGACGACGTGGAACGTCACCATCCAAAAATGGAAAATTAACTATATCAAAGTCAAAGTCATCACGTTTATCATAAATTTTAGAAGATACAAAACCGTTAGAAATAGATAGATGTAAATCCAAAAAGGGGGCCTCGGTATCTGAAGTATTAGCTTTATTCAATTTAAGTTCAGGTGGGTAAATTTGGTTAACCATGCTTTCAAAATAAGGATTATCAATATTCAGAAGATCGTCTAAATATCTAGAGGTTGAGTTAAATACCTCAATGATATCAGCTTGATTATCAACCGAAAGAGAAGTCATGAAATCTCTTTCATAACAAAATAAAAACAAATCGGCCACAAGAGGAGCACAATTTGTACCCATCGGAATACCAACAATTTGTCTGTATAACTTATTACCAAATCTGATGTAAATATTATCTAAAAGATATGATAAGGCGTCACATACATTCTGACATGACCAAAGACTATATCCTCTATATATTTTACGGTCAGTAGAAGTGAAAAACGCTTTCTTATCGTTACAGGCAATATAAAGGGTATCTTCATTTTTGGAGAACTTTTTGAAGGCCCTCTCAATCAAATCAACAAGTTTTTCCTTTATTAAATTATGGGGTAATGTGGTATAAAGAGTAGAAAAATCATAAGTGGACAAACTAGTCGCACGGAACCCTCTTGACTTCAGTTTACTAAGTACCTCACCAGAATTTTTTATAGACCAAAACATATTTTTCCCTGACCTCTCATACACTGTCTCATAGTACCAAATGACACGAGATTTATACGAGATTTCACAGCAGTGAGGCAAGAAGTTAATAATTTAGATAATTCTGTAGTAGTAAGCCGATGGCCTTGAAACTTGGCAAGTAGCACCGGGTACGCGAGTACTAACAAAGCTGTTCAATTTATGACCTTGTGTTGACCTTGACCTTTTTTACGGTAAGGTAAAATTTGCTTTCTGTAGCTTTTATATGTGAAAATGCTAGAACATTAGATTTCTTGGAAACCGTTGAAGATTTTGACCTGAAAATTGGTATATACAGTCATCTTAATGAGTACATGAAAATTTATGCGTACAATTGGTCAAGGTCTCTCTTTGACTTTTGACCCTGGTCTCTCATGTTTTGACAATTTCACACATCTCCTCAAAACCACTGGGCCTATTGTAATCAAATTTAAAGTAGAGCCTCTAGAGCCCGGGTTGAGAAACGAAAATTTGTCCAAACGGCCTGGGTCACATGACCAACATGGCCGCCAAGCCATATATAGTAAAAACGTTTAAAAATCTTCTTCTCCAGAACCAATAGGCGGATGGCTATGAAACTTGGTATGTAGCATCAGGTACACAAGTACTACCAAGATTGTACAAATAATTACCTTGGGTTGACCTTGACCTTTTTACGGCAAGGTCAATTTTGCTTTCTGTATCTTTTATATGGAAAAATGCTTGAACATAAAATTTCTTGTAAACTGTTGAAGATTTCGCCCTGAAAATTGGTACATACAGTCATCTTTATTGAGTACATAAAGATTTATGCGTACAAGATTTCAAGGTCATTCTTTGACATTTGACCCTGGCCTCTCATATTGTGACAATTTCACATATCTCCCCAAAAGCCACTGGGCCAGTTGTAACCAATTTTCATATAGAGCCTCTAGGGGCTGCGGGAACAAAGATTTGTTCAAACGGTCTGGGTCACATGACCAACTTGGCTGCCATCCCCATGGCAAAAAAGTGTACAAATCTTCTTCTCCAGAACCAAATGTTTGATGGCCTTGAAACTTAGTATACAGTATTAGGTACTTGAGTACTATCAAGATTGTTCAAATAATGAACTTGGGCTGACCTTGACCTTTTTTAAGGCAATGCCAAGTTTCGGAAAATGCTACACATAAGATTTCATGGCAAGTTTAGAAGAGTTTGGCCTAAAAATTGGTATAAAGTTGTCGTTATTCGTACATGGAATATTTGCGGATTCAAGAGGTCAAGGTCATTCTTTGTCCGTTGACCCATGTCTCATATTTTGACAATTTAAGACATCTCCCCAAAAGCCACTGGGCTAATTGTAACCAAAATACGCAGCCTCCAGGGGCTGAGGGATCGAAAACTTATTCAAGCGGTCTAGGTCAAAGGACCTACCGTGATGGCCACCATACTCAGGTGAGCGATCCAGGGCCTCATGGCACTCTTGTTTTAATCAGGGAGGAATAAGGCAGCGAAAGGAGAGGGATGGATTCAACATTTCATATGCTGTAGTGCTGGTCTTTAACCTACGTTCACTAGGCTACGGGAAACGTTTCGTTAAATCTACAGAAAAGGGACAATGTCAGTTATATACTGTAATAGATCTAGATACCTATTTTAATCAAATATCATCAGATGATATGAACAAAAATGATCAAACAAGAATTTACAAATGAGCCGCGACACAACAAAACCAACAATGTGGCTGTGCGCCCAGCGCAGACTCAGATCAACCTGGGCATCCACCCAGTCTGATCAGACTCTTTGTTAGGTGCTCAAAGGGAAGCTAAGGGTCTAAGCTACCTCCATGTGGACAGCGAAGACTCTGATCAGACTGGGCGGATGCCCAGGCTGATCTGAGTCTGCGCTGGGCGCACAACCACTTTGTTGGTTTTCTCGCGTCGCGGCTCAAATAACGATACGCAATAAATCTAACTGGTATGTGTAAATGGTTTATTCATAATCTATATTTTATTTACAAAAATATGATCAAAGTTTAACAGAAACGTGTTTAATTTGAGTATCAGTCTGATTATGTTCCAAATCAGTTTATAAAGATTAAAGTCGGAAGCGTTTACTGAAATTACCGTTTACATAGATTTTTAACATTAAGAGATACCTGAATAAGCAAACAATGAAGATCCAGGATAGACTGGGTCTACACTATTTGCCATTTCGCTTACTTACTTACACTACTTTGTCAGACAGAAAACCAAGTTGATTACAAAAAAAAAAAAAAAAAAAAAAAATACAAAAATATATAATGATGTCCCAAAATTTAAGATATACATAACATTCTAAAAATTGGGACATATAGGATAATCCGTAAAATTCTAAATATTGCGACACCTAAGATAATAACTGTTATTTTCCTTCATATTAAAGAGTTCTGCTTTACAATGCCGTATGTAATGCGTCCAAATGCAGTCTGATCAGGGTCTGCACTGATTGCTCAGACATATTTGTCGCAATACTTAGACTTGTTACGGTAAATAAAACCCTTACCCTTAAAAACAGATAATATTGTCGTGACTCCCAAGTGATGTGAGAGAAGGGAGTGTTCTTATATGAGCAATTTCTTTAAAAAAAAGAAGGAAAAAAAAAACAATGTTGTTACAGGTGTGCAAATTCCGCATACTCAGACCACCCTGCGCAGATGTGCAGTCTCGTGAAGGCATGTACGATTAGTGTTTCTTACAGTGTTCACGGTCTAAGCAGTGCCAAGGCGAACTGTGCATAATTGCCTACACAAAGGTAAAACAGGAAGGTTTTCTCATGACGCTGCTTACAGTTTCGAAGCCCAGTTTTTCGAGTGGGTAGTCTACGTGTGAGCTTCTCTGATGTATTTTGAGAAATTAAGGAATATATATATATATAAAATAAAAGAAACAAAATTAACCACGACACGAGAAAACCAACAAGGTGGTAGTGTTCTTATTGCAGACTCAGATCAGCCTGGGCATCCGCTCAGTCTGATCAGAGTCATCGCTGTTGGCATGGAGGTAGCTCAAACCCTTAGCTACTCTTTAAGTGCACAGCAAAGACACAGATCAGACTGGGCGGATGCCCAGGCTGATTCGCCTGAGTATTTCCGGCTCACATGCTATATTATTGGTTTTGTCATGTCGCGGCTCAAATATATTTTTTTTCAATAGCTTGGGTCTTATATGTTTGGAGAAAAAATCACTGATTATATTGCCATGCAAATGCTTTCAGGCCCGGATCTAGACCAGAACTAACTGGCGGGGCCGTCTCTGCTTAGGGCCAAAAGAAAGGGGACATTATCAGGGTCCTATATAAAATAGTGTTTTAGATGAAAAGTCAAGATTATTTCATGCATATATATCTTTAAATAAATGTTATGGCATCTCATAGAAACCACCTCGGCGAGGCGATTCCAATGAGTTGTCACAACACGTATTTCATTCTAACCGTAGGTTATGGAATATAGTCTCAAATTATCATCAGGTGCTCCTTATTACACACATTTCTTCATTACATTGGACACAGAGCACTACGTGGCTGGGCTTAAGCCCCAAATCCCACCCCCTGGATCCGGGGCTGTGCTTTACATCCTAGGTGTGCATGACTATCTCTCATGCCCTTGCGAAACTTGGTATTCTGTTTCCAGTTTTATCAGTGCTATAGATAAACGGCGAATGCATGCATGTTTTCAGCCAGCTACGTTCTTTTATGCCGCTTCGGAATCGACAATAATGCTGTCCGAAGTGACTGGTCAGAGATTAATCTAAGCTCCTTCTAATGGTCAAAAACTTGAGTGAAAATTTAAACATCTTCCTATGCAAACGTTAACATTTTACCAACAGGATGGAGACATGTCTGTAAAATATATACCGTATATATGGTAATTTTGGCGGTGTTCCATTTTTCGCGGTATTACGCGGTCACTTAGAAACCGCGAATATTTAAATCGCGAAAAATTTCCTGTTTCTTACAAAGTGTCTTCTGTAGAAACAGTGTTCATATATTTTGTTTGTGTTTGCTTAGGTAGTTGCTGGTACTTTTCACTTGAGCCAGTTCTTTCATTAACCTGCGGCGGCCCTGCCGCCGGTTAATGAAAGAACTGACTCAAGTGAAAAGAAATAGTTTTTCGAGCATGTTGCTAACCCCGAAAATTAAAAATCGCGAAAATTAATAATCATGTTTTTGACCCTAAACCGCGAAAATTTGAACCCGCGAAAATTACCGCGTATACGGTAAATAACAAAGTGCCACATATTCAGTATCTTCCCCTGAAAATGGCTTGAACAAAACAGCAACATTTGAATTAATGAAGTATTTAATTCACTTCGATCACCCAGAAAGCTCCACGAAACGTATAATCCAGAAAGCTCAACGAACTTATAAACGCGTTATCCATATGTATGTTGGGAATCCGCAGTTTAAATGTTGGTAAAAAACCCGGACAACCCAGAGAAAATCACCGACCTTGGAAGGGCGACCACTACCCTGTCACATGTCGAGCCGTTAACGCAAACGGGCCGCAGCGGTGATAAACAAGAGAAAAACGTCTTCGTTGTTCACATTTTCCCTATATGACCATTTATTTTGGCAATTTCATATTCTTGTATTTCACTAATGGGAAAACACATTTCCTCTGGAAAAATGTTTGCCATCGGCAAGCTGCTCTTGACGAGGGCTTCGGACACTTTATAGTCGACATAAATAAAAATCAACATAACCTTTTTTCTGTCATATAGAAAGGACCTTTCAATTGTATATGTTTTCAGTCAGCCATAAAGGTAGAAAGATATCCAGAGTTTGCGTTAGAAGAAAAGAACGTTTTCCCCGATTGGAATCTTAAAACTTTGAGAAGTGTTTGCCGCTGTTTATGTTACAAAAATAAAAGAGATGCGAAATGGATAATGACCTTAATCAATGTAAGGATCATTCCGTATATGTGGGATTAAATCTTCTGGAATGCTTTCTTGGATCCCAATTTGTGACACTCTGTATCCGAGTGACGAAGTATGGCCGGGTAAACTAAGCTGGCACAATGAAAATATTACTTTATGGTAAATGTGCACATTTCAAAGAAATCCCACTGTAAAGTGACAAGCGTTTGCCTCCCTTTTCCAAGTAGAGGACACAATAGCAGAAGAGAATTTGTCTTCCTTGACGTAACCTTTGTTGTCACAGATGGCTATTCTTCAAGGAAAGAATTGACGGATTAAATGTAACGAGCCACTTAGTGGCCCAATGATGTATTTTTAACAGATCAGAGTTTAACTGATTAGCAGCTTGAACTGGGTTATCAACTATAATATAAAGAGTAGTATCGTCCGCAAAAAGTCTAATTGACGAATTTATATTTTCAACAATATCGTTAATATACAGAAGAAGTCAAAGTCAAAGTCAGAGTCTGTCATTTTCTCAAGGAAACGTAATCAACCAAACCATCCTAATGTATTTATGGACCAACAACCTATCGAGGAAGTCAATTCACATAAGCACTTAGGTATATTTTTATCCAGGGATTGCACGTGGCACGAACATCTTGAATATATAAAATCTAAAGCATGGACTCGCATAAATGTAATGAGGAAATTAAAATTTAAACTGGATAGGAAATCTCTTCAAATTATTTATTTTACTTTTATTCGTCCAATTTTAGAATATGCCGATGTTGTATGGAATAATTGTACTCAGTATGAAGTAAACGAACTTGAAAAAATCCAAATTGAAGCAGCACGTATTGTTACGGGAGCCACAAAATTAGTGTCAATAAATTCTCTGACAAACGAGACTGGCTGGGAAACGCTCTTAAATCGAAGGAAAAAACATAAACTTTTTCTGTTTTATAAAATGCAACATGAAATATCTCCTAATTATTTGTCTTCTTTAGTGCCGCCAAGTGTTGGGAATACTGTTAATTATCAGCTGCGGAATTCTACAAATTTACTTACACTTCATACAAACACTCAGCTTTACTATAATTCTTTCTTACCTTCTGCCGTAAGAGACTGGAACGAACTTCCGGAACATATACGTAATTTACCGAGCATAAATACCTTTAAGAATGAGTTAAATTCAGATATTACGAAAAAACCTCCATATTACTTTGCTGGAAAGAGGCTTGGGCAGATTTACCACTCACGTTTAAGAACGAATTGTAGTTCTCTTAAGAAACATCTCTTCTCCAAAAATATAGTTGAAAGTCCTTTATGTGTCTGTCGTGCAGTAGAGGATACTAATCATTTTTTATTCCATTGTGGGCGTTTTCATAATTTAAGGCAAGAACTCTTTAATAAAATTATTCATATTTGTCAGCCTACCCTTAATATACTTCTCTTTGGCAGTGAACAACTTTCTGAAACTGAAAATCGACAAATATTCTTAGCAGTGCAAGATTTTTTGGTAAAGACAAAACGATTTGAAATTGCATGACAAAATTTTACAGAAACAACCCTTTTCTTTTCCTTTCGTTGAACTTAATCCTTACAGCTATCATTGAATTTGTTTGTCATTATTCCTTAGTGCATGAGTGAAATACCGTTTAATACAAATGTTTTAATGTTGTGAAAATGTGTGTCTGTCACCGCGTAGACTACCTGCAACTGTGTAGTTGAAATGGTTTCACAAATGATCTGATATTGTGACTTTCTACTTTCTATATCTTATTCTTTCTTCTGTCGTAATCCCTACTTTTCTCATAAACATATTTCCTTTTTCGTCTTCTATGAATCTAGTCGTTTCTTATACTAATTTGTTTTTCTTATACTAATTTGTTTTTCTTTTCTTCACTTTTCTCTCTCTTTTTGTGTGTTTCACAAAGTTCATTATACTGTATTGTTAATTGACATCTAAAGCCTACTGAAAGTAAAAATGACTGTTTGTATGGTTTGGGAGACAGATCTTATATAAGTCAATGACTTACTTCTGTATCCCTTTCATTTTACTGTATATTGCTATGTAATGTAAAGATTGTTATAATTATATTCATGTGTACAGTATATTGAATAAAATATTGTTTACACTAAGGAAAGAATTTGCTTCCAGAGGAAGCAAATTCTTACCTAAAAAGAATAGCCCCGCAATAAGAAGACAGGAAACGGCTTCCAGACTAGAGTGATCTTCCTTGGATATGTGACTATTCACCTTAATCATTTCTTTTCAACTCTTTTTTGGTTTTGAATGAGTCAATTTATACAACTCCGATTCAAGTTCTTGGTCTTCAACAGTTTTGCGCGCTCTGCGCACCGAATGAATAGCTTCCGGGTCACCGACCCAGTGGAGTTCCTCAAGGGATGTAACGCTACCAGTATTTAAGCTTTCTCTTGAAGATCCATTAGAATTAGTGCCCGTTTGCCCACGTTTTGCACTTGAAATTTTTCGTCTCAGCCCGGGGGAGGTCCGTGGGGAAGAGGAATTACTGCCAACACCAAGATGTGTCTTATACGTTGGTTTTTGTGCAGACGACATAGAATATACTCTCCTACGGTGACCGCCGGTTAATTCCGAATCTTCATCGATGCTGAGAAGTAACCTTGACCCTGTATCTTCAAGAGACAAATCTTCATATTCCTTAGATTGTCGTCTTCGCCTGCTGTTAGCGTAAGCTCTACCTGAAATGACAGAATACTATGATCTAACATGCATATGTGACATGTATATTCTTCAAAAATTGCAAGATGAGAAAACATGAAAAGTACGTAATATCTACCGGTGCCTTCAACAAACCTACGTAAGTCAGACTGGACAAGCTGTCGCTTGCATTACTAAAAAAACGGAATTAAATGACTTGAGAATAGTTCCTTGTTGTAGAAAATCTGCAGTTTCTGTTGAAAAAAAAATTTATAATGTCATTAAAAAAATTGCGGAGCATGGCAAACACAGCACAGTAGCTGTGGTACTAACAGCTGCTGTGCATAGTACCTTGACAGAATGGTGTCTTGATGACGTTTTTTGACATCAGTATGAACTATCAAGTTGCTGTGATAACAGAAATATGACGTCATTGGTATTGGAGAATGGAAAAGTGTTCGAGAGAGTTATAGAGAGACATAAAGACAGACAGACGGACAGACACACAGAGCAAAACAGACGGACAGACAGCGAGAGAACCAGAGAGAAACGTTTTCATCACATAACAACAACTCAGTGGTTCGAAATGACATCGGCTAGTACACACAAGACCTTATCTGATCTTACATACATGCCTACCTGATTTCTCTGGGTCCAGCGAAGCTGAATTGTTGGCTAAGAAAGTCACAGGATATGGCTCTGTAGGAATCGCATGGCTAGTTTTCGTGTGGTTAATGTGTGAAGCGACCCTCTTGTCTTTCATTTCTTAAAACAGAGAATTAAAAACAAATAAAACGATCTTTTCAGAAAGACATTAATATTGTTCTGTACAAAAAAAAATAATAAACATTCCATTTCAAAAAAAGTTTTGGCTCAGAAAGAAAAAGCTGTCAACTTTTTTTTATTATTCCTCTTTTTGTCTTGGGGAAAGGGTGGGGGGAAGTGTGTAGCCAGCACACATCATGGAAACACAGGGGCCGTATTCATAAAGCCACTTAAGTCGTTGCTATGCGGTTGCTAAGGCTAAATATCTATAAAGGAGATTCCCTACAACTATGAAATTTGGTCTGGAGGAACAGTCTTTGTAAGACTGTTCCTCCAGAGCAAATTGCATAGTTGTAGGGAATTTCCTTCAAAGAAATTTAGCCTTAGCAACAGCATAGCAACCACTTAAGTCGTTTTATGAATACGGCCCCAGATTCCTCATTATAACAACTCAACTCAACTAGCACTTTATTAAACTCAGGTCAATACATATTGACATATGAGTACATGCATACAGAATACAGAAAACATAACATATGGCGTATCAATAATAATATACTAAACGAGTTGTGCAGGAGTACAGATGTGTGGCTAAATGAAAGAATATAAGAAGGGAGAGGGGTACACTGTATCATATTGCGGCCTACAGAACCTAAACTACTTGGGTGGGGAAAACAGAGGTATAAGAATTGAGTGAGGAGGAGAGATATGTGTAAGATATAAGAGCAAGCTATAATGGTACAGCATGTTATACAAGTACTAATAATGGTGATAACAGAATTAGTAATGAGTTCACTATTTAAAAAAAGGACTAAAGAAAATTTTCATTACACCAACCCTTGTAAATCTACTTAGAACAGTATTGGCTGCCTATAAATTTACACATGGCTTCACCTGCACTAGACTGCATTCAACGTTCAGTTGTTATCAATGAAACCGGTTTAACAAATTACAAATTTGTGTGCATACTCTGTTTGTTTATTGCAGATGCCGACTGAAACATAAATCACCTAAAGATAACATATGCTTGGGCCGGAATATGCAGGAAAACAATACCTCTCTTGAAATGTGACAAAGTTTTGAAGTTAAGCGTGCACTTTATGCCATCCAGCGATAGCCTCCACCACCCCACATCCTGGAAACAAGTGGGCAAACTTTTTCTAGATGATGCTTCTGTATTGACTTGAGCAGAAAGCTACAGTATTGACTTGAGTAGACTACTTAAGTTAAAACAATTACATAAGTTAACAATCTCACGCATCTTGTAATCTAACCATAAAGTATCTACAGTTTAATATAATAATTGTTAACGTGAAGAGCAGAATGGTAAACACAGGGAAGAGTTTATGTTAACTTTCAGGGCAGAATGTTAATTCTGTAGTTAACACTCTGCCCTAACGTTAAAAACTGATTCCTTAGGATAATAATTCATTCATAAAATTAGCAATCTATTTCTAAAAGTAACTGTATGGAAAATCGCAACGTTACGAAGTACTACCACGCTCGTGCCTAAATGTATGTTTTGGAGACGCAAGTATTTGATGTGGTTTATGATTTTTGTATTAAAGAAATATTCAATTAATCTTGAAACACTCGTCAACAAATACCCAAACTAAGGCCTTGCTTAAAAACCCTTGAAATTATCAGATTAAGGGTTCGCCTCTGTTCCAAATTTATAAGACAAGATAAAAACTTTAATACTTTGGATGCATCGTGAAAAAAGACCTCTGTAGTATGTGCGAACATCGAAGACTGAGATCAGAATGCGCATCCTGATCAAAATCTTCGCTGCCCGCTATTTAAATTTCTCAGGATCCATAGATTGTTGAGGCAACGAAAAAGACTCTCATCAGACTGCGCATATGAGTCAAACTTATGTCGAATGTTCAGTTTAAGGTACCTCTTCTAATGACCTGGACAACGATTCATTTTTCTTCATGTTGAAGGTTAAAATGGACACATGAGGTCTGATAAACTTTTAGGTCATCAATAATCGAATACAAGGAAGACCTTATTATTTACATTCAAAAGTACAATAATTGTTTCGCTGAAAAACAAATGTCCACTACATCAGCTTAAATCTTAGCATTTTTATGCTACTTTTTCTCTCTGCTTCAGAGAAGCAGGGTAGATCCACAACTATCCAGGACAAGTCTTGGAATTGTTTATCAGAAGAACAAACGAATCTCAGTAGATGAACAGCATGTTGCTCGAAGCTATACAACCATGAGAGTTATGATGACAATAGAGTTCTCTACGATACTCAGCACCCAGAAGACGATCTACAACCGATCTTTCGGGAGAAAGTTAAGGTTGCAGTAGCTGCAATGAAAAAAGAGGAAGTCTGCCGGAGTTGATAATATATACAATAAGCAGAACTTGTTCACGCAGGCGGGGAGACCATGATTGATATTTTGACTGAGATATGTAACAAGATCTGGAGAACAAGAGAATGGCCGAACCCATGGACTCAGTAGCCATTACAGCCCCTAAAGAGGGCAACCTATAGCTCTACCAGAACTACAGAACCATCAGTCTCATCAGTCATCCAAGATCATGCTTAAAGTCATCTTGAACAGGCTCAAACCCCAAGCTGAAGAAATTATGGTTGTAGAACAGGCTGGGCTCAGAGCCGGAAGAAGCACCACAAAACAGATCTTCAACCTCCGAATCCTATGTGAAAAGTACTTTCAACATCAGCAGAATCTGTACCATGGGTTCATAGATTTCGAAAAGCATTTGGCAGGGTACGACATACGGCCTTATAGGCCACAATCAATGCAAAGTCTAGTTTGCACCACTGAGCACCTCCACGGCAAGGTTGTAAGCGCAGTTCAGATGAATGGCAGGACAGGAGAATGGTTCAGAACAACAGTTGAAGTAAGACAAGGATGTCTTCTTTCATCTACTCTCTTTAACATTTTTTCCCTAACATATCATGTTTGGTGCTCTGGAAGAACATGACGGAAAGGTTAGCATAGGCGGCA
Organism: Ctena decussata; assembly: GCA_963989385.1. Lineage (NCBI taxonomy): Eukaryota > Metazoa > Mollusca > Bivalvia > Lucinida > Lucinidae > Ctena > Ctena decussata. The sequence continues at coordinate 11,266,093 of OZ022502.1, read as the reverse complement.
GAAACATTAGCAATCTGCGGTTTGTCGATGACATAGACGCTCTAGCTGAGGTACAGCAGGAACTAGAAGCCCTTGTAGAAAGCCTCGACAAAACCTGCACAAGGTATAAGATGGAGGTAAGTGCTGAGAGGACCAACTAATGACAAAGAGCGCCAATTGCATCGAGGGGAAGATCAAAGGATAGAAGCTTGGAACAGTTACAAGCTTCAAGTAACTAGGAGCAATTGTCTCAAATGAAGGTTCTCTCAAGGATTGCACAGGTCATTGCAGCTCTGAAGCTAATACGAAGAGATAACAACATACCTCTTATATCAAAGGTGAAATTGAGCGTTCCCTTGTCATATCCATATTTCTGTATGCCTGTGAGTCATGGGTCTTGACAGCAGAGTTAGAGAAAAGAAAGCAGACCTTTGAGAGGAGATGCTATCGCAGGTTACTGAACATCTCGTGCAAGCACCGTGTCGCTAACGAGGATGTTCGCAGATAGAACAAAGCAGCCATTTGAGAATATGACGAACTCCTGATCTTGGTCAAGAAACGGAAAATGAGGTGGTTTTGTCACGTCTCAAGGCCTTCAGGCTTAGCAAAGACAATTCTCCAGGGCACAGTGAAAGAAAAAAAGAAAAGGCGGACGAAAGAAGAGGTAGGAAGACAATATTAAGGGATTGTAAGTGATGACAGGGATGGATTTTGCCAGCTCATTAAGACAGCTGAAGACATGACTAGGAGGACAGGGATCGTTGTAAAGTTATCTGTGGTACCCCAACGACCTCGCAAGATTATGGGATAGACTAGAGTAGACTATAACACTATACTTTTCATCAGACTTTAGCAGAGTCTTTTTTTTTTTTTTTTTTTTTTTTTTTTGTTAATGTGTGTACAGGTTTCTAATTTGGACTGTCGCCAAAACTTGTACTTACAAATATGCTAGATATGGCTAAAGGAGAGTTAGTACTAGAGGGCTGGGTGGGAGAGTGGGGGGCGGGGGAGGAGGCTAAAGAAAATATTGGTTAAGGGAAAGTGGGGGTAATTGGGAGAGAAATGAGTGGTACGGGGAGTATGGGAATGTTCACTCTCCGCCCACAAGGTCAACTATAATGACGAGTCGGGCAACGCGAATATGACAGTTTCCGCTAAAGTACATTTTGGGCCCCATATCATTTGCGTTTTAACAAAGTGAGGCGAGCGAGCGAGCCCCGGTAGCTCTGTGGGCTTGATAAGCGCTGGCCTGCTGATCTAGCGGGCCCAAGTTCGATACCCGGAGGCGGAAATCTTTTCAAATGGGGTTCCATTCCACACTTCCTTTCATTATCGCCCTTCCATCGTCCTGATATAACTGAAATACATGTAACGTTATTGTTAAAAGGATGTAAAATCGAAAGTCATCCATCCAACAAAGTCGCAGTTTTGTAATGTGATACCGTATTCAGATCATTCATTTCGTTTGCAACGGACCTATAGAAGCCCCACTGTTGGCTGTATGGTTTGGACCAGTTCTATAGATGGCTGATGTGACAAGTAAAGGCTCTTATCAGACTGCACTCAAGTGCAGTCTGATCACAGCCTTTGCTTGTCACGATTGCCACATTGTTTGAAATGACAAGATGTGGCTCGTTTAGGTCACAATGCCTTTAAAATGACATAAAATCTATTTCAAAGTACTTGTAATGAAAAATCGAAGTATTTAAAACACCCGCTATACCTTTACGTCTCTTTTAATGACCCTATAAGAAATGTGAAAATTGATTAGAACACAGAGAGCTTGTATAATACATCGTGGATTGTTTGACCTATATTACAAGAAAATGGGCCTTATGTCATTGCCAAAAATGGGGACTCACGCCAACTTAATCTAATTAGTCTCCTTCTTGCGCATCAACCGATCCTGAAAGGTGTTTTGATCCTGATCAGGCTGCGCGTATGCGTAGGCAGAGCTGAGTGTTGGCTTTCGCAGATGTCGCAATTTAGGTGTACAAGTTTTCGCGCTGTATCACAATGCTTGCGGCAATATATTGCAAAAATAGTGTTGATCTGGCAACTATTTAAGAAATGCCTATAAACGATGAAAGTTCGATGACAACTTATTTACTCAAACTAAGCGAGTATGCCCCTGTAAAGCTGACAAAGTGTTACAGGAATGATATCTATTATTATTATTATTATTATTATTATTTTACAGTCTCGCTTTGAAAAACTTGGTCTGTCTGTAATTCCTAAGACTCTTTTGTGTGAAAATTTATGTCATTTTTCTCAGGATCTGTTGAAGCTATAATCTTGATACGAGGTATACATATGGACAATGAGTTGTTGTTTTGTGAGATCGGGCTCATTGCTCTTATTCCTCCCTTTATTTGCTCTTTTCTCCCTCTTTTCAGGGAAATTTTCTGTCCTAGTTTTCTCAGCAACTATGCATGGTAGATTCTTCAAACGTAGAATGAATTGATATCGCGGGATTGAGACTCAGGTTCATTGCTCTTATTCTTCTTCTATTTTCTATCCATTTTTTTTTCTTCCCTGTTTTGCATGTTAATATGAAAAATTGTCCGTTTTCTCATAAAGTGTAAAAGCTAGAAACTTGAAACTTAGTATGTATATGGATGATGAGTTGTTTTATCATGGGATTGGAAATCGGCCTTATTACTTCTATCCTTCTCCGTATTTATCATTTTTTATCTCTTTTCAAGGTAATTTTGTGTCACAATTTGCCCAGGAATCGTGCAAACTAGAATCTCCATATTAGGTAAACACGTGGAGTTGTTGTTGTATCGTGGGTCTGTCTTTCCAAGGTAAGTTTTGTATTTTGTCTTTCCAAAGTAGGGGAGAGTCGGGTAATTTCGGACAGCGATTAATTTCGGACACTGACATTGTTTCCTTTATATGTGAGGTGTTTGAGAACTAAAACAAAAAATAACTGGCCAAACAGAGAAACTCCTGATGAAACGGCTCATTATGAGCCGTCTCACCTGGATTTTCACTGTCTGCAATTGTATGTCCGAATTTACCCGCCTGTCCGAAGTTACACGACTCTCCCCTAATTGTTTGTCACAGTTTCTCCCGTATCAGGCCCGGTAAACCGATCGAACAGCTCTTCCCAGACAGATGATCATTGAGCAAACCCAATGACAACATCACTCACACATCAGGGACCGTATTTATAAAACGACTTAAGTGGTTGCTATGCAGTTGCTAAGGCTGAATTTCAACGAAGGAGATTCCCTACAACTGTGAAATTTGCTCTGGAGGAACAGTCTAAAAAAGACTGTTCCTCCAGAGCAAATTTCATAGTTTTACGGAACCTCCTTCATAGAAATTTAGCCTTAGCAACAGCATAGCAACGGCTTAAGTCGTTTTATAAATATGGCCCCAGGTGAACGAAAGCATAGACACAGACAACCGGAACGCAAAACAGTAACAACTATTTTTACTTTCTCTTTTAGGTTTTGGGCCGAATTTACAAGACCAAAACAGAAAGCAAAGTGGGCAGGTATATAGGCAACGATATTCTAGATGACCGCAGATAAGCGAACGTAAGAACAAGTAACATAGTGGAACCACAACAGTTGTACCGAATTTTTGCTTTGAGATTATGTCGTCTGCTAGAGGAACGTTCGACCAGAATCATAGTGTGCCTGGGTGAAACCCCGCACCGTGGCACATCGCGTAAACTGTAAACACCGCACCTCAGTTAGACTGCGGCAAAGACGTGAAACTAATTTTGGTTGATTGCGGAAAGCTAGACCTAAAATGGCATGTCCGTTTCTAGGCTGTGTCTGAATGCATATTAAAGAAATCTAGTAATTAATAAAGAGAATAAGATTATTACCTCTCATGTTATGCATGATATCATTTTTCGCCTTTTCTATTTGCATCTGCTTTAGCTGTTCTCGTAATTGTTTTTCCTCTCTCGACAAATTAGCATTCGCCATCTTTCTTTCAGTTTCGATGCCAAGTGTCCGTTTCTGTAGGGAGTTTCTGCGGGCATTGTTCTTAATTTCACACTCTTTATAGCTTCTGCAGCTTTCTTGAAGATACCTATCCACTTCACTGTCGCTTGTTTTCTGCTTACGTATTTGTGATGTCATATCCGGTCGAAATCACCTACGTTTGTTTCGTATCTTAGTTTCTACAGGCTTTGCTCCGAGAAAAAAGCTTGGGATTTTATACAGAGGGATGCTCTTAAACACGATAAGATTCTTGTTCTTGTAGCTAAAAACCTGCTTAAATGATAATACACATTCACTATGAAATGCTAGAATTTCCAAAACATTAGACCCAATCTCTTAAATTGGACAAAACCTCTTGACTTGTTTCGGCTAGGCTTATAACATTTTGTTTTCTTCTGACTGTCGGACAGTTTCAAGCGTATAGTATTGCTTTAAAACAATGCATTGTTGTTAAATGTTCCGACCTTTTTATCCAGTTCACCGAATCTAATTCTACAATTTCACACTATGGCTTGAACTTTTGTACTATTAGAATATTATTGTTTCTAATTGTCACTTTTGGTTATGGACCCTGCTAATAAGTACAAATATGGTGCTTGCCAGTGCCCTGCAAATATGAAATAGAAACTTAATTACTATGTATATGACATGTTTTCATTGTTGAACTGTACGATACACTCCAGGTAACATTTTACAAACTTTTGGATATGTACAATGAGTTAAACGGAAAGCATCCCTATATACTTTTCTGTTTCATCATGTGGGCCTAAACTGACAAAGATATTTTAAAATCAGAATGATACACGATGTATTTTTTAAATGACAGACAACTTCAACTGACTCTAAATACGAGAGAAAGTAACTTCTTAATATTATTTTGCGCTGTATTTCTATTTTCAAAAAAAAAAAAAAAAAGATAAAAAGAGAAATGAGATAAAATGAATAAATCAACATCTTTTTTTTTCTTGTTTTAAAAAAAAATTACAAAATATAGATAAACAAACAAATAGTAAAATTGTCAGACTCACCAATAACGAAGTAGTTCTTAAAATGTTTCAACCTTTTAATGTCCAGCTATAAACTAGTGACAAAACTTCTCACTGTCTAACTCTAATTAAGTTTATACCAATATTTGAAGTTATTGACTTAAGATAGGTATAAAAGCACGTAAACCAATAATTCAAGATAAAACTTTTCCTGTTTAAACAAATATAATATTTCCTTCTGAACAAACACAGTTGAAATTTTGTCAGCTATTTCATTATACGTTAATATAAATCGAACTACATTTTTCATTAATAAAGAAACGCACAGTTATGCAAAAATTTACCAAAGTCAGTTGGAAGATAAAGTATGACTTTATACTGAACTTGCTTTGATTGCTGCATTTAACATAAAAAATAAAATAAAAAAAATACTAATTTGCAAATTAAGCTCGCATTTTCGCAAATACTCGAAAACGTACTAATTACATTCCATATTTTGATGGGTGCTCTGCGTGTGTATGTGTACCTGTCTATTTTGTGAAGGTAGGTATGTAGGTGTAGGGTGGCGAAGATTCTGGTTATGACGCGGCGTGGCGTGGCGTGGCGTGGAGCATCTCGGTGATGCACGGGGCTGGCTGAAGACATGATGGCTTTGCTATTTTTTTTTTTTTGTCCTTTGAAATCAGGGGGGTATATTCTGGGAAATCAGAAATTTTGATTGGTTTAGACTCTTATTCTAGACCACCGGTTTTTATTCATTTGGTCCCCTGTTTGATACTCATCAGTGTTTGACTCGACTGCCTTATTAAAATAAAGAAATAACAGTATGGTTTTCTCTGGATCTCGTCGCCATAATTAATTTGTCAGGGTCATTGATGAGGCTTAAGTAGCCGAACCTTCGAAGTATGACCCATGCCCTTTCTTTTAAATGTTTTTTCTGCTCTTAAAGGAACTCTTTAAAGGGAATCACCCTATAAAAACTGCAACTGATTTTTTGTTGAAACTTTATACAACGTTTTATATAACGTTGAATTAAGGTTGATTCAATGATATTGCATAAAAAGCAGTGCCGAGAGGTATTAACAGACGTGCATCAACCGGCGAAAAGCCGTGTTTCAACAAGGGTTTTCACGCGCTGTTGATGCACGATGGCAGAACCTTCATTATGCTTGTGCCGGGCCACTAAAAAATCCGCCATGCAACTTTGTCTCTCCCGTTTCGGTCGAATTACAAAAATTGGTGGCGCGCTACCCATGTATGACACTATATAACGTCATCATGCCTTTGTATATTCTGACGTATGGACGGACGCTCGGCGCCCCGTTACTGCGGCTATGGATTCGTTCCGCTGAGGTGCGGGGTCAACGTCGATATGAGAATTGAAATACTACTACTGTAATCTGACGTCATCGTCGTGACTCCGGTTTAAAGCGATGTTGTTTACATTCTTACGATGCCAAATGGAGAGTAAATAAGTGTTTAAGAAAACGTGCATCTGAAGCTTTCAGCAATCAAGAACTGCAGAATAGTATATGAATGGATCAGGCTTGTTCTGCATGGAAATTACTGCTCAAGGTATCTACTTTTTGGATTAATTTGCAATCTGTGTTGCATCAACTACAACGACCATCTTGGACACTTTTCCGAAATATTCAGGTTGAATAGGATCATGGCAGCCATTTTGAATAGAATGAATGCTCTCGGGCCCGGAAGACGAGTATTAGTTAAAAGATGCACCAGCGCGTTTGCTGTCAAACGGTGACAAAATATAGTGCCAAGTTTTTTCTCAAATTTTAATTAATAATTCGTTGAATTTATGCAATAACAGCGATCAAACATTTGTTTCCAATGCGTTAACATTTGCCAGGTTGAGAACCTCGGTCTTCGGCCTCGGTTTCCAACATCTCCCTCGGGACCTGGCAAATGTTAATGCATGAAAAACCATGTTTGATCCCTATATTGATTCACTGAATGCTTACTCCACTGTGGCCTAGCGTCCCATAAAAAAAACAAATAGAGAAGCCGTAGAATACGACATCTGATCAGGGGCCTGGTTCACAACCAATCGTACGATTAAAATTCGTCGTAAGATGATCGTACGAGAATCTTACGACCAAAAATCGCTTTCATGAAAAAAATCTCGGTTTCACTATTGTCCTCGTAGAACTCAATTTACGATCAAATCTACGATACCTAAAGGGCAGTCGTAAATTTCACTTTTTCTTCTCTTTCATCGCACAACATACTCATACTTAACTTTTGAATAGATTACATTTATCTACTGTCTTTCTGAAAAGCATATACCAAGTTTTGAGCAAATCAGCCAATTAACAAGATTCCAAATTTATGATAAATCACCTAAGGGTGATTTTGAGTGAAGTTTTTCCTGTACGATTATCGTACGATTATCGTGCGATTCTTGTGGGATAATTTACCTGCAATGTATTAGAGACTATTCTCAAAATCATGGCGGCAGCATTTGTTCTAATAGAGAGAAATTATCTTACAAGAAAATGGAAGGTTTTAGGACTGTTTGAACCCCTAATTAGGCGATCTCTGATCTGGGGAAACTGCATGTTTGTGTTCAACGGTATGGCATGCCAAATGCACAATAAATCTTTAAACTAGGTTTAAGAAATTTTACCCTAAGTTGAGCTTCAAACCTAGGTTTCAGTGGTGCTCGGACATTTCGGCCACGGACATTTCGGCCTAGGACGTTTCGGCCTAGGACACTTCGGCCACGGACATTTCGACCATAGAAATTGTCAAGGGTGGACATTTCGGCCTTTATCCAAAAATAACTTTTTATAATTAAATAAGGAATCATATGAGTAACTTAAAGCTAAGTCTTAATGAATGCCAATGATTTGTTGTTGTTCTCTTGATGTTTCATGGACCTTCAGCATCTTTAAGGTTATTGTAAGCATCTAAAGGTGAATAACACGGTGAACAACTATTTCAACTATTTGAACTAGGGCCTTATATGATATTTGCTTAGGAGTTTTGATAGGTTTATAGCCCTTAAACACTTTTAACGTCATTTTGAGCATAATCAGGCGCATTTGCCATCCCCATCCACAGGCCAGTGTGGCCTTTATCATTCATGTGATGCCTGTAATATCTTAATAAGCAAACATATGGCTGAGGAATCTGTGGTGCACCCATTTTTTGGCTTTAAGAGATTTGGTTGGAGTTATTCGGAGCCCAGTCACATATTTTGGTGTCATGTTTGCAGAAAACCATATCTGTCATGTTAAAGGTTTACAGTAGCATATTTTCATGTCCCCATTTTTTTTAGATTTGGCCGAAATGTCCATGGCCGAAATGTCAGTGGATGAAATGTCCATGGCCGAACTGTCCTAGGCCGAAATGTCCGTGGCCAAAACGTCCATGGCCGAAGTGTCCTACATTCGTTTCAGTTCAGTCATAGGTTTCAAATCTGACTTCAATACCCGGATTTGTAAAAACGATTATAGAAAATTTCAATTTTCAAAAGTTAGTTTTGAAGTTAAAACAAAGGGTTGAAAACTTAACACCTAAAATTGAGAATGCAAAATTTGGCTTGCTATATACTATACATGCGAATTATTGCGCTGACCACAAGGTTTTGCAGTGCAAGTCTGAAAGAGCTGATACAATCACAAACAGCATTTGGCAAAATAAAAAGACCCGAGTTTAATTCCTCGGAACTTCTATGATCTCAAAACTGTATTTCGAAAATCGAGGAAGGGCATGGCAAGCCAATGCACAATGAATTTCAAAACCCTGAGTTTCAGCCTTGTTTTTAGAGTTTCAGACCTAGGTTTTGGATCTCCAATCCCCACTTTTGTAAAATGAATTTATATAGGAATTTTGTTTTCATATCTTGGTTTTGAAGATCTGCAACTAAGGATAAAAAACTTTAAACCTTGGACTGAAAACTTCCCAGGTGCGATCCTTCGTGTCTTTGGTTAGGAGTCGTCCATGTTTACTTAGAAGCCACCGGTAGCTCAGTGGTTTAAGCGCTGGCCTGCTGATCAAGCGATCCTGAGATCGTTTCCGGAGGCGGAAATCGTTTCAATCGTAAACAGGGTTCCATTGCACATAACCTTTCATTATCACCCTTCCACCGTCCTGATACGACTGAAATACTGTTGAAACTGACGTAAAAGCGCAAGCCATCCATCCATCCATCTTCCTTACTTCAGTGAGAAGGGCTTTAACCTCATTTGAGGTCCTGTTGACCTTTTTCTTTGACATGTTTTGGTTGTATTACAAATCGCTACTTTTTGTGTTTATAAAACCCAATACACATCTGTCAAAGCTAATACACATCACGTCTGCGATCCATCGTATAACTAAAATCCTACGAGAATCGTACTATCTGTCGTACGAGGTTTTTATGAAACGATCGTGCGAGAATCGTGCGATTCTCGTACGACCAAACGTACGATTATCGCACGATTCATCGTACGATTAATTTTTGTGAAACAGGCCCCAGGATATGTACTTTTGCACAAAATGTCCAGGGGCCTATTTCACAACGAATCGTACGATTGGTTGGTTGATTTGATGCTTAACGTCCACGGTAAACAACTAAGGTCATGTCGGGACGGCCAGTTAACCTAACCACACTATTCCTGGGCAGGCTTAGACCTCCTAAGCGGTTAACCAGTACTAAGTGCACATACTTTCGCCAGTAACTGACAACTGCCCTTCTTGAATCAGCGGAAGGAGAAACGAAAGTACGTGGCCAGACCGGGATTCGAACCCAGGACCTCTGACTTACGAGTCAGGTGCCCTACCGACTGCGCTACCCGGTCCGGCTATCGTACGATTGAAATTCGTCGTAAGATGATCGTACGAGAATCTTACGACCAAATATCGCTTTCATGAAAAAAATCTCGGTTTCACTATTGTCCTCGTAGAACTCAATTTACGATCAAATCTACGATACCTAAAGGGCAGTCGTAAATTTCACTTTTTCTCCTCTTTCATCGCACAACATACTCATACTTAACTTTTGAATAGATTACATTTATCTACTGTCTTTCTGAAAAGCATATACCAAGTTTTGAGCAAATCAGCCAATTAACAAAATTCCAAATTTATGATAAATCACCTAAGGGTGATTTTGAGTGAAGTTTTTCCTGTACGATTATCGTACGATTATCGTGCGATTCTTGCGGGATAATTTACCTGCAATGTATTAGAGACTATTCTCAAAATCATGGCGGCAGCATTTGTTCTAATAGAGAGAAATTATCTTACAAGAAAATGGGAGGTTTTAGGACTGCTTGAACCCCTTAGTAGGTGATCTCTGATCTGAGGAGACTGCATGTTCGTGTTCAACGGTATGGCACGCCAAATGCACAATAAATCTTTAAACTAGGTTTAAGAATTTTTACCCTAAGTTGAGCTTCAAACCTAGGTTTCAGTTCAGTTACAGGTTTCAAATCTGACTTCAATACCCGGATTTGTAAAAACTATTCTAGAAAATTTCAATTTTCAAAAGTTAGTTTTGAAGTTAAAGGTAGGTTCCTGGGCTAGCGATGTCAGTTATGTCCACAAAATAATTTTGTCTTTTTCTGAGCAGTATTGAATTCTCTTATTTTTCTGAATTTTTTGCTACTGAGAAACTCGTCAGATGGTGATGAAAATAGTCGTTTTCCCTTTTGGTTTATTTTCTTTCGTTGGAATTCCAGTTCTAAAAATAACTATGTTTATTATGTCTATAAGTGCGCGATTTCTGATGCCATTCTCCAAAGGTCAATTTTCCATTGACGTGAGCTCTCCTAGAGGTCCTGGCATGGCGGATGGGTTAAAACTATCCCAAAATGCAATGCAGCATGACATCAGCTGCGTTATCTATTTTTTGCGCGAACTAAAAATAGCGCTAACTGGTGTGCGAAGCAGAGTTAGGAAATCCCTTGCAAAACATCTTTTCTAATATTTTTTTTATTTACACTTTTTAGTGAAACTTATGAATTCCCTTTTATAAGTGCTTTCCAAAAACTTGGATGAAAGTCCATCAAAATTATGATTCATTCCAAAGTACAGGAACCTACCTTTAAAACAAAGGATTGAAAACTTAACACCTAAAATTGAGAATGCGAAATTTGGCTTGCTATACTATACAAGCCAATTTTTGCGCTGACCACAAGGTTCTGCAGTGCAAGTCAGAAAGAGCTGATACAACCACAAACAGCATTTGCAAAAAAAAAAATCCCGAGTTTAATTCCTCGGAACTTCTATCTCAAAACTGTATCGAAAATCGAGGAAGGGCATGGCAAGCCAATGCACAATGAATTTCAAACCCTGAGTTTCAGCCTTGTTTTTAGAGTTTCAGTCCTAGGTTTTGGATCTCCAATCCCCACTTTTGTAAAATGAATTTATATAGGAATTTTGTTTTCACATCTTGGCTTTGAAGATCTGCAACTAAGGATAAAAAACTTTAAACCTTGGACTGAAAACTTCTCAGGTGCGATCCTTCGTGTCTTTGGATAGGAGTCGTCCATGTTTACTTAGAAGCCACCTGTAGCTCAGTTGTTTAAGCGCTGGCCTGCTGATCAAGCGGTCCTGAGGTCGTTTCCGGAGGCGGAAATCGTTTCAATCGTAAACAGGGTTCTATTGCACATAACATTTCATTTTCACCCTTTAACCTCATTTGAGGTCCTGTTGACCTTTTTCTTTGACATGATTGCGTTGTATTACAAATCGCTACTTTTTGTGTTTATAAAACCCAATACACATCTGTCAAAGCTAATACACATCACGTCTGCGATCCATCGAATAACTAAAATCCTACGAGAATCGTACTATCTGTCGTACGATGTTTTTATAAAACGATCGTGCGAGAATCGTTCGATTCTCGTACGACCAAACGTACGATTATCGCACGATTCATCGTACGGTTAATTTTTGTGAAACAGGAACCCCAGCATTTTTTGCTAAATAATGAAAATAGTAAATAACTAACAAATAAAAATGAAAATAAATAAATAAATAAAACTAATACTCCTAAAATGAGGAATAGACTCATCCGAATGATAAGCTACGTATAAATGGGTTAGGATAAAATCAGTGCAAACTGCATGGCTGACATATTACAAAATTATCAGAAGCCACAGTAGCTCAGTGGATTAAGCGCTGGCCTACTGATCTAACGGACCGGGTTCGAGACCCGCTTGAGGAAGCCCCAGTAGGTCAGTGGATTAAGCGCTGGCCTACTGATCTAACGGACCGGGTTTGAGCCTCGCTTGAGGCGAGAATCTTTCCTACCGTAAACGGGGTTCCATTGCACACAACCTTTCATTATCACCTTCCATTCGTCCTGATATGACTGAAATACTGTTGAAAAGGACGTAAAATCGCAAGTCATGCACTCATCCATATACGTTGTATTACAAAATGACGTTTGGTTCTCTGACTGGCTTTCATTTAACAAAACAAAACACGAAGCATAGGAAACAGAACCAGTCTATGAGAGTTTAGCCCCATTGAGAAGAGGGGCAAAAAGTAAATGACAGACTTGCTTCCCCTGAAAATGTGTCATTCACCTTAATACAGAACAGTCTGCTCATCCCCAAGGAAAGGAAAAAGATGTACACGGTAGCTGATAATAAGACTGACCCCCTCGCAAATAAAAAAAAACAAACATTTAAACAAAAAGAAAACAAGTACAGAAAATATACTTTTAGAGCAAGACAGGAAAGTCTACAAAAATGGAAAAAAGCCCAATTCAAGTTTATATCGATTTCAGCCACTTGAGGAGCGAAGATATGATAATAATAAAGTTTAAACTTTTAAATTGATTGCCATCATACACATGTACCATCATATCTCAACTTCTCAAGTGCCCCAAATGATCTAGATTAGGTAATAAGGTACCATACTCTATGTCTGAACAGTGACGAGTCATCCTCAGCCTACACATCCATGAAGTTTGAACAATACGCAAAGCATAGGGAATCTATGGCGAAAGCAAAGTCTCAGATCAGACTGCGCGGATGCGCAGGCTGATCTGAGTCTTCGCTGTTCGCCCATACAGTAAGACACTTTTCTTGGGACAAGAATTTTTATTGAATTTATGGAAATATGGCATCTTCAACTCAGTTTTAGTGCTTGTTCCATAGACTCAAGCATTAAAATTAGACAATACAAATCCATGACTATATATGAACAAATTTATAGGCCTACTGCTATGATGCATTTATTGTAGACATGCGATCCGCACTGCTTGGCTAGCGGCCCGGGCTCGAATCCTGTTAGAGGCGGGATTCTTGCCAGCCGTAAACACCTTTTATAATCATGCTAACAAACAAGTAAAACCCAATATTATCCTTCGCAATGCTAGGTGCCAACAATCAGGGTGAGGATCATGTGGGTTTTGTTTATTTATTTGGCTGCGAGGGAAAATGACGGTGCTATGAGAGAATCTTGGTTTATGTCAACTTGTAATTTGAGCCGCGACACGACAAAACCAACAATGTGGTTGTGCGCCCAGCGCAGACTCAGATCAGCCTGGGCATCCGCCCAGTCTGATCAGAGCCTTCGCTGTCCGCACGGAGGTAGCTTAGTCCCTTAGCTACCCTTTGAGCACTCAAAGAAGAGTCTGCTCAAACTAGGTGGGTGCCCAGGCTGATCTGAGTCTGCGCTGGTTTTACAACCACTTTGTTGGTTTTCTCGTGTCGCGGCTCATTTCTCTTTCAGTTACATGTATTGTACACTCGTTGAGCTATGAACCACTTTCCAGTCTACACATTTCCCACTGGGCACACAAGGCTGGACCAACCTATATTCAACCTTGACTCAACATCGTGACGTTGAATCAAGGTTGTCTCAAGGTTGATTCAACCTTTGTGTGCCTGCTGGGTTTCGGTTCTAACAACACATTGACTGAATCACGAAAAATCATACTATGAGCAAGGACTCTACAACAAAATTTCAACTGTTGACCGTGCAGATCATGCCGCCAGTTTTGTTTCCTAATTTCCTGATTGAAATTTCAGTACAGAGCCTTTTCGCAAAGAGTGAACCCTTGCGGTTCCATCAAAAGTCATTAAAATCGGGAAGATTTGGGCTGGAAAGTGACGCACAAACTAATCTATGTAAAATATTACGTGCGTTCCCGACGACGCGAAGCGTCGTCGTGCGGAACGCACGACTATAGACTGAGGTTGTTAGTTCGTTTGTCGTGTCCCCAGAGGCGCACGATCGAGAAAACGCTTGCATTTCAATGCTTTTGCGATGATCAATCAAGAAGCGCGCCTCAGATTTCGGTCATTCAGTCCACCTCGGCTACCTTTCGCGATAAACTGGTCCCAAGTTGGCCAATATTCAATAGATATGACTACTTATCAGGTAGAGAACCAATCTACCTTGGCGACGTCAGGAAGGATTTTCATTGGCCAAGTTGATCACATGATACCGCTCAGCAACGCGGCTATTTTCAATCGGCCATTGGGAACATTTTCGTCGCATCAAATACGAAATCAAAGAGGATTTATTGATTTAAATAGGTTGTTTACCAGCTGGTAAGAACAGAAATCATTTGAACTAGGCCTGTACGTTATAGGCAGTCTCAGTCGAGAGTGCGCAGCCATCTTGTTTATGAAATAGTTAGGAAATCGAAGAGGAAAATGCATCTGTACTGGTGCTCGTATCCTATCCGTTTCGTACCCAAGGAGGTCCGCTGTTCAGTCACGATAGTGTATCGCTTGAACTAGTCTTCGGTCAAACTGAATGGTACCCTGGTCATTCATACCAAACCCTGTGCGTTTGATATGACTGTGATTTCAGATTTGAACCATGACACGACAAAGCCAACAAACCCAGCAGGCACATGACGTCGTAATGACGTAATATTGACGTCGATGCGACGTTACGACGTCGCATCGACGTCATGTGCCGGCTGGGAAGGGACGTGCGCCCAGCGGAGACTCGGATCAGCCGGGGCATTCACCCGGTCTGATCAGATTCGCTTTCCCCATGAAGCTTGCTTACAAGGCCTGCTTACACCTTTAGCTTCCATTTAGGCACATAGCGAAGACTCTGATGAGACCTGAAGACTGGGCAGATGCTGATTTAAGTCTGCGCTGCTCCATGATTGGGCATTTTCTTCCAAATTTCAGGGGCCCAGCCCAAAATTTAGGGGCTTTGGGCAACTGGGCCCCTGTTTAGTGTTTCCCCCAGCCTGCAAAAAGGGCAGGGTGCTTGCCAGAAAAAGGGCACTTTTAGCGCGTGAAACACTCCCAAAAGGGCAATTTTCTGAAGCTATTATTTTCAAAGAAAATTTAACAAAGGGTACTAACACTTTCTAACAAGACAAACACCTTCTTTTAGCATGGAGATACAAGTATTTGCATGATAAAAAGTCTGTTTTACACAGAGAGCTGAAAATATAACATTAATATGAATGAAATTACCTACCACAAATGGAGGGCAGAAGGGTCAGACCAAAAGGCGGAAGGGTAAGACCAAAAGGCAGAAGGGTGCAGCACCCTTCTAAACCTCTGTAGGGGAATCACTAGGTAAGGTCAGAAAAAAGCACCGCCCAGTCAACGAAAGGAAATCGAGGAATATTTCGTTCGTAAGGACAATTTCCCTTAATCGAGCTCGTTAATACATTAAAGGATGCGGTAATCGGTGATCACTTGTACTGTTACCCTCATCAATCGATTTACTTTGTAATAATCGGGAACCAGCAATTAGGCGGGACTTCTTCTTTAATTGACAGAAGACATGCGCTCGCGCCATCCAATCGTCGCACGCGACTTTGAGGTATTTTCACGGATCATGGAGCTAATCAGCGGTGGATTATGACATCATTATTGTCAATAAACCGTTATTCTAATCGAGTAATACACTGTATACTGTCCAAACAATATACATGCAAACTTATCCAGTGCGTCAGGGATTCGCAGGAAAAGGGATCTTATTCCGTGGGATATCAGTGACCGGTAGATGGTGACCGGCGGAAGGCAATCTGAGATCGGAAAACATTATAAAAATAAAAGGGCATGATGCGCGGGAAAAGGGGCATGGCGCTGGAAAAAAGGGCATGGCGCTGGAAAAAAAGGGCATGGCGCGGCGCCATGCTAAAAGGGGCTAGGGGAAACACTACTGTTAGTCTTTACCCCTGCTCAACCACTTTGTTGTTTTCTCTACATGTTACTGGGTGTAGATTCCACTTTAGCAGTCCCCGGAACTTTGCACATGTATCTTCAACTGCACATCGTCTATTGCACATGAGCCCAAGGCAATTGAGTTGTGTAGTGATTCCCCTGCAGAGGTTTAGAAGGGTGTTGCACCCTTCTGCCTTTTGGCCTTACCCTTCTGCCTTTTGGCCTTACCTTTCTGCCCTTCCTTTGTGGAAGGTAATTTCATTCAAATTGATGTCATATTTTTGCATTATTTAGCTTTCTATATGTAAAAGAGGCTTTTATTATGCAAATATTTATATCTCCCTGCAAAAACAAGGTTTTTATCCTGTAAGAAAGTGTTTATTCTCTTAGTTAGAGTGTCTTTCAAAATAATAACTTCAGAAAAAGTGCCCTATGAAGAGCGTGTCACACGCTAAAAGTGCCTTTTTCTGGCCAGCACCCTGCCCTTTTTTCAGGCTAGGGGAAACACTATTGTGTAGCGGGAGTGTGGATGCACAAGCCCCAATAAAGAAATGTAAAAAAAAGAAAAAGAATACATCAACTATACCAACAAAACTACCAATTCCTGGGGACCGCCAAAGTGGAAGTGTTCCTGGTGAGGACAGGTTCATAAAATTTGTTTCTTTTATGCTGAGCTGGGCCGGGTAGTGCAGTCAGTAGGGCGTGTGACTTATAAGTAGGGCTTCTACGTTTACAAAATATTGTAAACATTTACACGAACGCTAGAAAACGAAACGATTCCGTTTAAACGACCATTACCGTTGAAATTTTATTTATAGTATCGGACATCGATGAGACGCCCCCCATACCTTATAATTATTATAATTATGTTACCACAGTGACATCCAATAATGCACTGTCATTTTCGGGGGTCAACTCGAGGTTTACAGTCACCGAAGGTATTAAAAAAGAAAACGTATTTACTACATTGTATTGACCAATTTCCGATGACAGCAATTACTTCCACCGTATTTGATAATTACATGGTTTAGATTTATAAAACATCGGACATAATTATCCTGTTAATTGATAATTACGGTCAACGTTACAAGCTGCAATTATCTCACCTTCGCGGTAAGCTTATCCTATGAAACACAAGTACCGAGATAGTCCTATTTTTTTTGGAAGTAGCTATTGACAACCGGTTGTCACTAGCCTCACAGGCTGCTGACAACCAGTTACTATAAATCCTATTGTTTTCAAATAATAAAACTCAAGATATTTTTAGAATATTAGTTTCATGGTATTACTATTATATCATGATATTTGTTGATATTTGTTTCCACTCTGATCAAGTTTTAAGTTGATTGTAGAAAGCAAGAAACTATTAAAGGTAGGTTCCTGTACTAGAGATAACAATTATGTCCACAAAATAATTTCGTCTTTTTCTGAGCAGTATTGAATTCTCTTATTTTTCTGAATTAGTCGCTACTGAGAAACTCGTCAGATGTTGAAGAAAATAGTCGTTTTCCCGTTTGGTATATTTTCTTTTATTGGAATTCCAGTTCTAAAAATAACTATGTTTATTATGTCTATAAGTGCCCAATTTCTGATACCATTCTCCAAAGGTCAATTGTCCCTTGTCGTGAGCTCTCCTAGAGGTCCTGGCATGGTGGATGGGTTAAAACTATCCCAAAATGCAATGCAGCATGACCTCAGCTGAGTTATCTCTTTTTGGCGCGAACTAAAAATAGCGCTAACTGGTGTGCGAAGCAGAGTTAGGAAATCCCTTGCAAAACAACTTTTCTAATATTCTTTTGATATACACTTTTTAGTGAAACTTATTCATTCCCTTTTATAAGTACTTTCCAACAACTTGGATGAAAGATCATCAAAATTATGATGCATTCCAAAGTACAGGAACCTACCTTTAAAAGAATCAGATGTAAATTTCTGTGTGTTTTTTTTTATTTATTATCTACACTATTATTGTCTGGAAGTCATTGGGTTATTCATACAAATAGCTAAAAGAATTTATGCAAATTATACATTTACCTCGATAGAAAAAAGGTTTTACATAAATTCTCCAGTTACCATTACATGATCTTCCCTATAATTATATTCTTGCTGTTCAGTCAAGCAAATTGATTCTATCCACTAGGAAAAATAAACTACAAATTTATAATAAGAATACAAGAATAACTACTATGATCATGGGGGCAATTGTGCAAACAGAATTAGCACATACAGTAAACATTCAGAGAAAATTTGTGAGTGGTATTTTGAGTTAGTTCCCTTACAAAGTATGATTTGAGTTACTTCCCTTGGAAAATCTATTTTTAGCTCACCTGGCCCGAAGGGCCATAGTGAGCTATTGTCATACCAATGCGTGCGTCGTGCGTCGTCACGGAATTTGTCCGTCAACACCTAAAAACAAATATTCAAACATCTTCTTCTGTAAAACTACTGGTCCCATGGTTCTCAAATTTCACATGGAGCATGACCTGACTCCAGGGTCTCAGAATTGTAAAATTGGGTCAGGTTGAAAATCCAAGATGGCCGCCATTACTTAAAATAGCAAAAACAACAAAATAAACTTCTTCTCCAGAACCACTAGGTATATTTGTCTGAATTTTGGCATGGAACATCAGTGAAACCTTGGTATTCAAAATTATAAAAATGAAAAAAATCTGTAGCGGAGTTTTGTCACAGTGACCTACTTTCTGTTTACGTGTGTAATTTTGCTCAAATGCCAATGTCAAAAAATGACCTATTTAAACAACTTCAAACAACTTCTTCTCTAAAACTACTGGTCCCATGGTTCTCAAATTTCACATGGAGCATGACCTGACTCCAGGGTCTCAGAATTGTAAAATTGGGTCAGGTTGAAAATCCAAGATGGCCGCCGTTACTAAAAATAGCAAAAACAACAAAATCAACTTCTTCTCCAGAACCACTAGGTATATTTGTCTGAATTTTGGCATGGACCATCAGTGAAACCTTGGTATTCAAAATTATAAAAACGAAAAAAATCTGTAGCGGAGTTTTGTCACAGTGACCTACTTTCTGTTTACGTGTGTAATTTTGCTCAAATGCCAATGTCAAAAAATGACCTATTTAAACAACTTCAAACAGCTTCTTCTCTAAAACTACTGATCCCATGGTTCTCAAATTTCACATGGAGCATGACCTGACTCCAGGGTCTCAGAATTGTAAAATTGGGTCAGGTTGAAAATCCAAGATGGCCGCGGTTACTAAAAATAGCAAAAACAACAAAATCAACTTCTTCTCCAGAACCATTTGGTATATTTGATTGAAAGTTTGCATGGAACATAAGTGGGACCTTGATATTAAAAATTATAAAAATAAAAAAAATCTATAGCGGAATAAGGTCACAGTGACCTACTTAGCGTTTACAAGGCCGATTTTGCTCAAATGTCAATATCTAAAGAAAATGCAACCAATTCTGACAAGATTTGGTCAGAAATGGTTCTTGAATGGAATTATTTCAATTTTGTGCCAGTTGACTATCCAAGATGGCCACCATGGGGGCCGTTACTAAAAATAGCACAAACATAAAACTGACGATTACTCAAGAACCCTTGAATGGAATTGGACCAATTTTGTGTCAGAATGTTCCTTGCATGAATCCGTTTCAATTAATTGCAATTCGGCATTCCAAGATGGCCGCCATCTGGTGTTACTAAAAATAGCACAAACATAAAAATGACAATTACTCAAGAACCCTTTAATGGAATTGGACCAATTTTGTGTCAGAATGTTCCTTGCATGAAGTCGTTTTGATTAATTGCAATTTGGCATTCCAAGATGGCCGCCATCTGCCGTTACTAAAAATAGCACAAAACATGAAAATGACAATATCTCAGTAACCGCTGAATTGATTTTGACGAAATTTGTGTCAAAATGATTCTTGCATTGAGATGTTTCAAAAATATCTAACTGTAGACCATTCATATTGGCCTCTGTTACTAAAAATAGAAAAATGTGAAAATTAGTAAATCTCAATGGAGTTGGATTAATTTTGTGTCAGAATGGTCCTTTAATTAAGCTTTTTCGATTTTTTGCATTTTGGCATTCCAAGATGGCCGCCATTTGCCGTTACTAAAAATAGCACAAAACATGAAAATGACAATATTTCAGTAACCGCTGAATTGATTTTGACGAAATTTGTGTCAAAATGATTCTTGCATTGAGATGTTTCAAAAATATCTAACTGTAGACCAGTCATATTGGCCTCTGTTACTAAAAATAGAAAAATGTGAAAATCAGAAAATCTCAATGGAACTGGACCAAATTTGTGTCAAAATGGTCCTTGCATGAAGGCTTTTCGATTTTTTGCATTTTAGCAATCCAAGATGGCCGCCATCTGCCGTTACTAAAAATAGCACAAAACATGAAACTGGCAATATCTCAGTAACCCCTGAATGGATTTTGATGAAATTTGTGGCAAAATGATCCTTGCATTGAGGTGTTTCAAAAGTAAATATATAAAGATCAGGCAAGTTGGCCTCTGTTACTAAAAGTAGCAAAATGTGAAAATGAGAAATTCTCAGTGGAATTGGACCAATTTTGTATCAGAATGGTCCCGTTGCACAATAGCCAGGTGAGCGATATCAGGCCCATTTGGGCCTCTTGTTAGAAAAAATCTCATCTCCATATTTTTGCCTTTTTATTTGCAGATATTTTGTTGTTGTGATTCATATGTAGCTTGATTTAAAGCATAAACCTATTGAGAATTACTTGTGATGTTATTACAATGAACCAATGCTTCTTGTCCTTCAGAATGCATATTAATTTATTAGCTGGTTGTCAGTAGCCTCACAGGCTAGTGACAACCGGTTGTCTCTAGCCTGTGAGGCTGCTGACACCGGTTGTCACTAGCCGTCGCCATTTTTTTTTTTATTGCACAACTCGTGTTGTCGGCAGACATAACCTTTCCTTTGATCTGTACCTTATAAAATTAGCTGCCGATTATGACGTAACACTTTTCTGGCAAAACGTGTACATGTCGTGCTTTGCGTAAGGTGCACAGAGGTTAGAAATAAAGATTTTAATAGCTGTTTCCGAGGACGCCATCAAGTACATTCGGTTGACTACTGACGACTGTATAAGATATTATAACTTGTTGGTGGTTTACCACTGAGGTGTTCAGGTTCGGTTAAACGATGTATGAATTTTGTAAACGTTTAGCTCATATACACGAACCGTTACCGTTTATCCGTGTAAACGTAGAAGCCCTACTTATAAGCCAGAGTTCCTGCGTTTGATACCCATTCCGGCCACTTCTTTCATTTCTCCTTTTGCTGATTCATGAAGGGCAGTTATCAGTTACTCAGTGCTGGAAACGGCCAGTGGCCCGGTAGCCAAATGCTCCTAATATTTGTCTCGGGCCACCAGAAATCTCCAAAATATGTCCTTTAGTGGCCCACATTTATCTTTCTAGCAATACTAAATGCATGGGAACTTTAGCTAGTGGATGATTTGGGCCACTGAAAGTTAGGCCTGTTCAACTTTTGGGCCACCACATTAATCTTGCGAGTTTCCAGCACTGGACTTACTGGTAAAAGAGGAGCACTTGGTAATGGTTAACGGCTTAAGAGGTCTAAGCCTGCCCAGGAATAGTGATGTTAGGTTAACTGACCGTCCTGACATGACCATAGCTGTTTACCGTGGACGTTAAGCACTAAATCAGTCAAAAAATCCTCCCCCCCCCCCCCCCCCCCCCCCTCCCCCTACAAAACAAATATTTTTTTTCAGATTGGATTCTTTGCTATATATCTGTGTACATGGTGGCTGTTTGAGATTTCACCTCTTTTTAGCAGTCAAGCATAATGTTTTAGTCTGAGTATAAGATAATTATGCATCTGTTAAACAGATAATGTCAATCAGAAGCATAAAAGAATGACAATATACTACTTATATGTGTTTCGATGTGCACCCTTTATACATGTACCAAGGCCCATGGGGTCTTCAGTTGGGGTATTTGCCATCTCCTCTGATGGCAATTTTTCTAAAAGTTGTAGAATGAGTCAGACAAGTACCAACTGTGTGAATGAAGCATATCCCAGTTAACCCAGTTTGCATCCCAGTTACCTAGTGTAAGTAAGTGGTTAGGTGCTTCAGACCTTGGATCATAGACTCACAGATCATTTGAGTCTCGCTGGACCGTAGATTTTGTCTCTATTTAAATGGCACTTCCGTGTTCAAATGATAACCCTGAGTTGATCTTGGCCTTTTTAAAGATAACTCATAAGTCAGACGTGTGCTTCCTAATGCTTGAGAAATTTCTGTAATTTAATGAGATATCTTTGAATTTGTTGAAACCTTTGGTATAAAAGTTTGTATGTACAGTCAAATAAATGGCTACATGAAGTTTATTGAGTACAGAGGTCAGTATTGATCAGTTTTTTAATCAAGGTCACTCATATTTCACCAACTTCGGATTTTCCTCGTAACCAATATGGCTGTCATGCACATATCGTTAAAAAGCTTCCACAATCAAATGACCCATGATGCTGAAACTTGGTACATGTTCACAGCATTTGAAATTAATATACTCTCGGGTTTGTTCAAATGGTGACCCTAGGTTGACCTTTGACCTTTTTACTTAGGTGAGCTATTCAGGTGTTTTTGGTACATGTCTTGTACATGCATTTGCATGTACTGTAAAAATGAATCACTGAAAAATCATTTTTGTCGCACCTGCTTTAGCAAGGTGCGATATAGGCATCCGGTTTTCCGTCCGTCAGTCCGTCCGTCATTCCGTTCACATTTACGTTAACCCTGGCGTTAAATATTAATTTCTCCAAAACCACTGCACCCATGGTTCTCAAATTTCATATGGAGCATGACCAGACTGCAAGACTTCAGAATGCTAAAAATAAGCCAGGTTGAGAATCCAAGATGGCCACCACTGCAACAAATTTCCGTTCACATTGATTTTACATTAATCCTGGCGTTAAATTCTATTTAATTAAAAACCAATACACCCATTGTTCTCAGATTTCATATGGAGCATGACCAGACTGCAAGACTGCAGAATGGTAAAATTCAGCCAGGTCGAGAATCCAAGATGGCTGCCTGACTGCAACAAAAAAAACTCACATTTACGTTCACCTTGGCGTTAAAGTCTATTTAATAAATTTCTCCAAATCCACTGCATCTATGGTTCTTAAATTTCATATGGAGCATGACCAGACTGCAATGCTTCAGATAGATAAAATTCAGCTGGGTCGAGAATCCAAAATGCTTGTCATTGCAATGAAAAACGTTCTTATTTACGCAGTCGCTAACCCTGGTGTTAAAGTCTGTTCAATATATTTCTCCAAAACCATTGCACCCATACTGCATAGTTTTCAAATTTCATATAAAGCATGATCAGACTGCAAGTCTCCAGAATGATAAAATTCAGCCAGGTCGAGAATCCAAGATGGCTGCCTTTACTCTAAATGGCAAAAACAACAAAATCAGCTTCTTTTTCGGAACATTTGGTATATCTGGTTGAAATGTTGCATGGACCATCAGTGGGCCATGACCTCAGCTACTGTGGAAGTGCAATGCAGGTGCGACATAGCATTCCTCGGAATTCTTGTTCATTTTATACATTTTAGGAGATTTTAACTGTAATCCGGCACATCTGATTGGGAGACAAGTCACAGCCTAAGAAGACTTAGATATTTGTATTGGCTGGTTCATACACATTGGTGTTTGTCTGTGATTAACTCAGCAATCATCAATTCTGTATATTATTTACCATTTAGAGCTTGCCATACAAGATTTCAACAACTGCGACAAAGTCACCAAGAAGAAAAAATGAAAATGCTACATACTGGTTTGAGGTATCTGGTGTTAAGGAAGCCTTAGATATAAAGCTTTAATAGGAAGGTATGTACGATTATTTTATATGTCTCCCTCCGAAGGGGTCGGAGACATGTTTTTGTCCTGGTCGTCTGACTGTCCGTCCGTCTGTCACAAATCGTGTCTGCTCAATAACTCTGTAACCGATTGAGGTAATTTCACGAAACTTAGTACAAATATAAAGCATCATCAGACGACGTGAAGAGAGCAAGACCCGTAACTCCACCTACATTTTTACGGAATTATGCCCCTTTGAAAATTTTATTATGGAAATCGTGTCCGCTCAATAACTCTGTAACAGATTGATGTAATTTCACAAAACTTAGTACAAATATAAAGCATCATCAGATGACGTGCAGAGAGCAAGACCGGTAACTCCACCTACATTTTTTACGGAATTATGCCCCTTTGAAGATTTTATTAGCTCACCTGAGCCGAAGGCTCAGAGGTGAGCTTATAGGATGGGAGTCGAGCCGTCGTCCGTGGGTGGGTGCGTGGGTGCGTCAACACTTTCAAACATAAATATCTCAGAGACCAGTGGGCCGATCGCAATCAAATTTTATCTGAAGCATCATTTGGGTGGGGGAAAGGCTGCATTAGGTTTTGGTGCCGATCAGCTCAGAACTCTGGTTTCCACGGCAACAGATAGCCCCCATAGGGTTATAATGGGGAAAACGGCGTCATCACGTTTTCTCCACTGTTTTTGATTAGATCCTTATCATACTTGCAGGTAATGAAGACATACACAAGAGCTTGGATGAGTTCGAAATTTGGTCGGATTCGAGTACAGACTACGGAGTTAGCTGCCCTTGAGCGTTTGAAAAAAATCCCATATGGTTATAATGGAGAAAATGGCGTCATCACGTTTTCTCAACTGTTTTTGCTTAGATCCTTATCATACTTGCAGGTAATGATGACATACATAAGAGCTTGGATGAGTTCGAAATTTGGCCGGATTCGTGCAGAGACTATGGAGTTAGCTGCCCTTGAGCGTTTGAAAAAAATCCCATAGTGTTATAGTGGAGGAAACAACATCATCACATATTTTTAGAAAAACTTTGTCATCGCTCTAGTGCCTACATTTCTCAACGGATTTTAAAATAACTTCACACAAATGTAGGGCATGACGATATCCCGAGCAAGTTTGACTTTCAGGATGCTGCGCCCAAGGTCAAGGTCAGTGTGGCTATTTTTAGAAAAACTTTGTCAGCGCTCTAGCACCTACATTTCTCAGCAGATTTTAAAATAACTTCACACAAATGTAGGGCATGACAATATCTTGAGCAAGTTCTTCTTTCAGGATGCTGCGCCCAAAGTCAAGGTCACTGTGGCTATTTTTAGAAAAACTTGTCAGCGCTCTAGCACCTACATTTCTCAGCAGATTTTAAAATAACTTCACACAAATGCAGGGCATGACAATATCTAGAGCCAGTTGGACTTTCAGGATGCTGCGCCCAAGGTCAAGGTCAGTGTGGCTATTTTTAGAAAAACTTTGTCAGCGCTCTAGCACCTACATTTCTCAGCAGATTTTAAAATAACTTCACACAAATGTAGGGCATGACAATATCTAGAGCAAGTTCGACTTTCAGGATGCTGCACCCAAGGTCAAGGTCACTGTGCCTGTTTTTAGAAAAACTTTGTCAGCGCTGTAGCACCTACATTTCTTTGCAGATTTTAAATAAACTTCACACAAATGTAGGGCATGACAATATCTAGAGCAAGTTCGACTTTCAGGATGCTGCGCCGAAGGTCAAGGTCACTGTGGCTATTTTTAGAAAAACTTTGTCAGCGCTCTAGCTCCTACATTTCTCTGCAGATTTTAAAATAACTTCACACAAATGTAGGGCATGACAATATCTCGAGCAAGTTCGACTTTCAGGATGCTGCGCCCAAGGTCAAGGTCACTGTGGGTATTTTTAGAAAAACTTTGTCAACGCTCTAGCACCTACATTTCTCAGCAGATTTTTAGATAAATTCACACAAATGTAGAGCATGACAATATCTCGAGCAAGTTTGACTTTCAGGGTGCTGCACCCAAGGTCAAGGTCACTGTGGCTATTTTTAGTACAAACTTGGTCATCGCTCTAGTGCCTACATTTCTCAACGGATTTTAAATCAACTTCACACAAATGAAGGGGGTGACAATATCTCAAACAAGTTAGACTTCCAGGGTGCTGCGCCCAAGGTCAAGGTCACTCTGGCTATTTTTAGAAAAAATTTGTCAGCGCTTTAGCAACTACATTTCTCAATGGATTTTAAAATAACTTCACACAAATGTAGGGCATGACAATATCTCGAGCAAGTTCGTCTTTCAGGGTGTTGTGCCCAAGGTCAAGGTCACTGGCTATTTTTAGAAAAACTTTGTCATCGCCCTAGCACCTTCATTTCTCCATGGATTCTGAAATAACATGACACATGATATGTAGGGTATGACAATATCTCAAGCAAGTTCGACTTTCAGGATGCTGTGCCCTAGGTCAAGGTCACTGTGGCTATTTTTAGAAAAACTTTGTCATGGCTCTAGCACATACATTTCTCAACGGATTTTAAAATAAATTCACACAAATGTAGGGGATGACAATATCTCAAGCAAGTTTGACTTTTAGGGTGCTGCAATCAAGGTTTTTGATTAGATCCTTTTCATACTTGCAGGTAATGATGATTTACATAAGAGCTTGGATGAGTTCGAAATTTGGCCGGATTCGAGCACAGACTACGGAGTTAGCTGCCCTTGAGCGTTTGAAAAAAAATCCCATAGTCTTATAATGGAGAAAACAACGTCATCACATTTTCATTTTTCATCGGATCCTCTTCATACTTGCAGGTCATGAGGATATGCATAAAAGCTTGGATTAGTTAGCATTTCGGCTAGATCCCACCACTGACTATGGAGTACCTGCCCTGAGCATCCAAAAAATCAATGTCGCCACTTTTTCTTGGTTTCTACTGATCCGATCCTTTTCAAACTTGCAGGTAATGAGGAAATGCATGATATCTTAAACAAGTTCAAATTTTGGCCAGATCAGGCCAACCACTACGAAGTTAGCTGCCCTTGACAGCTCTGTCTATTGTGCTCTTGATCGGATACTTTTTAAACTTGCATATATTAAATGAGGGCATACATAATGTTTTGGATGAGTTTAATTTTCAGCCTGATTGGACCACTGACTGTAGAGTTAGCTGCCCTTGAGCATTTTAAATATCCCTATAGGTTTACAATGTCTCTCAGGTGAGCAATTGTTGCCCTTTGGGCTACTTGTTTGATAATCACTGAACAGGCTTTCTCTAAATTTGTGTCAGAATGATCCATGCATGTAGTTATCCCCCGCCGAAGGCGGAGGGATATAGTTTTCTCCATGTCCGTCCGTCTGTCTGTCTGTCCGTCCTTCCATCTGTCCGTCATTCCATCCGTCCGTCCGGAGCCATAACTAAGTAACCACTGGACAGAATTTCATGAAACTTAAAATAAATATATATCACTATAACGCGCTGACGCACGTGAAGTTTCGCCAAACTGGCTTCAGTAGTGCATGAGTTATTGCCCTTTAATGGACTTAAAATTAATAAAATGAGTCATAACTAAGTAACCAATTATCAAAACTTCATGAAACTTAAACTGAATATGTATCACTATAACGCGCTGATGCACGTGAAGTTTCGTCAGACTGGCTTTAGTAATGCATGAGTTATTGCCCTTTAATGGACTTAAAAGTAATAAAATAAGGGAAGTGGCTATTGACAACCGGTTGTCACTAGCCTCACAGGCTGCTGACAACCGGTTGTCACTAGCCTCACAGGCTACTGACAACCAGTTACTATAAATCCTATTGTTTTCAAATAATAAAACTCAAGATATTTTTAGAATATTAGTTTGATGGTATTACTATTATATCATGATATTTGTTGATTTTGTTTTCACTATGATCAAGTTTTAAGTTGATTGTAGAAAGCAAGAAACTATTAAAAGAATCAGATGTAAATTTCTGTTTGTTTCTTTTTATTATTATCTACATTATTATTGTCTGGAAGTCATTGGGTTATTCATACAAATAGCTAAAAGAATTTATGCATCACATACACACAAATTATACATTTACCTTGATGGAAAAAATGTTTTACACAAATTTTCCAGTTACCATTACATGATCTTCCCTATAGTTATATTCTTGCTGTTCAGTCAAGCAAATTTGTTTATTTACTGATTCTATCCACTAGGAAAAATAAACTACAAATTTATAATATGAATACAAACTACTATGATCATGGAGGCAATTGTGCAAACAGAATTAGCACATAAACATTCAGAGAAAATTTGTAAGTGGTATTTTGAGTTAGTTCCCTTACAAAGTATGATTTGAGTTACTTCCCTTGGAAAATCTATTTTTAGAAGATATCTCTTCTCCATATTTTTGCTTTTTTTGTTGTTGTGATTCATATGCAGCTTGATTTAAAGCATAAACCTATTGAGAATTACTTGTGATGTTTTTATAATGAACCAATGCTTCCTGTCCTTTAAAAAGCAAATTAATTTATTAGCTGGTTGTCACTAGCCTCACAGGCTAGTGACAACCGGTTGTCTCTAGCCTGTGAGGCTGCTGACAACCGGTTGTCACTAGCCGTCGCCTAAAATAAGTCATAACTAAGTAACCAATTATCGAAACTAAATGAAATTTAAACTGAATATGTATCACCATAACGAGGTTATGCACATAAAGTTTCGTCAGAAGGGCATCAGTAGTGCATGAGTTATTGCCCTTGAATCAATTTAAGGTTGACACATTCAGCCATAACTAAGTAATCCATGAATAAAATTCTTTGAAACTTATACTAAATATGTATCACAATTTCACATTGGTGTATCTTATGTTTTGTCGGAATAAGTGTTTGAGAATAACTTCAGCTTATGCCTCACTTATCCCAGAGTTATTGCCCGTGATTTTATTTACAATCCACAAGTTCAGCGATAACTAAGTAACCAGTGAACGAAATTTTATGTAACTTAAAATAAACCATAAATAAATCAGGGCCATTTGGCGGGGGATATAAATTCACCGAATTTGCTTGTTCTTTCAAATGTCTCCAGAATAAAAAAGGTTGATCGCCTTGAGCGTTGGTATGTAGCATTGGGTACTCCAGTACTACAAAAGTAGGTCAAAGGATGACATTGTGTTCACTTTGACCTTTTTACGGCAAGGTAAAAGTTTCCTTTTTGATGCAGTAATATGGGACAATGCTAGAACACAAGAATTTATGATGAATATTGAAATTTTGGCCTAAGCATCGGTATATACATCCATCTTAAGAAGTAGCCATATCAAGTGGATGGGAACGCACGTATATAGGTAACACCTATTTAATTCATATTAGAGGAAAGAGGAAACTTTGATAAGCTATTACACAGGGTATAATCGATTCAGCCAATTTTCGCTTCCTGCACAGACTGTCCGTCATATTTGGCTTCCGCCGAGACTGTCCGCGAACTCTTGCTTCCTGCAGAGACTACTGTCCTCGAAAAATGGCTTTCTGCAGAGACTGTCCGCGTGATTCTGCTTCCTGCCGAGAGCCTCGGCAGGAAGCAGAATCACGCGGACAGTCTCTGCAGGAAGCCATTTATCATGTACAGAAGTCTCGGCAGGAAGCAAGAGTTCGCGGACAGTCTCGCGGAAGCCAAATATGATGTACAGTCTCTGCAGGAAGCGAAAATTGGCGGAATCGATTATACTCTGTGTATTTTAACCTTGACCATCCAGTCACTTTTTTCCGTGCAGCGAATCACTGACAATGTAAATCGTCATACAGGCTAAAGCCATGCAATGTCTTGCACAAAAATGCAATTGGCACTTTGTTGCTTAAAATTGCTTGCTACTCAAAACGGAAATGAATTACAGTGATGCTGAAAGTCAACTTCAGATCATAAAAAAAAAAAACATTGCTCATGCTTCAGCTGGTCTCAATTTTCTTTCAATGGATGGTTAAATGTTAAGGACACTTCGATTTCTGTAATGGACACATCAAATTTCATATTCGGACGTATGGTCATCTTTCGATATCTCAAAGTTGAAGTAAATCTCAAACTACTGATATCTCAAAGTAAATTTTCTCAATAATCCGAAAAAAAATTCTTTGAGATATCATTAGCCAAGCTATATTATTCCGAGCTGACTTGTAAAGAAAAATAACAAATGTATCCAAACTATATTTTTGATGTATGAGGACACTTCGAGATATCAGTGTTTGAGATAACGATAGTCAATTGTAAATATTTGTTCTGTTACGAAATGTGTTATGAAATTGTCTAATTAAGGAACGAATTTCATTTTTCTGAGGTTTATTGAAGTCTAAACTTCATTGGGTCACTGGCAAAGTTTACATGAACCCCTCGGGGTTCATGTAAACTTTGCCAGTGACCCAATGTAGTTTACACTTCTATAAACCTCAGAAAAACATATGTTCATTGCTTATATTTACATTCGTCTCAATCAAACCGTGACATAAAATCTTATTTAAGCGCTAAAATAGAAGCAGTAAAACACTAACATGCAGTTTTTTCTGCTAACAGGAAACAGCATCAATGTTGTCATAACGTTGGCGATGTCCAGTCAGATTATAGAGAGCCATGGTCTATTCTGACGTCATATAAAGGCAATGTCTTACTATTGAGAAGAGACACAAAGAAATCTGACTTACATTACTGTTTTATGCCCCCAACTTCGGAGAAGTTGAGGGGGCATATTGGTTTGGGCCTGTCCATCCGTCTGTCCGTATGTCCGTCCGTCCGTAACGCTTTATGGCAGATAGGAAACTCAAGAACCGCTTATGCTAGGATCTTGAAATTTCATGTGTGGTATGTACATGAAAAATAAGCGGACCCGTATTTTTTCTTTTTTCCGCCGGTCACGTATTTCCAGAGTTATGCCCCTTTTTCAACTTAGCCTATGGAACCTTGTGAACAAAATATCTTGAGAACCCCTGCTGCTAGGATCATGATTTTTTGCAGGATAACATTGCCCAAGGTGTAGAAGACCTGATTAACTTGTGAAATTTTTTTATAAATTTTTGACCGAGTTATGCCCCTTTTTCAGCTTAGTGCATTGTAAGCCTATGGAACCTTGTGAACAAAATATCTGAAGAACCCCTTAAGCTAGGATCCTGATATTTGGCTTACAGTTACAGACTAAGGGCTAAATGAACTGATTAACTTTTGAGCCTATTTCAATAATTCTCAGTTGAGTTATTCCCCTTTTTCGGACATAGGCATTTGTATTGGAACAATCTTGTGAACAAAATATCTAAAGAACCGCATAAGCTAGGGTCCTTAAATTTAGCATGCTGGTTTGGAATAAGGTGTAAATGAACTGATTAACTTTTGAGCATATATCGTAATTTTTTGGTTGAGTTATTTCCCTTTTCAGGCCTTAGGCATTTTATATAGGAATTACCTTGTGAACAAAATATCTGAAGAACCGCTTAAGCTAGCACATTTATATTTGGCATACAGTTACAGACTAAGATGTAGATGAACTGATTTACTTTTGAGCATATTTCTTAAATTCTTGTTGATCGAGTTATGACCCTTTTTCGACTTAGTGCATTGTAAGCCTATGGAACCTTGTGAACAAAATATCTCAAGAACCCCTGATGCTAGGATCATGATATTATGCAGGAAGATACTCCCTAAGGTGTAGATGACCTGATTAACTTTTAAAAAAAAATCGTATATTTTTTATCGAGTTATGCCCCTTTTTCGACTTAATGCATTGAAGCCTATGGTACAAAGGTACCTTTACACCCAGTCAAGAACCGCAAGAGCTAGGAACTTGAAACTTTAAACACATGATCAGTATGAAAAATAAGCGAATACGTATTTTTTCTTTTTTATGTGGGTCACATATTTTCAGAGTTATGCCCCTTTTTCGAGTTAGCCTTTGGAACCTTGTGAACAAAATATCTCAAGAACCCCTGATGCTAGGATCATGAGGTTTTGCAGGATGACAATGCCCAAGGTGTAGATGACCTGATTAACTTTTGAAACAAATTCGTGAATTTTTGACCGAGTTATGCCCCCTTTTCGACTTAGTGCATTGTAAGCCTATGGAACCTTGTGAACAAAATATCTCAAGGACCCCTGATGCTAGGAGCATGATTTTTTTGCAGGAAGATACTGCCTATGGTGTAGATGACCTGATTAGCCTTTGAAAAAAAATCGTGAATTTTTGATCGAGTTATGCCCCTTTTTCAACTTAGTGCATTATTTGCCTATGGAACCTTGTGAACAAAATATCTGGAGAACCCCTGATGCTAGGATCATGATTTTTGCAGGTTGATATTGCCCAAGGTGTAGCTGACCTGATTGACTTTCGAAAACAATTCGTAAATTTTAGACTGAGTTAAGCCCCTTTTTCGACTTAGTACATTGAAGCCTATGGTACAAAGGTACAAGCATTATTGGATGAACCTTCTTTACAGGCAAGCATATGGTTGGGGGCATAGTGTTTCATAAACACATTTTCTAGTTCTTTTTTCCGCGGGTCACATATTTCAAGAGTTATGCCCCTTTTTCGACTTAGCCTGTGGAACCTTGTGAACAAAATATTTCAAGAACCCCTGATGCTAGGATCATGAGGTTTTGCAGGATGAGAATACCCAAGGTGTAGATGACCTGATTAACTTTTGAAACAAATTCTTGAATTTTTGACCGAGTTATGCCCCTTTTTCGACTTAGTGCATTGTAAGCCTATGGAACCTTGTGAACAAAATATCTCAAGAACCCCTGAAGCTAGGAGCATGATTATTTGCAGGATGTTACTGCCTGTGGTGTAGATGACCGGATTAACTTTTGAAAGAAACTCCTGAATTTTTTATCAAGTTATTCCCCTTTTTCGACTTAGTGCATTGAGGCCTATGGTACAAAGGTACCCTTACATATAGTCAAGAACAATAAGAGCTAGGAACTTGAAACTTTATACACATGATCAGTATGGAAAATAAGCAGACCCCTATTTTTTTTTCCGCTGGCAATGTATTTAAGCCCCCCAGTAATTCATTACTGACCGTTCCAAGGCGGTAGTTCTGTTGTGGTTCTCTGTTGCCTGTTTTTGGTGTCAGAGTTTCTGTGATGTTTTACATGTACCTTATGTATGTTCTTATTATTTTTGGTTCGGTTTGGGTTGCTGAGTGGCCACCTTTTGGGAACAAGCTGCTCACTCGGTTGGCCATATGTTCTCTGTATCTTGATTATTTGTAATCTTAGTTGTTTCCAACTATGGTTTGAGGGCTGGATTTGGATTTTGATTGTTTCAGTTCCTGGTGTTTGCATACTTTTTACTTTTATACACATGATCAGTATGGAAAATAAGCAGACCCGTATTTTTTTATTTTTCCGCCGGCAATGTATTTCCAGAGTTATGCCCCTTTTTTCGACTTAGCCTTTGGAACCTTGTGAACAAAATATTTCTAGAACCCCTGATGCTAGGATCATGAGGCTTTGCAAGATGAGAATGCCCAAGGTGTAGATGACCTGATTAACTTTTGAAACAAATTCGTAAATTTTTGAACGAGTTATGCCCCTTTTTCGACTTAGTACATTGTAAGCCTATGGAACCTTGTGAACAAAATATCTCAAGAACCCCTGAAGCTAGGAGCATGATTATTTGCAGGAAGATACTGCCTGTAGTGTAGATGACCTGATTAACTTTTGAAAAAAATTCGTGAATTTTTGATCGAGTTATTCCCCTTTTTCGACTTAGTGCATTGAGGCCTATGGTACAAAGGTACCCTTACATATAGTCAAGAACAATAAGAGCTAGGAACTTGAAACTTTATACACATAATCAGTATGGAAAATAAGCAGACCCGTATTTTTTTATTTTTCCGCCGGCAATGTATTTCCAGAGTTATGCCCCTTTTTCGACTTAGCCTGTGGAACCTTGTGAACAAAATATCTCAAGAACCCCTGATGCTAGGAGCATGATTTTATGCAGAAAGATACTGCCTGTGGTGTAGATGACCTGATTAACTTTTGAAAATAATTTGTAAATTTTGGATTGAGTTATGCCCCTTTTTCAACTTAGTGCATTATTTGCCTATGGAAGCTTGTGAACAAAATATCTCAAGAACCCCTGATGCTAGGATCATGAGGTTTTGCAGGGTGAGAATGCCCAAGGTGTAGATGACCTGATTAACTTTTGAAACAAATTCGTGAATTTTTGACAAAGTTATGCCCCTTTTTCAACTTCGTGCATTGTAAGCCTATGGAACCTTGTGAACAAAATATCTCAAGAACCCCTGATTCTAGGAGCATGATTTTTTGCAGGAAGATACTGCCTGTGGTGTAGATGACCTGATTAACTTTTGATTGAGTTATGCCCCTTTTTCGACTTAGTGCATTGTAAACCTATGGAACCTTGTGAACAAAATATCTCAAGAACACCTGATGCTAGGAGCATGATTTTATGCAGGAAGATACTGCCTGTGGTGTAGATGACCTGATTAACTTTTGAAAATAATTTGTAAATTTTGGATTGAGTTATGCCCCTTTTTCAACTTAGTGCATTATTTGCCTATGGAACCTTGTGAACAAAATATCTGGAGAACCCCTGATGCTAGGATCATGATTTTTGCAGGTTGATATTGCCCAAGGTGTAGATGACCTGATTAACTTTCGAAAACAATTCGTAAATTTTTGACTGAGTTAAGCCCCTTTTTCGACTTAGTGCATTGTAAGCCTATGGTACAAAGGTATCGTCCCGGTATGTGTTTCCGCGCGGTATGTGTTTCAGAGCCCTAACTTTAATCATAAACTGTACATGGTAGAGCATTTTGCACTAGGAAATTTATTAACATCTATATTCTGCAAAAGGTCTTGTTCCTCTATATAATACAGAATGGCCAAAAATATCATCTAGGAGAAAAGAAATTAAATCTCAAAACATGATGTGCTTGAATTAGCCATTTTTCTTAATGCACTTTTGTTATGAGTTGTGACCCCAAATTTTTTTAAACTAGCAAAATTTTGTAAGTGAAACTTACCGTCTGTTAATGGTATGGTTAATATCTTTAATGTCATGCAATAGTTGAGGTTCACTGAAAATATGTTAGTACTTTTCAAAAATGTTTCCGAAAAGAGGGTCCTTATATCCAAAAGAAGTGTTTAAAAGTACCAGTAAGTAACGGTATGTTGTATTGTTTTAGTTTATAATCTGAGTTGTAAAGATCAAAATTATTTTTTTCTTTTGCAGTTATGTCACCAGGTCCAGTTGTAACACAATTTGTATATCAGTCTTAAACATTGAGGTTTGGAAATGTATAGAAATTTCCAATCTGAGTCATAAGGGGTTGACAAGTTTGAAAAAAAGGCTGTCATTGCTCTAAGGTCGGCATGCTATCTGAAATTATTACCACCATCTCAAGAGGGACTGGTTGATGGTTGATACCTTTTATTAAATGGTGTCAACAGGAATATGATTACTCCTGAAATCAGTATTTTCTCCTCACAGAACCAAATAAAATTTTATTTCAAAATTTTAAAAAGGGCTCTGAAACACATACCGCGCTAGAAGTATAAGTGAAAATAGGTAGTCTCCTCAAAAACAAACTTCTGAATTTAATTCTATACAATATTTCATGAGGACAAGGGTAATGGTAGGATAAACATTACAGGGGACTTTAAATATGTTTCTGGGCCAGCCTTGCTTCACATGGATTTAAGAAGTTGATTTTGATCTTAAGGGCTCTGAAACTGATGTCGCTGGGATACAAGCATTATTGGATGAACCTTCTCTAGAGACAAGCATATGGTTGGGGGCATAGTGTTTCATAAACACATTTTCTAGTTCAATTGAACTTTACGGGAAAAGGACTGAAAAAATGTTCTACCTAATGCCTATGCCGACCGTGAACAGAATCTTTTCTACTGCAAGAAACTATACGGATCACGGTCTTGTTTTCTGAAGGTATTCCCGAATAAGCGTCAACTCAGCTTAAAATAAGTCCTTCATAAGACCACTACCCTGTCTTATAAGCGTCTATGGCCGACGTTGAAAAGACTGCTAACCATATCTGGCCCCGAGGTTATAAAACTTTTTCCATGCATAACTCAGCTGAGCATGAATTTTTACCTGCTAATAAATAACAAATTATTGATAAGTACAGTTGTTTTCTTGCTCAGTTTAGCTGAGTATGAAATTTAATTTTCTCTGCTTATGAATACGAAAATGCCAACATTAGTTGGCATTTTCATAATTATCAGCAGCGAAAATTTCATGCTCAGCTGAGATGAGCATGAAAACAGTTTTATAACCTCGGGACCTGGTAGCGTAACACTTCGGTTTTAAGACGAGTGTTTGCTCGTCCAAAACAATCCAAAGATCTATATCCGTCTTGTAAGACGGATCTAGATCTTTGGGATAGTTATGGAATAGAAAAAAACAACAAAAAACAAAAAACTATTTTTATAGCTGAATTACATAAAGCTGATTTACATAAAGCTGATTTACATTTTCGATAATTTTGGAAGCTTTTACTTCCGTCTTATAATCAAATAAAAACGGAAGCATGTGCGCATTCAAATGGGAGCCACAATGCTCAACTTATGCCGGAAGATATGGTATCCACAAGAAGATCACTATCTGATAAGAAAAGTAAATGATATTTGTAGCAATCGTACCTCATCGTAGAATGACGGTAAAAGTAAAGGAAAATTAGCTGTTGGAAATACGTCAAAGTGAGCTGTCGTCATCTGATTCAATTCAGATCAAAACAGAATTACGCCGGATCCATTATCAAAATTACAACCAAGCCAAGTTAAAGTCAGGTTTGTTTAACATTAGTGCTGATATGACTGTTATGAGGGTGTAAACACTAGGTACCACGTCATCAATAAATTATATGATAAAATTTTGCTCAGCTAGTGCACACAGGGTATAATCGATTCCGCCAATTTTCGCTTCCTGCAGAGACTGTCCGTCATATTTGGCTTCCGCCGAGACTGTCCGCAAACTCTTGCTTCCTGCAGAGACTACTGTCCTCGAGAAATGGCTTCCTGCCGAGACTGTCCGCGTGATTCTGCTTCCTGCCGAGAGCCTCGGCAGGAAGCAGAATCACACGGACAGTCTCTGCAGGAAGCCATTTATCATGTACAGAAGTCTCGGCAGGAAGCAAGAGTTCGCAGACAGTCTCGGCGGAAGCCAAATATGATGTACAGTCTCTGCAGGAAGCGAAAATTAGCGGAATCGATTATACCCTGTGGTGCAGAACACTTACTTTTATGTTAGTGACGAACTTGTGTGATACGCTGATAGAACTGTTTGCACTTTAATAGATATAAGGCCTATATATTCAAAACATATAGAAATAGTTGCTGTATTATAAGGGCAGAAGTCGAAAGAACTGAAGAAAAAATGCTTAGTGCTCGCAGAGGATGCCCCATCATTCGGCACAATTAGTCATTTTAACTAGTTCATCTTGTAAAATCAGAGAATTTAGAAGTCGTCTGTAGGCCGCTGGCCATCAGGTCATTATTTTTGTTTTCTTGACTAATATGGCTACGGATAACGGACATTTTTACTAAGACTTAAGGGAAATGCCTTCCCCCCCCCCCCCCCCCCCCTCTCCCCCAAGGACTCAGTCGATGATTAATACACTCCCTAAAAAGGCAACCTGAAAGTCATCTTGAACAGGCTTAAACCCCAAGCCTACGAGTAAATTCGGACAGCAAGTTAATTCGGACAGTGGCATTGTTTCCTTTATATGTCAGTTGTTTGGCATTAAAACAAAATCAACTGGGCAAACAGTGAAAATCCTGATGAGACGGCTTATTTTGAGCCGTCTCCTCTGGATTTTACTGTTTGCAATGGTATGTTCGAATTTACCCGCTGTCCGAAGTTACCCGACTCGACCCTACTTGCTGAAGAAAAGGCAAGGTTCAGAGCCGGAAGCATCACCACAGAACAGATCTTCAACCTCATAATCCTGTGTGCAAATGCCAACAAATATCAGTAAAATCTGTACCATATCCTCATTGATTAAAAAAAAGACCTTGACAGGGCATGGCATGCAGCCTTATGGGATTAAAACAAAAGAAGTTATTATTATAGTCATGTTACAGTTTGGGTAGTTTATTGTTTAAAGTAAAAAGATTTTGTGTTCCTTCTGATTTAATCAACTTAATTGAAGTACTAATTAGTATGGTGAGAACATTTTCATACTCCGTTTCCTCCCTCTTGTTGTTTGGGTAGCATCTTCTTTTGCGCTTATATATGTGATGTGTATTAGCTTTTATAATAGGATCGCGTGCCCAATAATTTTTTTCTTCTTTCGGTATCATGAGCTTATATTGGCGGCATTTTAATTTGGCGATTTTCTTCTTTTCCGCCGATATCGCCAAAATAAAGTGACCGCCAAATATAAGTGTTTTACAGTAATAAGCTTTGAATACCTTGGAGCAGTTGTCTTAAATGATGGGTGTGGGAAGGCAATGTTAAAGAGTGGACAGTGGTGGATTTGGCCAGTTCAGTTAGAGCAGCTGAAAACAGGACATTGTTGTGAAGTCATCTGTAGTGCCCGAACGACCTTACAATAGAATAGAATAGAATCTGCCAGGAAACATGAAAGGGTACGGCGGCTCTGGATAATTTGCCAACAATGAACAAAAAGATTCGTATAAGAGCAAACGGTGTTGGCTTTTATATCATTAGCTTGTTAGTGGATTAAAAGAATCTATGAAGGGGTTGGGGCTGGGACAAGGAAATCTCAGGCTCGTTTTCAGATTATTTAGTCTTATGCGAGGCTGAAAACGAGCCTGAGATTTCCTTGTCGAGGCCTCAACCCCACCATTGTTTATTTTTTCTCACCCATTTTATTTTATAGAACAGAATATCCATTAAATACCTTAACTTCTTGTTGAAGCCATTCCTATAAATTTCACTCTAATTTCTATTAACAGCTTTGACATGTGTGTTAATTTAACCTTGTGCATGCATTTTTCATGACTGGCAGCTAATCAGAAATCTACAGTGACACTTCCTGTACATCACTGGGTGTCGATTTCATATTCTGCATGCAATTTACATGAACGGTAGTAAGTTGATTTGTTGGATTAAAGTGTGCAATTAATTGGGCTGTACTATATAGCAATGATTGGCATTTTGAGACAGCTTTCTGAGCCTAGGCTGAGATAGCAGGCCGAGATAGAAAAATCTCAGACAGCTCTAGAAAGGGATATCCTTGTCCATTGGGTGAGAAAATCAAGTCTACTCTTGAAGGTAGTCAGCTTGACTGGCCGGGAGATTTTCGCATTTTTGATAGCTACGAAGACAGAAATGCTTTATAACACAACAGAAGACTCCGATCAATTCTATCAATGTCATGTTGAGACCTTTTCAATCATATTAACATTTCATAAAGGTTTACACCCTCAATATTTCTATTATCTTTTAAATTTCTCACAAAACATTATATCCTAGGCATGATAATGATTGCTATTAAAAGAACATCTGCCAAATTTATGATTTGTGATGGTCACTGAAAATATGAGAAGTTAAGAAAATACACAAAAGAACGGCAATAGCGGACCGCCATTCCCGCCAAAAATGAAGACTGTATACGCCCAGCAGTCATAGTTAATCAGGTTAAAGTTGTATCATGAATAATTTTGAGCCCTTTCTTTAAACTACTTCAGACAGTTATTGGCTGAAAAGAACTCACGTGCACAAATAAGAGGTTAATGCTATTGTATAGTTATTTACTCCACCAATCATAAAATTCAAAACATGTTTGCAGAAACGCCTGTGGGAGTCAATCAATTTATGACGACAAAATATTCGTGAATATTCAAGAAGGATACGCATTGGTATATCGTCTCTGCCTCCGTAACAAAGATGTTTTCGCTGACGATTTTTTTAACAAATCTTAATTAATTTGCAAACAACTAACCAGTTTCATACTTTTGTGATTATTTCGTAATGAAATACGAGGGAGTATACCTTTAAGATATATGGTTACACCGAAATGGTTTTCCCACCATTTTTTCAAAGGGAGATAACTTACGTGACTTCCTGTCTTCGGGCGACGTAGCCATTCCAAACAAGATGTCTAATCAAAAAGGAAAGAATTCGCCAATTCTTCATTTAAGAGCTTTCCCCATTGAGAAGAGGGGCAAAAATGGCAGAGTTGCTTCCCTTTGACGGGAACCCATTTACCCGAAGGATCTGGGTCTGCACTTTTTGTTCAGACCTATCCTGATATTTAGAGTTTTACGATAATTTTCTTTGTCTGTGTTACCAGGATACAGCCCCGGATCCAGGGATGGGCTTCGGGGCTTCAGCCCCGCCATCCGGGCTCCTGTGCTAAGTATGAAATTTGGCCTCCAGATAATAATGAGTATCTGTTGACAGTTTGAGATATTCACCCATGTGATGTGGTTGGCTTAAGATAGATGTTGTGACATCTCATTAGAATCGCCACGCCGAGGCGATTCTAATGAGATATCACAATATATATTTCAAGGCAAAATGACATTATCAAATTTCTTATCAAAATGATCCCTGATTATTGCATATATTTTCAAGCCCCTATCTTCCCCTTCCCCAGACCTCGGACCCCCCCCCCCCCCCCCCCACACACACACATATCCCGGCACCTCCCAGCCCCACCAGTCCAGAGCCCTACCAAAACATGGTGGTCTGGATTCGGGCCTCAAATAGCGAAACTGACTATAAGATCGTTTTCCGAAGGGTCGTGGTAAATAGCTTCATGCCACAAATCGATAACCTTGTGACAGACAAAGAACATTACTACGGGGTAGGGGCACATCAA
This sequence comes from Ctena decussata, assembly GCA_963989385.1. Lineage (NCBI taxonomy): Eukaryota > Metazoa > Mollusca > Bivalvia > Lucinida > Lucinidae > Ctena > Ctena decussata. The sequence continues at coordinate 11,225,389 of OZ022502.1, read as the reverse complement.
CCTTGTAAGGCCTGAGATAAAACATTATCGAGATTATTTCCTCCCTAAATATGAGTTATCACGTTATCAAAAAATCTTTGTAAGCCTATCCTACATTTAAAGAATAAAAAAAAAAATTTCCTATCGACCTTCTTGACATTACCTTTTCTGGTACGTAACTTAAACCACACTTTTTGTAAGTCCCATTTCGATTATGAAAGAAAGTCTTGTTTTGAAATTATATACAAAAATACAGTGTGGAATATTTCACGTAAAACGGGACCTTAGACCACATGCGATTACTACCTGTTAATACTTAAGTCATTCTGTACATCTCCGTAAACTGATCAGGGTCTTCTTTCTTTTCTTTATGGATTTCTTGTGGTGGTAATAATGATTGTACGAACAGAACTGACTCTGACTGGACTGCGCATTATCTGACTTTTTGAAAGTCACCTGTCCTGTGAAGTACTGTTTCGCGTTAAAATACAAAAGACCCTTTCCTTTAAAAATAAACTATGTTTGTCTGTCATTCAAGTTAGTTCCAGTTTCCAAAAAGGTCACTTTTTTATTTCTCTTAAACTTTCATTTTATTAAGAAACCTAGATAGTTTACGACGGAATTATTATTTCTTAAATACATGTAAGTGCAACCATTTCATAGAACACGTAATAATGCTTTACGCTGTTTAACCCATTGCATTCTGGGTATTTTTGTCGTCTGCTGAAATTGTCGTCTGCATCAAAAATCAAGAATATGTCTAACTCTTGAGAAATGATGTCCAGGCAGTAAACAGTTTGCATCTCAGATCTGGATCCAAACTGTTTGCCCAGATACCCCTTAAGGGGTATCCCGAATGGAATGGGTTAAACTCACATGCCATATCATCATTTTCAAATCATTTTTCTCGGATTTCATTAGACATTATCATATCTAAATACTTCATAAATGTTCCAAGAAAAGCCTTCGCTTTAAGACAAATAAGCATACTGGGGCTGTTCAAAAACCTCTGCTCGCGGCGCAATATTTTGGTAACCACCCTACATGAAGCTACATCCAGACAACTCTGCAAACGTGGTGTAGATCTATATTTGAAAGAGGTATACCCTAAAGGCAATGCAGCTTTTTATTTCAGAAGGTCATAATTCATATATATGAGCAGTCTCTATTTTTATGCTCTTATTCCGCACAGACCACAAATCCCGCGTATCGACACGAATTGATAAATTTAAGGATTTGTGGAATTGTAAATTTTCTGGTCCTATTCGTGACGCTCTACAATTTATTTACTGTACATTACGAATATTATCCAAATTCGCCCATGCAGAGGCTCTTTCTGACAAGATTTTGAATGCTGGTATCAAAATCGTGATGTCTTAAGTAGCTACAGTACCTCACAGTCTAAAAATTTCAAATGGAAACCTGCTTACTTAAATCAATAAAAAGATCAAAAAGCATTCGTAGCCTGTTTATAAGATGGGGGTTCGCTTTGGGGAACATTGTTGATAATCGAAACAACAAGAACAACAGGGTTTTCAACGACATCTTGGCAAAAACGCATCTCACATGCTCTTTTAATTGATCCGTTTTCAAGTGTCTGGAGATAAACCGTATTTGCCGCAAATATTGGCACACCCGATTCAAGTACCGTAATTATCCGTAAAGCTTCAAACAAGCTGATTTTATTTTTCGACAATTTTTGAAAAAGGATGTAAGAATTATACGGTAGCAAACAGTTTAGACTCTGATCAGACTGCTCCCGAGGAGCAGTCTGATCGGGTCTACACTGTTTGTCCTTTCTTTTCTGTCGCAATATTTTAGGTTATACGGTAATTGAAATCAATGCTTGCTGAGAAGATGCTGGGACAAGTTGTTATGAGATAAACCATATCAGGAATGAATTGATTACAGGATTATCATGCAGAGGAAATAGGACTGTATTTAAGTATTCAGTATTTAAGATATCAATATTTAATTTATGAAAAAAGTAAGTGATTTTAAAGATGCTCTCTCTCTCTCTCTCTCTCTCTCTGAGTCTGTCTCTCTTTCTTTCCCTCTCTCTCCGATAATCCATGAGTAACAGACAGAATGTTACAGGATTAACGTGTAAAGTATGAAAACAGTAAGTGTTTTAAACTCTCTCTCTCTCTCTCTCTCTCTCTCTCTCTCTCAGTATTTCTGTATGTATGTCTGTCTCTGTATGTATGTCTGTCTCTGTCTGTCGCTCTCTCTGTCACTCGCATATAAAAATGTCGGTATATACGAGTAATATTTGAGGTATGAAAGCAATAAGTGTTTTAAAGTCTCTCTCTCCCTCTATCAGCAATTGACCCGGAACCGGAAGTGTAGTGTTGTTTTTGCTTTTGCTCTCCATTTGACTATTGTTGCACCTAAAATCCGATTTCAGGCTCCACAGTATTTATTGCCTACATCAACGTTAAATTTCATATCGGGCCACTGTACATTCAGGATGTCTAGTCGAAGTCAGCTGAAACTTGTGGCAATATTGCCTTACGTGCCGTGATCTATCTGTAATCATTACAACTCGGAGCATAATTGCACGTATCTCTTAAAACGTACAGCACTTCTCCAACGCCTTCAAGGAAGATTGTTCAATGGCACCCCATGTTAACTATATATATATACTCGGGCTGTTACTGAACGAAAAAGAGTCCTTGTTCCCAAACGACCTGGTCATCGTCGCAGGAAAATTTGTGAAGCCACGATCACCAAATAGTTTTGGAACCATGTTTTTTTTTTTCATTTCGTCACAGCCTTGAAAACAAAGTTGACCAAGTGTGAATGGTCTACCTGATGGTTATAATAGCTGTCGGTCAAGCAAGCTTTCTGTGAAAATTATATGACTTTCAGTAGCAGCGATCTCAGCTTTACCAGCTCAGGTCCTCCTCAATTATTAACAAACCATGGGCAAAATCGCCCACCTATCGCTAAGCTAGGCCATTGTTCACGCTGGTCTGGCATTCAACACAGGCAACGAGGCAACGTACTTTAAAACACGATTATTTCGCATACTTCTTACATTAATTTCAAACTATGATTCTTACGGACCCGGCAGTTTGTTAGACCTCTTAGTCAAACCAGATTTTCGAAGAAATTCCGTCTAGTATACATGCAGTGCTTGAATAAGGTTTTTCACCAATTCGTTGGCTGGTCATTGTAGCCCAAAAATTGTTTTCAAGCATTTCTTGAATATGCATATCAATTCAGTAAAACTTTTGAGTCCTATTTCAAGAGTAGGGGGTCGGATGGTCCGTGAGACTATACTTCTGAAACAAACTTATCCTGATGAGCAGAACCAACAGGTTCCTTGTACGTTGTCTTCGTTGTTTGTGTTGAATGCCAGACCAGTGTACTGTTGTTGTTGTTCTAATTCTCCAGTAGGCCTACCTATGTCACGTGATGACTTTCGGAGCACTTCGAAACGTATGGTATGTCACCAGTTTGTATTAAAGCAAAGAGTAACATTTTGAGCCGTGACACGACAAATCAACAAAGTGGCATTTGCGCCCAGCAAAGACTCAGATCAGCCTGAGCATCCGCTCAGTCTGAACAGAGGCTTCGCTTTGCGCTTACTGGGTAGCTAAGGGACTAAGCTACCATCACGCCGACAGCAAAGACACTGATCAGACTGGATGCCTAAGTCTTCGCTAGGCGTACATGCCACTTTGTTGGTTTTGTCATGTCGCGGCTCAAATCAGATTGTTTTTCCGTAGAAAAATTTTAAAAAGGTATTTCGATCGGTTCAGCACATGAAGTCGTATGTGAAAATAATTTTTATTGTCATCCTGTTGTTGATAATCCAGTCGTGCTTCTTTGACGAAGCTACAATTCCTGAGTATGAAACCATATAAGCCGCGACACGAGAAAACCAACAAAGTAGTCGTGCGCCCCGCGCAGACTCAGATCAACCCGGGCATCCGCCCAGTCTGATAAGACTCTTCGCTAAGCGCTAAATGGGTAGCTACATGTAAGGTTTAAGCTACCTCCACGCAGACTGTGAAGGCTCTGATCAGGCTGGGCGGATGCCCAGGCTGATCTGAGTCTGCGCTGGGCGCACAACCACTTTGTTGGTATTGTCGTGTCACGGCTCAATTGTAAGGCACACACGTCAGTCAGCGTGTGTTGTGTTTTGCGTGCACATGTACAGTTTTGCGGGTTCAAAAAAAGGTGGACGCCAACACCAACGTTCAGCGACCCTACAATCCCCAGTCACCACCCTGACACCACTTTTTCCATGACAGGGTACACTTGTTCGGATTTTTCCGGACCATTTGGATTGGAAAAATCGATCGGACATGTGCCGCAAGTGGGAGTCGAACCCGCGTCAGTCTGCGTGAAAGTCGAATTGTCATCGAGTTCTTGTTGTTAATCCAAATCTCAGAGTGGCGGTGTTGGTGACGGGGGAGGGCAGGGGGGGGGGGGGGGGGGGGGCGGGGGGCTCAGTAAAACCGATTCATGGCCCCACACTCCCGGAGAAAGAAGTTTCTCGATAAGGAGCACAGTTTTCCTTTAAGAGTGGACCCCCATGGGCACAGAAGGCAACAATTAAGATGACAGAGTTGATTCCTCTGAAAAATATCATTAAAATTAACAGTGTCTGCTAAATTGAAGTGGAACCCAGTTTGGGAAAGAATGGCTGTTAAGGGACTTTATGGAAGTATATTTTTTCTCTAAAAGTCATTTTTCTTTTTTCTTAAAAATAATTGATAACATTGCTGAAAATGTGGGTCAATTTTCCTGAAAGACATAACGACAAAAATTGTAAATTTCTGGTTAGCGATTCAGGCCATCGTGGGCCTCTTTTGTATTTAAGAATCAGAGGAAAAAACACTCTTACGAATACTTTCTCAGTTGAGCAGAATTATTTTGCAACATTTCGCTCAATAATTTGTTTGTTAAAATCAATTCATAATCGTAGCGAACATAATTGTATCTTTTTCCTGTCCTTTACAAATGACCTGCGTCATGCGTAGAAGTACCTCAAGATATATTCGAACAGCAAAGACTCAAATATTGTCTTTTCACTTGAACACTGAATCTTGATGACTGAATCTTGTTTGTCCGCTTCAACAATACACGGGCCCTAAAATATCTGTAAAGCGAGGAGTGATGACCCAGATTAGTTTGAGAGGATGCGTAGGCTGATTTGAGCCTTGCTTGTTCTCATATGTCGTCGGTATCTTTTCTCGCAATCCCAATCAAAATATTCTCTCCTTTAATTATGTTTTCTTTCTGTATTTTTTTTCTTCAATCACTTGTGTGGGTTAACCCGTAGGTCCTTGGGAGATATACCGCAATTACTCTAAATAACTGGACACAATTATTCCACTGGGCACTGGCCGTGTAGACCTGTAGTTGGTATTATATTGTGGCAGCCAGCTAGACTAGCAGGTAAAATAGAATAAAAGACTTGTCTGAATTTCAAATCGGAAGTGGTCATTAAATAAGTAGTATTGCCCGCAAGTTGAAAAAAAGTTAATAATTGCACGGTCACTGTGTCATATGAAAAGTTGTCTTGAAGCATATTTGTTAAGATGACAATTAGGCTGTGTATTTGTACTTGTACACCACGGCTTTAAGTAAATACACTTTCAGGGGAAGCAGCCCCGCTTTTTTTTTTTTTGACAGGAATCAACTCCTAAAGAAAAGAATTTGCTCCTCGGGATGTAGATCCTATTTTGGTATGGCTGCGTCATCCGAGGAAGCCAACATGGAGTCAGATAAGTTGTTTCCCTCGTAAAATGGCGGAATATAGGGAGGCATTCCCATTATCTTTGGGGTACCAGTAGTTTTATAAAGTATTCAAATTCACAGGTAAGACTGGTCAGAATATGAGGATGCGTTTGCTGACCTGGGCCTTCACTATTCGCCGTATAAATGTAACATACTTTTGAAAATTAGGAGTAGCCAAGACATAGATCGGTCTGCAGCGCATCCGCAAACACTGCCTCTTTTCACAAGCACTTTCTATGTTTATTTATTTGTAATTAATTCAAATTTACTAAACGTGCATTGTTATCATACCGCGTAAAAATGCAGTGTGATATAAATCATTAAATTATTACTGGTAGCACATGGCATAAGGCTTTTTCTTCTTATTTCTTGCCCATTAATCAGCTATCATAATTTCAAAAGGAGTGACATTTCTACGTGTTTAAGATTTTATTTTTATATTTTTGAAATGTACATAAAGTGTCATTCTCGGTGTTTGAATTGATCTGCATTGTGTAAATATACCCTATTGGCGTGAACTGCAACCACTTAAACAAAATTACAAGGATCTTTTGCGGATTGAACATTGCATGTATCGTACCTTATCAGTAGGCGAACACTTGTAAAATTGTATTTTAACCGTCTTAAGATAGCTGAGATCCACTTTTGGTCGGTGTTATTGAGATTATATTAGATAAAATGGTATTCATAAATGAAAATAATAAATAATATATGTTTTTGAGAATTGACACAAAGACAGAAAACAGGAGTAAAAATAATTAAAAAGGGGATATTTTATATATATATATATATTTTCCTTCTTTTCTTCCAAAAGGATAAAAACAGAAGAAAAAAAAAGAAGAAAACAACAACAACAAAATACCAACAACAAATAATAATAAAAAAAGCGAAAAATGAATAAATAAAACTAATAATAGTAATAAAATTTTTAAAAAAAAATGGAAAAAAGAAAGTATGGGACAGTCTGATCAGGGTCTACACTGTCTGGCCAGTCTCTACTGTTCCGATACTTACTGTAGTAACTGTACTAATTTCTTTCAGAAACGGCATTGAACATGTGCTGAACAACTTGACGAAAACTATCGATATCGGATTCTTTTTTACTGTACAGCTACATATAGCTGCATCGAATTCAGCTGCATGCGCATGAGCTGAGATATTTAGAAACAGAAATACAATTAACTTTAAAAGGAAGCAATGTCCAGTATAACGACTAACTGATTTCAAAACCAGTTTACATTTATGAACAAATACGACAGAAGAGGATAATTTCAAATCGGTAACTGATGTTTTCCACTGTATAGCTAGTTATGATGGCCTCACACTACATTTATATGTACAATAGACCTAGATGACTAAAAATGGACTAATAAGAACGGCTTTAATTCAAAAAGTACAAGAAATATCAGATAGACTATCTAGTTAGTCGTGAAGGTTTAAATCAGAAGACAGACGCAATAAGATTAAAAGAGTTAAAGATAGCTGTGCCTAAATTGTACAATTAGTTGTGAAGAGTTTAAAACATAAGTTGTTGTGAAGAGGTACACATGCAGCTGTGATAAGTTTGAAAGAGTTTAGAAGTTAGCAGTGTTATCTAGCCTGTACAGTTAGTTAGTTGTAACGAGTTTATAACAAAAATTAATTGTGATGAGTTTAAAAGAGTAAAGAAGATAGCTGTGTTATTTGGAGTGCGCAGTGAGTTAGTTGTGAAGAGTACATTTTGTGTAAAACAACAGTTGAGCCGCGACACGAAAAAACCAACAATGTGGTCGTGCTCCCAGCGCAGACTCAGATCAGCCTGGGCATCCGCCCAGTCTGATCAGAGTCTTCGCTGTCCGCATGGAGATAGCTTAGACCATTAGCTACCCTTTAAGCGCTTAGCGAAGAATCTGATCAAACTTGTCGGATGCCCAGGCTGATCTGAGTCTGCACAGGGCGCACAACCACATTGTTGGTTTTGTCGTGTCGCGGCTCAGTTGTTGTGAAGAGTTAGTGTTGATGAGTTTAAAGGAGTTAGAAGATAGTTGTGTTATCTAAACTGTACAGTTAGTCGTAAAGAGTTCGAACTAAAGAATGGATAGGTATCTCCACGAAGGCAATAAACTATACAGAGACTGTGAAATTCAAAACAATGCTTACCAAAATTCACTGGAAAGGAGAAATTTGGGACTTGAACTGGAAAGAAGAAAGACGACGTTGTATTTGTCGAGGGAGGAACATCAGTTGAGAGAACAACTGAAACAAATGCAGATTGCAAAGACAAAGACAGATTTTATGGTAAAAGGTATGATATTTTTTTCCTCATTTGAGAAATAAAATTCATAGATTTCCCTGTGTTTCTAACGTTGTGTCACACAATTATTAGAGCGGCGACAAAACAAAAAGCAACAAAGTGGCATATGCGCCCAGCGAAGACTGTGCGCTTAAAGGGTGCTAGGGGTCTAAGTTAGCGCCATGCGGACAGCGAAGTCTGTGCGCTTAAAGGGTGCTAGGGGTCTAAGCTAGCGCCATGCGGACAGCGAAGACTCTGATCAGACTGGGCGGATGCCCAGGCTGATCTGAGTCTTCGCATGGCGCACATGTAACTCTGTTGGTTTTGTTGTGTCGCGACTCATTTACTCTTGCAATCTAATTCTTTCCTCCAAGAGTAGCGCCCCTCTTCCCAACACACATAAACACACCATGAGTTGCTCATCAGGAAATTTACTTATTCCATTAAATGTTTCTGGCAAGGGTGGTATAAGTAATAGTTATCCATGGTTTGTCCGCCTGTACGTGAGATAATCCGCGCGCTTAAGCTTGTGGATTATCTCCTCGATACAGGCGGACAAGTCATAATATAACTATTACGTAGCCCATGTTTACAAAAGTAAGACAATTTATAAGTGACTACTGAGAATTTGATAAAGTATTCGACACAATTTGTTAATATGTATACAAAAGAAGGATCCGTGTGCGATCCTTTGTGCATGCCTTATTCAGTTGTACGAGGATCATCCAAAAGGTTCTGTCATTGGCTTTATATCTCAAAAACGAAAGCTGGTATTCACCTAAAATAAAACCAATGCAAAAACACTAATTTTTATCACATAGCTGTAAAAGACTGATCCTTGTATCAATGATATAACCTTCACAATCTGATTTAAAAGAAGAGTACCCTCACCCTACTGGCAAATTAGTACATGCAACTCCGGCAATGTCCAGTTAAGGGATGCCCATTATCGCTGCATAGTGCCTATGATATCCCAGGTACTAATAAACACAGCAAAAAATCTGTCATTCTGTCCATTTTAAAGAGTTTTAAAAAGTTTCATAATCTCAACATTATGCAAACAATGCCATACGAAAATCGATTAGGTTATGTTCTAAGTACTAAAGCTTCATAAATGAACAACATTTTAAATTCTGAAGCATATATTTACTGCAGTAGATCGTGACAATGTGACCTCAATCAAAATTAAAAAAAAAAAACGAAAATGAAGGCACATTGCATTCTTGAAAACCATGTGACTCTTTATTTCAACATATTTCTGTGACGCCATAGATATCAATCGTTTGCATCGCATATAAAAAACAAAAGACGCTCATTTTTATGCAGCACACCGCAGAATGCAACAGACGCCAACCCTGAAAATTTCAGAATCCTGCAATATGTAGTTGCCGAGATTGCAGCATTAATCACAAGCCAGCAGAAAAACAAAAATCATGAAAATAGGACAGTGTCAAATACAAGGTCTGTATTTGAGCTTATAACTCAACCAAATTGCATTTTTACCATGTCCTTGATATCAGTATAAAAAAAAAAAGAGAGTTCTTTTGATTGTTGCAAACCCTAATCAGCTATCACGCCTATGAGCAAGATATGAAGCCAGTGACAGAAGTTTTTGGACAATCCTCGTATGCCTGCGTGTCCAAGTGATGGGCTCTAAAGGTTTGGAATGTCTGAACATTATGGTCATTTTTTTTTTCAAAATATTCACAAATTCGATGACTAGAAAGAAACATGCAATGCCGTGCTTTGGTACAGGACTATAAAACCGAGAGTTTTAGAGCTATAATATATTACAAATAAAAACTAAGCGAAAACAGTTAGTTTCCTTGACGCAAAAAATCATGGTCAGACAGATGAGCTGGCTCAATTCTGACACTTTCAAGGACCTTGTCTATGCGTGTTCGAGACATATAAAGCTATCACTTTACAGTTAATTGTTGCTTTCTTTAAGGCGTTTATGACATAATTTGATATTTATGTATCTGTTTATTGGATTTAGGTTATTTACACTCAGAGCTCTAGATAAGAGGGAGTATTGGTGATAATTAGGGATAATTTTTGTTAATTCTGCATAAAAACATATGTTGTGACCCCTCATCTGAACCATCTCGATGAGAAGGTTCAGATGGGGGTAACAACATATGGTTTCGATGAGAAATGAAAAAAATTATCCTTAATTATCATCAAATACTCCCTCTTATCTAGAGCTATGTTACACTCTGTTATACTGCATGGGTTTCTGAAACGGAGAACAAAAAATGAGAACAAAAATCAATGCAGGGTCCGGCAGTCGGTCTCCAAGAACACACGCGTACTTGTTAGTTGAAACTGCATACAGCTGACTGTGATCTTTAGTCCGGAAAAGTAGTTCTTACCAAGAGGTCTCCCATTTTTATCGGGGCTCCTCTTTAACGATTATTTTTATATATCAGTGTTAGAAAAGAGTTGCTGTGAAACTGTTTTTCCATGGGACCCACGTGAAATCTTAAGCCATGTGCGCACAGCAAATACTAAAATCATTCAGTACAGCTGCGCAAGCTGACCAGAATCTATAGATTCGCCTGGATTTATAGATGCTATATGTATATGTGAAAAGGAGTACATCGATTAAACTGCGCAGATGCCAAGACTGACCTGAGTTCTGTTTGCACATGTCGTAAGATACATTTCCACGCGACGCCAATTTATCTCAGAGCATTTAGCCCTTAGATCATTTGTTTGTGTTTTAGGTTCAAAGGATGAGAAACGATCAAGCCCAGTAGAGATAGTTAAAAAGATCCCAACAGAGCCATACCCTGTCACTTTCAGCAGCAATTCACCTTCACCCGTAGATCATGGCAAACATATGGAAAAATACGGTAAGTTGCGTATTTAGTTGTTTAACCTGTACGACTAGTTGATATTTTGTGCGAATAGTTGCTATTTTTTTTTTCCCGATCAGCTGTTTATGCATTTGAATTGCCTTTCACCTTCAGCAGCAATTCACCTTCACCCGTAGATCATGGCAAACATCTGGAAAAATACGGTAAGTTGTGTATGTATACTGAGAGGCAAATGAAAGTATACACTTTTTTAATGCAAATATTTTACTCGTCTCTCTTGGCTCAGGTCTGAAATTTTGCATAAATTATTGTTACTCAAAGTACATCAAACTGGTGTAGGAAAATTACTTACTGTAACACTTAATTAGTGGCATTGAACGTACATGCCGTTTTTGCACTTTCTCCACGTGCAGCAAACTGGACAATACGAGTTTGCTGAAAATCTGTATTTGAAATTTCAGTTGTTTTTCTAAACAAACCACAACGCTTGCGTTTCATTTACACGACGACAAGGCTCTCTGTGGCAGACAGAAATCATACATGCAGAGGAGAAAGTAGCCAGATGCACAAAGAAAGTATACGCTTCATCGCCAATCAGTCTTGACTCTTATGTGTTTTATTAAGCCAGCCACGAACCACTTTCAGCGGTCAGCTTGTTACGACTTCAGTTTGCGCCAAAAGCATTGTCGTCATGTAAATGAAAGGCATACTTTGTTGTTTGTTCAGAAAAACAATTGAAAAGGCAACCACTGATTTTGCAGCATAATCGTATTGTTTAATATCATGCACGTGCAAAAACGATAAAACAAACATATACGTATAGTGTCGATAGTCAAGCGATTCATTAAGTTATTTTACGGTGCCACGTTTTTGTACTTTGAGGAAAGATGCATCGTGTATATTTGAGACCTGATTAGTGAATAATAAGATAAATACCGGCATTTTAAAAATGTATCCTTTCTCTTGCCTCTGCATGTAAGAATCGTGCTTGCCACAGGGAGCCTTTTCATCATGCAAATGAAACGCAAACGTTATGGTTTATTAAGAAATACACCAGAAATTTCAAATGCAGATTAACAGCAAAATCATATCGTCCATTTTGCTGCACGTGGGAAACGTGCAAATCCGGCATGTACGTATAGTGCCGCTAGTCAAGTGTTTCAATTAGAAATTTAACTATACCACATTGATTCACCTTGAGTAAAAAATATATCACGCAGAATTTCAGAACTGAACAATGGAAAATCAGTAAATTATAGGCATTCAAAAAGTGTATACTTTCTTTTGCCTTTGAGTATACTTGTATACGGAAAGTATTTAAAAACTTCCACCCATTAATTCTAAATATCTCAAAAACAAATGCAGCTACGTCTACCGAAATTTTATAACATATATATTCTCTTACACCTGATTATGTCCATATCCCAAAATTGAAATCGTTCAACCGAATCGGTCAGAAATAAGCACGTGCTCCTCGTATTCTTAGTGCATTGATTGCTTGATTGATTTCTTGCTTAACGTCAACGGTAAACAGCTAAGGTCATGTCGGGACGGTCAGTTAACCTAACCACACTATTCCTGGGCAGGCTTAGACCTCCTAAGCGGTTAACCAGTACTAAGTGCACATACTTTTGCCAGTAACTGACAACTGGCCTTCTTGAATCAGCGTAAGGAGAAACGAAAGTATGTGGCCAGACCGGGTTTCAAACCCAGGACCTCTGACTTATGAGTCAGGTGCCCTACCGATTGCGCTACGTGGCCCGGCTTATTCTTAGTGCAGTTTACATAAAGATGGATGACTTCAAGTATACAGTTTTCCGATGACATATTGCTCTCGTAATATCATATTGAATTTCAAAAGTTTGAACTCGGCCTGTGGCTTCATTTGGCCTACCGCATCTAAATACCGTTAACAGGTGCAGTATATTGGGTCAGTTCAATGCTGAAATTTCAAAACCTGACGTCGGGCGATAATTTTATGCGTTAATTACGGCAATTTACAATCTCAGACGACGTGGACGGTTTACAGGAAGCTCAACAGACCGTCAGAAAAAGCAGCTACCCGAAATGAAGAACCAGAGATCATGACGTTAACTTACGTCGATGCCGCCTCCGTAGTAGGTTTTGCGTGATAGCATCAATGTGGCACTACAGTAAAACAATTCCCATAGCTCACAGTGCAAAATGGGTCAAAGTCAATGCACTGCCAATTTTCTCCTGGTCTAAACTTTCCAAATTGAGGCATGGCATTGAATAGACAACACCTTTACCTACCAGTAATAGCTAAAAAGTTGGGGGTTGTGCGGCATATTTTTGACACATTTTATTTTTAGTTCTGACAGGCCTAGTTGGCAGTGAATAAATCTCGAAACTTTCACTTGCACCCACCTGTGTATTTTTCAACCCCAACAAAAATGTAGCAAAACAGCTTTGTAAATAAACTCCATTTTTTATCATGATAAATAAGCATAACATTCAGAAACATATTTAACTTTCATAATAAAACCAATCAGGGGCCTGCAAATATTCATTATACTCCTGAAAGCTCTCCTTAAAAGAGGCGGGGCATTTTTTTACTGTAGTGCAACCTCTAATGTAATGACAATTGCAAATTAACGTGACTGACGTGACAATATTAACACAGTAATAAATAATCTAAAAGAGTGTTGCATATAATAAATAATCTAAAAGAGTGTTGCATAAGATAACGCCGTCATCGCCTTATGCGATTCAGAGATATATCGCTTTTTACTGACGTCATTTAAGTAGATGATACGAATAATCTGGGGAATCTTTAAATTTGAGAAGCTCTAAGCATTTCGTCGAAAAATATCTAACACTGTCACAAGTGAAAGAACCAGCAACCAGCAATAAAAAGTGGAAGTTTTTTAATCCCTTCAGTATAAAATATCTAACACTGTCACAAGTGAAAGAACCAGCAACCAGCAATAAAAAGTGGAAGTTTTTTAATCCCTTCAGTATATAATCAGCTGCACTTTAACCTGAACGACTAGTTGTTAGTTTTGTTTTCGTTTCCTGGTCAGTTGTTCATTCATTTGAATTTCAGTAGTGAGCTGCATATCTGAATGCCTGCCGGTTGCTATCGTTTTTCTAATATTCTAGCATTTTAATAAATGCACACTTGACTGAAGTTTGCAATGTGCCAGTAGGCATGAATATACTAAAACTTGTACAGATATATGACAAGGTATGCAAAAATTCGTCAGTATGATGGATCATATCCGTTGTTGTATGGGTAATTGTCTGTTGCTGTATTCTAACCGTTTCCCCATCAGCCAAATGCAACAGATACTAGTAGATTCCAGTAGACAGCTGTCATAACGGGGTGAAAAAAATTCGGTATAGAAAATGGCTTCAGTTACAGGAGATATTCGTCATATATATTCCATGGTTGGTCCGCATGTACGAAGAGATAATAATCCAGATTTAGCGACCGTACAGGCGGACAGCTATGCTTTAACAATCTTACATCAACCTCTTAAGCGCCGACCTTGTGCACTATGACACTTTTATGCTTAAATTTGCGTTTTTCTTAGAAGGGTGGTATGAATTTTGTCAATATATATGATGAAATTGTTTTCATACTTTGTAACTTGTTTTTTTTAATAGAATAAGCAGTTAAGGTGAATGGAAGATAATTTTTACCAAGAAGTATACATCACCCATTTTAGTTGTTGTTCTCTTAGATAAGAGAGTTTACTCCCTTGAGGATCAAAAGCTTTCTTAAAGAAAGAGAGTTTACTCCCTTGAGGATCAAAAGCTTTCTTAAAGAAAGCTTTTGATCCTCAAGGGAGTAAAATTTCTTATCTCCCTTTGCAAAATATTTACTTTTCTTACCATGTATTAGTAGAATGGGGTGGGTGGTCGCCGGGGGAAATGCTAAATAACATTTTCAAATACAATCGTACTTCCCGTTTTGATCAATTGTTCATATAGACACTGCCTTTACAGGAAGAGTACATGGCTTGAAAAGAAGACGCCGCAAGTTATCAAAAGAATTCGAAGACGTTTCCTTAGAAACCGGGTCAAGGTCACTTTTCAGTTTGGATGGACATGATTTTCCACGTAGACGGGTAAACTCCATGACAACTACACAGAAACCTAACTTTAGTTTGCCACCCAAAACTTCACATGGATTAAGACGAACTGTTTTGGACAGTCGACTTGGAAGGGGAGTTAACTCAAGTGGTTCTTCAAGAGAGAGTCTCAATAATGACAGTATGACCTCACTTGACAGTGTTCGTTAGAGTTCACACTTGTAAATCTAATGGGCCGTGACAAGACAAAACCAACAATGTGGTTGTGCGCCCAGGGTAGACTCTGATCAGCCTGAGCGTCCGCCCTATTTGACCAGACTCTTGGTTAAGTGCTCAAAGGGTAGCTAACGGTCAAAACTACCTCCATGAGGACAGCGAACTCTGATCAGACTGGGCGGATGCCCAGGCTGATCTGAGTCTGCGCTGGGCGCACAACCACATTGTTGGTTTTGTCGTGTCGCGGCTCAATTGATAGTGATTTGTGAAAAAATGCATATATAAAGAATGCAGTGCTCTAAGGGCGAGCATTTGGTAGATCTTAACTTACCTGAGATTTTAAGTTCAAGGATGAGGTTAAAGAATAGACAGGCATCCGTCGCCCGCCATCATCATTTTCAAAGATCTTCTCTTCTGAAGCCACTGGGTCTATTGAAGCCATGCTTCATGTGGAGCCTCACGGGGTCAGAGGAACGAAAGTTTCCTCATATCGCCTTGGTCACATGATCGAGATTGCCTTATAATAGTACAGTATTGACCTTGACCTGATTTATGGCACGGTCAATTTGGGTACGTAACTCTTTAGTATGGGAAAATGCTAAAAACATTGTAGTGCTGACACACTTTTTAAGTCTAGGGTATAATATTGGTATATATTGTAACCCTCTTGCCTACGTGCTCAGGATATTTTCAGCCGAGTGGTCTACATGAATGTAAAAGGGTTACAGTTGTGGGTCCGCTTGGTGCTGGACGGGAGTGGTACAATGGAACACTAGTTGAAAGTTTCTTAACTTTACCTAAATTCAATTCAACAAATTAAACACAATATGATGAGCTTAACTATACAACAATAAGTAGCAGTAGTTTCAGTAAGAGTTAGGAATTAGATAATCTTAAGTATTTATGAGTAGCTTGCAGAACTTGGTTATCTTAAGAGGTAGTACAACCAATTACAGAATAAGTGTGACTATCAGCCCTTAAAGCATAGCTTGAAGAGATAACTTATCAAATATTTGATTATAATACATTTATTAAGTGAGCATCTTAAACACTATTAGTCTAAGGTGCAACAGAGAGAGGGACTATGAGCAATCACCATCTATATTATTTAAGCCTACCAGGACTAGTTAAAATATTCCTAATGTGAATATGAAACAGTACTGAGTGCTTGCAGTGCCATGTGCTTGTATGGGTGGGGTGATGTAAACAATCTTGAATGTGTGCTCTTAACTAGTCTAGGAAAATATATTAACCTCTCCAAAAGTATTGAAGTATCTGCTTGCCATATTAGCCAGTCTGGAGTCAGTCACCGGGTCAGTATACGAATATAGCAGATCGACCCAAACCCGAACAGTTCAGTTCAGTTCTCTTATCAACGTTACCCAAGTGGCTCAACGGTACGTAACCATAGTCGCACACACCTGGCGCCGTGTGTCCGTCCAACAAACCCGAACAGTTCAGTTCAGTTCAGTTCAGTTCAGTTCAGTTCATTTTTCTTATCGACGTTACCCGAGTGCCTGAACGGTACGTAACCATAGTTGCACACACTTGGCGCCGTGCGTCCGTCCAACAAACCCGAACACAGCGAGGCTCGGCCTTATATAGTCCCTGGGACAAACCCGAACATCATCATCATATTTCAATTCTCATATCGACGTTACCCCCGCACCTCAGCGGAACGAATCCATAACCGCAGTAACGGGCGCCGAGCGTCCGTCCATCAAACCCGAACACAGCGAGTCTCGGCCTTATATAGTCCCTGGGACCACGTGATATCGTGAGGTCATCACAGCAGTCAAACCCGAACATCATCATCATATTTCAATTCTCATTTTACATCCCATGGCACCAAATTTTATGTATATTTGAACTAGTCACAACCCTAACGATCCAGCTGGTCTCTCCAGTTGCACCCCACGGCACCCCCATGACATCAAAATTTATGCATATTAACCAAAAAAAAGCATTTTATAGGGACAGTAATGTTTGTTACACCCCATGGCACAAACTTTTATGTAAACGTGCCATTAAAGGTGAAACGACCTGTCCGCGAATAGGAAAAAGGCGCTTTTTGTTTTCAGGTTAAATTAAATTGAGGTTTACTATTCTTTGTTCGTTTGTTTTGTGTGATTGCGTGTTTGCTTTTACAATGATTTACAAACTTCTGGTACAACTCATTTTTTTAATTTATGAATGCCTTATCACATAGATGGCTAATACAACCAGCGAAGGCTATGATTAAACTGCGCGTTTGCTCAGTGTGAACTGTGCCTTAAACTAACGCAACCAACGAAGCCTATGACCAAACTGCGAGTATGCACAGTCTGAACTGAGCCTTCGCTGGTCTTAATCAGCGAAACGAGCCTTCGCTGGTCGTACATTCCGCTTTACTGTCAATCTCACGTTATAGCTCGCAAAATTACAAGAGAAATACATAGATGATGGGCCACCGATAAACAACCGGATGCCCAGGCTGATCTGAGTCTGCGCTGGGCGCACAACCAGTGTTGGTCTTGTCGTGTCGCGGCTCAAATATGCATGCCAAGCCAAAATGTGTTTTATGACATATGCAATACCCAAACCAGCATGCACATAACGCATATGCGCACGCTGATTGAGAGCAAAGCAGAGCTTCCCGTCTGAAGAAGCGTGGGTACCAGCCTGTACTGCAGTGAAATCATCTAAATATGAAATGACGCTAATGTCCATGGGTATCAGACCCAATAAATTTAATTCTTATTAGATCTTATAAATTTAATTCTTATTCGTCTTTTTGAGTGTTTAGTTCATATTTGGGTATCTACCCTTCAGAGCAACCCACACGTCTCTGTCCGCCATATTCTGCTTAGACTGGAGGAATGCTGGATCCACGGGGAAGGCTCTCTCAAATGCGATACTTTTCGATTTCATTTACAATTTCGGAGGGCGGGAATCAGAAAAAAGAATAATGATGAAAAATAAAAAATCAAATTGATTTTCGAAAGAAAAAAAAAAAAAAAACGTGCCATGTTAAAGAGCGCCTCCCCGTGGTGTGGCCTGGATGCAAATGGATAGCAGTGAAAGAAGATATGAAATCATATAGTATGTGCGTTCAAGGTTCTCCCAATTGTACCGACGGTGGTACCATTGAGAGAACACTGAACGCACGCAGTATCTGGTGATCTTTATCCATTTGTAACTGAACGCTCTTTCCACTTATTCGTAAACAAATAAACTAAGCCTTTTGCCTAAAATATTTACAGTTACAAATATTGATACCTAAAGGTGTCCCAACACTGGAAGAATTCATGTCAAAACAACAATACAACAATAGATGTATATATAAAAAAAATACATTAATATTGGTGCCGTGGTGTTAAAAAACTATTATAACCCATCTAAAATACTTTCTTCATAGTACATATACATAAACTTTCGTTCCGTGGGGTGTCGTGGGGTGCCGTGGGGTGTCGTGAGGTGCCGTGGGGTGATTAGTAGCACCCTAATGGCGCAGTTGGAAAACTCCGAGTATTCCGGATGACCACCAACGAAGTAGTCTTATCATATATGGGCACCGGGAACCAATTCCTATAGGAAACCGCGTAATTCAAAAAGGTGCAGGAAGCTCGGGACTATTATTGTCACATGGTGCTCTTTGAGTAATGCTGATGAGGTTGAAAGTGATGTTTTAGTGACATGTAGAAATCAGTTTTGTTTGATATTATGGATATATTGTAAAGAATAAATATTTTTGATTTGGTCCGTGGAGCCAAAATTAATGACAGGTGATTTTTAGCAAATCTTCTGCGCTTTTCTGCGGGATAGGTAGTTGCTGGCTATCAACATCCTGTAGAGGTAGAAAGTGCAGGGTAAGGTGGTGTTTCTCTTATTTCATCTTCTTGATCAACATTTTAGCTTGAAATTAGAGCAAATCTGAATAGTGAAGTAATAGTGTATAAAGGGAGGCACACTGTCACAGGCAGTAGGGGTCACTATAGAAGTCTATGGGAGAAACAATTAGTTCACGCTGCCCATATGACCTACAAGATTTGCGTAGCCATTAGGAGCAGTTTCGGTTTGTCAACTCGAGTAACTAGAGTAACTAGAGTTACTGACCGAACAACACGAGTAACCGCAATACGCATGCGCAGTACTGCGCACATATTCGTATTTACTCGACTACTGTAACCCCCACCTCACCTCGGGTAGCCTGGACAAGATAAGCTTTTGAAAAAGCTTGAGTGGTTATCCCTTAGCAATGAATCTGTAGGATGCAAGTGGTACAGTAGAAAATTGGCAGCAATACAAGTTAATTTTGTTGTATTCTTGGACTTTGTTGAAGCTGTAGGTAAAGGGCGAGTTTGACAGTTTTTTCCTTATGTCCAGGTGATTGCTTGTAACAGGTTAGCTTCAGTGCTTACTGTTTAGTGACAGCTCTTTCTAAGTGGACTGTACTCTTTGGTAATTGCTTGTATTAGGTGAGATGCTTGTATTATGTGAGAAGAAGTATCAGGATAAGTTTTACAGCTCATGCCTCAGCGATGCTGGGTGCGCAAGAATATGGGAACTAATACTGGGAAATAATGGGACCCGCATTTAGCTAAACAAAACGGCGCATAATCGAGAACAACTCCTTATTGATCTGTAACCTTAAGTGACAACTCTTGGAAGCTGTACTGAACTCTCGGGTAATTGCTCGTATAGGGCGAGAAAAAGTGTTCAAGATAAGCTATAAAGATCATGCATTTGGGATGCTGGCGAGAATCTTGCAGTAGGGTGCGCCAAATGTAGAAGTAACGGGAAATAGTGGGACCCTATTTCGGCAAAAGGAAACGGCGTATAATCGAGTACGAATTCCTAACTTAATATGGTGGGGGATAACCAATTAAAAATGGCGGAAAGTGAACTTCCGCTGTAAAAGAAGCCAATTCTTTGGTTTTGCCTTCATAATGACACATTGCCACGCCAATGATTTGTCCTTTTTTTGTTTAATAATAGTGAGAATGGGATAAGTCTTAGAATGTTCATCATACTGATGATTATAATTAATTTGCTTGTGCTTTTGCCATATTCAGCAGGGTTTACAGCGGGGCCAGTAACGGTTCCGGGACGTTTCGTGCCAAAACCAGTTCGTACCGGGACGTTTCGTCCGGGACGATTCGTCCCAATTTTTCGTCCGGGACGTTTCGTCCCACTTTTCGGGACGATTCGTCCCATGCAATGTTTTATGCCAAAAGTATATTTCTATACATTATTTCATTGACAAATGAATTTTGGAATTGCTTGTGATGTGTATTTTATTGTATGAAAAAAATGCATAAATTAAATAGTATTTTTTTTCCTTTTGCCACTTTCTGACTTGGCCAAGCTGTATGGTGAATTTTGACATGCTCATTGCGCTGGAATCTGAAAGGGGCTTGATAAAATGATGTACATAAAATGCACATTAACACTGTATCTGATGCATTTTAATTGCAAACAAAGTTAATTTAAATGTGTTTCTTGGTATTTTTAACATGCTCTTAAATAGAATATTTGATACCCTGGACTCGTAATTAGCCCTGGTTTGAATTACTGCATCACAGATCTTACACATTTTAATAAATTTCAGTACTATTATAGCGCGAAATAATTTATGATATGAAAAAATATTGTATTTCATTCTATGTTAAACATTTCTATCTTCACCATTTTAATAAGTTTCAGTACTATATAGATCCACCACATCTGAGGTAATGATCAGAAAATGATCGTCTCAGTATCGAGAGATAGGTAAATTATAATGAGAAAAAATATTGTATTTTTTCATTCTATTCTACATGGTCGTACAGTTATCTATAAAATATGGGTTGAAACATCTCGACAAAACGTCCCGGTAAAATTATCATTCTGGGTATATATTCGATCTGTGTAATAATAAATAAGTTTAATACCTTTCTTTCTTTCTTTCTACCGATACTGTCCTCGGTCAATTTTGACCATGATGACAGGTTTTTGGTGTGGCGCATAAGTTGTCACAAAAAAAAAAAAAAAAAAAAGAAAAAAAAAATAAATAAATGAATTTGTGACATAGCCACCAGCAGATTAAAACTATTTACAAGAAGTCCTCAGGGGCAGGCATTCCATGCCTAACCCCTGCTCTACCCTAGGATATTAAATTTTGGCCTTAAACCCATCAACTGTCTCCGAAGAGACAGCTTCGGTTGTAAGGCCATTCCAAGTTGCAATTGTCCTGGGGAAAAAAGAATTCTTAAAACCGTCCGTGTAAGCGTTTGGACGGTGGTACTGGAATGGGTGGGACCTAGTTCTCCTGCTCCCTTCACCGACCTCAGATAGGTACTTATTCTTATCTACAATGGCAAAATTATTATGAATTTTGTAGAATTAGTGATTCCCCTATAGAGGTTTAGAAGGGTGCTGCACCCTTCTGCCTTTTGGTCCTACCCTTCTGCCTTTTGGCCCTACCCTTCTGCCCTCCCTCTGTGGAAGGTACTTTTATCCATATTCATGTCAAATACTTGCAATATTCAGCTTTCTGCATGTGAAATAGGCCTTTTATCATGCAAATACTTACAACTGCTTATAAGAATAAGGTGTTTATCTTGTCAGAAAGTGTTAATAAGCTAAAACCAATCTGTTTTTAAAACTAATAACTTCAGAAAGGTGCCCTTTCGGAAGCTGATCACGCGCTAAAAGTGCCCTTTTTCTGGCCAGTACCCTGCCCTTTTTTCAGGCTAGGGGAAACACTAAGAATAGAGACAGAGAAGCCTGCTGTCGTCTTTCCTGCAGGTCTGGCCACTGGAGTTCTTCTAACATTTCTCCCACATGACTTTGATTGCGCCAGCGCCTACAGGTCCAACGGGCAGCAGTCCTCTGTACTTTTTCTATTCTGTTAATATCAACTTGGTGATGGGGCATCCAAACAAAAATGTTTGATTTATTAAAGCTGAACAGCATGATAGTATTCTTTCGATACTGAATATAGATCGTATCAAAATATTGTCAATTTAAGTGTGGGACGAAACGTCCCGGACGAAACGTCCCAGTAAAAAATGATGTTTGGGACGAAACGCCCCGGGACGAACTGGTTTTGGCACGAACCGTCCCGTAACCCCAGTAACGACTTCAGAATTGTAATTTCCCATTCTTGTGAGTCCTGACTCTTGTGAATATTCAACACCTGAGTTTTAAAAGAAAATTGGGAGAATAGGACTCTGGACTTAAATGTAAAAAGATCGACGGTCGTCGCCATTTTGTTCTTTACTCGAAGTGTTCGACACGGCAGTACTCGAGTACATTTGTACGCATGCGCCAAATTTCAACCCGAGTAACACGAGTTTGCAAAGAGCGTAGGTTTAGGGGAGGTAACTACCACACCACCAACCACACCTACTGGGCAGAGCAAATCAAGAGTCGTGCAGTGCTATATTCTAGCTTGAAATATCTTCACGTTGACGACTACTTTCCGGGGAAAAAGCATCCATGTATACAGGCAGGGTCTGGAATGAGAGATATTCCACGGATGAGTGTCAAAGCCAAGCTGCTCACTGGTACATATATACTGCAGGTGAACAGGGTAGCTTTCAACCAGAATGAAGTCAGTCCTCTGTGTCTCTTGTGTCAGGAGAATGATGAAACAACAGAACACTTTATCCTGCAGTGTCGTGCCCTATCAGGTGTAAGACAGCCTATGCTTACAAGAGTGTTCGAGCTTTATGCAGAGCTGTTCCAAGAACAACCTGACTCATCTACTCTGCTCCAATTCATTTTGGATGGTAGTGCTGTGTTCCAGTGTGATAGCCAAAGACAATCTCATATAAGAACTGACTTAGAAAAAACCAGTAGATGTTTGTGTCAGAGACTGCATGCTGAAAGATATAAAAGACTTTCCCTGGTCCCTAAAAGAAAAAGAGACATTAAGCGTAATAAGAGACATTAAAAGTAAATAGAGACATTAGACACAAAAAAAAGTAGACGCAGCACAATCCGTTGAAAGATATAATGAGGTTTTTCCCAGACATTGTGACGGTGTATATATTGATTGAGTCCCTGTACATATACGAACTGTTATAAACTAAACAAAGACTTTGGAACTCCATCAGGACTGTGTGCCTCTACTGGCAGAATTTATATACAACAAGAACAAGAAGCCGCCATGTTAGAAATCTGTAGTCTTCAATTAAGGAAATGAAATCGACCATCATTGCGTGAAAATGATATTTAAGAAAAAGTTATCTATGGAAGGTTGTTCTGTAATGATCAAAGTTTAGAAATGGACCGGCTTGAGGCTGAGGTAATGCAGTGTTATGGAAATGCGGGGGTGAATTGTACTTAGATTACACAATAGGAAAGACAACATTAGACAAGATATCAAATCGGCATTATCCCGGTACACGGACCAAATACTTTCTAAACACAGAATCTGTCCTAGAAAACAGAAAACACAAACAAATTCGCAGCCAGCGCAGTAATCCGTGAAATTGGCGTAGATATACAATCACTCACACGGCCTTGGCGTAATAGTATAACCGCCCATTCATGCTTTACTGTCTCATTGATAGAAACAAACAAATCGGCCGTGCCATTTTTATCAAATATGACATGAAGCCATCAAAGAAACCCTTTTCCAAGAACACATAATATCTCTCATGTATAGAAATATATCTGTGTAAGTATGTACAGTGTCACGCTTTGCAGTTTCATCTTGCCCGTCTCTATATATACTCCCGGTATTTGCAAATACCAGGAGTACATATATAGCGAGAGAAACACGTCTTCTCACAGAACTGTTCACAAATGCCTCGCAAGAGGAAGATTCTCCGGGAAAAGGGTTTCTTTGGGGGATATTATTTAGAAAAACGGGGCTTGGTAGTTTTGGGGGAACATTCTGAAGAAACAGATATATTTAAATATTAGTTTTCAATTCTGCATTACTTCAGTATTTCGATGACCTGAGAAAGTATTTGGTCCGCGGACCAAATAACGGGAGTATATATATAGCGAGAGAAACTTCTATTCATCAATGCTTGCAAGAGGAAGATTCTTAATACGGATTAAACTGAAGCTTTTAAGACGCCTGAAATGTTTAGAATTTTAGCTGTTCAACATCAGTCTATTTCGTCAAATAATCTTATATCATAACGGGAGAGAACCTTAGTAGCTGATTCGCTTTATTCCGTATTAGTATATATACTCCCGGTATTTGGTCCGCGGACCAAATACCAGGAGTATATATATAGCGAGAGAAAGATGTCTACACACAGAATTATTCACAAATGCCCTGCAAGAGGAAGATTCTCCGGGAAAAGGGTTTCTTTGGGGGATACTATTTTAAAAAGCGGGGCTTGGTAGTTTTGGGGGTACATACTGAAAAAAGATATTTCAAATATTATTAGTTTTTAGCTCGCCTGAACGAAAGTTCAGGAAGAGCTATTGTTGTCACCACGGCGTCAGCCACCGCGTCGGCGTTCGGATTGGATGTTTTGGTTAAAGTTTTTTAAAGACCTATATCTCCTTAACCCATGGATGGATTCTTTTGATACTTGCACTGTAGTTAGATATTGGTCTAAGGTTTAACAGGGAACCACACCCACCCCACTCCGTGACCTTGATGTCAAGGTCATGGACTTAGAAAATTTGTAGTTTTTTTGGACTGGATGTTTTGGTTAAAGTTTTATAAAGCCCAATATCTCCTTAACCCATGGATGGATTCCTTTGATACTTACACTAAAGTTAGATATTAGTCTGAAGTTTTCAAAGGTACTACCCCCACCCCCCTCTGTGACCTTGATGTCAAGGTCATGGACTTAGAATATTGTCCTTTTATTGATTGGATGTTTTGGTTAAAGTATTTTAAAGACACATATCTCCTGAACCCATAGATGAATTATTTTTAGCTCGCCTGAACGAAAGTTCAGGAAGAGCTATTGTTGTCACCTTGGCGTCCGCGTCCGCGTCCGCGTCGGCGTCAGGATTGGATGTTTTGGTTAAATTTTTTTAAAGACCTATATCTCCTTAACTCATGGATGGATTCTTTTGATACTTGCACTGTAGTTAGATATTGGTCCAAAGTTTAACAGGGTACCACCCCCACCCCACTCAGTGACCTTGATGTCAAAGTCATGGACTTAGAAAATTGGCGTTTTTTTGGACTGGATGTTTTGGTTAAAGTTTTTTAAAGCCCAATATCTCCTTAACCCATGGATGGATTCTTTTGATACTTGCACTGTAATTAGATATTGGTCTAAAGTTTTCCATGGTACTACCCCCACCCCCCTCAGTGACCTTGATGTCAAGGTCATGGACTTAGAAAATTGTCTTTTTATTGATTGGATGTTTTGGTTAAAGTTTTTTAAAGACCCATCTCTCCTGAACCCATGAATGAATTCTTTTGATATTTGCACTGTAGTTAGATATTAGTTCAAAGTTTTACAGAGTACCACCCAAACCCCGCTCAGTGACCTTGATGTCAAGGTCATGGACTTAGGAAATTTTTGTCTTTATTAAAGTTTTCTGATTGCATACTGATTCATAATGCTTGGCAGAGATATAGTTTACACATGAACTGATGTTAGACACTTTTTGGAGTTTTTACAAAACACTATATACTTACCCCATTGGATGACCTTAAAGTCAAGGTCATCGACTTAGAAATTTGTCTTAAAGATTTTGGTTAAAGATTTATATTTATGAAGACATAATTTCACAGTTCTATGATGGACTCATTTGATACTAATACTTGGGCTGATGTTAGATAATGGTTCAGGGTTTTGGTACATCCTGCCCCCCCCCCCCCCCCATCCCCTACCCCTCATTTCTTTGACATCTAGCTCATGGACTTTGAAATTTCATGTGGATTTTTTTTATTTTAATTTTATTGTCGAGCCCGCTTGCGGAGAGCGAGACATAGTTGTTACAATGTCAGTTCGGTGTATGTCCGTGGGTGCGTGCGTGCGTTCGTGCGTGCGTCCGTCCGGATTTGTCCGGGCCATAACTTCTACATTTATGGATGGATTTCAAAATAATTTGGCACAATTGTTTTCCTTGATGAGTAGAAGTGCCTTTTGAAACATTTGTTCAGGTAGGTCCAAGGTCAAGGTCACACTTGAAGGTCAAATGATAAAATGGCCATAAATTGAGCTTGTCCGAGCCATAACTTCTACATTTATGGATGGATTTCAAAATAATTTGGCACAATTGTTCTCCTTGATGAGTAGAAGTGCCTTTTGAAACATTTGTTCAGGTAGGTCCAAGGTCAAGGTCACACTTGAAGGTCAAATGATAAAATGGCCATAAATTGAGCTTGTCCGAGCCATTACTTCTACATTTATGGATGGATTTCAAAATAATTTGGCACAATTGTTCTCCTTGATGAGCAAAAGTGCCATTTGGAAAATTTATTCGGGTAGGTCCAAGGTCAAGGTCAAACTTGAAGGTCGAATGATAAAATGGCCATAATTTGAGCTTGTCTGAGCCATAACTTCAACATTTACAAATGGATTTCTAAATAATTTAACACACTTGTTCTCCTTGATGAGAAGCAGTGCAATTTGGAACATTTGTTCTAGTAGGTCCAAAGCCAAGGTCGCACTTGAAGGTCAAATGATTAAATGGTCATAAATTGAGCTTGTCCGAGCCATTACTTCTACATTTACGGATGGATTTCAAAATAATTTAGCACAATTGTTCTTCTTGATGAGTGGAAGTGTCAAGTGACATATGTGTTTGGGTAGGTCCAAGGTCAAGGTCACACTTGAAGGTCAGATATTGTAACTGTCATAAATTGAGCTGGCCTGGGTCATCACTTCTACTTATTTTCCTTTGTGAAAATTTGGAGAAAAAAAAAGAAGAAAATGCTGGCTAAGCATGATGTTTTTTGGCTTCTTTCTAGAGTGAAGCAGTTACTTAGTCTTATAGGTCACTAAAGCAAACAGCGGGCTCGACCAGTTGTCCCTGGACAACCTTCTAGTTTTAATACTTGTTTCTGAGATAGCTTTTGTTTATAAATGTGTTGTCATTATGGACATGCTTGCCTGAAGTTATATGCATAGCAGTCCACACCACCATAGCGACTGTGCGATGGGCAAGCACCAATTCAGGCGAGCTATGCTGTCAGGCGACAGCTCTTGTTATATTTGCACTGTAGTTAGATCTACAGAGTACTCCCCCAACCCCGCTCAGTGATCTTGAGTCAAGGTCAGGGACTTAGGAAATTTTTATCTTTTTTAAAGTTTTGTAATTGCAAGCTGATTCATAATGCTTTGCAGAGATTTAGTTTATACTTGAACTGATGTTAGACTCTTTTTTGAGTTTTTACAAAACACCTTATACTTACCCCACTGGATGACCTTGAACCTTGAAGTCAAGGTCATTGACTTAGAATTTTGTCTTAAAGATTTTGGTTAAAGTTTTATATTTATGAAGACATAATTTCACAGTGCCACGATGATGGACTCAGTTGATACTAATACTTGGACTGATGTTAGATAATGGTTCAGGGTTTTGATACATATACATCCTAGCCCCCCCCCCCCCCCCCCCCCCCCCCCCCCTGTCAGTTTTTATACCTCAAGCTCATGGACTTTGAAATTTCATTTCATTTTTTTATATTTTAATTTTATTTTAAGACTTATTTCTGAGATAGCTTTTGTTGATAAATGTGTTTTCATTATGGACATGCTTGCACGAAGTTTTATGCATAGCAGTCCACTAGCCCCCCCCCCCCCCCCCCCCCCCCCCCACCCCACACACACCCTCCCCCCTCTCCGTCAGTTTTTTTACCTCAAGCTCATGGACTTTGAAATTTCATTTTATTTTAAG
The DNA here is from genome assembly GCA_963989385.1 of Ctena decussata. Classification (NCBI taxonomy): domain Eukaryota; kingdom Metazoa; phylum Mollusca; class Bivalvia; order Lucinida; family Lucinidae; genus Ctena; species Ctena decussata. The sequence goes on along the minus strand of OZ022502.1, from coordinate 11,197,490 downwards.
ACATATTTCTGAGATAGCTTTTGTTTATAAATGTGTTTTCATTATGGACATGCTTGCATGAAGTTTTATGCATAGCAGTCCACACCACCATAGCGGCTGTGTGATGAGCAAGCACCAATTCAAGTGAGCTATGCTGTCTGGCGACAGCTCTTGTTCATTCTGCATTACTTCAGAATTTTGTAGACCTAAGAAAGTATTTGGTCCGCGGACCAAATAACAGGAGTATATATATAGCGAGAGAAACTTCTATTCTAAATACGGAATAAACTGAAGCTTTTATGACGCCTGAAGTGTTTAGAATTTTAGCTGTTATTTAGCTGTTCAACATCAGTCTATGTCGTCAAATAAACCTATATCATAACAGGAAAAAAACCTTAGTAGCTGATTTGCTTTGTATTAGTATATATACTCCCGGTATTTGGTCCGCGGACCAAATAACGGGAGTATATATATAGCGAGAGAAAGATGTCTTCTCACAGAATTATTCACAAATGCCTTGCAAGAGGAAGATTCTCCGGGAAAAGGGTTTCTTTGGGGGATACTATTTTAAAAAACGGGGCTTGGTAGTTTTGGGGTACATTCTGAAAAACAGATATTTCAAATATTATTAGTTTTTATCCCCCGACCGAAAGGTTCGGGGGATATAGCGATGAGCCTGGCGTCCGTCCGTCCGTCCGTCCGTCTGTCCGTCCGTCCGTCCGTCCGTAAACACTTTCTTGTCCGCTCTATATCTTGAACACCCTTTGGAATATTTTCATGATACTTCACAGTTATGTAGAACATGTCATGACAATGTGTCGCGTACAAGAATGGTAACTCTTGCTATTGTACTTTTTGAATTATCTCCCCTTTGGTGATTTTTTGGCAGATTCGTGTCTGCTCTATAACTAGAATACCCTTTGGAATATTCTCATGATACTTCACAGATATGTAGAACAGGTCATGACGGTGTGTCGCGAAAAAGAATGACAACTCTTGCTTTCTTACTTTGTGAGTTATTTCCCCTTGATCATTTTAGGTATGATTTCGTGTCCGCTCTATAACTTGAATACCTTTTGGAATATTTTGATGATACTTCACAGATATGTAGAACAGGTCATGACGATGTGTCGCGAACAAGAATGACAACTCCTGCTTTCTTACTTTTTGAGTTATTTCCCCTTGATGGTTTTAGGTCTGATTTCGTGTCCGCTCTATAACTTGAATACCTTTTGGAATATTTTCATGATACTTCATAGATATGTAGAACAGGTCATGATGATGTGTCGCGAACAAGAATGACAACTCTTGCTTTCTTACTTTTGGAGTTATTTCCCTTTGATGATTTTAGGTGTCCGCTCCATAGCTTGAATACCTTTTGAAATATTTTCATGATACTTCACAGATATGCAGAACAGGTCATGACAATTTGTCTCATACATGAATGATAACTCTTGCTTTTAGACTCAGTGAATTATTTCCCTTTGGTAGTTTGAGCTGCTGTTTGAGTCTCTGCTCCATAACTGTATAACCCTGGCCAGCTCCAGAATTTGAATAACCGTGTACCTTTTAGAATATTGATGATCATGCTGTGATATCTTATCAGTGTTCCTAACTCTCTCTTACCCCTCCACATTCCTGTGATTCCTGTGACCCCTCCCGCACCCCCCCCCCCCCCCCCCCCCCAAAAAAAAAAAAAAAAAATTTTTTTTTTCCAGATTTGGATTCTTTGTCCAAATTCACTTACTAGAGAGCTCAAAATTAGATTTGTAGGGCTTGTACTTTAGAAGTTATTCACACATTTTGAAGGTTGAATGTATCGTATGCTATACATTTGTGTATATGGTGGCTGTTTGAGATATTACCTCTTTTTAGCAGTCAAGCATACTGTTTTAGTCTGAGTGTTAGATAATCATGCATCTGTTAACAGTTAATGTCAATCAGAAGCATAAAAGAACGACAATATATTACTAATATGTGTTTTGAAGTGCACCCTTTTTACCAAGGCCCGTGGGGGTCTTCGGTCGGGGGATTTGCCATCTCCTCTGATGGCTATTTTTCATTCTGCATTACTTCAGAATTTTGTAGACCTGAGAAAGTATTTGGTCCGCGCACCAAATAACGGGAGTATGTATATAGCGAGAGAAACTTCCATTCATCAATGCTTGCTAAAGGAAGATTCTAAATACCGAATAAACCGCAGCTTTTGAGACGCCTGAAATGTTAAGAATTTAGACTTTTAGAATTGGCTGTTAACCATTAGTTTATTTCGTCACATAAGCATAGCTATCTCATAACCTCAAACCTTAGTAGCTAATTCGCTTTAACGTAATGTTAATAGGCTGGTTTAACCAAAGGAACTATTTTATACCGGGACTACTTTTTTTGAACACAACAGTGGAAAAGCTGAAAGGAAAGCAGTCTTCGATCTTTAACATTTAAATATTAATTATATTTCAATGAGCAAAAGTATCTGGTCCGCGGACCAAATAACAGGATAATGCCGATATCAGAAGAACGGGATCTAGGAATTTATATAACAGAAGACTTGAAGCCTAGTTTACAATGTGTTAAGGCAGCCAAGAAAGCATCTTCAGCTCTTGGTATTATGAAGAGATCTTTTTCTAACTTTGATACATCTAGTTTTGCCTTAGTGTATTAAACATATGTTAGGTGTCATATGGAAGTTTTGCCTTAGTGTATGAAACATATGTTAGGTGTCATATGGAATACTGTGTACAGGCTTGGAACCCATATTATAAGAAAGATATAGAAGTTTTAGAAAAAATTCAAAAACGAGCAACTAAATTAGTACCTGAATTGAGGAACTTACCATATTGTGAAAGGTTAGAGAGATTAAATTTAACTACTTTAATGGATAGACGCAGACGAGGTGACTTGATAGAAGCTTATAAGATAATAACTGGAAAAGAGAACATAAAATGTGATAAATTCTTCAAGTTTTCATCAGATCAGTGTAGCAAAACTAGAGGAAATTCTTTGAAATTATATAAACCTAGGCTAAATAAGGGTTTATTACAAAGAGTAAACTTCTTTAGCAACCGTGTAGTGAATTCTTGGAATGCGCTTCCGGAACATGTGATCTCGGCTAGTACAGTCAACAGCTTCAAGAATCGACTGGATCGATACCTCCAACCAGATATGGGGCATAAGGGGCATCGCCCATATAATCTCCCCCATTAGCCTAATGTAATGTAATGTAATGTTTCGATTTGATGTATTGTTTCCGATGTACATGTAGACAGGCCCGACCAGTACCGAGTAAGCGGACACTTTTAAGGGTGTTTTACCTAATGTTTAAGACTCCAACGTGTTCCTGACTACGAGATGGGCATGCAATTTAGAAAAAGCCTTGTGCTAAATATAGACAAAAGGAACACGTGAAAAAATCATCTGCGCATGCGCAGCGTAACGCGGTTGAGGTCATGCTATTTGCTGTATCAAACAGGCTTATCATACCAGTACGCGGACACCTTAGAATCTGAGTAAACCCAGGCGGCATTTATACGCTGCAATACTAATTAAATTATTGATCAATACATGTAGTTAACAAAAACGTATTAACATCGTAAAGGGTTGTTCTAATTTCATATTGACACATGGCTGTTTGCTTTGCCCGTTCGCGTGTTTGGCGCAATCAGATAGAAGCTTCGATCGTGATACCGGTCTGCATCAGCCCTGCAAATTCGTAACTGTGTTGTGTAAATATAAAAGTGAACGACAAAAAGATAAAGAAATGGTGCCTTGAAAAAATATCACAAAGTCAGTTGAATTTAAAAAGTATCTTATAGTTTATTTGACGCCAAACACAAAAGTGTCCGCGTACTGGTAGTGTCCGCGTACTGGTCGGGTCTGTCTAGTTTTATCATATATGACCAACAAGATTTGAGGTCATACACCCAGTAATCAGACATTTTATAAACCTCCAGCGAAAACCGAACATCACCGCGGATGGTATTTCTCCAGCTATTGCGTAACTGCCATATTTTTAGAATCAAGTTTTATCACTACTCACTAGCATAACCGCTGAGAGATATCATGTTAGGACACGAACTGAAAACTTGAGAAATATGCTTTTCTTTTATATATCCTTGGTTGATCTTGTTTCATTTTTATTGAGCTGATAGAAAATTTTGGCACTTTTAACTGTTTTGTAGCTTTGATTTTAATTAATTAATGATTATAGTTTTGAATTTAATATTTCTTAACTGCCTTAGAAACGTAAAATATTCATGCTACATAAGATAGCGGGGCATAGTTTAAAACATGGAATGGAATGGAAGAGATAATCAACATTCCAATGGCTACAGTCCGGGGCTACAGTATGTCCCCAGAGCTTGGGGTGTTACTCGTACTGAACAGAATTTATCGCCTTGAGGGCAAACCAACTAAATGCCATCCCAAATCCATGAAATGAAGTGGAGAACATTGTCCATTCGATTCCACTTCATAAAATAGCAGTTCAAAGTTTAAACTATACCGATTAATTAGACCTCATAAATAACTTAACAACTGACATTTATTCCCGAAAATTTGCTACAAAACAACACCTGTTGTCGCAACGCGAAAAAGTGGCTTAACGTCATGGTATCAATGTTTTAATAATAGGACCTTAATAATATTGTAGAGTCACCCAACCTGTGCAAACCACCACAAAATTATTACGAAAGAATGGAGGGTTTGGTCACATAGTGTAACCCGTGCTAATCTGATTCTTCTAAGTTCTAACAAGACAAATATCTATTTTTCTCACAAGGCCCCTTATTGATAAACCACGGTTTTGTCTGCAGTGTTGTACTTCTAGCAGACGATTTTTAGCTCACCAGAGCCGAAGGCTCCGGGGGAGCTTCAGTGTTCTCCCCAGAAATTTCAGAAGGCATGTCGCTTTGAGCACAAAAATAAGATTTTGACTTGTTGATCAATTTTTTAAATCCTTAATACAGCAATGTTTTGTCAAAATTAGCCTAAATTTACATTAAAAATAACTTATTGATGATCCTTAATGTATTTAAAACAACTGTAATGGCTAAGAAATGAAAATAATAGCACTTAAATAAATTTTCACTTGAAATTAAGGCATGTTGCAAAGGTAATTTGAAGAGGAAGGCATGTTGCAAGCGACATGCCTTAATGGTCTGGGGAGATCCCTGAGCTTATAGTATAGGCAGTTGTCCGTCGTCGTCTGTCGTCTGTCGTCTGTCCGTAAACACTTTTAAACGACATCTCCTCTGAAGCCACTAGGCGGATTGGGCCCAAATTTCATCTGTAGCATTCTTGGGCTGGGGGATTGAAAGTTTGTGTTTTTTATGAAAATCTGCCTTTTAGTTTGGTTGCCATGGCAACTTAGACTTCCCATAGACTTATAATGGGGAAAATTGAAAAATGGCATTTACTGCCAAGCCATTGCAGATATGTTGACAAAACTTTTATAGAAATGTCCCTTGAGAAGTCTTCTATCAGCTATATGTTTTTTGACCAACTGCTCCTTTTATTGGTTGCCATGGAAACCAAAACGCAAAAAAATGGAAACTAAATACTTAAAAATGGCATTTACTGCCAAACCATTGCAGATATGTTGACAAAACTTATATAGAAATGATCCTCGAGAAGTCTTCTATCAGCTATATGTTTTTTGACCAACTGCTCCTTTTATTGGTTGCCATGGAAACCAAAATGCAATAAAATGAAAAAGAACAACTTAAAAATTATCTCCTCTGAAGCCACTGGGCTGATAAAGCCCAGATTTCATCTGTAGTATCCTTAGGCTGGGGGATTGATAGTTTGTGTTTTTTTATGAAAATCGGCTCTTTAGTTTGGTTGCTTTGGCAACTTAGAGTTGCATTGACTTATAATGGGGAAAATTGAAAAATGGCATTTACTGCCAAGCCATTGCAGATATGTTGACAAAACTTTTATAGAAATATTCTTTGGGAGGTCTTCTTTCAGCTATATGTTTTTTTGGCCCACTGCTCCTTTTATTGGTTGCCATGGAAACCAAAATGCAAAAAAAATTGAAAAAATACTGTTTTTTTTTTTTAATTTTATTTTCAAACTCATACAAAGGCAAGATAATACATCAGTATCTCTATATATGTATACATGTGTTTTAAACAGCATATAAATAGACTCATATAATGTTGATGTAATACAAATATAGCTAAGAAGATAGAATGAAACACAAGGAAATATAGATCGATAAAGATAATTTTTTACATTTGAGAGAGAGAGAGAAAGAGAGAGAGAGAAATACATGAAAAGCTTGATAGTTTCTCCATTGCATGTACAATATATTCGATTCCATACAGATGATCTGCGACTCAAAAAAAATACTTAATACATTATAGCTTGGTCGAGGTAAGTTGGCAAGCCATGTGGCCTTTGTTTATATAAATATTTATGTTTATAGTGCCTAAATATAGACAAGTTTATAATAAGAAGAGTTTGGTGATACCGAAGGTACTTATATTGGAAAGTGTAAAGAATAATACTTGTCTTGTGACCCGTGAATTCAAAGTGCATGTTGGCCGAGTGGTCAGGGCGAAGACGGAAAAATTGTTTCTAGATACGTATGTACTATGAGTTCGAATCCGGGTCAAGTTTTTTTTTTTTTTTCATTTGTATTCCATAAATTTTTTATATCATATTCTTTTTTCTTTTCTTTTAATTTATCTATTTGTATATAAACTGTGTCATGATGAATCTAGATATTTCGATCCAAATCGCTTTTTGCCAAAGAATTCGTCTGTTATGCCGCTCATGTCAAATATAAAGCCAACAAAATAATTTGACACAGATTGACAGAATTAAGTTATTGTTGCTGGCTTAGTTATTGGTGTTGTGTTGGAACTGCGGCACTTTTTAGGTATATGTTGGGTGGTCAGCCTACCAATCCTCATTGTTATGTGCAACACAGTCAGACCCCAATTAAAATTCAACAGCATTTCCGAAATCATTTCCCAAGCACCGACGAGAAATATGCATATCAACATGCGTATCCGTACAATCTGATCAGCACATTAAATATCTTACATGTACCTGACTCATACATATGAGCCGCGACTCGACAAAACAAACAAAGTGGCATATGCGCCCAGCGAAGACTAAGATCAGCTTGGGCATCCGCCCAGTTTTATCAGTCTTCGCTGTCCGCATGAAGCTAGCTTAAACCCTTAGCTACCCTTCAAGCACACAGCGAAGACTCTGATCAGACTGGGCGGATGCCTTGGCTGATCTGAGTCTGCGCTGGGCGCACAACCACCGTTTGTTGGGTTTCTTGTGGCGCGGATCATATTACAATACACACTTCTATTTAATCTAAGCCGATTATATTTTTTAAAAGACGTTTCTTGTTAAACTTATCTCATACCTGGAAAACACCTGTGTACTTACTATACCTATTTATAGGTATATAAACAATAATATTTACCACAAACAATTACGATAAACACGGCCAACTCAGCGCGACCGACCTATATCTCCTATGAAGCCACTGGGCCGATAAGGCCCAGATTTCATCTGTAGTATCCGTAGGCTTCTTTCGTTTGGTTGCTATGGCAAATTAGAGTTGCATTGACTTACGATGAGGAAACTTAAAAAATGGCATTTACTGCAATCAAAATATGGAAAATAGTTACATATTTTGTTATCAACTCAACAGACTCACTGTCAGACTGAGACTTTGTAGATGTATATTTTGTATTAGCCTGTACAAATGAGCCCATACAAATTTGATAGCAATTTTGAGCTAGAGATCTGGTGAGCTTTGTGGCCCGTGGGCCTCTTGTTATAATCTGCGCACTGAGAATGCACAGTAGCCCACACAGAAAATATTGTGTGTAGGATTTACTGGGTGCCTCACCTATAATCGCAGCCATTGCGCAGGTATAGGGGAGGTAACTACCACACTAATGTACATGCCGTTTCAATTAGGTGAAAGCGTTGAAGGGTAACTGCCCAGATATGTCGTATTAGAACAAACTATCCCTACAAATGAAGGCATAAACAGCCAAAAGATAGAGTTATGATAATGAACGTTTACTTAAAATGGAAATATTGAAAATAGTGATGGTGATTCTCACGTCTCTCCCGTTGACCCAGTTTCGACATACATGTATACAAAGGGTACCTTTATTTACCGAAAAGACCAGAATTACTGAAAAGACCCTGAAATACCGAAAAGACCTTGAAATACCGTAAAGACCTAAAATGTATACTATTAATACAGTTATTTTACGACGATACATATAATATCTGTATTAATAGCATACTTATAACATTGCTTTTCATTTTAAAATGTCTAGTTTTGTTTGTTTTGGATTTATGGCATGTTGACAATTTTTTAACTCTCTTCCGACCCAGTCATTTTTTACGGGTACCCCTAATTCAAATTTTCGATAACCATAAATAGACTAATTAAGTGATATCTATAATTATAGATATCCACATTCAAATTATGGATAGCTTTAAGGCGACGGCTAGTGACAACCGGTTGTCAGCAGCCTTACAAATTATAACAGAATTGTTTAAGATATAACTTGGCATTTTCTTACAAGTAGCTACTACAGTCCCGAAGCACTTCAGTATTTGCAGTTGGCTGTATGTTAAAGTTAAAATGGAATAGGATGATTTCTTAAAGAAGCGCTGTAAGAAAGTAGCAAACCATAAGATATGTTCGTAAAACTGGCAGTTAAATACATAATTATTTATATGACTTTATATATTTCCATGCAGAGCCAAGGATGCACAAACAACCCAACAGAGCCATCCCAACCATGAGACCTAATTCTGTGCCTGCCAAAACAGTAGTCCATGTCACAGTCTGATAAAAATGTGCCACAGACCAGTTGTAACAGGTAAGCCAGGAATTAGCTCTGCCGTTTATTATTCCTGCATTGTGGCATCTTCCTTCAGGTTCCCACACTTGGCAATTTAGACATTCAATTACATTGATTTTATACTATATATTTTAATATGTTAACTGTGTGCTCAGCCATTCTATGTCCCTGCTATCCTACAGCTTGTGGAAAAACAGGATATGTTCTTTGATAAAATAGTAGCTTGCCTGGATTGTTGCAACATTTTGACTCAAAGTCAACAAGAACATTTATCTAAATACACATCTGCAGACAAACTTGCAAGAGTGGTCATCCCAAGAGCCTCAGTCGGATTAGCCGTAATAACTAATATTCTTTTTTTTTTCCTTCGAGCTTTAGCAAGCATGGAACAGGCCAGACAAAAACTATTGGGACTGTACACACTTGCAAGATAGACTATCACATCATGTTTTCATTACATATACTTATCTTAACCGTGTTAACCCCATAAAGAGCATCACTATGATTTTTTGCCAAGCACCACAGTTGTATCATGCTAGCCAGCTATGGCACCAGACAAATTCTGTAGTGATGATATTCCGAAACACAGGTCAAGCGAGGTTATGAATAGAACACAAACAGCTTCCCCACTTGAAATGCCATCTCTAATATGTGATGATATAATTCCTTAAATAATATTATTCTTTTAATTTAACTTTTCAAACTGCCTAGGACCATATTTGGTATCCCGAACACTTAAAACTGCAGTTAAAGTGGAAAGCCTCCAAATTAAATGAACAACTACTTAACAATCATGAACCCAATTTTACAACCACACACATTTCAAATAGAACTTTGTTGAAACAACATGAACAACATCTGAAAGGGGGTACCACTCCATGGATGCTGTCAACATACCATTAATTTTGTTCAAATTAAATATATCTCAAGATCTTTCTGAGCATCCCTAGAGTGATATCCGTAAAGCGTAATTTCAGATATCCACCATTTGTATGTTTCAACAACTGACTGTCAACAAGTTAAGCTAATAAAACAACTCTGCCTTTCCGACTCTCTGTGCCAGTTCATCGACCAAGGATCCACAGTAAGTACAATGTAGCACAAATCTAAATATCAGAATTGTATGATAATAATTAAGAAGTTTCCTCCACCTCACAGACAAAATGCAACACCTATTTATAGAAATATTATTCAACAGAAGTGTCCGGTGGAAAATATTTTCTGTATTATAGCACTCACCCAAAGTTGTTTCTCACATACAATTACACATTCATACGTGAAGTTGCTACCCCGTTTACAACCATTTACTATTATAACAAAGCTATATACTTGAGAGCTATGTTTAATCATTAAATCTCCGAATTTATAAGTCTGGTCAGTATCTCAGTATATATATATATATATATATATATATAGCTAAAATCGATAAAGACTTCACATGCTATTTTTTTTTTGTTTAATCGTCACAAAAACAAATGCATTTCGTACCAACTCATCAGATTATATATATATATAAGTTATGCACCAGCTAATGTAACCTAAAATGCACAGGAATATATGATTACAGGCATTCTCCCCAGGAAGTCAGACTGAGACGGTGCAAGCACTAAGATGAAACAGTGGCTACAAACCTCGGAGGCCAAGGAGTTTGTGAGGAGCACATCGGTAATTATTCGCGCCCTGAATGTAGACGTGTGTGGCCACGTAAATTCCATTACATGCATGCCGCCAAATCAGATGTTACGGATTTCCCAGCATGCATGCTGCTAAGGGAAGCAACTAGGGCACACAACAGTTTTCTTTCAGGCATCTATCTTCAATACCTTAAAGTCGAAATTTTACCTGAGTGATATGCACTTAGAGTTACTATAAAACTAATATCTTTCTAAGACCAAACAAGCACCCTAAGAATAGATGTTGAATAGTGAAACAGCAGTTACAAATTTATTTTCCTCTTGCCACAAACCACATAAGGTTCAGTGTCATGTTCATGCCCTCATATGGAGCTGGCTGCATCCACCTGACTGCCCTCTGTTGTCTGGCTAGATAAGTCAGCAATAGACAGCAGTCTGGGAATGGAACAGCTCCACATGGAAAGTATATGAGCTGTCTTAAAGGAGACGGGAAATGATTATGGTATTATTAGAAATAGATAAATATCAATAAATACACCCAACTGCCGAAAACCGCATGTTTATACACTGTCTAGTAGTGTTTTTATCACCGTGTAATCTAATTTACTACTGCCGCATCTGGTAGTGAGAATTCCGAGAGATAATGAGATAAATCTCCAGATGTGCCCTGACGTCACTCTGGGGAGGAGGTGTGTCTCTGTATAGTAAAATAAGCAGGAAAATTGTCGTTAGAACTAATAAATGGAGCAAACTGAGCAAGAGCTTCTCACATCTAATGGTAGTTTCAGTTTAGATATTCACTCATATATGCTTAAGCCTGTTAAGGCAAATGAAACAAGAGAAATGAAGAAGAAAGAGATGAGTTACCATTCTCTAACAGCTAGCTTCACAGCATAAGAAATTCAGTACAGACTGGTGAAATTAATTAATAAAAGTACATGCATCTATTCTCTAAGTATAAATTAATTATGTAGTGTCAAAAATGAATTTAGCTATTTTTCTTGGTGAAAGAAAAAGTGGTTATCTCACTCTAGTGAATTATTTGGAGAAAAGAAAAGCAAATAGTTATGCATTTCTTTAGTTTTTCTGTTTCTTCTTTTTTTTATTGAACAGTTTACTCATTTGTTTCGATTGATTTCCATATGTATCAAGCTTTTCTTACGAAAAAAGAAGAAGCAAAAAAGAGAAAAGCAAACAGGAAGAAATTCTTAGCTACCACTTATTCATTTTTTACGAATAAGTTTTAGAACACTAGTGACTCTTTTCTCTGTGATCAATTAAAGCAACAGAATAAACTTTATATTACTTATTACTATCGGTGCCTGTAAGATCTTACTACTGGGCAGATATCCCTGAGCAAGTATGGGCCCAGATCTTACTGCTCATATAGGCTGCTCATATAATTCACAGTCCTCTGTCCAAAAGCAAGTTGTTTTTTTTTACGCATGACGAGGCTGTATTTTTTTGGTCAGATAAATTGGCAAGGTGCTCCAAATTTAGGGAGCTTAGGTAGACTGACAATACGTGGGAATGATATGATTAAGCAGGCATGTAGCACGATACAGAGATTCAAATCTTTTCCAACAGTTTTCAGTTATATCAAGGCGACGGAAGGATGAAGATGAAAGGCTGCATGTGTGCAAGGCACCGTTTTTACTATCAAAAGAATTCTGCCAGGGGAATTCGAACCAGGGACTACAGGCTTAGAAGGCCAGTGCTAAATCTACCGAAGTACCAACTAGGATAGGCAAACAAACACTGAATAAGTGGCATAAAGTGTTGCTTTTTGTTTTTGTGTGTAAGGAAATAAAGAGTACAATGTATTAACTTTCTGAAATACAATACACTGATGGAAGCTGACCCAGAATAACCCTGTGACCCTTGCTAGACTATTATGTGTTCATGTCTTTAATCTGATGTCCTGAGTTTATAGAATTAAGGCTTTTCATCTGATAAAGATAAGAAATAGAAGAAATAGTGCCAGTCAAAGAAAAGTAGTTCTGGGAGCCAGAGTCGGCCTTCAATGATTTTCTGCATATAGAAAAGCTGTAGGCACAGAGCAGGTGCCTCTTTCAGTGGCATCTGATCTGATTCTACATTGCTTGAAATGGCTCATGTTTATATATGGTTAAAAGTGACCCCTAGATATGTATTACATATGATTTCACATTTTCAATATTTCCTTGGAAGGTGGTATTTGTTCAGTTTTTTGCCTTGACAAGAACTAAAACTAAAGGCTTCTTTTTATCTAAATCTTTTATCTAAATCTATAATCATTAGAAAGTCCAGACTTTTTACCCATGCACTGTTTGATATTAATATTAAAAGAAAAAAATCTGCATACAAAATTATTATACCTTTCAGTTAATTTGAGTGGATAATATAAAAGTTCTAAATAATGAAAATTATCACTAGTAAAAATATTTAAAAGTGTGGAACTCAAATTATTTAAGGAAATTGAAAAAACAATTTACCATATTCTTAAGTCATTTAACTTCAGCAACCAAGTACAGTACACACACCATTATAAAATTGTGTTCTGATTCACAGGCATGGCAGGGTCTCCACAATTTTAAACTAAGTTCACTGCAGACGTAGAACAGTCTGTGCATAATACAGTTTAGCAAAACCTGCAGAATCATGTATAAATTCACTACCAGAGAGGCAATAACCTGGCTAGCATGACGTGACTCACTGATCTGTTTCAGAGTTTCAGCGGAAGATATCAGAGCTGACACTCAGAGAGTATTTATTGACTTTACAAACAAGTGCAGATTTTATCTGAAATACTTTGAATGGGAACAGATGTTAATTGATATTTAGATTTTAGAACAAATGAAAGGATATTTCTTGCCAGAATCCTTTAAACTAATATTTAACCACAGCAAGTACATAATTAATCAAGTATTCAATTTTATATTTGGATTATCTCCCTTTGACCATCAATTGCCTCACAGTCAATAAGAATTTCAAGGATGTGACTTCATTTTGTATATGTTTCTTGGGAAGTTTCCAACTGCAAAACGGCAGACAAGTAAGGGACACAACCTATATGTAAGGGAGACAACTCTTGTTTGATTCCTGGAATATTTCTTGATACTGTGCTCTTTCATTCAAAATGTGAGCAAAAAGCTATGAATCCGCCTGTTCTTCATAATAGCAAAGCGCGATAAATAAACAACCTTAGTCACAACTGTTATGCCTAGAATCGCGATCAAGATCACAATATCTTATTATTTTTATTTCAAATGTAATTAGTTGAACTGGCACCCTGGTTAGTTGTCTTTTACTCGTCGTAGCTCGCAGATGACAGCAACCCCAAACCAGCTCAACTCACACCAGTTGAAATATAGTATGATCTACTATTACATTCATAAACATTTAATTGTTTGAATGAAGATAAGAGATTAAATATTACTGTTTTCAAACTTCATATAATTAAACAAATTTAAAATAAATCAGGTTGAATGTCGTCACTTGAGTTGGGGACAAAAATCTCCTAGATCCCTCAGGGATGGTGCATCAAAACTAAGTATTTATTTTCAAGACTTGACAATTTAAGTCAAAAGATTTACCCAAGATATTAGAGTTGGAAATTGGGATAAAAATGAATAAACCCAACATTTAAGGTGATAATAGATTGTAAACTTATTACATGAAATCTATCACACTGCGCGTCTGAAAGATTTATGAGGAGCAATATTTATTCCTCAGGAGCTCCAGACCACAAACCAATCTGGTAGATCGGCTGTGATCGAGATCTGCTGAGAAACGTTAGATGGTAGATTGTTTACCGGAGGCCAAACACAATACGAGGGGTCCTCCAGGACATCGTCCAGACTGAGGCAAGGGCCCGAGCTAATACCCCTCCTCGCTGCGGGTCACCTGACTCAGCCTTTCTTGGACGATCTCCTGGAGCCGCCCCAGCATGTAGAAGCGAGCCTCCTTCAACAGCTCCATCGAATATTTCCTCTCTGACGGCAGAAGTGCAATATCAATGTGGGCACCATCCCTTAAGTAATCGAAAATCAAATTGAAATGCGCCGGATTTCTGTGAACAAAATATTCATTCAAATTGTAGGGACGCATAGGGCTGTCCTCTCTCAACATCTTACAAAAGAATGAGTTAGGATCAGCCCGGAGCGTCACCTTAGAGATATAAAAACGTTTGCCCCCAACATAAAGTACGACCCTCTCCCCCTGTACTCATTGAAAATGCAGTAAAACCTGCCGACTCAGTTCATCTAATTTGACATCGGGGCATCTCTGAGTCCTTACGTATGGGGTTGCCCCCTTGTGATTGAACTGTGTTAAGCTCGCCAATACTGGGTGCAGCTCCTCTTCTCCCAAATTGATCTCCAAACCAGTTAAGTTGGGCATGACCGGGGTGGCCCTAGCTGTCACCTCTTCACGGTTATAGTTGATTTCATTTGAAACCTCAGAACACTCAGTGCTCAGTAAGCTTTCAGTCACTTCTGCTGGGTCTAAATTTGAGTGGGTTAGTCCCTTATCATATGCGACTGTGTCACTATTATTTAGTTGGGCGTCTCTGATACTGAGGTTGGATTGAGTGTCCTTTTCACTATTTGATTTTTGGTTTGAGGTTAAGTCTGTTTCACATTTCTTAGAGTTAGTGTCCTGTTCACTGTTTGATTTAGTGTCAGTTTCACTTCACTTTGAGTTAGTGTCCTGTTCACTGTTTTGTATGTCCCTTTTTCTTTGCTTGGAGTTTGTGTCTTTTTCACTGTTTAAATTTGTGTCTGTTTCACTGTTCTTAGAGTTAGTGTCCTGTTCACTGTTTGATTTAGTGTCCTTTTTACTTTGCTTTGGGTTAGTGTCTCTTTCACTTTTCTTTGATTTTGTGTCTTTTCCACTTTTCTTTGATTTTGAGGCTTTTTCAATTTTCTTTGATTTTGTGTCTTTTCCACTTTTCTTTGATTTTGTGTCTTTTTCACTTTTCTTTGATTTTGTGTCTTTTCCACTTTTCTTTGATTTTGTGTCTTTTTCACTTTTCTTTGATTTTGTGTCTTTTCCACTTTTCTTTGATTTTGTGTCTTTTCCACTTTTCTTTGATTTTGTGTCTTTTTCACTTTTCTTTGATTTTGTGTCTTTTTCACTTTTCTTTGATTTTGTGTCTTTTCCACTTTTCTTTGATTTTGAGGCTTTTTCAATTTTTGGCCGGGCCGGGTAGCGCAATCGGTAGGGCACCTGACTCGAAAGTCAGAGGTCCTGGGTTCGAATCCCGGTCTGGCCACATACTTTCGTTTCTCCTTCCGCTGATTCAAGAAGGGCAGTTGTCAGTTACTGGCAAAAGTATGTGCACTTAGTACTGGTTAACCGCTTAGGAGGTCTAAGCCTGCCCAGGAATAGTGTGGTTAGGTTCACTGACCGTCCCGACATGACCTTAGTTGTTTACCGTGGACGTTAAGCATCAAATCAACCAACCAAATTTTTCAATTTGCTTTGAGTTAATGTCTCTCTCTCTTTTGTTTGACTTAGTGTCTTTTCCACTTTGCTTTGATTTTGAGTCCTCTTTAATTTGCTTTGAGTTAATGTCTCTTTCACTTTTCTTTTTAGCACTGAGAAGGTTTTCCTCTTTTGGATTTTCCGTCTCACTCTCCGAATCAGACAGACGCTGGGGTGGTGGAAAGAATATGCCTTTAAGACGAGGATCTGGAGAGGCCCTGAAGATGTCATCTGGTTGTTCCAGGGAGATCTCCACTGGGTCCTGCTGGAGATCTAGGTCCTCTTCCAGACAGTGGCGTCTCTTGACAGGTGAGTGATGTGTACTGGCCTCAGATGTCCGTTTGCTTGTGTAACTTGAAGATACTTTAGATCTATACACCTTGTCCAAAGGTGAGGCCAATCTTGGAGGAGAGGGGTGGAGAGGGCTGATGGGAGTTGGGGGCAAGGGAGGTCTCCTCATGGTCTCCTCCCATAGAGTTGGCATCTTGTTCTCTTTGAACTCGGCAAATTGCCTCTCTGCCTCAGACCCCTTCACACCCGTCTCACGGTGGAACAATAACATTTCCTTAGGTATAGCTGGACAGTCTAGGTGGGTCCTCCGCCTTGCCTTCATGGTGGCACACAGGGGACATTTGTAGGTAAACCCAGAGTGCTGCTCTTCAAGATGTTTCTTGACCTGCCCGCACTTATCAAAATATCTTTTCTCAGAAAGCTTACACAGGAAGCGTGAATCCTGAAACATAGTGGTGTAGAACACAGGTTAAATATCAGAACAGATTTTAAACTCAAGGGCCACATGGCCTTTTGCATAGCATTCAATGATCATTCAGCTGTCAAGACCTGTGGGTCTTACTCATGCATTGTTACAGGGATGGTGTTCATAAACCCATATGGTTACATAGACAAAGCCACATAAACTTTTACGAGGCACCAACGTGGCAAGTAACTCAATGATCATTCAGCTAAGCAAATTAGTGATACATGTATCTTAACAGTTTTAATGGGTTGTGTATGCCAGATATTTGTGCAGTAGTCTGCTTGATTTCAGGTAGACTAAGCTACTTAGGGTTTCATCAGTGGCAATAACAGTTCCTCAGCAGCTATGAGGGAGCTGTGCCATTTCTTTTGCCTTTCAAAACAGTTAGAACGGAAGTTAAACGATGTAAATTAAAGCTGCTTCCATTTCATTGAAAATACGGCTCTGCCAGCCAAGCAAGATAATTTGAGTCAACCACAAATATTTTCAAGTTGTAGAGTCCCAACTTTATGGTTTGTCTTATTTATGTGAGTCCAGTGCACAGATTTAGTGAATAGACAGAGTATGCAATCAGTTCAAGATTCACTAAAACACTAGCATAATGCAAAATGATGATGTCAAACACCTCATCTTATCATAAATATAACCATTTTTACTTTCAGACAGAAGACCTGATCTTCATTGCCAGACGAAACTGCTGCTTAGTTGTGTAAGGTATGCTGTGAGTATGTGAATAATGATGCTTATAAGCAAACCATATGTGAAGTCTTACTGATTTTACAATGTGTTAGTAAGTTAAGATTATCATAAACAAGACTCAAGATTATTAAGATTCTGGATCTTAACAGCACATCTCAAGTATATTATATCATGGCCAACATATTTCTCCCACCTGTTTGCATGTACTCAAAGTTGGCACAGATGAAATTATCATTGCATTGTTCCTTTTCTTAATGAAAAATCATTTCTGAAATACTGTTTTATCATGCACCTACTGCAAAATTCTACTGATAACGGGGGTATGACAACATTATGTGATATCATGTCACTGTAGAACTGCGCTTGCGCGAATGTTATCAGGTCATGCCTTTAGAAGCGATATCTGAAGACGATTGGCTGTATACGGACGTTGGCCGTGATAACAACGCTCAGTTGGTTGAATGACGTCACCGACTTACGTCACAACGCATTCGTGACGGCAAAAAGTTCAAACAAATCTATGTTTACTTTTCATTTGTTTGACGCTCTTTACACCTGAAAATATTCTAATGATGCATGATAAAAAGAAGACCATGTAAGTGTCTTTTGATATCAAGTTTATCAGGTGAGACCAGAAACACGTCGGACTGGCTCGGCAAGTCTCGCCATTCCTACGCTGTTTCTGGTCTCGCCTGATAAACTTGATATCAAAAGACACTAACATGGTGTTCTCTGTATACACACACTGTTGCTTTCTTAGACATAGCTCTCAAGGGAAAAAAAAATAGATAGTCTCTCTCTGTGTACACCTTAGAGTGTTTCTGAGTTACCTTTTGCTGTTTTAACTTAGTTAGAGGAATTGAACCACAAAGGTTTATTCTCACCTAGATAAGGTTTTAACTTATCGTAATGTACAACTTTTGTTTCCTTCTAGGACTTAATTGTATTTTGTACAAAACTTCCCCAAACTTTTCAGTGATATTGTACGGCCCTTTCCAATCCCTTACCATCTTAGGACTTATTCCCTGTTTTCGTACGGGGCAAATGTACCAGACAGCGTCACTTATGGAGTATTCAGTGAAGTTTTTGTTTCTGTCATAGTAACGTTTCATTCCATCACTGCAAATCTGTATGTGTTTGCGTACTATGTCATGTATTTTAATGAGTTGTTTTTCGAGCTCAAAGGCATAATCAGTCTCGCATTTACTTTGTCTCGTTTCAGGTGTGCCCAATGCAAGATCGATCGGAAGCCGTATTTCACGACCTAGCATCATAGAACATGGGGTACACTTGGTGGCGTCATGTACTGATGTCCAATAGGCCATCATCAACAAAGGTATATAGTCAGCCCAATCCTTTTGGTTTTGACTGACATAAGCTGACAACATAGCTTGCACACTTCGGCATGCTCGTTCGACCATGCCGTCAGATTGTGGTCTCCCTGGTGTTGTGCAAGTTTTCTCCATTCCCAGTATACTACAAACCTCTTTGAACAACACACTTTCAAAGTTTGATCCCTGATCACTGTGCAGGGTGACAGGTACACCAAAGACAGATATAAATTTCTCAATCAGTTTGGTTGTAACAGTCTTAGCATCTATGCTATTGATTGGAATAGCATCCAGCCATTTTGTAAAATAGCAGGATACTAAGAGTAAGTATCTAGCATTGTTTGACATTGGTAAAGGACCCATTATATCAATCGCCACTCTTTCTAAAGGGTACCCAACATTATATTGTTTCAGTGGAGCTTTGGCCCTTCGATAGGGCTGCTTTCTGGAGGCACAGATATCACAAGTTCTGCACCAGTATTCAACGTCTTTTCGATAGTTGTACCAGTAAAATCGCTCTTTTACTTTAGCTAAAGTCTTCTGTGACCCTAAGTGACCTGCGGTAACAGTTTCATGTAGAAGTGCAAAGCACTTCTTATGTAGTGCAGTGGGTAGTATTATCTTGGGCTTACTGTTGTGGGAAATTTCACTGTCTTTCTTCCTGTACAGTACTCCATCAATGATGAGTAAAGAATCCCAGGCTAACCAGTAAGTTTTCAATTCTGGTCCATACTGTGCAATCTCGGACCAGTCTGGTCTCCGGCCTTCCGGTCTCCACTGTTTGATCAATTGAATTTCAGTATGGTTGTTTTGTTCTACTCCAAGGTTTTCTGGAGTCAAGCAGTCTATATCAGTCACATCTACACTTCTAGTATAAGCAGACCCAATTTCATTTTCTCCCCTCACTTCTTCAGTATATTCTCCCATACTCCTTGCCTCAATATCATAACAAGAACTATCACCGCTAATCTCTATAATGTCTATACTTTCACTTGTACCCAAAATTCCCCCAAGGGTTGTTTCTGGGACCCTGCTATAACAGGAAAGTTGAGTTTCCACTCTGGCGGTCAGCTGTAGTGCTTCCCCGGGGTTATTTTTCTTTATAACACGTCTGGGGTCGCAGCCGACACCACAATCTTCATTTTCAATTATAACTGGAGGCTGGGAACTTGCAGCCTCCAGAGATAGATTACTTTCCAATCTAGGACTAGTCAGTGGAGTAGTGCCACTTCGGATCCCCCCTGTTAAAGTACATTCTGGTTCTTCCTCCGAGCTTAGTTCAAAGAAGGGGCCCTCTTCTGAACAGTTACTCGTGCCACATAGTCCATTTTCCGAAGGGTCCTGCCCTTCCAGGCAAGGTTCAAAACCACTCTGCAAACCATCTTTCCTCAGACTTTCCCCCTCATATGCACTCTCCATATCAATAACCCCAATATTCATGGTGGCCAGCCCAGTTGTAGTATCACTATATCTCTTTTCAAACCTCTCACAGTGCGCACAAGCTTGATCTAGACAGGGTCTACGTGATAAGCTGTTAGCGTTCTTATGACTTACACCAGGCCGAAACTCAATTGTAAAATCATAGGCAGCTAGGAGCTCCATGAATCTAGTGAGCTGCCCTTCACAAATTCTAAAGTTCATAAGCCACCGGAGACTTCCATGATCACTTCGCACTTTGAAGGGTCTACCGTAAAGATAATGGTGAAAATGTTTGATTGAACATACTACTGCCAACAATTCCTTCCGAGTTGTGCAGTACTGACGCTCAGTTTTTGAGTAGCACTTACTAGAGTAACTAATTACTCGCTCTTGGCCATCTTGTTCCTGGGACAGCACTGATCCTAAAGCATCGTTTGATGAGTCGGCATCTAAAATAAACTCACCCTGAGATTCCTGTGGGAACCCCAAGACAGGTGCAGTGGTCAGTGCAGTTTTCAGTGTATCAAATGCTCTTTGACATGCCTCATTCCATTCAAATGTATGATCTTTTTGTGTGAGTGTGTGTAAAGGCTTACAGATGGAACTAAATCCAGCTATAAATTTGCACATATAAGAACACAGTCCCACAAATGATCTGATTTCTGTTACGTTTCTGGGTACAGGCCAATATTGTACAGCCCTTGTTTTCTCTGGGTCAACAGCTATTTCAGACTCAGAAACCAAATGGCCCAAAAAGGAGACTTGAGTCTGGAAAAATACACACTTTTCTGGGTTGAGTTTAAGATTGGCAGCAGCAAGGCGCTTAAGCACTTCTTCCAGGTTTTGTAAATGGATATCAAAGGTTTTGCCATAGACTATTATGTCGTCTAAATAAATCAGCAATGTAACATAAGTAAGACCTGTCAGGACTTTCTCCATAAGCCTCTCAAATTCTGCTGGCAAGTTCATGGCTCCAAAGGGGACCACTTTAAATTGCCACAGACCACTTCCAGGTATGCAGAAGGCAGTGTAAGGACGACTCTCTTTTGCTAACCCAAGCTGGTGAAATCCACTGCGAAGATCTAGGGTAGAAAACCACTTTGATCCCCCCAAAGCATCAAGGGAATCATCACACCTAGGCAAAGGCATACTGTCAGGAATGGTAACCTTATTTAGACGACGATAGTCTATGCAAAATCTGATACCACCATTCTTTTTGGGTACCATGATGGCTGGAGACGACCATGGACTGGTTGACGGCTCGATTAAATCACGTTCAGCCATTGCTTTGATCTCATTTTCAGCATCTCTTCTTTTTGCCAGTGGTAACCTATATGGTTGCTGTTTTATAGGTTTAGTGCCTGGTAAAAGGTTTATGTGATGTTCTAATAGTGTAGTGCGGCCCAGGTTGTGCAAATTTTTAGAAAACTGGTTCTGATAGTTCACAAGTAAATGTTTAAGGCAAACTTGCTGTTCAGAAGAAAGATTTTGAGAGCTTTTGAAGTATAGTTCTTTTAAATGCTCAGGAATGTCATTATTGGAGCATGTACTGGTTACAGACTCATCAGACTGTGTGCTGTTCACAAACAAAAGTTGTATTGGCTCAACAGGCTCATAGGAAGCAACAATAGTATTCTTGTATAACTTGCAACTCTGGCCATATGGATTTGCTATACGCACTGGCACAGTGCCAGTTGTAGGGCATACCAAAGCTTTGGCAACCAACAGGCCCTTGGTGTGCATAAATTTCGTGTCAGCCTCAATAAGTCCAGTACCTCTTTTATCTATGAAACCCTTTGTATAACCGGGAACCACCATCTCGGTTTCTGGAGGAATTTCTACAGGCTCCAAAATTGCCACCCTGCAGCATTTAGACTGAGCAGTTCTACTGTTTGCAAAGCATAAGATTTCTTCACCATTAATTTTCAACATTTGTTTTGAAAGCACAAGATCACACTTATGTGATGTAAGAAAATCCATCCCCAAAATGCCATCATTTTCAATGTCAGCTACCAAAACACAATGCTTGAAAGTTTGTTTGCCAATTTTCATTTCCAGTTCTGTTTTGCCCAGAAAAGGAGTTACCTCCCCTGTAACAGTAAGCATTTGTGTATTTGTAGGTTGTATAGACTGTAAAGTGTCAGAGGGAAGCTTCTCTTCAAAGTTCCTACCGAGAATGGTAACATTGGACCCAGTATCAATAAGAAAAGTTACAGGTAAGTTTCCAAGTGTAACACAAATGAAATAGCCTTCTTCAATACACCAGTTTTGCCGCATTGTTACAATTTTGGGCCCTTCTACATCAGTTGTTGTCCGGGCCCCTGATTCAACTGATTGCCGTTTCCCTGTGCTCTTATCAGATGTCTTGGTATTTGTGCAGGCAGGTTATTTTGACGGTTATTATATTGATTTGGATTACCTCCCCAGGGCTGATATTGTCTCTGGTTGAAATTTCTACCCCCAGGATTTCTATAATTGTAAGAGTTCTGATTATTCTGATAATAAGGTTGTCTTCTTGTGTTCAAAGTTTTGTAGTGATTTCTGGATAGATTCAATGCTTTTGCTAAATTTGTCCATTTGTTGCTCCAAAGAGCTTGTAACAGTGCTCTGATTTTCTTGCTCAGCATGACCAACCAGTCTTGCTCTTTGTTTATCAGCAATTTGATGTGCTTCCATCCTTACCACAATTTTCTCAGCTTCAGCTAGTGTTTTAGGGCCAACCTCACGCAAACGCAATCTAATTTCGGTTTCAGCCAAGGCATCAATGAAATGATCTAAGGCCAGCGCCTCAATAACGTCTTGCGAGACTTTTGGATAAGATTGTCTAGTAAGCTTTTTGATGGCTTGTGCTAATTCTGGGATTGTCTCCCCTTTTCCTTTTGTTCTTGATTTCAACTGAGACCTGAAAACTTCTGCCCGATTTTCAGAGCCATATCTTTCGGTTAGTTTTTGTACCAAATTTTTGTAATCACGCCGTTGTTCTGCCGTGAGCTCATTGAGTAAAGCTCGAGCAGCTCCAGTCAAACAGTTTGCTAAGTGTAGTGATTTGGCTTTGTAATTCCAGCAGTTTAGTTCTGAGGTAATTTCAAAATGTGTTAAAAAGTCCTCAAAATCATCAGTACCAGAGAAATGTTGTGGCTTCAGTTTTAAGTAGTTATTTGCCCTTGACTCTGATGGGCTAGCAGATGTGTCAGTACCTGAGTTTACAGCTTGAATATTGCTAATTAACATTTGTGCTTGTGGACTGCTAGAAGCAGTTTCAGTTACCAGAGCAGAATGTGTTACAGGAGTAGCACATGTAGTCATAATGATGTGTGTATTTAATTGTACCGGTGTACTGTTTCTGATCTGTGTTATTGCCCCTTGATTATTGTTTTGATCCCTAAGTTGGGCTTGAATATTCTGAACTTGTGTGTCTAGGTCGTTTAGTTTTTGTTGTACCTGTTCGGTCAGGGTCAGAATAGTTTCTTTCACCTGATTTGCCATGGAAGTCATTTCTTCTTTAATTTCACTCTCAAGCCGCGAAAATAACCATGAATTATCCAGCTCATTTGAAACGACAGATTCATTGTCGCTAACATCCTCATTACGCTCATCGTGCCGTGCAATATTGTGTTCTGTCTCGGCTTCAGCCATTATTTAAATACAATAGAATCTTATTCTGTTAATTACATGTATATTTCCTAAGTCTCACCACAACTACCATACACCAAGTTTTAAAACAAGTTTCACTTTCTACATGTATTTTCAGCACTACCTACAATGTGTTATTTCAGGATTCTGCATGCTACGATTAATGTTACGATTTTCTACGGCTTTTGATGAAGATTTCTAATGTTAACGGCCGTTTAGCAGACGATTTTAACAAAATAAATATTAATTTTTAAATTTTAATGCAAATCTAGCCTTTTATGCTGTGCCGAAGAACTCCAACTCATACTGTTATCCCTTTGCACGTAAAAAACTTCGTTTTTTGGCAGTTTTATCGAAATAGGCTTAGCGAGAATCCCAGCCCTCATAAGTAGGTTTTTACTGGCTCTATTTACTCCTGTATTTGTCCCAGCAGAGGAATGTTGCACTAAATTGTAAATGTACACCGATATTTACTGCATCATGCATGAATGTATGAAAACATGTGAATTTTAGAAAAAAGGTTTTATAGTTTTCTACGGCTAATCCAAACCTTATGTACTGGTTTTCGAATGTTATACTAATGTATTCTACGGTGGACGTTTATGTTTCCTACGGTGGATATTGTGGCATGAAAAGCAAAATAGTAAAATAGAGATGGTAAACCTATGTGTGCAAGGCGATTTTAGCAAATGCTTTAAGAACCACCTGTCCTGATCGAAATAAGAACCCAAGATCTCCGAGAATATCATAAGACCCTTATTGATCACAACTTCAATATAAGTTGGATAATTGTCAAACATCATAGAAAGACTGGCTGATCTTAGACTTTTTCGGTGCATGATAGATAGAAGATCACTTCAAGCACTGCAGACATTCATCCTCCAGTATGTGTGGAGCTGGATGTGTCATTGGGTGGAGAGGGATCAGGGAAGGGGAATGGCTAAACGACAAGGAGATCTAATCTCTTGATCTTACCATGGAAGTAAAAGGGATCTAGATGATATGTGGTTTTAGGACTTTTTTCAGCAGTACCCGGTATCTTGCCGCCATATCAAGCCTTTCTGGCTTATTTTTACAGTTACATCTGTTTTAAATCTATCATACATACCATATTAACCCTATTAAGTGCTCCCGGGGCACTGCATTTAGTGAAAGGAAGGGGGAACCATTTTGTGAAAGGAAGGGGGCATTATTCAGAGCATAAAGTGTAGTAAATCAGCCACTGCCAAAGTACGTATGAATGGCGGTATAAAGGTGATGGGTATACTTTCAGAGGAAGCAACTCTACTATTTTTGTCTCCCTTCTTAATAGGGATCAACTCTTAAAGGAAAGAATTTGCTCCTCAAATTCTTTCTTTTAAGAGTAGACCTCAGAGCAAAGAGCTACCTCATCCAGAGAAGTGAACAGAAATTTATGCAAGTTGATGCAACATTTTTTTTGGAAAAGAGGCAGCGGGCCTTTATTAGAGCAGGGGCATTTATTAGTAGTAATATGGTAATTGATATATCTTTACATGTCTGGTAAAAATCCCATCAATGGTTCAAGATATATCTTCATTTTTCAGAAGAATCTTCATCTGATCTTCTTATTGTTGTTTTGCAGGTCGACTATATGCCTTGCAAAATGGAATGGAAATTGACAATGTAGGATCTTCTTTGTTGCCTTGATGGATCATCTAAAAAGTGTAAGTTTTGTTTTATAAACGATTCACAGTGTTACAGATTAGAAGGAGTCACAGGGATAATATGGGGACACTTTTCCATATTTCTTTATAACAATATATGTACATGACCACTTATTAGAACTATCTCTAATGTATAAAACATATGTAGTGACCCCTTATTAGATTTGTCTTGCTGAGACAGTTCTAGTGAGGGGTCACAACATGTTTAACCATCTCTCAGAGATGGTTCTTGACCCCTTATTAAAGCTGTCTCACTGAGATAGTTCAAATGAGGGGTCACAAAATAATGTTTTGGTTGAGAAATATGAAAAATTATCTCAGAATTCTCCTCAGACCCTACCTTATCCAGAGCTCTGGCTTAAGGAGAAAAAAAAATTATGATATGCTAATATACTATGCACAGTAAATATAGCAATTTTTTGGTATGTGTCAGATCCACCATATTAGGATTTTATTGTCACTTTACTGCATAAAGATACAAAGGCTGATCATTGGAGAAGGACTGGCAGGTAAGAGATTCAAGATTGTTCAATTGTAGCGTCTGAACTACCGTGACGTCAGTTTTTATGACCATTGTATCTGTAGGACATTTTTGATCATGTACAAAAGCCAAAACCATAATGAGGCGGCTGGTTTGCTGGTAAAATAAAGGAAACCGCTCTAAAACATTTGAAAATGCTACCAGTATGAGGTTTACGAAGTTCGAAAATTTGACGTTTTCCCTTGTTTTTACGTTATCGTCTAAAAACGTTGTTTCTAATCGGTAGTTCTTGAATCCCTTTCGAGTGTATGATTGTTTGGTATCTACCAATATGATAACGTAAACAATTCAGAAAGAAAATTCTTCCCGGTTACTGAGCATAAGTCAAAAGTCTCAGACTAACGTCATCTATTTCTCACAGTTACATTACATTTCAATGAAGAAACTTCATAGTTAAATTAATCATGGTGTGACCTTTCCTTTTAGCCTATTGGTTTCTCTCGGGCTTTGATTCTGCATTGAACTGAAGCACCCGTGAATCATTGCACATTGGACCGAATTATAACGTTTTAACGTCAATTGTGCATGCTCAGATTCGTCAGTTGTTAAGCTTAACCATATCTTTCACACATTCAATAGCTTTGACAAAAAAACTGGGCATGAAAATGATGAGAAAGACCGTACAAAAAATCACATGCTTGTTATTTTAATGTTGTTTTTCAATGGGTGCGAATTTCGGCTAATGACCCCTTCTGCGCTTATCGCTTTTCCCCAATATCGTTTTTGAAGATGGCTTCTGTAATCCCATCGTATCTTAAGCCCCAAATACGGTTCCCTTCAATGCAAGTTAATCTCGCTGAATGTTGCACTTCAGTAATAAGTAAAATTGTAAAATATAAAAATTTGCTAAATATATTTTGCTTAGTATACAAAGTTCTAGAAGAAATGAAAGGAACCATTTTGGGCAAGGTTATTGACAATTTTTGGGATTTGTAAATCAAAGGAGTAATACCAACTTGGCTACCTGTGCATTTGAGTGAGTCTGTACTATACAAAGTGGCTTTCGACAGAGAATACTATCGTAAGCATTACTAATAAGGGTAGATGGTACTATTGTAAATGGCTGTTGACTCAGCTGATACTGCTGTCAATTTTCTTGGTGGACAACCACTTTTGCATGTATGGTAATTGACTGAAAGCACAGGTAGGCAAATTGGTATTTACTCTGTGTAAATTTAGTTCATTGTCCAAAAACATATTTAATGTTAGACAAACTCTGCTTGATAAGAATGTCATGAATCACCTCCATTGGAAGTGGTCCCTGCCACCTTAGTCATCTAATTAAGACAAGTCCATTTGCAATACATTAGAACTTTAATGGCTCGAACCCTGATGGCTCGTTAACCCTGCATGACTAGAACTTTTTCCTTGGTCCCTAGAGGTCAGTTTATAGAGAAACTAAGCCTGGATGACTAGAAGTACCCTTGGATGGAACTAATTTTCATGATCCCAAGCCTGTTCAAGCCATTCTTCCCTAGCTCAAAACATAATGAAGTCAGTCAGCTCCAAGTTCTCTCTCTAGGCTGACCCAAGCTTCTCAGGAACTGCCTTGTGTAGGTCTACATGTATATATATTGTAGGAGTTTTTGTACAGTTACTAAAAAGAGATAAGTATAGTGTTTGAGAAATGGCTAGTGTAAATCTAAGCCACACAGATCCCCGCCAGTACCCAACCTCTAATACAATTGGATATATATTCTGTGACCCTACACATATTGTTATCATTGTGTATAATCTTTGATTATAGTCACTTGTGCTTATTGCCTTGTTTATTCCTGTCCTGCCACATTACAAAGCTTTGACCATTAAATTTATATGAAAGTCGCTAAGGCAGATCCATCAGACTGTGAAAGAAGACCCACACTCAAAAGAGGTCTACTGTTAAAGGGAGCAAATTCTTTCTTTTGACAGTTAGACCCCATTGTAAAAGGAGGCAAAAATGTGAATGCTAGAGTTGCTTCCCCTGAAAGTATATTTTTATCTGACTATTGTTATTTTGTTTGTAGGTAAAGACAGGTAATGATGAAGAAGCAATACATAATGAAGTCGTAGGCCAAGCTCATGTTGAGAGTTATGCACTAAAGATGTTCTTGTTTGCCGACAATGAGGACAGAGCTGCTAGATTTAACAAGTAATTGCTGTATACTACATGTATATATTCTAAAGTGATGTCCAAAATTGCTTTGATAGTGAATTGTTGGGCAACAAAGTGATGACTTTCATTCAGTTAAAAAAAAAAAATAGCTGAGCCGAGACACAGCAAAATCAACAAAGTGGCTTGTGTGTCCAGCGAAGACTCAGATCAGCATACCCTTTGAGCACACATCAAAGACTCTGATAAGACTGGGTGGATGCCCAGGCTGATCAGATTCTCACTGGGTGTACATGCCACTTTGCTGGTTTTTATCATGCCGTGGTTCAAATTATTATAAATTGCGCATGCTCTGGCAGACAGATCTGAGAGTTTAGGCATCTGAGCTCAGAACAGTCCAAAATGATTTTAGTGTTTTTTAATGGAGAAGACTGAAAAGAAAAATGGCTTAGAACTTGTACATTGATGTCTCTTGTATCTGAAACTTAGAACTACATGAAGCTACTTCTTTGGACCATTTTCATAGTAGCTATTATAGCTGACAGTGATGTTCTAGAATTTGGAAAAACAAAATTAAACTTCTTGTATTTAAGGATTTTGTAACAGTTATACCATGATTTGTCCGCCGGTATGAGGAGATAATCCACAAGCTTTAGCAAGTTTATTATCACCCGTAGAGGTGGAAAAATATAGTATAAATATTTTATGCCACTCTTATTAGTGTAGACCTTGCTCATTTCAAATTATTTCATTTCATGCTAAAGTTGGCATTTTTTGGCAAGGGTGGTATTAGCTGTTTGTAAACTATGGAGAATTACTTTCACTCTGAGCCCTTTCTATTATTTTCAGTTTGTGAACACATCATTAAACCTTAAAACCGACAAAAATAACTAATGCATAAATCACAAACAAACTGATATTGTGTTATTTTATTTTTGCAGAAATGTCGTGAAATCATTCTATACAGCTGGGATGTTGTTCGACACTCTGACAGTCTTTGGTGAAATGAGTGAGGATGTAAGAATTTGTGTTGCATGTAGTTATACACAGAGCTCTAGATAAGAGGGCGTATTTGATGACAATTAAGGACAATTTTTCTTATTTCTCATCGAAACCATATGTTGTGACCCCTCATCTGAACCGTCTTGTTGAGACGGTTCAGATGAGGGGCCACAACATATGTTTTTATGCAGAATTAACAAAAATTATCCCTCATTATCACCAAACACTCCCTCTCATCTAGAGCTCTGTATACAATATTTATCCTAATGAATGCACTCATTTAAATAAATGCCCATCTTTCATCTTTCTTTCCCCCTAAAATTGTTACATTGACTTGCTAGGTTCATTGGCAAATTCCAGGCATACAGTCCTTGGCTGTAAAAGAATGTTCGATGAGGTATTGCCAGCAATTATCAGCTATTTTAACTATGACAGAGTCCAACTATTATTATTAACTGATGTTAAATCACTTAATACTAGAAAGTGGAAGCATTTGGTCTGTCAATCAAGCTTGAAATGTCTTTTTTTGTGCAATGTGCCGTAAAACGCATATCACTAACTCAGTCACTGGCTGTAATCTTATGGTTGTAGATGATGCCCCTGTTTCATAAAATGCTATACCCATGGTGCATTTAATAGGATTAGTATGGTATATACTGGGGCACCTCATCCATCAGAGCTCCAGATGTGATAGAGCTTTTTAGAATAATTTGGAGATTTTTTTATTTCATAATAAAAACATATGTTGTGACCCCTCGTTAGAACCGTCTCAGCAAGACGGTTCTAATTAGGGGTCACAAAATGTTTTTATGGAGAAATATTGAAAATTATCCCTTATGATCCCTATTATCTCTTATCTGGAGCACTGGGACTAGTGTTGTATATATTGGGACACCTTATCCATCAGAGCTCCAGATAAGTTTTTTTTTTTTTTAGAATAGGTTGAGGTGATATTTTTTATTTCTCAACGAAAACATATCTTGTGACCCCTCATTAGAACCGTCTCAGTGAGACAGTTCTAATGAGGGTTCACAACACACGAAGTGCTCAAGGTGAGCTATTGTGATCGATATTTGTCCGTCGTCCATCGTCTGTCCGTCTGTTCTTCCGTCCGTCCGTCAACAATTTCTTCAAACGACATCTCCTCCTACACCAGTGAGCCAATTTCAAAATAATTTCACACAAATGTTTCTGTTATAGCCCTGAACCAAAACTGCTAAAATGGTTCCGCTCCGCTGAACGAAATGGCCGCCAGAGCTAAAAATAGAAAAACCTTTAAACGACATCTCCTCTGAAGTCATTGGCTTGATTTCAAAATAATTTCACAGAAATGTTTGACTCATGGGCCTGAACCAAAATTGCTGAAACGGTTCCACTCCGCTAAACAAAATGGCCACCAAAGCTAAAAATAGAAATCTAAAATAGAAAAACCTTTAAACAACATATCCTCTGAAGCCAGTGGCTCAATTTCAAAATAATTTCACAGAAATGTTTGACTCATGGCCCTGAACCAAAATTGCTAAAACGGTTCCGCTCCGCAGAACAAAATGGCCGCCAGAGCTAAAAAATAGAAATAAATTTTAGAATGACACAGAGGGCATAGTTTTGATCCAATCATCATGAAAATTTATCAGAATATTTATCTTAATGAAATCTGGACCAATGTTGAAACTGGGTCATGTGGGGTCAAAAACTAGGTCACTAGGTCAAATCTTAGAAAAACCTTGTGTACACTCTAGAGGGCACAGTTATAATCCAATCTTCATGAAGCTTTGTCAGAATGCTTATCTTTATGAAATCTAGACCAAATTTGAAACTGGGCCATGTCAAGTCAAAAAGTAGGTCACTAGGTCAGAGAAGAACCATGCGAATGCTCTAGAGGGCACAGTTTTGTTCCAATCTTCATGAAACTTTGTCAAAAAATTTATCTCCATAAAATCTAGACCGAGGGTGCAACAGGGTCATGTTGGATCTAAAACTAGGTCACTAGGTCAAACCTTAGAAAAACATTGTGTATACTCTACAGGGCACAGTTTTGGTTCAATCTACATGAAACTTTGTCAGAATGATTATCTTAATGGCACAGTTTTGATCCAATCTTTATGAAACTTTGTCAGAATATAGATTGGAAAGTGCAAAACTGCTCCAATTGAATTACCATCAAATAGATGATCTTCCATGTTATTTCATCATAACTCAGGTGAGCGATTTAGGTCCATCATGGACCTCTTGTTATAGAGAAATATCAGAAACTGTCTCCTAATTTTTCTTGTTACCCATTCTTCTCTAGATCACTATAACTATTTCACTAATTTTTAGCTCACCTGAACAAAGTTCAGGAAGAGCTATTGTACTACCGCCGGCGTCGGCAGCGGCGTCGGCGTTAGCAAAATGTTAAAGATTTACGTTAAAGTTTTTTAGGTGATTGGCAAGGCCCTGTCAGGCGAGCTATCCTGTCCTGGTGACAGGTCTTGTTTTCTTTGGAGTTTGTTTGAGCTTCAGAAGGCACACAAGTTAGAAAGTCAAGTTCTGCTTACTGAACATTGATGTCAACTCTTTCATAAAGTTTTCCCTGTATATTGCATATTTACCATACCTTCCCACATGCTCTGATGAGTACATCGTGAAGGTGTTCATAAGCCAGAATTATAGCCCAGCTGTGGAAAAATTGGGCTTTTTGACGTTCATTTCAGTTTGTATGGTATATGCCAAAATAGCTGAGTAAGTGCTAGAAACAAGTGCCAAAAGAAGGTTAAACTTGTATTTATAAGTTTAATGGGGGAAATAAAAACAACAAAAAAACAAACAGTTACATGTACCATCAATGCTAAATGCTTCTAATGTAGAAATTAGGACATGCTTCCATAAGAACCTCTAAAAGGTAGACACTTAAATGGAAGTCTTAGCTGTTCGTGATTGCTGTAACGTAACTTCTGAGCTCTAAATTGGTACAGGGATACTTCTGAGATCTGGGATAATTTTCTTATTTCTTAAAGAAAACATATGTTGAGATCCGGTGACTCCTCATTAGAACCATTCCAGCAAGACAGTTCTAATGAGGGGCCACAACATATGGTTTTGTAGAGAAATATTCAAAATTAGTTCCAAATTATCCTTCTTACTCCTTCTACTCTGGAGAACTGACTTTCCTTTTAATGCAGTCTGGACCTGTTTGTAGGGGGAGATAAATGTGTGAAATTTAATGTGTAGGCTATAATCATATGTAATATGTTTAAATGCCGAATAAGATTATGTTATGTTTTTGGCTGTTTCAGATTGAGAAGAATAGGAAATATGCAAAGTGGAAGGCCGCATACATCCATAAATGTCTGAAAAATGGAGAAACACCCATACCTGGGCCAATGCCAGAAGAAGGGGAAGAAGATGGTATACTTAAAATAAAACAACACACATTTATTGTAAAAAAATATCTAAAAGTTGGGAAAGCTAGAATAATTACCATAATTGTCCTTGGTAGGAATTAGTTTGGGTTTACAATGCCGAAATGGATCTAAAAGATGCAGATCCAATACCAAACAGTGCAGATCCTGATCAGACTGTTCTTTAGGAGCAGTCTGATCTCAGTCTGCACCATTTGCTCAAACCTATCTGTCCCAGTACTTCAGATTCATAGTATTTATTTGTCATTCCGCGTGGGTGGAGGTGGACTATAGAAATGATATTTCTAATGTCCATGTGTGCATCCGTCATTCTATGCTGTCCATCCGTCTGTCCAGCCATCCAAAATCTTGTCCCGCAACTCTTCCTACATCTTCCATCTGATGGATTTGAAATATTACAGATTGTATTCTTATGATATGAAGATGTGCATGTGCTTTTTGATTTGGCCATTTTTGATAGAATTACGGCCCTTGCTGACTTAGACTTGTCCCCGTAACTCCTGCCACTTTTTGTATCAGATTGACTGGAAATTGTGCAGAAGTTTCATCATGATCTGAAAATGTGAATGTGGTTGTCCTATTTCTTGCAAAGTTATGACCCTATGGTGTTTTTGGCATTTTTCTAACCTTTGAACCGCTTGACCAAGAGAGCTGAAATTTGGTATGCTGTTAGCATTTGGTAAATTGATTATTCTGATTATTGACAGGATGTGCTGTATTGATGACCGAGTTTTTAGCTCACCTGGCCCGAAGGGCCATAGTGAGCTATTGTCATACCAAAGCGTCCGGCGTGCGTCGTGCGTCCGTGCGTCGTCTGTCAACACTTGAAAACAAATATTCAAACATCTTCTTCTGTAAAACTACTGTACCCATGGTTCTCAAATTTCACATGGAGCATGACCTGACTCCAGGGTCTCAGAATTGTAAAATTGGGTCAGGTTGAATATCCAAGATGGCCGCCGTTACTAAAAATAGCAAAAATAACAAAATCATCTTCTTCTCCAGAACCACTGGGTATATTTGTCTGAATTTTTGCATGAAACATCAGTGGAACATTGGTATTCAGAATTGTAAAAATGAAAAATATCTGTAGCGTAGTTTTGTCGCAGTGACCTACTTTCTGTTTACGAGGGTAATTTTGTTCAAATGCCAGTGTCGAAAAACAACTTATTTAAACAACTTCAAACAACTTCTTCTCTAAAACCACTGAACCCATGGGTCTCAAATTTCACATGGAGCATGACCAGACTGCAGGGTTTCAAATTTGTAAAAGTGGGTCAGGTTGGGAATCCAAGATGGCTGCCATTTCTAAAAATAGCAAAAACAACAAAATCAACATCTCCACTAGAACCATTGGGTATATTTGGTTGAAAGTTTGCATGGAACATATGTGGGACCTTGCAATTAAATTTTATAAAAATCAAAAAAATCTATATCGGAATTAGGTCACAGTGACCTACTTAGCGTTTACAAGACCCAATTCGCTCAAATGTCAATATCTCAAGAAAACACAAATGGATTCTGACAAGGTTTGGTCAGAAATGGTCCTTGAATGGAATTATTTCAAATTTGTGCCAACTGACTATCCAAGATGGCCACCAGGGGGCCGTTACTAAAAATAGCACAAACATAAAAAATGACAATTTCTCAAGAACCCTTGAATGGAATTTGACTTATTTTGTTTCAGAATGTTCCTTGCATGAAGACGTTTTGATTAATTGCGATTTGGCAATCCAAGATGGCCGCCATCTGCCGTTACTAAAAATAGCACAAAACATGAAAATGACAATATCTCAGTAACCACTGAATGGATTTTGACGAAATTTGTGGCTAAATGATTCTTGCATTGAGGTGTTTCAAACGTAACTAAATATAGACCAGTCATGTTAGCCCATGTTTCTAAAAATAGCAAAATGTGAAAATTAGAAAATGTCAATAGAATTGGACAAATTTTGTGTCAGAATGGTCCTTTCATGAAGCCTTTGCGATTTCTTGCATTTTGGCATTCCAAGATGGCTGCCATCTGCCGTTACTAAAAATAACACAAAACATGAAACTGACAATATCTCCGTTACCCCTGAATGGATTTTGATGAAATTTGTGGCAAAATGATTCTTGCATTGAGATTCAAGCATAATTTAATATAGACCAGTCATGTTGGCCTCTGTTACTAAGAATAGCAAAATGTGAAAATCAGAAAATCTCAATGGAATTGGACTAATTTTGTGTCAGAATGGTCCGTTCATGAAGCCTTTGTGATTTCTTGCATTTTGGCAATCTTAGATGGCTGCCATCTGCCGTTACTAAAAATAGCACAAAACATGAAAATGACAATATTTCAGTTATCCCTGAATGGATTTTGACAAAATTTGTGGCAAAATGATTCTGGCATTGAGATGTTTCAAAAATTAATAAATATAGACCAGCCAAAGTGGTCTCTTTTACTTAAAATAGAAAAATGTGAAAATTGAAAAAATTACAATGGAACTGGACCAGTTGATGTCAGAATGGTCCTTGCATGAAGGCTTTTGATTTTTTGCATTTTGGCATTCCAAGATGGCCTCCATCTGCCATTTCTAAAAATAGCGCAAAACATGAAATGGCAATATCTCAGTGACCACTGAATAGATTTTGATGAAATTTATGGCAAAATGATTCTTGCAAATCTCAAAGTAATTGGACCAATTTTGTGTCAGAATGGTCCGTGGCAAAATAGCCATGTGAGCGATATCAGGCCCATATGGGCCTCTTGTTCCCTTTTCATAGATAATAGACATTTACTTAAAGGTAAAAAGATACCTTCAGAGCTGTTCATATTAACAGGCTGAATTTTCATAAATGTATTGTTCATTTTTCATCAGATTCATATGAGCAGAATTATTTCATTTTTCATCAGATTCATATGAGCAGGATTATGACCCTTGTTATTTTGTTGTTGGGTTTTCAGTCTTGATGTTTTAGGCATTCTGTAAGGGGCTAAAGTTTCAGTTACCTGATTTTACACATATATGCACCTTTCTAGCTTAATTATTTTATAATTTCATAGAGGCCCAGAAATTGGGTACTGTGGACCCTCTTTACAATGATGGCATTTGTTCCCAATTATTTTGATGTTGAACTGAATTTGCTGTTATAACGAATACACAGTTTGAACAATAATAAAGCCATTCTGTGCATATCAAAATGACAATATAAAGAATTTTGCTGTTGTAATGAGTGCCGTTGTAAAAAAGTTTTGACTGTATATGTCTTTGCTTATGCTTCAGTTATTATTTGCTTACCAGGTTCTTAAGTACACATGTTTTCTGTTTTGGGCCATACTGTTACTCTGAACTGGAATAAAGGGCTGCAGTTTGTGTCACATTTCAAATGTCAGGTGACACTTTGCCAATGGCCTTTTATTTAGACTATAGTATGGTATATAATGACATCCTCCCTACCACCCACTACCCCCAGGCCTTTTATTTAGACTATAGTATGGTATATAATGACATCCTCCCTCCCACCCACTACCCCCAGGCCTTTTATTTAGACTACAGTATGGTATATAATGACATCCTCCCTCCCATCCACTACCCCCAGGCCTTTTATTTTAGACTATAGTATGGTATATAATGACATCCTCCCTCCCACCCACTACCCCCAGGCCTTTTATTTAGACTACAGTATGGTATATAATGACATCCTCCCTCCCATCCACTACCCCCAGGCCTTTTATTTAGACTATAGTATGGTATATAATGACATACTCCCTCCCACCCACTACCCCCAGGCCTTTTATTTAGACTACAGTTTGGTATATAATGACATCCTCCCTCCCATCCACTACCCCCAGGCCTTTTATTTTAGACTATAGTATGGTATATAATGACATCCTCCCTCCCACCCACTACCCCCAGGCCTTTTGTTTAGACTACAGTATGGTATATAATGACATCCTCCCTCCCATCCACTACCCCCAGGCCTTTTATTTAGACTACAGTATGGTATATAATGACATTCTGCCTCCCACCCACTACCCCCAGGCCTTTTATTTTAGACTATAGTATGGTATATAATGACATCCTCCCTCCCACCCACTACCCCCAGGCCTTTTATTTAGACTACAGTATGGTATATAATGACATCCTCCCTCCCACCCACTACCCCAAGGTGTGAAACCACCACCTGTGGACAAAACAGTATAAATTTCATTTCGTGGAAATTCTTTGCTGGTGGCTTTTGCTGGGGAATAGATTGCCTTGCATTTTTCCATAGAAAAGAAATCTAGACAGCAGCATACTAACTGCTGAATTTGGGTCATCAAACTTCACCATATTGCCACGTTCATCAAACAATTTGCTTTATAAAAAATACTTTTGTAGAGGCTATAAATTTTTACATTTTTTTAGGACTGAAACTTAGTACATGTCATGTTGTAATAATTATGTTCCCTTTAATTTTCCTTAGATGAACCTATTGTGCAGAAATAGTGTTCATACATCCATGAATATCAGTCGGTCATGCAACTTCTATGTTATGCGACGTTACATGCAAACAAAAGACACCATTGTAACATTCTGTTGGCCGTCACATTATGGCAACTGCCATTTAATGTAAGCAGCTTACCTGTTGGTTAGTGTTAGCTTTTCATGGTATATTTCACAAAATAATTTTGAAATTAAATGTTATTATAAGAGATTAACTTAATTTTTCCAAAGTTCATGGAAGTATGAACACAAAGGGTGTGGTGCAAAGTTAACTTGAAAGCCCTTTGGGCACCACTTATTAGCACATGTCCCTTTGTGTTCATACTTCCATGAACATTGGAAAATGAATTTTAATTCTTAACAAGATCAGTATGAATATGTGTTTGCTCAGAAAATGTGTTCATCTCATTTCAGAACAAGGGGCCATGGGTGGTGGAGGTCCTATAGGATTTGAACAGCCAGGCCCCTCTCAACCTTACCAGCCCCAGCCAGGACCAGCTCAACCATACCAGCCAGGACCCTCTGAACCAGGGCCATCTGGCTCTCTCAATCTACCCAACAATAACCAGTACCCAGGGGGTACCCCATCAGGAGCACATGCCCCACCCTCAACACCACAAGACCCAAGAAGTGTCTCCCCACAACCAAATACCACCTACACAACAGACTGGAAACCACCTTCAAACCCTAGTAAGTACATCAAACCCTATTATAATGATTATGCTATGTGCCATGACTGTTTTTGATGTAAAGTCTTTCAAAATTTTATAATGAGACATGGAGACTGTCATGTTAATTCCTTTTGACACATGTGAGCCGCGATACGACAAAACCAACAATGTGGTTGTGCGCCCAGCGCAGACTCAGATCAGCCTGGGCATCGGCCCAGTCTGATCAGAGTCTTCTCTGTCCGCATGAAGGTAGCTGAGTCCCTTGGCTACCCTTTAAGCGCTTAGCGAAGAGTCTGATCAAACTTGGCGAATGCCAAGGCTGATCTGAATCTACGCTGAGTGCACAACCACATTGTTGGTTTTGTCATGTCACGGCTCATGTATCATGCTTATCAGGTGAGATCAGAAAAGAGGAAAGGATTGTGACACTTGCCAAGCCATTCCAGATTTAGGGGATAACTGTCTTGAAAATTGTCATTTGGGGAGGTAAATCATCGGTTTTATGGTCGGAAATTTTGTTTTACGGTGACGCGCCAGCGGAGCCGTAAAATGCAATTTGCGACCATAAAACCGATGATTTACCTCCCCAAATGACAATTTTCAATACAGTTATCCCCATTCTAATGCACTTTTCCACATTTTCACCTTTCATAATGTACTATTTTGCACCCATTTCAAGCACTGTCAGCAACGTAAAACCAAACGTCAGCCAATGAGAAGCGACGTTACTTAATTACGTCTGGTTTGCAACAGTATATCGCAGAATATACTGTCGCAAATTTTTGACGTTATCCAATCAGACGTCGTGTTATATTTGTAAGTGCATTAGAATTTCTCTTTAAGCCTGATTAACATGATGTCAAAAGGAACTAACATGGTTTTGTATTTATCATGCATCATTCTAGCTAGCTGGAAATAAACAAAAAAGTTAAAGTGTACATTGTATTTTGATCGAACTCGTTAACATCGCATTTATGCTATGGAATAACTTGATGATGTAATTCAGCCATTTGAACAGTCAAATGTCAACATTCAGCCCATTAGACACTGAGAGAACATGATAAAAGTTGTACTATCACATTTTCACATTAAGGTGATATCATCAAAGCACTCTGTTTTGGGTCACGTTTTGCAATAGTTACATGACAAATACATGTAGTTATTACAGGCCGTTTGCGAAAAAGTGGAGAGCAAAAAATCAATTTAATTTAATTCTCACTTAATAAATTTTTACAGGACTCTGCTAACTTAATTTGTTACCTATAAGAACTCATGCAAGTAAATTCAGATTTTAGTATAAAGTTACTCTATTAATTGCTACCATTTTTCTTCTCTATTTTATGCCATTCATACACAGGAGGTAACCATAAAGGTACAACAGCCATTGTTGCTTCTATAGATAATATACTATTACTATTATTCATTCACAAATTACCATGTGGTCTGAAATGTATTTACTCATTTCTTAGTAAACAAGAGGCTTTAGTAATAGTGGTCCAATCACTTGAAAAGGATTTTCTGATATGTTTCTCCTTAATAGGGAGTAAATGCCCATATAAGGAATGCATATTAATAGTCTCTACAAATCTGTCTGTTCCAAAAACTGCACCAATCAAGCGTAAGACTTCAAAGATTAGGGTCATTTTCTAACATGTAGTTGATCTGATAATTTTGTCATTTAATTATCACAAAATTCTGAGTTTCCTTGCATGAGTTTGTATGGGTAATAGATTTAGGTAAGTAAAATTTCATGAAAATTCATTCAGTAGTAATGAAATTAAATCGATTTTTTGCCCTCCACTTTTTCACAAACGACCTATACAAGGAACTTATTGGTGATATATTCTCAATTTTCTTGCAGAAAATGTGCAGGTTTGCTGCAGTAGATAATAAATTGATTATGACTAAAGCCAAGTATCATCCCTTGACAATGTACATCAGCCCACAGCTTTCAAATTAATATATTTTTCCTTGGGATGATACGGAGCTTGATAAGAAAGTTACAATGTTATAGTATGCGGCCATTATGAGATGTGAATTTACTGTGAGGCTATTAAACCAAATATTTTTTCTTAATATCAGTTTTTGCTGAGACAGTTGCTTCTGTTTGACAGATAGAAAAATCAGAATCTTTTCGTATTTTTTCAGCCGGTGTCCAGCTTACCCCAGCAGATTACCAGAAAGCTATGAAGTATTGTAAATACGCTAGTAGTGCTTTGCAGTACGAAGACTCAAAAACAGCTATAGACAACCTAACTAAAGCTTTAAAATTGCTTTCAACGGGAAAAGATACGTGATGAAAGTGCCATGTGACTGGACATTTGTTTTTATTTATCTAGCGACTATATTGACTATATATATGGGCCATGCGCAAAGAAAAGCTAGGGGCCAGTGCTTCAGATTAGAAGGAGTAACAGAGATAATTTAAAGATAATTTTTCTTTTTTTTCCATAAAAACGTGATCCCTCATCAGAACCATCTTGCTGAGACGATTCTTATGAGGGGTCACATCATATTTTTCATTGAGAAGTAAGAAAAATTATCTCTGAATTATTCCTTCTTATCTGGGGCTGTTGGGGACTTCATGGCATGTTTGAACATTGAAGATTTAGATCAGGCTGCATGTCTATACAGTCTTGCAGATTTTTGTTTTGCCTTTGACTGTCAGAAGCGGGACATAGGTATCACTTTTCCACTGTTAGCGGCATAAACTTTACATCAACAGATGAGACACTGCATTCCTCAGAATTCTGGTTTTTCTCCACTGTGAGTAGCAGAATGCTTTCACTGTGTGGACATCAGTATAGACTATAGTTGAGTTTTCCAGTTTAGCTCCGCTTGTGATAATGCACTAACTGGGAACACACAACATTTTGCACAATTAGTAGTCTTAAATTTATATCAGAAATCTGCTGGGTTTTCCCTAATAAACACACCTTTTCTGATAAAGGTTCTGTTTTTGCCTCACATGTTTCCAACATTACTTTATGTGCCAGAAATAAGCATAATATGGCTTTATACAAGGTGAAGAGGGTACAATTTCAGGGGAGGCAATTCAGTCATTTACAATTTTGCTTCATTTCTCAATTTGGGTCAACTCTTAAAGGAAAGAATTTGCTCCTCTAGGAGCAAATTCTTCCATTTATGAGTAACTCCCTTTTTGAGAGGTTTATTTCACCAGGGAAGCAAACACGAAGTCACAGAATTTGGTCCCCTTTGTAACAATGGCAGAATAGCATAGAGGTGTACCCATACACCTGAATTTGTTCTTCTATGGTGGTACATCTTTGATGTTGGCATCTTCTCCTCAAAAGACCTCTTTTGATACGCCCGTTTAAAAAACGGGACGTGTTATGTTATGGCGCTGGCGTCCGTCCGTCATAAACTTTTTCGTTTCCGGATAACTCCTCCTACAGTTTACATCCGATCGAGCTGTAACTTGGTATATAGTAAGACTGTGAGGTGGACCAGCGCATATCGTTTCGAGGTTACGCTCCAATGATTTTTAGCGGAGTTACAGCCCTTTACTAAGAATTTTTGGGGTGTTCGTTTCCGAATAACTCCTCCTACAGTTTTCATCCAATTAAGCTGAAACTTTGTAAATAGGAAGACTACGATGTGGAGTAGTGCATATTATACGGAAATTTTGTCCTGATGATTTTTAGCAGAGTTACAGCCCTTTGAAAAAACTCGACTATGGCAGTTTGTATGGCAATTCTTTAGCATTCTATAACTTGGTTACTTTTTGGAATATCATGATGAAACTTTATACCAATGTTTATGAGGTTAAGACAAAGTCTCTCATACAAGAATGGTTACTCCCCTTGACTTAGATTTTGAGTTACCTCCCTTCGATTATTTTGTCAGACTATATTTGTTCACCTCATAGCTAACTAACCCTTTGGACTATTGTGATGAAACTTGATAGTGTTGTATATTAGGTTGACACAATATGTCACATATAAGAACGATTGCTTCCCCTTACTTATTTTTGGAGTAATCTCCCTTTGAATATTTTCTTAGGCTATTCTTATGCAAGCGATAAATAGGCAACCGTATGGAATATCTTGATGAAAATTTATAGCAATGTGTATTAGGTTGAGTCTGTGTGTCTTATATAAGAATAATTGCTCCCCCTTATTTATGGAGTTACATCCCTTTGATTAATTTCTACGGCTATTCTTGGGCGAGTCATTACTAGGTAACCGTATGGAATATCTTGACGAAACTTTATAGCAATGTGTAATAGGTTGAGACAGTATGTCTAATATAAGAATAATTGCTTCCCCTTCCTTATTTGTTTTTAGTTACATCCCTTTGATTACTTTTTTTTAAGGCTTTTCTTTTGAGAACCTTAATGTTTGGAATGTCTTGATAAACTTGATAGCAATGTAGACAAGGATGAAACTGCGCAAAAAACAGCATTCAGAAACGGGCGTATATTGCCCCGCTTGCGGAGCTCTTGTTTTATATGACGCGGCTCATTTCCTATTGATCATATTTCATGTCTTATAATCTAAACTGGAAACTGTTTGTGACAGTTTTGTATTCTCAGAATTTGCAAATACAAAATTTCACAATAACTCATTGAGCCACCTCATCTGGATGTATGCTGTTTGCAAATTCAACTTTTTTCATTTTTTTTTTATAGTTAAACATATGTATTGTATCATAAACTGTGCATGATTACAATATATGCGCCAGGACATGACAAAACTAACAAAGTGGCGTGTGCTCCCAAAGAAGACTCGGATGAGCCTAGGCATAGGCCCAGTCTGATCAGAGTCTTTGTTGTCCACATGGAGCTAGCTTATACCCTTAGCTATCCTTTGAGTGCAAGCAAAGCGGATGCCCACTGCCCAGGCCAATCTTAGTCTTCGCTGGGCACATGCACTACTATGTTGGTTTTCTTGTGTCACGGCTCATATATATAAAACAAACAATAGGATCAGGACCGAAGCATGAATGCTTATTTAGTTATTCATTTTTTGTGCATCAGGGCCCGGTTGTTCAAAACTAACGACATCGTTAGTTAACGAGACATTAAAATTTCAAACGTTAATATTTCAAATATGCCAAAAAAATTTTGTTGAAAAAATGTGAGAAGCTTTTGCATTGCAAAAGCTTCTCACATATTTTAAACAAAAAATATCAATGTATTTGGCTATAAAGACATAAAATACTTAACGAGTTGACCCCTTAACGAGCTTGTTAGGCTGACGATGTTTTGAACAACTGGGCCTAGGTGTTAATGTATGTAAGTGGAATATCTTGCACTCATTATTACTTGACTACTACAAATCAAATTACAAAACTATGCAATATTGTCTGACATTCATACTTGAAGTCTGAATATAAGAATTTTTTTTTTTTTTTTTCATTTTGGATATCTTTGTCAAATTTGAAAGGCAAGCAAAAGTTTGCATTTGCATTGCATAATCAGCTCCTAGAAAACTGCACAAAATGCACTAGTACTGATTGGACAAATCAGTCTGTTTAACTTACATAGGACTAGATCAGTGTAGCCTTAAAAGAGACTGTATGTCACTAGAATCATGTCAGTACTAAAGTCAGCATCTGCACAAACTGATAAGTTTCATTTTTGGATACTCCAGGGTTCACAGAGGGGGGAGACTCTGATCTGACTGTGGATGTGCAGGTTGATCTGAGTCATCATTGTTCTACATTCTGTGTAGTACCTTTTTATGCGATGCCAGTCATTAGACATCTCTAACCCATTTTTAGCTCACCTGGCCCGAAGGGCCATAGTGAGCTATTGTCATACCAATGCGTCTGTCGTGCGTTGTGCGTCGTGCGTCGTCACGGAATTTGTCCGTCAACACCTAAAAACAAATATTCAAACATCTTCTTCTGTAAAACTACTGGTCCCATGGTTCTCAAATTTCACATGGAGCATGACCTGACTCCAGGGTCTTAGAATTGTAAAATTGGGTCAGGTTGAGAATCCAAGATGGCCGCCATTACTAAAAATAGCAAAAACAACAAAATAAACTTCTTCTCCAGAACCACTGGGTATATTTGTCTGAATTTTGGCATGGAACATCAGTGAAACCTTGGTATTCAAAATTATAAAAATGAAAAAACTCTGTAGCGGAGTTTTGTCACAGTGACCTACTTTCTGTTTACGTGTGTAATTTTGCTCAAATGTCAATGTCAAAAAATGACCTATTTAAACAACTTCAAACAACTTCTTCTCTAAAACCACTGAGCCCATGGATCTCAAATTTCACATGGAGCATGACCAGACTGCAGGGTTTCA
Organism: Ctena decussata; assembly: GCA_963989385.1. Lineage (NCBI taxonomy): Eukaryota > Metazoa > Mollusca > Bivalvia > Lucinida > Lucinidae > Ctena > Ctena decussata. The sequence continues at coordinate 11,153,576 of OZ022502.1, read as the reverse complement.
AAATTGTAAAATTGGGTCAGGTCAAGAATCCAAAATGGCTGCTGTTACTAAAAATAGCAAAAACAACAAAATCAACTTCTTCTCCAGAACCAGTTGGTATATTTGGTTGAAAGTTTGCATGGAACATAAGTGGGACCTTGGTATTAAAAATTATAAAGAAAAAAAAATCTATAGCGGAATTAGGTCACAGTGACCTACTTAGCGTTTACAAGGCCGATTTTGCTCAAATGTCAATATCTAAAGAAAATGCAACCAATTCTGACCAGATTTGGTCAGAATTGGTTCTTGAATGGAATTATTTCAATTTTGTGCCAGTTTACTATCCAAGATGGCCACCATGGGGGCCGTTACTAAAAATAGCACAAACATAAAAATGACAATTACGCAAGAACCCTTGAATGGAATTGGACCAATTCTGTGTCAGAATGTTCCTTGCATGAAGCCGTTTCGATTAATTGCAATTTGGCATTCCAAGATGGCCGCCATCTGGTGTTACTAAAAATAGCACAAACATAAAAATGACAATTACTCAAGAACCCTTGAATGGAATTGGACCAATTTTGTGTCAGAATGTTTCTTGCATGAAGTCGTTTTGATTAATTGCAATTTGGCATTCCAAGATGGCCGCCATCTGCCGTTACTAAAAATAGCACAAAACATGAAAATGACAATATCTCAGTAACCGCTGAATGGATTTTGACGAAATTTGTGTCAAAATGATTCTTGCATTGAGATGTTTCAAAAATATCTAACTGTAGACCATTCATATTGGCCTCTGTTACTAAAAATAGAAAAATGTGAAAATTAGAAAATCTCAATGGAGTTGGATTAATTTTGTGTCAGAATGGTCCTTTGAATTAAGCTTTTTTGATTTTTTGCATTTTGGCATTCCAAGATGGCCGCCATTTGCTGTTACTAAAAATAGCACAAAACATGAAAATGACAATATCTCAGTAACCGCTGAATGGATTTTGATGAAATTTGTGTCAAATGATTCTTGCATTGAGATGTTTCAAAAATATCTAACTGTAAGACCAGTCATATTGGCCTCTGTTACTAAAAATAGAAAAATGTGAAAATCAGAAAATCTCAATGGAATTGGATTAAATTTGTGTCAAAATGGTCCTTGCATGAAGGCTTTTTCGATTTTTTGCATTTTAGCAATCCAAGATGGCCGCCATCTGCCATTACTAAAAATAGCACAAAACATGAAACTGGCAATATCTCAGTGACCCCTGAATGGATTTTGATGAAATTTATGGCAAAATGATTCTTGCATTGAGGTGTTTCAAAAGTAAATATATAAAGACCAGGCAAGTTTGCCTCTGTTACTAAAAGTAGCAAAATGTAAAAATGAGAAATTCTCAGTGGAATTGGACCAATTTTGTATCAGAATGGTTCCGTTGCACAATAGCCAGGTGAGCGATATCAGGCCCATTTGGGCCTCTTGTAATCTGGATATCCTTTTGGGGACATACGCAATCAGTGCAGACCCACTTCAGATGCCACAAAATGCAGCATCTGATCAGGGTCTACACTGGTTGCTTAAAGGAATTTCTGTGCAAATACATTCAAAGTGAAAAAATTTACCAGAAACCCCTAAAACTACAAATGGACTCATCCAAATGATAAGGATGGACAAGTCCACTGATCAAAAAGGTTTGATTTCTGCAACAAAACATTGATGCTTCGCTCACATTCAGGATCATCAAAAACCTGCCAGTGCCTTTATTTGCATTAAACACTCATCGATTTTAGGTTATCCTTATTTATTTGGCTATGAAATGGGGTTTTCGTCTTTCTAAAATGTCCCTCAACATTTAAATACAGCCCCAAAATCTAGATACATCTTATAATACAGGATCAATTTGAAAGGGGAAACCCTGCAGCTGATAAACGAAAAAATGTATTTAGATAAGAACACAGAGCTGTAGAAAATAGAAGTATTTGATGACAATTTTTAGATTCTTGTTACTTCTCAATAATACGATTATGTGGCTCTCCCATTCAAACCACCTTGCTCAATCAGACCACCTTGTCGAGGGAGTTCTACTGAGGGGTAGCACCGCATACTTTTCCTGAGAAATGAATGATTTCAGAATTATTGAATATTCTTTTTGTTTTTCTCTCTGCTACAACTGTTTGTATTGTGTAATTTTTGTGATCATATTGAATAAGTTTTATATTGTGTAAGTTACAGCTGACATCCTTGTATTTGAGCGCGACATGAGAATACCAACAAAGTGGTTGTGCGCCCAGTGCAGACTCAGATCAGCCTGGGCATCCGCCCAGTCTGATCAGACTCTTCACTATGGGCTAACAGAGTAGGGTCTAAGCTACCTGCTTGCGGACAGCAAATACTCTGATAAGACTGGACGGATGCCCAGGCTGATCTGTCTGCACTGGGCGCACAACCGTTTTGTTGGTTTTCTTGTGTTGCGGTTCATTTGTATTTTATATTCGCCTGCCCTGCCTCATTCAAGTGTTCCACGTATCCTTTTTGATGGTTTTAAATATATTTTATATACTTGACCTAAACAAAATGATGACGTTTTTTTTCGTTTTTTTATGGCTTTTACAGGCCTTCAAAGAATATTTCACTTATGTCGCGCCAGTTGTTAAGCAAACTTGGCCAAACAACTGGAGCTCTCAGGGAAAAGCCACCTGACCTCCAGGAAGCAGAACTTGTCTTTCTTAGATGTGTGAGGTCCAAGGCTCTAATCCATAGCAGTGAAAGAACTAATATTAAAAAGACATCTTTCTTAACCACTAGGCCAATTAAAATGGTGACAAAGACAGCTCATTTCAATATACCTAAATATTCACTGAGCAAAAGACAAGCAATTATTTCTTGCTGTGCAAAGTTCTAGATTTTGAGACAGGGCAATAATAAAACTGTTCACAATTTCTAAAGAGGCATTAATTTTTACCCCAACAGAGGTAGATTTTGAGTGTTATAGTAATTTTGAAAGCCTGGAAGTTCCTGTTCATGATCATGGAAAGTTAAATTTCTTTAACTTGGGCACATGAAATATGTAATGGGGAGATCATATCAAGCGGTATATAGCTTTCCTTTCTGTCTATCTCTTCACCTTTTCATATAATGTACATTATAGTTTCACATCAAGTAGGCCACGGCAACAGATGAGCTGTATAGTTAATTCAGAAATCATAAAATGAGACACACTGATACTGATTTTTATTCACATTGACAGTATAGATAGGAATTTTTCTTACAAAAGCTGATTATGTGTATTTTTTTCTGTAGCTATTGTTAAAGATCAAATATGATAAAAAAAATGATATAAAACAAGGAAAAAACAGTTCTAGATATTTACATCCACAGCATATCTTTTATAACAAGAATTCTGCGGAATGCTATGTCGCACCTGCACTGCATCTCCACAGTAGCAGAAATGATGTTGAGAAGAATAAAAAGAAAACAAAATAGTTTCTGGCATTATTCTGACACAAATTTTGTCAAAATCCACCCAATGGTTCTTAAGGTACTGCCATTTTCATGTTTGTGCTATTTTTAGTAACGGTGGATGGCAGCCATCTTGGCTGGCCAATTTGCCAAAAAACGAAACAGCTATATGCAAGGATCATTCTGACACAAAATTGGTCCAAATCCATTCAGGAACTCCTGAAATATAGTCATTTTCATGTTTTTGCTATTTTTTGGTAACGACAGTTGCAGCCATCTTGGATGATAAATTCCCATAAATGTGAAAAAAAAAGAGAATTACTTCTTTCAAGAATCATTCTGATTAAATCTGAGCAAAATCCACTCAGTGTTTAACGATATATCGGCACTCAACCAAAATTGAGACTCGTAAACTAAAAGTAGGTCACTGTGACCTAATTCCGTACAGATTTTTTTCATTTTCATAATTCTCAAAAAGAAGGTTCTATTGATGTTCCATGCAAAGTTTCAGCCAAATATACCAAGTGATTCTAGAGAAAATGTTAATTATGTTGTTTTGCTATTTTTAGTAACAGGCGGCCATCTTGAATTCTCGACCAGGCTGAATTTGTGTAATCTGAAGCCCTGTAGCCTGATCATGCTCCATATGAAATTTGAGAACCATGGCTGCTGTGGTTTTGGAGAAATTAACTGTACAAATCTTTAACGCTAGGGTTGACGTAAATGTGAACGGACTGACGGACGGACGGACGGAATGACGGGCGGAAAACCGGATGCCTATATCGCACCTTGCTAAAGCAGGTGCGACAAAAAGTGCCTGGTTATATATTGGCCATGTTTGGTTGTGTATGAGGAGGTGTTGAAACTGTGGATTTACAATTAAGAGGCTGCAAGCTCAACTCGAGCTCAAGGCCCAGTTGTTCAAAGCTAATGACATAATAAGTTAACGAGACGTTAAATTTTTGAACAAATTGACACAATGTATTAAAAAAATCTGTCAGTTTTTGCCGAAAAAATGGTAGGAGCTTTCGCAGTGCAAAAGCTCCTCTCATTTTTTTCGGGAAAAATGCGAGCACTTTCAATCTTTATTTGCACGTAAAGACTCAACGAATCCGGGACTAAGGACTTAGTTAAGCTAACAATGCTTTGAGCAACCGGGCCCACGTCTTCAGCCTTTTTAGTCTCTTGATTAGTTCTTCCTCATTAAATCTCAACCATTCTCTCATAGAAGCACTGTTGAAATGGCCATAAAACCCAATATATCCATCCACCAGCCTACCATATTCATTTGGTTATAAAATGAGAATTTCCACTCTTTAAAATGACCTTATGCATCTAAATCAGTCTTATGAAATTCTGCTATAATATGGGTTTTTCTCTTCCAAAACAATCTGAAACATCTAGATCCATCTTATAACTCTCTTCCAAAACAAACCAAAAAATCTAGATTCATCATATAAGATTGATCTAGATTTTTGGAATTGTTTCGGAAGGGAAAACCTCAGATATCTTAATCGGTTTTTGAAATTCTGCTAAAATATTGTTTGTTTTTTTATTCCAAACCAATTACAAAGACCTAGATCCATTTACAGGATGGATCTAGATTTTTGGGATTGTTTAGGAAGAGAAAAACTTATCTTATAATCAAAGAAATAAGGCACTCATATGAAATAAACACTCAGGTATAGGATGCACTTGCTGAACTAATCTTGAGACAACAAAAACATTTAGTGGGTATTGTATATGCGGTAATTTTTGCGGGTTCAAATTTTCGTGATTAAGCGTTGAAAACATAAACAAAAATTCGCGATTTTAAATTTTCGCGGTTAGCAACATGCCCAAAAATCAAAACTGTTTCTTTTTTACTTGAGTCAGTTCGTTCATTAACCTGCAGAAGGGCCGCCGCATGTTAATGAAAGAACTGGCTCAATTGAAAAATACCAGCAACTACAAAACCAAACAGAAACAAAACAAATGAACACTGTGTCTACAGAAGACTTTTAAGAAACTGGAAATTATTCACGATTTTAATAATTGTGGTTTGTAAGTGACTGAGAAATACCGCGAAAAATGGAACACTGCAAAAATTACCTTGTATATGGTATATGGATAATATAAGATTAGTTCATGCAGTTTCACATAAGCATGTAGATTACATAGTCATCATTATGTCTGTACAAAAAAAAAATTTAGTGTTGCGAAGACAATAAGGCCTCTCACCAATCTGTAGACTCTTTTTATTTACCAGTGTATAGATTAAAAGGCTTTTTACAAGTCATGGGGGTAATAAAGTTTCTCACCAGACGGTAGACCCTAGTTTGGAGATGGTAAGATATTATCAGTCTGTGAGTAATCAGATCTTTTATCAGGGTGTAAATCATAACATTTCTCTCTGCGCTAGAGATGATACAGTTTCTGCCAGTCATGAAGTTACCTTTTCTTGCCGATCTTTTCTCACTGGTCTAGGGATCCTTCAATTATCACCAGGCAAGAGTTCATATAGTAACCAGTCTAGAGATCTTACAGTTTCACACCAGTCTAAAGATCACACCATATCTCACCTGTCCTGAGATAATTAAAATTTTTCACCAATCTGGAGATCATAAAGTTTCTCACCAATCTGGGGATCATAAAGTTTCTCACCAGTCTGGGGATCATACTGTTTGTCACTAGTATCACAGAATTAAACGACTTGAGAATAATTGTTTAAGACAATCTGACGTTTCTATTGAAAGAATTTCAAATTGTAATGTCATTGAAAAATTGGTGGAGCATGGCATACAAGGTTTGCCATGCTCCAGAACCAACGACGTCATATATGTGTTACCATAACGACTATGACGTCACTGATGTCTAAGTGATGTCATCATGACGTCATGCTACCAAGATACCAAGCACAGCAGTTGGTTATTCCATAGTTGCTGTGGTAACAGATCTATAGTATCATCTCACTTATAATTCGAGAGAAGCATGGCATACAATGTATGCCATGTCAGTGTATACCATGCTTCTCTCGAAGTATAAGTTAGATGCTACCTGAAATCCATAAAATGACAAAATGTAGTTTTCTCAAACCTAAAACCCCCATTCGCTACACATTTATTTCCCAGGATGCATCTATTCAGGCCAACAAGGAAATATCAGATCAGACAACGCGGACGCGCAGGCTTATCTTAAAGTTGGCTTTTAATTTACACATGGAGGTCTCTCCTCTTCAGCTACTGCAGATAAGACGAGCCGCAACACGAGAAAACCAACAAAGTGGATGTGCGCCCAGCGCAGACTCGGATCAGTCTGAACATTCACCCAGTCCGTTTAAGCGCTTGAAGGATAGCTAAGGGTCTAAGCTACATCCATGCGGATAGCGAAGACTCTGATCAGGCTGATCTGAGTCTGCACTGGATGCACAACCACTATGTTGGTTTTGTCGCATCGCGGCTCAAGTTATTTAGGTCATTGGTTCAATGACTTTATTTTACCAGGCGCCAGATACGAAGCATAAGGCACTTGATCAGCGGCCGCGCCGAATGAAAATATACTTTTTTTCCATATACAAGCAGAGAAGATGCAATCTGATTACTTTAAAATCTACATTAGCAGCAAGACGATGCAGACTGGCGTTGACTTTGGTAATTATCAAAGACAATATATATACACTTGGTCCAAAACGACAATGTCTTCCCTACACCAACAGCGATATATAGCATTTTTCATCACTAGTCGGAGAACATATTACCCAGTACGACTGCTAGTGGTACACAGTTACTTCTATTTATTAATATATCTTGTCTGAAGTTGAAATCCATTAATACATAGTTGACACACCTTCCTCGCGGTATGGGCAGATCCACTTGCGCATTAAGAGATGTCGAAACTTTTTGCAATTAGTTCAAACAATATTTTATTCAGTTAATGAAATGTTATACACATCCAGGGTACACTTCACGTGAACAGAAGTAGGTCGAAAGCGTAAACTATTTCTTTGATTGATTGCGTTGATGCTGATCAGACGCCGCGTTTTGTGGTATCTTGTGTGCAGTGTTTGCTAGAGCCCCTTTTTATGATGGGACGCTGGATATTAATGCGTTAAATTTCATTGTCACCCGACGTAGGCGGAGGGGGACTATAGAAATGACCCTCGTCCGTCCGTGTGTCAGTCCGTCCGTCCGTCCGTCTTTCCGTCCGTCCGTCCGTCCGTCCGTCCGAAATCTTGTCCCCGCAACTCCTCCTACGTCTTTCATCGGATTGATTTGAAATTTTACAGATTGTATTCTTATGATATGAAGATGTGCATGTGGTTTTTTCTTTTTGTTTCAGCCATTTTTGATGGAGTTACGGCCCTTGCTGACTCAGACCTTGTCCCCGCAACTCCTGTCACATCTTTTATCAAATTGGCTTGAAATTGTGCAGAATGTTTCATCATGATCTGAAGATGTGCATGTGATTTTGGAATTTCAATTGTCCTATATTTTACAAAGTTATGGCCCTTTGTCGTTTTTGGTATTTTTCCAACTTTTGAACCGTTTGACCGAGAGAGCTGAAATTTGGTATGCTATTAGCATTTGGTAAATTGAGTATTCTGATTATTGTTAGGATATGCTAAATTTATTAGTGACAGAGTTATTCCCCTTCCATAGATAATAGACATTCACTCCGTCCGAAATCTTGTCCCCGCAACTCCTCCTACGTCTTTCATCGGATTGATTTGAAATTTTACAGATTGTATTCTTATGATATGAAGATGTGCATGTGGTTTTTTCTTTTTGTTTCAGCCATTTTTGATGGAGTTACGGCCCTTGCTGACTCAGACCTTGTCCCCGCAACTCCTGTCACATCTTTTATCAAATTGACTTGAAATTGTGCAGAATGTTTCATCATGATCTGAAGATGTGCATGTGATTTTGGAATTTCAATTGTCCTATATTTTACAAAGTTATGGCCCTTTGTCGTTTTTGGTATTTTTCCAACTTTTGAACCGTTTGACCGAGAGAGCTGAAATTTGGTATGCTATTAGCATTTGGTAAATTGAGTATTCTGATTATTGTTAGGATATGCTAAATTTATTAGTGACAGAGTTATTCCCCTTCCATAGATAATAGACATTCACTTAAAGGTAAAGGGATAACTCAAGAACTATTCATATTAATGAGCTGAATTTTCATAAATGCATTGTTCTTTTTCATCAGATTCATATTAGGAGGATTATGGCCCTTGTTATTTTGTTATTGGGTATACAGTCTTATGTTTTGGGCATTCTGTAAGGGCCTAAAGTTTCAGTAGCCTGATTTTACACATATACGCCCAGTTCTGAACTCAAGTATTTTATAACCTCATAGAGGCCCAGTAATTGGGGTATATGTCTCTGCTTATGCTTCAATCATTATTTGCTTACCAGGTTCTGTTATACACATATTTTCTGGTTTTGCACATAAATGCCCCTTTCTAAACTTAAGTATTTTATAACTTCATAGAGGCCCAGTAATTGTGCTTCAGTTATTATTTGCTGACCAGGTTCTGTAATACACATATTTTCTGTTTTTGGCCATATAGTTACTCTGAAACTGAATAAAGGGCTGCAGTTTGTGACACATTTCAAACGTCGGGTGACACTTGGCCGATGGCCTTTTATTGTTTCAGAAATGACTTAAAATATGGCAATGTGCGTATATATTGGGACACCTAAAAATAATAAATTTTCCATTTGGGACAAATGGAAAATTTATTATTTTTGGTGTCCCAATACATATGGACATAAGGGTAGTCCCCAATTTAAAATATATCACATTACTGACATTTTGAATCGATAGATAAAGTTGCGGTAGTCAGGATCTTCAGCACAACTTGTTACCACTAGTTCTGATCGACTGCTGTTATAGGCCATCGCAAAGGGAAACTCTAAGTAATTACTCCCAGTTGTCAGACGTGTTTCTTCCTGCATGCCTCTTGACCAGACAGTGATCTCTCCTGATTCGTAACAAACATAGACATTTCCTTTATCATCTACGGTCACACCACGGGGCACCTTTCCTTTAACATCACAAACCTTGACAACCTTCCCAGTACCAGCATCAAGGACAGTTATGGTATGTTTGTCCCGGTCTGTTACAATCACAGTCTCACCATCATCACCGGAACATGTTGTAAGGAACCTTGCCCAATCAAACAGCTTCTTACCTTCAGAGCCAGTTGTCGTTGTCCACAGGACCTTACCATTCATATCAATTGTTTGAACTGAACGAAGACTCTCAGTAGACGTATCGCATGTAACAATCAGATTGTTGTTGTAGGACGTGATTCCCCAGAGATACTGCTCTGTTGTGATGATACGTTTCAAAGATATGTTACCACTGTTAGCTATGTTTATTATACCTATCTGTTTGTTCAACATACTGACAGCAGCTTCTGATTTGTTGATAACAGCGACATCGAAAGGCTCTTCTGGTGGCTTTAGAGATGATAACAATCGCCCATCAGTGGAAAACAGTTTGACTTTACAGTTGACATAATCCATGAGCAGCATATTTCCGTCGACAGTAATGTCGATTCCTTGTATGAGGCAGTCATTTTTCTCATCACGGGTCTTCACATTAATCTTATCTAACGGCGTCAGCTTCACAGATTGTACTGCATGCCCTCTCATCGCGCCTGACCCTGATGCAGTCTTATCAGTGTCCTGACGGAGTCTTGTGTACGGGTAGCGAATGCAAGGGAGTTCAGTGCTATACTGAAATGCTGCAGTTTTCAATGAAAGTTCACCAAACGTATCTTTCTTCAAGATCAAAGGCTGAATATTGGTATTTAAGGTGTAATTTATATCAATGTGCTTAAGGTTTAGCAGTTTAATCTTGTCTTCACAAAGTCGAACTTTTTCAGCAGAATAATGGAGTTCTAGAAATTCATTCTGATCGTGTTGTTTCTGCGTACCGCTTTGATGTAAATTTTGCAACATAATGTTGGCCTTGGTCGCTATCTCGTCAAGTGTTGATTGATGCGCAGATAAGATGCTAATATGATCTTTGAATAGGCTTGTAACTTCCCCATTAAAATCCTGGTAGCTTTGATTAACTTTCTCCAGAAGTTTGTCCCATTGTTTTTGTGCTTCTGTCAAGATGTCCTGCTTCTTTTTCTCTAGCCTGGCTTTATTTGATTTTATTGACTGGCTTGTCTCTTTTACATGTTTAAGCAGCAAACCTATATCGGCACTGAAAGACGTCTTTTCAGCTGACATGTTGACACTCTTACATGCCTCTGATACTTCCTTAACTTGACACTGATTGTGTTCTCTGGTGTAGCATATCCCACAAATAATAGTACTATGGTCTAGGCAATATCTATCCTTTCCTTCCCCATCATGTTTGTCACATAGTTGGAATTTCACAGGTTTGTCTGCCTGACAACCTGGCATATCAGATCCTTGCAATATTCTATGACGCTCTGTTGCTGCCATTCGTCGATGAGCCGCCAAACAGCTCTGACAGTAAAACTCCACACATTTTGGACAGTATGCTTCTACTGGTCGGGTTGTACCGTCCTTAAAACAGGGGTCACAAAACGGATCTATTAGTTCGTCTGAAGTCCCATATACAGACATGGAACCAACAGAATCTGCCATTCTGAAAAATAAATCTGAATGGTTATGTCGGTACAAAAATATCTGTATTTCTATTACAGCTGTCTGAATTTGAAATACAGGTTACTTGATTTACGATGAAAATGCCGAATTTTCGCTTTTCATGGGAAACAGCCATCTCTCTTATATGAGCTGCGACACGAGAAAACCAACAATGTGGTTGTGCGCCCAGCGCAGACTCGGATCAGCCTGGGCCTCCGCCCAGTCTGATCAGTCTTCGTTGTCCGCATGGAGGTACCTTAGACCCTTAGCTACCCTTTAAGCGCAAAGCGAAGACTCTGATCAGACTGGGCGGATGCCCAGGCTGATCTGAGTCTGCGCTGGGCGCACAACCACATTGTTGGTTTTGTCGTGTCGCGGCTCATATGAAGTATTTAGCGACAGAGCCTCCGGGAAAACTGCGGTTATAACTAAAACTTAGTACCGCATCGCAACGCATCACACTAGTGTTAATCGGGTATCACAGTGCAGCTAAGCAAATGTTCTGGACCCTGACCTTATGCGAGGATCACTGATTGCGTAAATCCGATTGTTTGAAGTCTCCATAGTTCGTGATAGCCCTGCCATGGACTTGTCTCCCTACTTTCTTGCTAGCTTTGCCGAGTATGTATAAGTCTTGTCTTTTTGTGGTGATTACACATAATATTTGCCAGTGTTGCTGTATTGGACCAAGGCGCAGACGAATATGTCAAGAAATTGTAAATTATTATTCAATATACTGAACGCCAAAAAGAAACGTCCACAAGTAAATGCTCTTTTCTTACGGCACTCTCACCAGGCAAGTCTATATTAATCATTGCGAAACTCAACCCGTACAGACTGGCTACAGAAACGCGTATAGCACGGACCAGTGTACTCGTAAATCGTATAGCACGGAGAAACACGGCGTAGCACGGCGATTATTTACAGGTGACTTTTCAGAAAATGTTAGATTTCACCGACAAATTAAAATGTAAGTTTAATCTAACACTTGTTAATTTCAACCTATATATCTTTCATGAGCTATCAATGGTTTATTTGGCAAAACTTTCATTATTCTTTTAAATATGCTGCCACAAAGTCAAGCTCACCACTTTACCTTCAAACATCTCTTTTCAGGCAATATTCTTGACAATTCTATTTTTTTCATGTTATTCATGCATCAGCATCTTCAGCTAGTTAGATTTCATACGCTGAACCGACCAGAATCAAACATAAATTGCGAATATACCTCAATGGGCTCTGCGGGATAACACGGGTGTGGCAGCGGAGTAATACGGCTCAGTGTTTCCGAAAGACTACGGTATAAAACGGGCACCGTTTTTCTTTTGAACTCGTTGAAAGGAAAGAAATGAATAATGTGAACATGTTTATTTCCGGAAATCTTCAACTTTTAGTTGACGAAGTATTTCTTAAGCCGAGAATCCATTTATACGTGTTGCGAGTTCCCTGTAAGTGTTTGCAAGCAAAAACATAATGGTTTCCAAATAACGAACATGTATCTATGTCTACGTCTGTCTCAGTGATTTTGACTGCCTCTCATATATACGGGTGCAGACCACTGATCACGTACTGGGTTCCTGGCATGAGTATAGACTTTTGCAACTTCATCAATAAACGTCTCAATTTAGCTGTGCTAGGCGCTGTTATATGAGCCGTGACACGCAACAGGATGCTTATGAGAAATGCGAACAGCAAAGGTTTAGATCCGGCTGCATCTTTGCAGTCTTACCAGAGTCTTTGCTTCTCCGTGCATACATATATACCCGGTCAATAAAGTAACGATACCATCTATTGGCAATATGTTCAAGGAACCCTGTGTATATTGAGTTAACTGATCCTCATGTATGTTTGGGGAGACACTAAGTAACAAACTGCACCTCATCGCTGCGCGTGCACAGAAGTAAATTCTGTATTTCGCAGAAGTCCACAATGCAGGAATCTTGAATAAGACTTGAAATGTCCAATATCTTGTACTCAGGCTTTACATGCGATGGAGGGATGACTTGCGATTTTACGTCCTTTATAACAGTATTTCAGTTATATCAGGACAATGGGTGGGTGACAATGAACGGTTGTGTGCAATGGAACCCCGCTTACGACTGAAATGGTTCCGCTTAAAGCGGGACTCGAACCCTTGACCGCTAGATCAACAGGCCAGCGCTTTACATACTGAGCTACCGGGTCTCCTTTTACATGCAAGATATAAATTCTTCAGATTGTCAGATTATCTCCCCTTGAATTGAAAAATATAGAGCTTTACTACTGATTTCTGTTCCAGTAGTTTTTAAGTTTCAAGAATACAATAATATAGCTAAGACTGGGATATAAATTTCACCAGACTCATAGATCTTAACAAATTATCACTATCAAAACAACATTTATGTTAACAATCAACTGTCTAGAATTTCTGGAAGGACGTAAACGATTATCAGCTTGGCGAAAAAGACCTGTTTTTATACAGATTATTCACTTTTCTGTGCCGTTTTTGGTTGTAATGTACAGATTTATGGTGGAAGCATACTTAAGTCTACTTATACAAATTATTTGAAAAGATAGAAAAACATCAGAAAATAGTCATAATTGCAGACTTAGTCTCTTTAAGGTAGACGGATACTGAATGAAAATATTGGTGGGGCATTCATTTCATTGTACCAGCTGAATAACCCAAAGGAATATAAAACATTTGGATAAGAAAAAAATCACTGGTTTGTTTTCCTAATAAAACAAACTTTTGTACACATTTTCCATTAAAATTTATGTCTCTGGCACATGGATGCACTTTCTTTTTTGCAAATCATATTATCTTTAATATAGGATATTTGAAACAAACTGGTAAGAAAAATTACAATTATGTTGATAAAAAGTATATTTTTTACATTTTAAAAAAAGATGCAAGAAAATTGAAATTCATGAAAAACGTCATGAAAAATGTATTCAGTCGATGGGGCATGCTTATGCTTATTGTTTTAGTAAAACTTACATCGTATGATACAGAATAAAACACAAAAAACAAGCATTTCACCGTTTCATTTCCTAGAAAAACAATGTTTAAGTTAAAAATTATCCCCCAAAAAGACTGCCTAAATTCTGCACATGCTGCAAGCACAGCCGGTCCTTGTCCTGTTATTTGTTTTCCTGTTGTTCCGGGTTTACCATAGAGTAATGCCTCAAAAATGCGCAGATGGAATTGAAATTGTAAAGACCTTGATCATTCTGGTTCCTAAGGAACAGTCTGATCTCGGTTTCCACTGTTTATACATACGTATCTGCCCGAAAACTTAGGATCTTTATGGTAGACATTGTAAGTGTGTATACTCAATAGTTGATCGATTTCACCATGAACAATAACTCTGTTTTGTGTTTCAGCAAGTCAATACAGAATTATTCTGTATCTGAAGACCTTAACTTATATGTTCTAAAATGCTTTGTTTTCTTTTTGACTTATTAACCTATAATAGTGCTCTTTCTAATAGTGCTATACTCGGCCATTCCGAAATACATGTTACCAAGATACTAATAATTTGATTTATTGCTTGTTTTTGGTTTAACGGCTCTTTAAGACAGTATTTCAGTCTATACCGAGTCGTCTCCCAGAGAAAGAAAAGAGATGACAGGGGATAGAAAACTCTTAACAAACCCCAATCGCACCTACTGCAAGCACAGTAGGCCCTTGCCCTATTTTTATCCAAATAAGTAGGACGCCCCGGCACTGAAAGTTTCCCAGCAGCATCGCCCGACCACAACTAATAAAACTGTATGTTGACTCTACCAAATTAGAAGTTTTCAGATACAAAAAAGAGAAACATTCAAATACTTGTATTCATGACATATGTAAAAACAATAACTTCACTCACTTGTATGCCTTTGATTTTCCGTGACGAGCAACAGGATTCACCGGCGCTGAAACTGATTCAAAATGTCAGCTTGAAATTTGGCCGGGTAAGATATGAAACTAAATTACGGAAGTAAAATTCGGACGCGTCATACGAATGCCTATTATCGTCATTCTGTAAGCCATGCTCAGTGTAACAGCCCCTGTAGTCTGATAGGGCTCTTTGTTTCTCAAACACATACTAGTTATTCTATAATCTATTCATATAGAAAGACGGCCCTAATAAGACAGACAGTAAGACAACACATGCTAATGTGAATAGTTGTTGTCTGCATAGGAGACAAAACATATTTTACGTGTTGCGACTAAGCCTATATTTAGAACATTAGACCTGCAATTATGTGAAATACTATGGCTATGACCTTCAACAGGTACCTAAACCAAGTTATGCCCAGTGTCCTCTAAAAGGGAGACTTGCAAATAGTGCAGACCCAGATTAGATGCCGCAACATGCGGCATCTGATCAGGGTCTACAAATAGCTGAAAAGGGTCTACACTATTTGCATAAAGTAAATGGGTATTTTCCTTAAATAAAACAAAAGTGATAAAATAACTAAACCTGACACCCCTGAACTGAAAAATGGACCTGATCGTAGTATACACTATTTGCATATTTCCATTAATTAGAAATTATAAAAATAAACTAAACCAGACTTCGCTTAACTGACAAATGGACTCATCCAATTTATAAAGATAAAAGAGTCCACCCGGTATAGATTGGTTAAATATTGCGACAAACGTGCACAAGCAAACGTAATAGTAGCCCAGCACTGGGCCGGAAGTTACAAAGAAAAAAGTTTCAATTTTCATTGAATAAGAAACGTACAAGCAGAGACACAACGTTCAACATTCTATCAACACTTATTCAATGTCATGACGTTCGTTTAACGTTGAGTCAATATCAATATAGGGATCAAACATGGTTTTTCATGTATTAACGTTTGCCAGGTCCCGAGGAAGATGTTGGAAACCGAGGCCGAAGGCCGAGGTTCTCAACATGTCCCGAGGGACCTGGCAAATGTTAACGCATTGGAAACAAATGTTTGATCGCTGTTATTGCATAAATTCAACGAATTATTAATTAAAATTTGAGAAAAACTTGGCACTATATTTTGTCACCGTTTGACAGCCAACGCGCTGGTTCATCCTTTTACTAATATTCGTCTTCCGGGCCCGAGAGCATTTAGCTATTCAAAATGGCTGCCATCATCCTATTCAACCTCAATATTTTGGAAAATTGTCCAAGATGGTCGTTGTAGTTGATGCAAAATAGATTGCAAATTAATCAACAAAAAGCAGATACCTGGAGCATTAATCTCCATGCAGAACAAGCCAGGTCCATTCATATACCATCCTGCAGTTCTTTATTGCTGAAAGTTTTCTTTAACACTTATTTACTCTCCATTTGACATCATAAGAATGTTTTCTTTCTTTCTCTCGATACTGCACTCGGTCAGTAACTGACCATGATGGCAGGCGCGGGGTGTGGCGCATAAGTTTCCGAAAAAAAAAAAAAAAAAAAGATAGTATTTACACAACCTATGACAAGGCCACACAAAACTATTTACAAGAAGACCTCAAGGATAGGCATTACATGCTCTATCCCTGCCCAACCCGAGGTTTACACTATTTTGGACTTAACCTCAACTGTCTCCGCAGAGACAGCTTCAGTTGTAAGCCCATTCCAAGCTGCAATTGACATTGGGAAGAAGGAATGTTTCAAACCGTCAGAATAAGCAACTGGACGTGATACTGAAAGGGGTGGGATCTTGTTCTCATCTTCCCTCTACCGGACTCAAACAGATACTTATCCTTATTAACTATTGCCTGGTTATTATGAATTTTGTAGAACAGAGATACAGAAGCCTGTTGCCGCCGTTCCAGCAGATCTGGCCATTCAAGTTCCTCTAGCATGTCGCTTACATGGCTCTGGTTGCGCCAGCGTCTGCAGGCCCAGAGTGCAGCAGTCCTCTGTACTTTCTCTATTCTACCAATCTCAGTCTGATGATGGGGGGTCCAAACAGGTGCCGCATACTCTAATTGGGGCCGGACCACAGCTTAACAACATCGCTTTAAACCTGAGTCACGACGATGACGTCAGATTACAAAGGCATGATGACGTCATATAGAGTAGAACCGGGGAATATCGGACAGTGGGGTTCTTCGGACAGTTTGAAACTTCAAGTTTTTCACCTAATAAATGGACCGTCTCCTTCAGTGTGTCTGGTTCTTTCACGTCCGATGTTACGCTTTCACACACTGTCGAGGCATACAATACCGGAGGATCAACCAGGAAGCTGTAATTCTTTTGGATGAAACTGAGGCGGGAAAATGATGCAACAGCTTCTCTGATTTGACAGCAGTGAAACAGAGAAGCGAAGTCTCCTGTCGTAAACTTGTCAAACTGTCTGTCCAGTTTTCAGCCCATATCTGTTACTTACGATGCAATTTTATGCAGAAATATCATCCAAGAAACAATAAATTCATACGTTCAACATGATTTCCGTTCGTTTATGCAATAAACTAGCGTACAAAACCCCTCCAATTTGGGGGTTCATCAGACAACAAAACAACAAAATTTGTTGCTGTTTGTGATAATTCCCTCCAGTGTAGGACCACAGTTATCGTGACTGCAAAAACGTGTGTGTGTGTGTGTGTATGTGTGTGTGTGTGTGTGTGTGTGTGTGTGTGTGTGTGTGTGTGTTTACAGCTACAACCATGATGTTATATCACTGCGCTAGTCTACGTGTGTAGCGTAAGCCATTTTCCATTCCCCGATTGTATATTTGCAGTTGGCAATAATGTGGAAATAAGAGAACTACCAAAATAATTGCATTGCCAAATACTACTACCGGTACTAATACTACTAATGATAATAATAATGTTCCAAAAAGTGGTTTCTCCTCTGGCATAGTATTATCTATAACTGTTCTTCGAACGGAACTTGTTATGACCTTGTGGAAGTGTGACAGCGACGGAAAATACTGCTTGTCTGATACACTGTCAGCTGAACAAACTGAAGTTGTACTTACCCGTGGAAGTAATTAGAACACCATCGGTAATGATACAGAACGTTGGGAAATTTGGTAGACCTTTTTGCTCATTTCAGTGTTTATGGGCCTAGTAACAAAAGGTTGCCGGAACGTGGGATTCAATTTCACTACCTTAGTCCGCTGGCCACATGCCTCTGAAGGCAACGGTAGTATTATCATTTTTAGGGATTCAGGTGCATGTCATATCTGGTTATAAGTTATAAGTTATGGCATTTATTAATCTACAAGTGTGATTACAAACTAAGTAATACCCTTTAACTGTAATAAAACTTCAACTTTTTTTAGACACAAAGCTTGTCCGATTAACCCCTTCAACTGTCTGATGAACCCCTCCACCTGTCCGATCCACCCCTCTAGCACTCTGTGATATTAAAACGTTCATTAATCTGCTTTTGTGGGCTGTACTTGTAAGATTAGTGTTTCCTTTGACTGTGCCTTGGGTATACGCATCGGGATGTTGTCAGACTGAGAGGACCAGGACAATGGCGTCGTAATGAAAACGAGAACGGAGTGAATGTGTCCGATGTTCCCCGCTTCTTCTTTCACGCCTGGTAAACTATCACAGGTACCTCCGCGGAGGTACCGATAAAATGTTGTGACAGGCATCCGGAGCTACCTGTGACGGACCAAAAATAAACAAAAAACGGTAGGTATTCGTCTTTTTTGATAAAATACATTATAACCAGGGAGTTTATTGAAAATCAAAGAATGCTATTCGACCCTTTTATACATTAACTTTTGTCACACAGTATATCCTCGGGAACTTTACATATATACAGAAGATATGACTTTTGAAAAGGCTTTAAGGTCAGTCGAAAGTACTCAAAACAAGAACAAATCGGTTGTTTTAGGTCCTAAATGCACTTTTCTTGCATATGAATCTGTTGATCTGGATACTCTGACGTAAAGTAAACCTCCATGCCTAAATATAAATGCCGATAAACTCCAAATAAGGCTGGATCGGTAAAAAAACAACTGGAGGTGCCTGTGATGGAATGGAGGTGCCTGTGATGTAAGAAAATATAGCGAAAATCTGAAGATTTATAGCGGTTGCAAATATTGATATTCTTCATCTCTAGACCACTGCCTTGAAATACTCGTTCATTCAACGTCGCATATTGCGAATATCAAGCATAGTATTGTTAACACGACAGACAATTATCATGAACTTATACAATCAGATTCTACATTCTGCTCTCAAAACCAAGATGGAAGTAAGCATACGTTGACAATAGTTCATAAAAGACACGCATGGTAAACCGAATAAAGAGCTCTTTCCCAGACAGGTGGAAATTCACCTACCCCAAATGAAAACAACGCTTACTTCTGTTTTACCAATTTTATATTTTGAATCACAAACAAACCAGAAAGCAAAGTGGGCAGCTGTACACGACCTTACTGCCAGAAGACTACAGATTAGCGGACATAAGAACACGTAACATTGATGCTTCACAACAGAAATCCAAAATCCAAAGCAGATAATCTCAAAGAGTTATTGTCCGTTTTGTTTCCATATCTGTTAGTCAAACATTGACGAGTTGTACGTAGCTGTTGAAAATTTACTGCCTAATTCAGTGTTAGAATAGTTATGAAATGCGCTTAAATAAGAGGCAGCGGTTTTGTGGATGGTGATGACTGCCTGTTAGTCATTCCAAATCGTTAGAAATTGTCGAGGTCACACGCCATGCTAGCTACACGAAACGTTTGCAAAAACAACGTTTCAGAAGATGACTTTTATGTAGTAAAAGTGCTCTTTTGTTACCAAATTTGATGCAATGGCTATTCGGAGACTTTGAATTACATGTTATTTACAGTAAGATTCCGATCACTTCAATATACTAAACGGCGTAATATTGAGAACATATCACCTGCCGATGATGTAATCTGTAGGCCTTGCTGAAGTATATGGATTCTTGCGCTAACAATTCAAAACTACCCAGACTGAATCACTTGTAGCACCTATCATTCCAGTTACCACAAAGTTAACACATACAGCGAGCGTCATACGACACATGCGAGCGACACATTTGAGGTACCAAAAGGATCAACACTATAGATGCCTGTACGTGTATGCCTGTTGACGGGTATTGGCAATTTTGACAGTTTGATACACCATACTTGTAGCTGGCATGACGTGTGACCTCGACAATTTCTGACTAGTTGGAATAGCTCACAGCCAGCACCTCCCGATCACAGTCATCACCAGTCACAAAATGTTGACTCTAATTTAAGCGCACATTTCATAACGATTCTAACACTGAATTAGGCAGTTAATTTTCAGCAACTATGTGAAATTCGTCAATGTTTGACTAACAGAAGCGGAAACAAATTGGGCAATAACTCTTTGAGATGGTGTTTTAGAAATTCTAACATGGAATTTCATGGTTTACGCGTTATGATAGCTTAATGGGACGTTGAATGAATGATCCTTTCCAGGCAGTGGTTTAGAGAAGATGTCAATATTTCCAGCTGCATAAACTATTCAGATTTTCACTATATTTGCTTACATCACAGGCACCTCCACACCCACACCATTGCAGGCACCTCCAGCTGTTGTTTTGAAAAATCAAGCCTTATTTGTAGTCAACTGACATTTATATTTGAGCAAGGAGGTTACCTTAACACCAGTTTGCCGAGAAAAACAGATTCGTATGCAAGATCACTGCATTTAAGACCGAAAACTGCCGAATTCTTTATGTTTTGAGTACTGTGGGCTGACATCAAAGCCACTTCAAAAGTCGTATCTTTGGTTGATATGGAAAGTTCAGGGGGATACAATGTGTGACAAAACTTTATGTCTATTAGGGTCGAATAGCACTTTTTGATTTTTAATAAACTCCCTGGTTATTTAATATTTTGTTAAAAAAGAGGAATACCTACCGTTTGTTGTCATTTTTGGACAGTCACAGGCAGCTTCAGGTGCCTGTCACAACTTTTTATCGGTACCTCCGCCGGAGATACCTGTGATAGTTTACCAGGCGTGTTCTCTAGGCATACTTATGTAGCGCACCACCAATTTTTGTAATTCGACCGAAACGGGAGAGACAAAGTTGCATGGCATTTTTTAGTGGCCCGGCAGAAAGCGTAATGATAGTACTGTCATCGTGCATTAACAGCGCGTGAAAACCATTGTTGCAACACGGCTTTTCGCCGGTTGATGCACGGCTGTTTATACCTCTCGGCACTGCTTTTTATGCAATAATGTTGATTCAACGTTATGTGTCCAGTTGGTTTGTTTCTGAAATAATATAGTCCTTGTGCTTGGCTGCCTCAGATCTTAAGGTGAAAATGTACATATCATGTGTTTCTGCCATTTTCACAAAGGGAACAATTTTTGACTTCCTGGTTACTTCCCTCCATGGCGTGGTCTCTACATTTTAAAGGTAAGAATTTGACAGAGTTCCTTCCCTTTCCTGAAAATGTACCCATTTACCTTAATGATAGTCGGGTAGCTAATATGATGTGTCCTGATAGGAAAAAATAGATTTTTCTGATGACTTAGAGGTTGGAAAGCTCACTGCAGAAGTCCGAGTACTATCTATGGTGAATTTCCCTACTCAGGAGAAAAACACATTGGATTTAATTCTCACTTCGCTTCCTGGCCAGTTTCAAGAACTACATTCCCCAGAGAAACTTAGTGATCATGATGTGATATCAGGAACATTGAAAATTTATTTCCCCCCAAAAAGAAACCTCGGAGGAAAGTGTTTTTGTACCAAAAGGAAGATTTTTAATCAATGAGGAAAGAAGTGTCAGACTTCGCGAAACATAGATACTTCAATGGTTACTCGGACAATCGCTCAGTTCAGGAAAACTTTGACTTGATAATCTCTTTTATTCAGGAGTCTGCTGAAAAGCATATCCCTTCAAAAACCAGTAGGTCAATCTCTTCTGTTCCTTGGATAACCCCTGAGATAAGAAGAAAGATTCGTAGAAGAAATAAGACACATGCGAAGGCCAAAAAACTGGCAGTAGCAAACTTAGGTCAAAATTTGAATCTTTGAGAAGGGAAATTAAAGCTGATGTGAAAAAGCAACATGATTCGTATGTCAATAACTTGGTTGGTGACGTAAAGGCTAATCTCAGAGACTTCTACAGGTACATTAATAGTCAAAAGAAAGATACCCAAGGTATCCCACCCCTAAAGAAGAGAAATGGTGGTGGTGTTGCCGAATCAGAATTGGAACAGGCTGATGAATTTAACGGTCAGTTTTCGGATGTGTTAAACAAAAGTGAGCACACCTAAGTCCCCCTCCCTAACCGCTCGGCTCCTTTCATGGAGGACATTTATGTTTCGGCGGAAGGTGTAACGAAACTTCTTAAGGGCTTGAACCCATCGAAAGCTTTAGGACCTGATGAATTGCATCCTAGAGTCTTAAAAGAACTAGCATCTGAATTAGGCCCAATGTTTGCTTATCTCTTCCAACAATCTATTGACACGGGTGAAATCCCCAAGGAATAGTCTCTTGCAAATATATGCCCACTCTTCAAAAAAGGAGATATGTCTTTGGCTTGCAATTACCGACCGGTTTCTCTAACTCGTGTACCATGCAAGTTACTCGAACACATTGTCTGCTCTAATATTATGGCACATTTAGATGAACATAAACTTTTGTCAGACAGACAAAATGCTTTCCGGAAGAAACATAGCCGTGAAACTCAATTGATCACGGTTATAAATGACTGGGCTAAAATCTTGGATAAGGGTGGTCAGGTTGACACTTTTATCTTGGTCTGTATTTACCATTCTACTTACTCGGACAGAATGGTAAGTACGGATATCTCTAGAAAGGTATGTCTTTATATTTGCCTTTCTACTAATTCGGACAAAAGGGTAAAGTGACTACAGGAAATCAAACCTTACCAGTTTTTATTAGCCTCCCTGAGCCAATGCTGATGGATGGATGACTTGTGATTTCACGTCATTATCAACAGTATTTCAGTTATATCAGGACGATGGGAGGATGATAATGAAAGGCTGTGTGCAATGGAACCCCGATTACGGTTGCATTGTTCTGCTGCTATTTTACTCTGTTATATAGAAATGCAGTCAGCTACATTCGTAATTCCAATTTGCATAAGAATTGTTTAATTCACCGACTATGAGGGCTTTCAGCCCTTTGATTATATCAAATGTGATGTTTTTTCCTGTTATAAATATTTTCCTTACTTTCTGAACTTTACAACGATGCATAATTTGTATATCTTTGTTAAGATCTTCTTGCTTCCAGATTTTCTTAAAAATCGGGTTTGACCTTCCATCAGCATTATAAATAAAGCAGCGAATTTTTTTCTAAGTCCGACTGCGTAGTTGCCATGATTATAACATCATGAACTGATCAAAGGGGAAACCCGTAGAAACTGATAGATATTTTCTATAAGATTTTTTACAACTGTCATATTTTTTCTTGTTATATTTACGGGAAAAATTTTATTGCCTTTCTAGTGATACAAATAAATAAATTGTATTTAATTCTATTGCCTTGATGCTTCCCGAGCTCCTCAGAGGAGACGCATGCATCTGGTAGCGTGAGTTTTCACATTTGAAAGAACCATAAACCTGTTTTCATATCCGGTATGATATTTTTACCTGTCATAAATGTTTTTCTTTACTTTCTGGACTTTACAATGTTGTATAATTTGTATATGTTTGTTACGATCTACATGTACTTGGTTTCAAATCGGGCTTGACTTTCTGCTATCAGCATGAGAAATATAAGTCCTAGTTTACCTGTATGATATAGTAAATATGGAGCCAGAATGCATAATTTGCTGCTTAAGTTCATTTGTTATGAATTTTGAAAATTAATACTACATCCCATGCGAGACAAATGTTTTTCTTTTTAGATTTATCATGATAACTATCAAATTTCAAAAGCTGTCTTTAGTTTTTCGGTAAGCGACATTTCAAAACAAAGCGCTAAGTATGGCAGTTGATTAAGACTTAGTACGAGGATCGTCCAAAAGTTCTGTCACTGGACTCATAACTTTGCTCACAGACATGATAGCTTACCACTGTTTGCAACAATCAAAAGAACAATCTTTATCTTTATACTGATATCAGGTAAATGGTGAAAACATGCCATTTGGTTTAGTTATAAGCTCAGATACAGACCTTATATTTGACACTGGCCTATTTTCACGATTTTTGTTTTTCTGCTGGCTTGCTTCATGCTGCATATCTCATCAATTACTTATCGCAGGATTCTGAAATTTTCAGGGTTGCTGTCTGTTGCATTTTGTAAGACACTACATAAAATCAGCGACTTCTGTCAATTATATGCGATGCAAAATATTGATGTATGAAAATGGTGAAATTCACAGTCACGTGATTTTCAAGGACCCACTGTGCCTTCATTTTGGGGATCTTTTCTGAAATTTTGATTGGGAACACACTGTCATTATCTACTGCAGTAAATATATGCTTCAAAATTTGAAATATTATACGTTTATGAAGCTTTTGAACTTAGAACATGACCTAGTCGATTTTCCTATGGCGTTGTTTGCATAAAGTTAAGGTTACGAAATGCTGTAAACTCTTTAAAATGGACAGAATCACTTGGAGATTTGTTCGTTGTGTTTATTAGCAGTTGAGATATCGTAGGCACCGGGCAGCGATAACAGACATTCCTTCATTGATTATTGCCGGAGTTGCATCTACAAATTTGCCAGTAGGGTGAGGGTACCCTTCATTTGATGCAGATTGTGAATGTTATGTCATTGATCAAGAATCAATTTTTTTACAGCTATGTGATAAAAAACAGGGTTTCTGAATGGTTTTTATTTTAGGTGAATAGCACTTTTCGTTTTCGAGATATAAACCAGTGACAGAACTTTTTGGATGACCCTCGTATTTTAGTAAGTAAGACTATGAGGTGGATCAGCGTATATCACTTTCAGGTTACCCTCTAATGAGTTTATGCAGAGTAGCAGCCCTTTACTCAGAGTTTCATCGCTCTACCTTCCTTATTTTTAGAGTTACGTCCCTTGGGATATTTTAAGGCTATTCTTGTGCAAACCGTATTAGTTTGTTGATGATACTTTATAGCAGTTGGGATGAGGTTGAGATTGTGTGTAGTATATAGAGAATACCATGTTAGTGTCTTTTGATATCAAGTTTATCAGGCGAGACCAGAAACAGCGTAGGAATGGCGAGGCTTGCCGAGCCAGTCCGACGTGTTTCTGGTCGAGCCTGATAAACTTGACATTAAAAGACTCTATTCTATTCTATTCTATCCCATAACCTTACTAGGTCGTTGGGGCACCACAGATGACTTCCAAACAATCCCTTTTCACCTTGTCCTGTCTTCAGCTGCCCTAGTTGAGCTGGCAAAATCCATTCCTGTCCACTCCTTGATATTGTCTTCCCATCTCTTTTTCTGTCTACCTCTTCTTCTTTTTCCATTCACTGTGCCCTGAAGAATTGTCTTTGCTAAACCAGAAGACCTTGAGACATGGCCAAACCACCTTAGTTTCCGTTTCTTGACCAACGTTAGGAGTTCATCATATTCTCCAATGGCTGCTTGGATCTTCCTGCGAACTTCCTCATTGGTTGTACGAAATGTTCAGTAACCTTCGGTAGCATCTCATCTCAAAGGCCTGCGTTCTTTTCTCTAACTCTGCTGTCAAGGTCCACGATTCACAGGCATACAGAATTATGGAAATGACAAGGGAGCGCATAAATTTCACCTTTGATCCAAGAGATATGTTGTTATCTCTCCAAATTGGTTTCAGCTTGGTAAGAGCTGAAGTGGCTTGTGCAATCCTTGAGAGAACCTCCTGTTTTGAGCCCTCATCTGAGACAACTGCTACAAGGTATTTGAAGCTGCTTACAGTACCCAGCTTCTACCCCTTTACCTTGATCTCCCTCTGGATGCCATCTGCGCTGTTCGTCATCAGTTTCGTCTTCTCAGCACTGATCTCCATCTTATATCTTGTGCAGGTTTGGTCGAGACTTTCAACTAGAGATTCTAGTTCCTGCCCTTCATCAGCTACAGCATCTATGTCATCGGCAAACCGCAGATTGGTAATGTTTCTGCCGCCTATGCTAACTTTTCCGTCATGTTCTTCCAGAGCATCAGACATGATCCGTTTGAGAAAAATGTTGAAGAGGGTGGGTGACAGAAGACATCCTGGTCTTACTCCAACTGTTGTTCTGAACCATTCTCCTGTGCTACCATTTATCAGGACTGCACTTGTAGCCTTGTCGTATAGCTGCTCAATGGTGCCAACTAGATTTGCACTGATATTGTACTTCCGCATGGTGGCCTGTAAGGCTGCATGCCATACCCTGTCAAAGGCTTTTTTGAAATCAATGAAGACATGGTACAGATTCTGCTGATGTTGGAGATACTTTTCACACAGAATTGTAAGGTTGAAGATCTGTTCTGTGGTGCTCCTTCCTGCTCGGAACCCAGCCTGTTCTTCGGCGATTATCTCTTCGGCTTGTGGTTTAAGCCTATTCAAGATGACTTTCAGCATGACTTTGCTTGAATGACTGATGAGGCTGATGGTTCTGTAGTTCTGGCAGAGCATGGTTTTCTATTTATCATGCATAATTAGAAGATTTTCATGTGTAAAGAGGGTCAAACAAAAGAAATGTAAACGCAGTTGTGTTTGAACTTGTTGACGTCGCGAATGCGTTATGACGTAAGTCGGTGACGTCATTTAACCAATCGAACGTTGTTATCACGACCAACGTCAGTATGTAGCCAATCGTCTTCAGCGATCACTTCTAAAGCATGACCTGATAACATTGGCGCAAGCGCAGTTCTACAGTGACATGATATCACTTCAGATTATCATACCCCTGTTATCAAGTGAATTTTGCAGCAGATGCATGATAAATGAGAATAATTGACACCCCTTACTTCCAGAGTTATTATCCTTCGATTATTTGTAAACTATTTTTGTATTTTTTGTAATCTTTTGGAATATTATGACAGTGTGTAGCAATGTGCATTAGGCTCAGACTATGGCCTGGGTATGAGAATGCTTGACGACCCTTACTTAATTTTGGAGTTATATGCTTTGATTAGTATCTTTTTTTAGACTGGCTGATTATACCTGTGTTAGGCTGATTGCCAGGGCTATTGATCTGCACGAGGGTACAGACCGGGGCTGAAATGGACATATACATGAATTGTCCCGCTTGTGGTGTTCTAGTTCCTTTAGGAGTTGACCGTCCTTGGAGCAAGAGAGTCAAAGTTACTTCACCTGAAAGTGTATCTAAACACCTTACTCAAACTTTCGTAAGCAAAATATACATTTAGGCGAGGCTATTAACTCCTAAAACTGTCCATTAACAAATGAGCCGCGACACGAGAAAACCAACAAACTGGTTGTGCGCCTAGCGCAGACTCAGATCAGCCTGGGCATCCGCCCAGTCTGAGCAGAGTCTTCGCTGTGCGCATGGAGGTAGCTTAGACCCTTAGCTACCCTTTAAGCGCAGAATAAAGACTGTGATCAGACTAGGCGGATGCCCAGGCTGATCTGAGTCTGCGCTGGATGCACAACCACATCGTTGTTTTCTCGTGTCGCGGCTCAAATCTATTTACAGAACTCTTCAAATATTAACCTTAAATATCCGTCATTGTAGCAAACCTATAACCAATTACTAAACAAAAAATCGTGACAAAAATTATATTGTATGAATATGTCTAATAAAAGATTCGTTAATTTTCTTATAATACGATTATATGAGCAGGTATATTAATCATTCATGCATTGTGTCCCTTAACAGGACATTGTCAAACAGTGCAGAACCAGATCAGACGCCATAGAACGCGACGTTTGATCAAACGTCGCGTTCTATGGCGTTTGATCTGGGTCAGGCACAGCTTAGATTGTGCTCTTACTTTAATATTGAATAAACCTCAAAATACTAAACAAAGCTTGTTTTTAGTATTTGATTAAGAGACATTGTGTGGAAAACAAATATATATAGGAAACCATAAGAAATTCTGCAAAGCGCATAAGATATATACAATATGGGTATGACCTTTCATGCTCAGCTGAGTTGAGCATACAAAAAAAGTTTTATTTCCTCGAGGCTTGGCCCCCAGGTCATAAAACTTTTTTCGTGCTCAACTCAGCTGAGCATGAAATTTTATTTTCTTTGCTGATAAATGTTGGCATTTTCATTTTCATTAGCAGAGAAAATTTCATACTCAGCTCAGTAAAATGAGCAAGAAAACAACTGTACTTATTAGTAATTTGATAATTATTAGCAGGTAAAATTTCATACTCAGCTGAATTGAGAGTGAAAAAAAAAAGGTTTACAACCTCGAGGCCTGGGTTAGAGGTTATAAAACTTGAGAATAATCTCAAACTCAAAATAAAGCACACTGATTGGCTGCTTCCGAGCATTTGCGCGGAAGCAGCCAATCAGTTTTTTTTTTTTTTTTTTTTTTTTTTGTTCGAGAATGTACTCAAGCTTTGTAACCTCTGGGCCTGGTTCTTCATTGTTCGCATGAGCAAACTTAGACATTTTAAATGAAAATAAATATAACGAAAAATGAAAATGTAACTAAACCTGACACGTCCCTATTCAAAATATAAGGATAGATGAGTCAACTGGGCACGAACGGGTTTAGTTTAATTCAAACGGTGTCAACGTTCCCCCACCCCCCACCCCCCAAAATTGAACGTCTTGGAAGCTGCGTCGTGTGACACTTAAAATAGACTCTTGCTTATAGTGATTTGTTGCCCAAATATATCACTGGTTGGAGGTCAGCCGTGAAGTGGATTTTCGATTCTAAAACGACGAAAACGCAAGTGTTTACTTCAGATTTTTCCAGTTTTCCGCCATGATTACATGAAGAAATCACGCCAACAACTTTGACTGTAACAGAAGCATTCTTATGTATTTCATAAATTTTTGATTCGAGAAAACGACGTTACACGGTCTATCCTCATGGAAATGAAACTAGACGTCACAAAAAGAATCAAAATTACGTCCGAATGGCGCTAAATAACGTCACGCTTATCCGCCCAATGATTTGTCATGCAATAAATCACTAGATTTTACCATTGGCGACAAGTGTTAGAATTTGTGATAAATCGCGTTGCTAGGGTCGAGGCTTGCACGTTTCGCGCCTTGATGACGTCGAGTGTAAACATTTACATCCGTCGACGTCCGCCTAAAAGTAGTTCTTTGGAAAACGTCGCAGTATACTTCTACGTGTATATGAGCCGCGACACGACAAAACCAACAATGTATTTGTGCGCCCAGCGCAGACTCAGATCATCCTGGACATCTGCCCACTTTCATCAGACTCTGTGTAAAGTGCTCAAAGGGTAACTAAGGGTCTAAGCTACCTCCATGCGGACAGCGAAGACTCTGATCAGACTGGGCGGATGCCCAGGCTGATCTGAGTCTGCGCTGGGTGCACAACCACATTGTTGGTTTTGTCGAGTCACGGCTCATATAGTGTTAGAATGGAAATATGTTTTTCTTAAATGACGTGTTGCTTGCTTCCGAAAGACTGTCTTCCCAAAATTTATCATGCTTGTTTTCTCTGAACCAGCAGTAAATGGATATCTTTTTAGCTCACCTGAGCCAGCGGCTCCGGGGGAACTTATAGGATAGGCAGGCTCCGTCGTCCGTCGTTCATCCGTCCGTCGTTCTTCCCTCCGTCAATATTTTCAAACGACTTCTCCTCTGAAACCGCTGGGCCGATAGTAACCAAATAACATGTAGAGCCTCTATGGGGCAGGGGAACGAAAAGTTGTTCAAACGGTCCCGGACACATGACCAACATGGCCGCCACGCCCTTATATGGTAAAAACATTTAAAAATCGTCTCCCTCAGAACCAATGGCCGATGGCTTTGATACTTTGTATGTAGCACCGGGTACGCGAGTACTACCAAGATTGTTCAAAGATTGTGTTGATCTTGACCTTTTTTACGGTAAAGTCAAAATTGCTTTCTCTAGCTTTTATATGTGAAAATGCTAGAACATTGAAGATTTTGACCTAAAAAATGGTATTTACAGTCATCTTAATCAGGACATGAAAATTTATGCGTACAAGAGGTCAAGGTCATTCTTTGACCTCTGACCCTGGTCACTCATATTTTGACAATTTCACACATCTCCTCAAAAGCCGCTGGGCCTATTGTAAGAAAATTTCATGTAGAACCTCTAGGGGGTGGGGGAACGAAAATTTGTTCAAACGATCTGGGTTATATGACCAACATGGCCGCCAAGCCAATATATGGTAAAAACTTCTAAAAACTTTCTTCTCTAGAACCAATAGGCGGATGGCTATGAAACTTGGTATGTAGCATCAGGTACACGAGTGCTACCAAGATTGTACAAATAATTACCTTGGGTTGACCTTGACCTTTTTTCCGTAAGATCAAATTTACTTTCAGTATCTTTTATATGGGAAAATGCTAGAACATTAGATTTCTTGGAAACTGATGAAGATTTCGACCTGAAAATTGGTATATACAGTCATCTTTATGAGTACATAAAAATTTATGCGTACAAGATTTCAAGGTCATTCTTTGACCTTTGATCCTGGTCTCTCATATTGTGACAATTTCACACATCTCCTCAAAAAGCCACTATACCAGTTGTAACCAAATTTCATATAGAGTCTCTAGGGGCTGAGGGAACAAAGATTTGTTCAAACGGTCTAGGTCACATGACCATATTGGCTGCCATCCCATATATGGCAAAAGCGTGTACAAATCTTCTTCTCCAGAACCAAATGTTTGATGGCCTTGAAACTTGGTATACAGCATCAGGTACTTGAGTACTATCAAGATTGTTCAAATGATGAACTTGGGCTGACCTTGACCCTTTTTAAGGCAAGTTCAAGTTTCGAAAAATGCTAGAACATAAGATTTCATGGCAAGGTTAGAAGATTTTGGCCTAAAAATTGGTATATAAAGTCGTCTTTATTAGTACATGGAAGATTTGCGGATTCAAGAGGTCAAGGTCATTCTTTGACCTCTGACCCATGTCCCATATTTTGACAATTTAAGACATCTCCTCAAAAGCCACTGGGCTAATTGTAACCAAATTTCATACACAGCCTCCAGGGGCTGAGGGATCGAAAACTTATTCAAGCGGTCTAGGTCACAGGACCTACCGTGATGGCCACCATACTCAGGTGAGCAATCCAGGGCCTCATGACACTCTTGTTTTAATCAGGGAGGAATAAGGCAGCGAAAGGAGAGGGGTGGATTCAACAGTGCATAGCTGTACAGCTGGTCTTTAACCACCATAGCCCCTACGTTCACTAGGCTACGGGAAACGTTTCGTTTAATCTACAGAAAAGGGACAATGTCGTTAAAAAACTGTAATAGTTCTAGATACCTATTTTAATCAAATATCATCAGGTGATATGAACAAAAATGATCAAACAAGAATTTACAAATGTGCCGCGACACGACAAAACCAACAATGTGGCTGTGCGCCCAGCGCAGACTCAGATCAGCCTGGGCATCCACCCAGTCTGATCAGACTCTTTGTTAGGTGCTCAAAGGGAAGCTAAGGGTCTAAGCTACCTCCATGCGGACAGCGAAGACTCTGATCTGACTGGGCGGATGCCCAGGCTGATCTGAGTCTGCGCTGGGCGCACAACCACTTTGTTGGTTTTCTCGCGTCGCGGCTCAAATAACGATACGCAATAAATCTAACTGTTATGTGTAAATGGTTTATTCATAATCTATATTTTATTTACAAAAATATGATCAAAGTTTAATAGAAACGTGTTTAATTTGAGTATCAGTCTGATTATGTCCCAAATCAGTTTATAAAGATTAAGGTCGGAAGCGTTTACTGAAATTACCGTTTACATAGATTTTTAACATTAAGAGATACCTGAATAAGCAAACAATGAAGATCCAGGTCAGACTGGGTCTACACTATTTGCCATTTCGCTTACATACTTACACTACTTTGTCAGACAGAAAAACTTTGTTGGTTTTCTCGCGTCGCGGCTCAAATAACGATAGGCAATAAATCTAACTGTTATGTGTAAATTGTTTATTCATAATCTATATTTTATTTACAAAAATATGATCAAAGTTTAACAGAAACGTGTTTAATTTGAGTATCAGTCTAATTATGTTCCCAAATCAGTTTATAAAGATTAAGGTCGGAGGTGTTTACTGAAATTACCGTTTACATAGATTTTTAACATTAAGAGATGCCTGAATAAGCAAACAATGAAAATCCAGGTCAGACTGGGTCTACACTATATGCGATTTCGCTTTCATACTTACACTTCTTTGTCAGACAGAAAAACAAGTTGATAACAATAAAAAAAAAATACAAAAATACAAAAAAATATGATGATGTCCCAAAATTTCACATATACCATAACATTCTAAAAATTGGGACATATACGATAAACCGTAAAATTCTAAATATTGCGACACCTAAGATAATAACCGTTATTTTCTTCATATTAAAGAGTTCTGCTTTACAATGCAGTATGAAATGCGTCCAAATGCAGTCTGATCAGGGTTTGCACTGATTGCTCAGACATATTGTCGCAATACTTAGACTTGTTACGGTACATAAAAACCTTACCCTTAAAAACAGATAATATTGTCGCGACTCCCAAGTGATTTGAGAGAAGGGAGTGTTCTTATATGAGCAATTTCTTTAAAAAAACAAAGAAAAAAAAACAATGTTGTTACAGGTGTGCAAATTCCGCATACTCAGACCACCCTGCGCAGATGTGCAGTCTCGTGAAGGCATGTACGATTAGTGTTTCTTACAGTGTTCAT
The DNA here is from genome assembly GCA_963989385.1 of Ctena decussata. Lineage (NCBI taxonomy): Eukaryota > Metazoa > Mollusca > Bivalvia > Lucinida > Lucinidae > Ctena > Ctena decussata. The sequence continues at coordinate 11,120,843 of OZ022502.1, read as the reverse complement.
GGTCTAAGCAGTGCCAAGGCGAACTGTGCATAACTTTGATTTCAAAATTGCCTACACAAAAGTAAAACAGGAAGGTTTTCCCATGACGCGGCTTACAGTATCGAAGCCCAGTTTTTCGAGTGGGTAGTCTACGTGTGAGCTTCTTTAATGTATTTTGAGAAATTAAGGAATATATATATATATATACGTGGGTTATCCAATAAGTCTTGCAAACGCCGTCATTACTGCTTTATTTATTGGGGTAGGGTAATCAAATTACATCATTAACAGCTTACGTATATAATTCACATATGTGCAAAAAATCATACATGTGACATTCCTTTCTCAGATATGGGAGGTTTTTGAATGCAAAGGTGTAAGCGATACCGGCGGTGAAATTGCACAAACACGACGTCTTTTACAAGAGGTGTGCGGAAGACGATTCCTGCATATATGTCTATAATTCTTTCAAATTACAAGAATTCATGTTCTAAAATAATCGCCTTATATTTAGGAACTCAAATAAGAGACAGTTATCATTTCACATTACCAAACAAATTTGGTTGCTAGGCAACAAGAAAATATTACAGAATTTTAGCAAAATTCTAGTTTTTGACGTTTTTGACGTTGACCTCTGGTTTCTAAGGCCGCAAACGATATTAAACAAGGCGCGAAGCTTATATTTTCTCTTATATCTACATTTCAGCATCTCGGGACTATTCTTTGATAACAAATTAATGGCAGTTTAGGAAACACTTCATCTGCTGTGAAAGCCTCTTCTTCGTATACTAATTTTTAATGATATTTTAGCTGCCCGAAAAACATGGTGGTCTTTCCTTGAACAATAATAATATCTTGACTGACGGCAATATCGTAACCTTGGTACCGTGTACACACTTCAGTATTATTTTTCCGTATCTTCCAGCAATCTTCAGATATTTACAAGCGTTGTGATCTGAATTAGGAGATCTTAAACAGACAACTAGAAGCCACCGCCGCACCCATAATGGTAGTATTCTTCAGTTGCCTAGCAACGCCATTTGCAAAATCATGACGTTTCTGAAACTTGTTGACTGGAAAGAAGGGAAGATGCAATGTAGGAATGTGGATTGCTTGATTCGTTTTTAATTATCATTTGCCTGAAACTTGGCCGTTTGCAGGACTTATTGGATGACCCTCGTATATATATAAATAAAATAAACAAAATTAACCACGACATGAGAAAACAAACAAAGTGGTAGTGTTCTTATTGCAGACTCAGATCAGCCTAGGCATCCGCTCAGTCTGATCAGAGTCATCGCTGTTGGCATGGAGGTAGCTCAAACCCTTAGCTACTCTTTAAGTGCACAGCAAAGACATAGATCAGACTGGGCGGATGCCCAGGCTGATTCGCCTGAGTATTTCCGGCGCACATGCTATATTATTGATTTGGTCATGTCGCGGCTCAAATATTTTTTTTTCAATAGCTGGGGTCTTATATGTTTGGAGAAAAATCACTGATTACATTGCCATGCACATGCTTTCAGGCCCGGATCTAGACCAGAACTAACTGGCGGGGCCGTCTCTGCTTAGAGCCAGAAGAAAGGGGACATTATCAGGGTCCTATATAAAATAGAGTTTTCGATGAAAAATCAAGATTATTTCATGCCTATCTTTAAATAAATGTTATGGCATTTCATAGAAACCACCTCGGCGAGGCGATTCCAATGAGTTGTCACAACACGTATTTCATTCTAACCTTAGGCTATGAAATATAATCTAAAATTATCATCAGGGCCCAGGTTCACAATCATTCCTTAATTTAAGGAAGAACTTAACTATTTAAGGTCCAAGTCATACCTTTACTAAGGAGTGTCTTTAAAAGTGCGTCTGTACAACACCTTAAACACCACCTTAACTAAGGTGGCGTCTTCGGAAAATTATACGGAGTTATACGGAAATGCTGACGGAAATGAGCGACAGATTACGTATTTTGTGTTTGATGTAAGCGGCAATTTATGTTCCCGCGGAATGTCAAAACTAACGTTTTTAGTCCGTTCTTTAAATATGCGGTATTGAAACGCTGAAAAATGATTTCTTGTCTTAAAAACTGACATGATAGCAAGTAAAGATCAACAGATCAATGGTAGCGAGCTATGCTTGAAGGTTACTCTCTCTCACTCTCTCTCTCTCTCTCTTGCACACTCTCTGACATTGTGTGTGAAAACTTTTAACGTAGTATTCTCGCTAGACAGAGGAACTAATCAATAAAATTGCAAAAAACAAAACAGATAATGTTGATGCAGTTTGTACTCTAGCTGGAGCCGATTTGTGTGTGTGTGTGGGGGGGGGGGGGGGGGGGGGAGGTGGAGTTTCGTGCTGCATGCAATATGAAGGGAGACGTATGCCATGGGAAAATCCACGACGACTGCCTTATACATGGGCGAATGTATGTACACGCAGTTTCACCTCTGCGGCATTCGGCATATTTTAGAACCGCATGCGGGATGTTCCTTATATTTCAACTTACAGTTTAACTAGTTTCAAAAGGCCGAGCCACCTGTTGGTTAGATAATCTAGACCTGAATTCGATCGCGAAAACATATGTCTGACCAATAGTACATCCGATCCAACTCAGCTAACGCAATCTGAGCATGAAGATTCCTAGGCGGCATTTGTAAGTGTGAGCGTGAATGCTGCATGCACACATGATGCATATTCTGCTGGTTTCGTGGTCTCATAACTGAATGCTTTTCTATTAAAGAGGTTCTATCCTTGAACACAAACATCTTTTCATGTGAATTCATGAGAGAGAGAGAGAGAGTGTGTGTGTGTGTGTGTGTGTGTGTGTGTGTGTGTGTGTGTGTGTGTCACACACACACATACACACACACACACGGATTCACTTTGTCTGTTGGCAAACTTGACAAACTATCCATAATCTTTATAGAGCTCGAACTTCCCAGGCGCATGTTATATATAAGTGATTCTTTTTTTTTTGGCAATACAATTTTTACTATTACCATTGTACGCCAAATTTTACATATATTTTAAGTAGCAATATGTTTATACCCCAGGCATACAAAGTATGACAAGGGGCATATATATTTTGCCCGTTATCCGTTCATCCGTCTGTCAATCCGTAAGTTAGCATTTGCGGTAGAGTTTTTGAGGCCCACATCCTTTCTTGGAATTGGTTTGTATTTGGCATAATGATGGATGGACGGATGACTTGCAATTTTACGTCCTTTTTAACAGTATTTTAGTCATATCAGGACGATAGGTGAATCATAATGAAATGCTGTGTGCAATGGAACTCCGTCTACGATTGAAAAGATTCCCGCCTCCAGCCGGGCTCGAACCCGGGACCGCTAGACCAGCAGGCCAGCACTTAAACATACTAAGCTACCGGGCTCCATAATTCAAAATAAAGATATCCAAATAGAACAGCATAATATTGGATATCCATAATTCGAATTATGGATATCGGTGGTTTGATTTATGGATTTTTATGTGTAATTCGATCTTTTGATATCCAAACAAATCAGCAGATTTTCGGATATTCCAAAAATCGAATAATGGAGATCATTAAATCAAATTATTGATATCCATAATTCATTTTATGGATATCCAGATATAAAGCAGATTTTTAGAAATCCTAAGATCAAATTATGGATATCCATAAATCGAAGTTTGGATATCCATCAATCGAATTTTGGATATGCAATAATATACATGTCTTTGAACTAGCGATCAAGGTCACGGACTTTGAACTTTTCATGTTAAAGTTTCATGGTAAAGTTTTTAAGATCTTGATATTAATTCAAACTCTTTGTTGGGTTGGGTTTATATTTGGGTTTATATTTGTTCAAAGTTTTATTCTGTTCCACGCCGACCCATGCCTGTGACCTAGAGGTCAAGGTCACGGACTTTGACTTTTTCATGTTAAAGTTTTAGGGAGCTCATATCATCGCAACCATTTGTTGAGTTTGGTTATATCTGGCATGATAGAAGATGTTGGTCTGAAAATTTATTCCATACTATCTTCGCACATGCCTTCACCGCGAGATCAAAATCATAGACTTCAGCTTTTCCATGTTTTAAGATAAGATTATTAATCCCATATTCTTCTGTGACCTTATAATATGTGCCTTGCATTATTTCTGGGTTGTAACAGGTGTCATCATCTGGATGCTGCTGACATAAGGTCAAGGTTACGTACTGAAACATTTGCATCAAAGTTCTGCTATAATTTTATTTCCAGTATCCTTCTATTGAACCGTTTGATATATTAACTACATGTATTCGGTTTATTGGTCTCAGGGTATAAACTAGTCCGCCAATTTTCGCTTCCTGTAGGGACTGTCTATCATATTTGGCTTCCGCCGAGATTGTCCGCGAGCTGCAGGGACTACTGTCCTCGAAAAATGGCATCCTGCCGAGACTGTCCGCATGACTCTGCTTCCTGCCGAGGCTCTCGGAAGGAAGCAGAATCACGCGGACAGTCTATGCAGGAAGCCATTTATCATGGACAGAAGTCTCAGCAGGAAGCAAGAGCTCGCGGACAGTCTCGGCGGAAGCCAAATATGATGGACAGTCTCTGCAGGAAGCGAAAATTGGCGGACTGGTTTATAGCCTGTGTAGGTTGCAGAAGATAAGTTGAAATCCTTTGGATGCTGTAGCACATTTTTTATGCCGCTTCGGAATGGACAATAATGCTGTCCGAAGTGACTGGTCAGAGATTAATCTGAGCCCCTTCTAGTGGTCAAAAACTTGAGTGAAGAGTTAAACATCTTCCTATGCAAACGTTAGCATTTTACCAACAGGATGGAGACATGTCTGTAAAATGCATACCGTATACGTGGTAATTTTCGCGGTGTTCCATTTTTCGCGGTATTGCGCGGTTACTTAGAAACCGCGAATATTTAAATCGCGAAAAATTTCCTGTTTCTTACAAATTGTCTTCTGTAGACACAGTGTTCATATATTTTATTTGTGTTTGCTTAGGTAGTTGCTGGTACTTTTCGCTTGAGCCAGTTCTTTCATTAACCTGCGGCGGCCCTACCGCTGGTTAATGAAAGAACTGACTCAAGTGAAAAGAAATAGTTTTGCTTTTCGAGCATGTTGCTAACCGCGGAAATTAAAAATCGCGAAAATTAATAATCATGGTTTTGACCCTAAACCGCGAAAATTTGAACCCGCGAAAATTACCGCGTAGACGGTAAATAACAAAGTGCCACATATTCAGTATCTTTCTCTTGAAATGGCTTGACCAAAACAGCAATATTTGAATTAATGAAGTATTTAATTCATTTCGATTACCCTGAAAGCTCCTTGAAACGTATAATCCAGAAAGCTCCACGAACTTATAAATGCGTTATCGATACGTATGTTGGGATTCCGCAGTTTAAATGTTGGTTAAAAACGGACGACCCAGAGAAAATCGCCGACCTTGGATGGGCGACCCTGTCACATGTCGAGCCGGTTATCACAAACGGGCCGCAGTGGTGATAAACAAGAGACAGACGTCTTCGTTGTTCACATTTTTCCCATATGACCATTTATTTTGGCAATTTCATAGTCTTGTATTTCACACATGGGAAAATACATTTCCTCTGGAAAAAATGTTTGCCATCGGCAAGCTGCTCTTGACGAGGGCTTCGGACACTTTATAGTCGACATAAATAAAAATCAACATAACCTTTTTTTTTCTGTCATTTAGAAAGGACCTTTTAATTGTGCATGTTTTCAGTCAGTCGTAAAGGAAGAAAGATATCCAGAGTTTGCGTTAGAAGAAAAGCATGTTTTCCCCGTTTGGAATCTTAAAAGTTTGAGACATGTTTGCCGCTGTTTATGTCACAAAAATAAAAGAGATGCGAAATGGTTAATGACCTTCATCAATGTAAGGACCATTCCGTGTATGTGGGATTAAATCTTCTGGAATGCTTTCTTGGATCCCAATTTGTGACACTCTGTATCCGAGTGACGAAGTATGGCCGGGTAAACTAAGCTGGCACAACGAAAATATTACTTTATGGTAAATGTGCACATTTCAAAGAAATCCCACTGTAAAGTGACAAGCGTTTGCCTCCCTTTTCCGAGTAGAGGACACAATAGCAGAAGAGAATTTGTCTTCCTGTAAGTAACTTCTGTTGTCACAGATGGCTATTCTTCAAGGAAAGAATTTGCTTCCAGAGGAAGCAAATTCTTACCTTGAAAGAATAGCCCCGCAATAAGAAGAGAGGAAACGGCTTCCACACTAGAGTGGTCTTCCTTGGATATGTGACTATTCACCTTAATCATTTCTTTTCAACTCCTTTTGGTTTTGAATGAGTCATTTTATATAACTCCGATTCAAGTTCTTGGTCTTCAACAGTTTTGCGCGCTCTGCGCACCGAATGAATAGCTTCCGGGTCACCGACCCAGTGGAGTTCATCCAGGGAGGTAACGCTCCCAGTATGTAAGCTTTCTCTTGAAGATCCATTAGAATTATTGCCCGTTTGCCCACGTTTTGCACTTGAAATTTTTCGTCTCAGCCCGGGGGAGGTCCGTGGGGAAGAGGAATTACTGCCAACACCAAGATGTGTCTTATACGTTGGTTTTTGTGCAGACGACATAGAATATACTCTCCTACGGTGACCGCCGGTTAATTCCGAATCTTCATCGATGCTGAGAAGTAACCTTGACCCTGTATCTTCAAGAGACAAATCTTCATATTCCTTTGATTGTCGTCTTCGTCTGCTGTTAGCGTAAGCTCTGCCTGAAAGGACAGAATACTTTATATGATCTAACATGCATATAGTAGTGGAATAGGGGTCTTTTGAATCCCAGAGTAAAAGTGACATGGTGAGCAAAAGATAAGAAAGTAGGTTATCTGTACTTATCTTTTGAGTACGTGATAAGTAGGTTACCTGTACTTATCTTTAGGGTATAGGTGATAGATAAGATAACGGTGCAACCCCAAAAAAAGAAAATATATATATATATCGATATTGCCCAACGTGATAAAAATATATTCAGTATAAAAAAGAAATCGATTGCTACAAAAAAAAATAAAATAAAATAAAAATAAATATGGCTCAAGCTCAGTTGTCGACGTCGGAATTGGAAGTAGATGTTGAAGTGAATGAGCCATATAAGAACCGTAAAATTACATTTAATATAGATAGGACACATTATATTTCTGTCTTTAAAAACGAAAATAGGGAAATTGTGATAAACATTCGGAAAGGTACCCGTTCTGTATCGATTTCGAAGACTCTATGGACAGAAATTTGTGATTTAAAAGAGTCAGTCTTACTGTGTGTTTCAGTGGTTGAGCACGAATAAAGACGATGGCGGATTTAAAATATTTAAAGAAAATCTATTTTGATCCGTCGCATGCCGGATCATTTAGTGGACCAGAAAAACTTTATCAAACTGTTAGAAAAGAGGGAAAGTTTAAGATAGGCAGGAAAAGAATTCAACAGTTTTTGGAGAATCAGGAAGAATATGCGTGGCAGAGAGATATTAAAAGGAAGCGTAAGAGAAGAAAAGTGATAGTATCGGGGTTAGATAGTCAATGGGGAGCGGATTTGGCTGACGTACAAAGTCTATCTAAGTCGAATGAAGGAATCAAATTTTGGCTCGTTGTTATTGATGTATTTTCGAAATATCTGTTTGTGAAAACTCTGAAAGATAAAAAATCTAGTAGCGTTGTAGACGCTTTTCGAAAAATACTGGATCAAGGGCGTATTCCGGAAGTGGTTTTTAGTGATAAAGGGGGAGAACTGAATAATAATTTGCTGAAGAAAGAGTTACAGAAATACCACATCAAGTACTTTACAACGCAAAATGACGATATCAAAAATTCTGTCGACGAAAGAGTTATTAGAACATTACGTAATAAATTATACAGAGTGTTTCAAAAACAACGTTCTTATCGTTATATTGAGGTACTTCCTGACATTGTGAAGGGTTATAATAGTACGAAACACAGAAGCATTGGAATGGCCCCGGTAGAAGTTACGAAGGATAATGAGGCTGTGACGTGGGATCGTATGTACAACGAACAACAACAGAAGAAGCGACATGATAGAAAAAGTAAAGAAGTAATCAAGCGCAAGTTATGGAAACAAAAGTCTGTTTTTAAATTTAAAGTCGGGGATTACGTTAGATTGGCGCATTCTCGATATTTATTTCAGCGAGATTATCAACAAAAATGGACGACCGAACTATTTAAGGTATCTGAAAGATTTCTGAAAGAGAATATTGCGTTATATAAGGTTGTAGACTTATTGTCTGACCCTGTAATTGGGAATTTTTATAGCTGGGAGCTCATGAAAGCTGACCAGGCGAACGAATTTTGGCGAGTGGAATCTATCTTAAAATCTCGTAAACGGAAAGGTAAAAAGGAATACCTTATCAAATGGGAAGGGTATGGTGACAAGTTTTCCAGTTGGGTGCCAGCGTCGGACGTGAAAGACGTGCCGTCTTCCCTAAAATGAGTTTTTACGTGATAATAAACAGCGATGAGAGTTTGGATTATTTTCCGGATAATCAGCCTTGTAGATTTAAGACGCAGTTGGCAAAGACATTGAGTTTAACAGGAAAGTGGGTAGTGGCTTTAACGGAAATAGATTTGATGGAAAAAATTCAGCTCTCTTCGCTTTACGTGAACTGCGATATATGTCAGAGCACAATCGTAGATGGAGAATGGACCGATGTATTGCGACTTATTAATACAGGCGTGAAAAGACAATTCACTAACAGTTTTAATTGGTTGTATTATCTTTCAGTTGTTAAAACTGAAATCAGAGAAATAGAGATCAGTATAAAACAAAGCAACGGAGTTTTCGCTACATTTTTAAATCGACCCGTGAGGGTGACGTTACATTTTATGAAAGTGGAAAAGTAAAAGCAAAAAAAAAAATTTTTTTGGACAAAATATGGATGTTTCGAAAGTGTACGTTCCAGATCATCATAAGTGGGAAAAATATTATGACGAATTATTATCACAGAGAGTAGGGGAAGCGAAAAATGGGAGTAACTGGAAAAGTCCGGATGATTATTTGGTTTCGAAAGAAAGTTCATCTGTACCGAAAGAAACTGTCGCTGATCCGTTAAGAGTAAAATTAGTGTCAACGGTTAAACAAGCCAATGATCAGGTCGTTAGCGAATTACGTCGTGAGTCGGATGGAGAGAGTATAAAACCTGCAGCATTGCACGAAACAAACAGAAATATGAAAAGGCGGACAAAAGGAGGACGTAAGAAAGGCTCTGGAAAGAAAAAACAGAAAACCCAGAGTCGTAGAATAAAGAAAAACAAAAATAAGAAAAAGACGAGAAAAGTGAAAAGGCGTATCAAGGATATATTTACATTGTAAGAAAGATGGCGGCACTGAATGAAGAATTCTTTTCTGAATGGCAACCTAAGGAACTCGATATATTTCGGCTTAACCCTACACAAACAGCTGTAGAAAGAATTTTTTACCAACAGATTAGACCTATTAACCAGTTATCTCCATTTTCCCCTGTGGAATTTGTGATTGCGGGAAATAATGGGTTACAGTATGTTGATTTGAAGAATAGTTATGTGAGTTTGAAAATAAAAATTATTCATGGGGTAACAGGCGCGAATCTGAAAACGACTGAATATGTGGGACCAGCGAATTTAATAGTGCATAGTTTGTTTGAACAGGTTGACTTAACTTTACAAGGAAAATTGGTATCTACCTCGACGAGTCATTACCCTTATAAAGCGTACTTGCAAAAGCTATTATCTCTAGGAAGCGATAGTAAACACTCGCAGCTGTCAACGCAGTTGTGGATCAAAGATACGCGACAGGATTCGGATGATGCAAAAACAGGCGATCCAGCTTTAGTGGACAGGACTAAGCCGTTTCTACTTAGTAAACCTGTTCATTTGATATCGGATTTATGCCACGACTTGTTTGGATTGGAGAAATACATTTTAAACCAAGTAGAGATTGGAATGAAATTTTATCAATCGAAACCTGCTTTCTACTTGATGACGGATATTCTGGGTGCTAACTTTCGGATAGACATCGTTGAAATGGTTTTAAATGTGTGCAAGGTGCAAATTAATCCCGCAATTGTATACGCGCATAATCAAATACTTCAGAAAACGCCGGCAAAATACCCTTACATTGGCACGGAAATTCGGATGAACGCTATTCCTCAAGGTCAAGTGTCTTTTACCTTCGATAATGTATGTCAAGGAAGAAAACCTAAGAGACTGATTATAGGATTTGTGAACAGCAAGGCAGTGGCAGGTGACTTTACTCTATCACCGTTCAATTTTGCTTCCTATGACCTTTCACAGATAAACGTGTATGTCGATGGTCAGCCTGTTTTTGGCAATGCGATGAATATCAGTAGTAACGCTTCAACAGGGGTAGATACCGTAGAACCGTTGCTTTGGATGCTGAAAAGTTATGGAAAATGGGGGAAAGATGATGGAAATCAGCTCACAGTAGCCGACATAAATAACGGATTTGCAATCTATGTATTCGACCTGGAACCATCATTTCCTGAAAGAGATCATATCTATCTCTTAAAACAAGGCATTGTGCGCATTGAAGCGCATTTCGAGAAACCGTTACCTCATGGTGTCACGTGTATTACCTTAGCTGAGAAATTAAATTATTTTGAAATTAACGTTGCTAGGGAAGTGGTAGTTTATAAGTGATAAAAAAGGAAAAAAAATCAAGATGGCTGAAGGAAATTGGTACGACACTCACGCGCTTATTCCATTGGAAACGCCGACCAGAATGACTATAGTTGCATCCACTAATTCGGGTAAAACCACGTTCTTGAAGAAACTGCTGGAAAATTCTAAAGGGATGTTCAGAACGGATTTTAAAAATGTATATTATCATTATGGGAGTGCATACCAGCCAATTTTTGACGAGATGTTAAAGACCATTCCCAATTTGATATTTAAAGAAGGGTTGCCCGTAGAGGAAGAGTTGTCCGAAATATCGAAAAATACCAATCATAATTGCGTAGTGCTAGATGACCTGATGGTAGAAGTGAATAGTAATCCGAAACTAGAAAAGTTATGGACCGTTTATAGTCACCATTACAATTTAACTATCTTATATCTTACGCAAAATCTATTTGAAAAGGGAAAAGCAGCTCGCAGTGTTAGTCTGAACACTTCCTATTTCTGTCTTTTTAGAAATTTTAGGGACGAATTACAGGTTCAACATTTCGCGCGAGAGGTGTTTCCTGGTAAAACTAAACTTTTCATGCAAGCCTATAAATTGGCTACATGTAAGGAATATGGATACTTATTAGTAGATTTAGAAAGCAAAAGTGATCGAAGATTTCGTCTGAGGACTAACATTTTTCCTGGAGAAAATACTATCGCATACGACTTAGAAAGGGTATAAAGTTTGTGGATGTTGTTATATTATTTTTAGAATTTCATTGACATTAAAAGAAAACATGAATCAAAATATTGTGAAAGAGAAATATTTTTTACAGTTTTTGGTGAACGCGGAGAAAAGTCAAGCAAAACTTATTTTGAAGATCATGAATAAAGCGCAAATGGAAGCTGTGTTGACAATAATATATAATATTATTCACGGGACCTTTAAAGTCAAACAGGACATTGTCGACGGAGTGCGCATGTACAGAAAACAGATCTATAAAATTGTAGACAAAAAGATCGCTGTAGTAAAGAGAAAAGAACTTATGATAAGACGCTTTCGTGAATTAGTTACCTTACTGAAAGTGGCTGTGAAAGAAATCTTTTGAAAAAGAATGTCGGTTAAAGAACTTATTGTGTTGCCAAAACAGAAATTTGAAACATTATCGAAGTCGAATAACGATAGCGTAGAAATGAAAAGCGTAGCATGTCAAACTGACTTTAGTGACCATGAGAAAGTAGATGATACGAACGGTATTTCGTCGACGACAAAAGATGAGAATCTTAAAAGTGAAATTACCCAACGTGTGAAAGATGGTGTTCCTGGAAAACTAGATGGTTCTAGGTCAGAACGACAAAGACGTTTACGACGAAAAATCAAGTGGATACCATACTAAATGATTGATAAATTGTGTGTGTGTTTTTTTTTCTTTTTTCTTTGTTGTTGAAAATAACTTACTAAATAAATTGGTAAAAAAAGGTATTCGTTTTTTTTTTTTTTAAGTTTGTTCATTTTTCCCTTTTTGACGTTGTTTTTTAAGTCAAACAGGTATAAGGAAGTTAACAACGATCGTTGTCACATTTGTGCAAGGTCGAAGTTCAAAAAGGATGGTCTGAAAATCAGAGAGGGGAGGAACCGACATTTTTCTTTTCTATCTCCTTCCTGTTTTTAAAAAATAAAAAAAGGAAGGAAGTAAAAAAAAAACATAAACAGGTCGGAGACCTTCTTCTCTGGATGCTTGTATGATAAAAATAAATATAAAAATATTTGAGGATCACTGATGAGGCCTAATTGACCGAAACTAGCTAGTCTGGCCCAGAAAAGTTGTAACACTCGACAGTTTGCAGTTATTTGGTGTGATCCTTGCTTCCAAAGGATAACCTTTTTATAGAACATATTTTACGCATTGTCCGTTTTAATGAACAACAGGGTCTGCTGAATACACCAGTGATCAATGAATTGTGTCGATATAGGATTAATTTTCGTCATGTCAGTATCTTTAAGACACTTTTTCTTTTTTTTTTTTTTTTTAAGAGTCATTCTTTTATGACCTTAATTTAGTTTAAACAGTATTTTATTTTCAATTTAAAAAAAAACATAAACAATAAAGCATCAATTCAGTTGGGATTGTGTAGCCAACTTTAAGCTTATAGATGACTGATGTGACGATAATTGATCGATATCGTAACCAAAGAAAAAAAAAGACAAGGAACAAAACACAGATTTAATTTCATCATTTCAGCTTTATTATTCTGATAAATTTCACCAAACTGTCCATGTCCAGGTCAAAAAAAAAATGTCAAGGAGGTTAACCTACGTCATGAATTGTCAGTCTCTTTTTAAAGCAGTAATCCTGAACAAATTTCATATTCTCAACATCTTTGTGTTTAGAGCGTTTCTATGCAAGTAAAAACCATTATAATTCTGATTTCCATTCACTTCAGGTCTCATTTACGAGCAGGAATGATACTATTGGTATTAGTGTTAGCCTGTTTTATTTTTTAGTGACCCGAAATAAATCAGTACATACAGGAGCATGTATAGTGTCTATGTTACTCATTCGGTTTACATACTAAACGAGCATGTCTATAAAAGTCTAAGCTTTTCTAAAAGGCTAAAAAAAAGTTAAGTTAACTGTCATTTTTAAATAATAAATGAAAAATGGGTCATTTTGTGCAGGACTACTGCTTTCAGAGTGTTCTTATTTGTGTTGTTTGATACCGGTCGTGTTCGGTAGAATGTTAAGCGCAAGTTCAGGTGAGTTAAGCGCAAGTTCACACATTACCTTTTTTTTTTTTTTTTATTATTATTATTTTTTTTTTTTTTATTTTTTGACGTTAAGTTGACTCTCGACGTTTTGCGATGGAACGTTGGAACACAACACACCGTAGCGTTGATAGATCACTTAGCAGAAAAAAAAGATGTATTTCCACCTACATCTGCGTAGAACTTCTTTAAATTTCATATCGGATCATCGGCTGCGAATTCAGTATCCAGCCTACTTCGTTTTCGTTTTTTAGGTGTCAGTGTTATATCGAGTGCACGCGTATGAATCCCGTCGTCTAACACCTTTCTTTTGCAGTAAAAATAGGTGAAAGCCTTCTTACTTTGTTCGTATGTAAATAACGTATTAGCGCGAAGCCTTATTCCTCTGTTTACAGACATCTGTGACTGCTGAGTTCGTAAAACTTTCTCAAATTGTAAAGAAGGGTCGACAAAATTTCTTTTGTTCACACCTTTCAAACTGAATTTGATGTTACCTTGTTGAGGACAAACGGCTATGTACGACTTTGAGCACAAGCAAATCATTTTCGAGCCGCGCCATTCTTCCTTCATAATTCCAGGTGTTCTGCTATCAAACGTAGCGTGTCGCTTGCAGCATGAACGAGAAAACCAGCTATCTTGGCTTAATACGTAATTTTCATTGCAGTGGTCGTTCAAAGTGCTTTCAAATTCGGATGTCTTATCAGGTAAAATACAATCTTTTAAAGTGTTACCAGCTAGAGCTATGTAGCTACTGTCTGTATCTGTTTCGAGATACTCAAAATTTTTTCGCCCTACAAATTTCAGTAGGAAGTTATAGTAAAATTTCAATAAAAATAATTTGGCATAGTTCAAAATCGCGAATCCTATCTGAATAGGTAAATCCATCTTTATAGTTGTCCTATAAAATTCTGTTTCATAAATGTCGTGAGACAGCTCGTTCAATCGCAGAAACCTGGGATCATTGACAGCAAAAGCGGCATCCCTAAATCCGCTGACATATTTGATGTTAAGGAATTTTTCCTTGTCCATAATCGTTCCGCCGAATGCAGAATTACCTATTAGTTTGCAAAGAATCCCGATAATTTCTTTGGTTTTATCTCGATCACCTTCTCTCCGTGCCTCAGTTACAAAGTCAACAAAGTTTGAAAAACATGACTGTTTTGTAAATTCTACTACCTCGTATACCGCAGTTACCAACAAACCTTGTTCAATATACCATTTCAACAGAGGTGAAAAAAGGAGAAGCTTTTTAGCTCTCAATCCTCCTACAAGTAACGACCGTGCAGATTGTGATAAATTTTGATTTTGGGCGTAGTCTTTCATGTGTTCTCCAATGCATTCGAAAGGAATTTCGGACGTGCAAAAAATAGGAGCCATTTCGTCAAAGTATTCACGAGGAGTTAAATTTGTGTCTGGCTTAAACAGTACGTCATCCCAGGAGTCAGGAATTTGAATATCTACTTCCAAGAATCCAAACAGTTCATCCTCAACTACGGATTGTAAAATATCGGACTCTTTGCACACTTTAGGATATTTCTTGCAAAATGGCGGGCGCCTATTTTGAATAAATTGCTTTAGCTGATTATTTTCATTCACTTGTTTCCGAAACTCGCATTCCCAAATACAGTGTACTTCATATCCTCTTGTTTTTAGGAAATTTATTCTTTTTTCAGTTTTTTCGTACCTTTCTTTCTGTTTTTCTTTGCCTTTCCAGTCAATGCAGGAATGTCCATGAAAATAACAACCTAAAAATTCGTAAAGGTGGCCCGTCTCTGTGCAATGTCCGTCAATTAAATATGGACCCAGTCTCAGCTCTTCACCGTCATTCATTTTATGCTTGATGTGCAAATTTTGTGATTCGTTTAACCAGTCCATCCAGTCGTACATAGCCGGGTGCCGTCCAAAATCTCTGTCTGGAATGAAGTTATTTTCTTTTTGTCGTCTTATATAATAACCAGTGGGCATAGCTTGCCCAATGGCGAACAAATACAGACTATTGAAATCATAACCCACTATAGATTTGCATGGTGTGGATTTATTATCGCGAATGTGTGTCTGCCCTACTTCGTGATATCTTGTCGTGACAATGGAAGGACCCCCCACGAGAGATGATTTTATTTTGTGATAAAGATCTTGATCTCTACTGTGTATTAATGAAAAAGTACCACCGGCATCTGCGCCGCACTGAAATAGCATTTTTCTCGCTACTCCGGGTATAGATATGCAATCTTTAAACACGTCTATGTTTCGATTAATGAAGAACTGTTTAAAAGCGTCAACTGCTTTCAACATTGGCGCAACATCCAATGTGTTGTAGTATTTCAAATAATCAAGCATTGAACTCAAGTTTTCGTCTCTCCATATTTGCGAAAGCTGATTGTAATTTCTTTCTATCTGGGATAGTGGAGGACGTTTAAGGTGTAAAATCTGTAATGCCTCTTCAATTTCTTTATTTTCTTCCTCAACTAAAATGCAGTATTTTACAAAGACTTCACTTTCAAGTACATTTTGCTGCTTTAACGACGAGTAAAATGCTTCCGGTGGAGGCAAATATTTTTCTTGCAAAACTGATATGTCAGTCAGGTACTCATACGGAAAATACGATTTGCGTTGCTCGACATTAAACGTTTGCAAAAATTTATCGTATGACGTTCCGGGTGGTAAATAATTCATCATATCTACGAATTTCAGTTTGTCGTTTGCTATGCAATTGTAGTTGTTATTTCGTTTTATAACAAATTTATGACCCGTTTTCAAATGCATGTCTAAATGTGCAGGCAATTTCGTTCTCACCAAGTTTAAATCGTATTTTCCGGAATTATACCCTATACAAACGATTCTACGACAATATACTTCAAACTCTTCCCTGTATTGTCGTAGCTTTTTGAGCATTAACTTTCTTGTAGTCAAATCTATTTCTTCTTCGGTGTCGTCCTCTAAGTCATCGTCATTAGATATATCATCATTACCGTCTTCGTCATTGTCAAGGACGTTTGTCCAGTCATTGTATCTGGGTTCGATTTGTCCCGTTGTTTGCACACGTCGTAAAAAATCGTAGTAAACATTTTCTTTACTCATTGCTCGAACAAAGTTTTGCGACGGTGGTTCTGAAATGTTTGATTCTGCGCATTCACCATTATTGGTGTTATCATCTATATTGTGACTGTCATTATTTTCAATTACGTCGATGTTCCATTTCTTTTCTAATTTATCGAAAGACTCGAAAACGCCTCTCCATCTAGTTTTTGATAATTCATAAGCTTTGTCTGATATTAGGTACATATGCTCAATCATTTGCTCAAGTAATTTGTCTTCGTCAGTGTCCAAAATAAACTTTATATCCTCAAATTCAGTGACGTTGCTGCTGATACAAACGGAAACTGGGCGGTGTTACATTGGAACTGAAAATAAAGTTTCATTATGATATGGAACGAAATAGCGTATATGACCGTCTCCAAATGTTGCAATAAAATTCCTAATGATATGTTTAACTTAAATGAAAACTGATTGTCTTCAAATATTTCCTCTATGTGCGACATAATTTGATCAACAGATATCTCATCCGTAACTGGAAAATTATACGAAGTTTTAACTTTTCCTACCGTTTTTCGTTGTTTCAAAATTAAGTGCTTATGCTGTTCATACGTAAACATATCATTAGGAATTTTATTGCAACATTTGGAGAGCGGTCATATACGCTATTTCGTTCCATATCATAATGAAACTTTATTTTCAGTTCCAATGTACGTGAGAAATAGAAGGGATCTTGATCGCATTCGGTCTCGATTGTCGCAGTTAGATGTGATCGAGTATGCGAGAAGGCAGCGACCTGACACAAAATGGAAACCTGTTATGTTAACGAATATAGTATACGAAATTTATCAAACTTCATATCCCTTAGGTTGTGGAGAAAATCTACCAAGATACATAACTAAGAAAAAAAGCATTATTTCGTTTGAAAAAAACCCGTCTACGAAACGTCCATATAATGATAATAAATGTTTTTTCAGATGTTTGGCATATCATAAAACAAAAAAGATGAAGTGTTCTTTATTAACGAACGCATTGTTCAGGGAATGGTTAAAATACACCAGATCCAAACATTTGCGAACGTCAGAAATAACGATAGATCAAATACCCGATCTTGAAAAATGTTTTCGAGTGAATATAAATTTGTACAATTTGCAAACCAATCAGTCAGTGACAAGCGTTTTCAAATCGAGAGAACTGTTCATTCAAAACAACAAGCCCGATACAATGAATCTCAATTTATTTGAAAATCATTTGAGTTACATAACGAGATTCCATTCATACGCAAGAAAGTTTCAGTGCATTTTATGCGGCCGCTTGTTTTCTCGCTCGTGTAATCTTCATAAACATAACAAAATTTGTGACAAGACGACTACTCTTAAATTTCCAGGAGGGTTTTATTCTCCACCTAAAAGTATATTTCAAAAAATGCTAGAAATAGGAATTAAAGTTGATACATCGTTGCAACATTACCCTTGGATGATTGTTTACGATATGGAATCCCTTTTACTTAATAAAGCAAATGAACAGACGATATGGAAAACTGAACACCGCCCAGTTTCCGTTTGTATCAGCAGCAACGTCACTGAATTTGAGGATATAAAGTTTATTTTGGACACTGACGAAGACAAATTACTTGAGCAAATGATTGAACATATGTACCTAATATCAGACAAAGCTTATGAATTATCAAAAACTAGATGGAGAGGCGTTTTCGAGTCTTTCGATAAATTAGAAAAGAAATGGAACATCGACGTAGTTGAAAATAATGACAGTCACAATATAGATGATAACACCAATAGTGGTGAATGCGCAGAATCAAACATTTCAGAACCACCGTCGCAAAACTTTGTTCGAGCAATGAGTAAAGAAAATGTTTACTACGATTTTTTACGACGTGTGCAAACAACGGGACAAATCGAACCCAGATACAATGACTGGACAAACGTCCTTGACAATGACGAAGACGGTAATGATGATATATCTAATGACGATGACTTAGAGGACGACACCGAAGAAGAAATAGATTTGACTACAAGAAAGTTAATGCTCAAAAAGCTACGACAATACAGGGAAGAGTTTGAAGTATATTGTCGTAGAATCGTTTGTATAGGGTATAATTCCGGAAAATACGATTTAAACTTGGTGAGAACGAAATTGCCTGCACATTTAGACATGCATTTGAAAACGGGTCATAAATTTGTTATAAAACGAAATAACAACTACAATTGCATAGCAAACGACAAACTGAAATTCGTAGATATGATGAATTATTTACCACCCGGAACGTCATACGATAAATTTTTGCAAACGTTTAATGTCGAGCAACGCAAATCGTATTTTCCGTATGAGTACCTGACTGACATATCAGTTTTGCAAGAAAAATCTTTGCCTCCACCGGAAGCATTTTACTCGTCGTTAAAGCAGCAAAATGTACTTGAAAGTGAAGTCTTTGTAAAATACTGCATTTTAGTTGAAGAAGAAAATAAAGAAATTGAAGAGGCATTACAGATTTTACACCTTAAACGTCCTCCACTATCCCAGATAGAAAGAAATTACAATCAGCTTTCGCAAATATGGAGAGACGAAAACATGAGTTCAATGCTTGATTATTTGAAATACTACAACACATTGGATGTTGCGCCAATGTTGAAAGCAGTTGACGCTTTCAAACAGTTCTTCATTAATCGAAACATAGACGTGTTTAAAGATTGCATATCTATACCCGGAGCAGCGAGAAAAATGCTATTTCAGTGCGGCGCAGATGCCGGTGGTACTTTTTCATTAATACACAGTAGAGATCAAGATCTTTATCACAAAATAAAATCATCTCTCGTGGGGGGTCCTTCCATTGTCACGACAAGATATCACGAAGTAGGGCAGACACACATTCGCGATAATAAATCCACACCATGCAAATCTATAGTGGGTTATGATTTCAATAGTCTGTATTTGTTCGCCATTGGGCAAGCTATGCCCACTGGTTATTATATAAGACGACAAAAAGAAAATAACTTCATTCCAGACAGAGATTTTGGACGGCACCCGGCTATGTACGACTGGATGGACTGGCTAAACGAATCACAAAATTTGCACATCAAGCATAAAATGAATGACGGTGAAGAGCTGAGACTGGGTCCATATTTAATTGACGGACATTGCACAGAGACGGGCCACCTTTACGAATTTTTAGGTTGTTATTTTCATGGACATTCCTGCATTGACTGGAAAGGCAAAGAAAAACAGAAAGAAAGGTACGAAAAAACTGAAAAAAGAATAAATTTCCTAAAAACAAGAGGATATGAAGTACACTGTATTTGGGAATGCGAGTTTCGGAAACAAGTGAATGAAAATAATCAGCTAAAGCAATTTATTCAAAATAGGCGCCCGCCATTTTGCAAGAAATATCCTAAAGTGTGCAAAGAGTCCGATATTTTACAATCCGTAGTTGAGGATGAACTGTTTGGATTCTTGGAAGTAGATATTCAAATTCCTGACTCCTGGGATGACGTACTGTTTAAGCCAGACACAAATTTAACTCCTCGTGAATACTTTGACGAAATGGCTCCTATTTTTTGCACGTCCGAAATTCCGTTCGAATGCATTGGAGAACACATGAAAGACTACGCCCAAAATCAAAATTTATCACAATCTGCACGGTCGTTACTTGTAGGAGGATTGAGAGCTAAAAAGCTTCTCCTTTTTTCACCTCTGTTGAAATGGTATATTGAACAAGGTTTGTTGGTAACTGCGGTATACGAGGTAGTAGAATTTACAAAACAGTCATGTTTTTCAAACTTTGTTGACTTTGTAACTGAGGCACGGAGAGAAGGTGATCGAGATAAAACCAAAGAAATTATCGGGATTCTTTGCAAACTAATAGGTAATTCTGCATTCGGCGGAACGATTATGGACAAGGAAAAATTCCTTAACATCAAATATGTCAGCGGATTTAGGGATGCCGCTTTTGCTGTCAATGATCCCAGGTTTCTGCGATTGAACGAGCTGTCTCACGACATTTATGAAACAGAATTTTATAGGACAACTATAAAGATGGATTTACCTATTCAGATAGGATTCGCGATTTTGAACTATGCCAAATTATTTTTATTGAAATTTTACTATAACTTCCTACTGAAATTTGTAGGGCGAAAAAATTTTGAGTATCTCGAAACAGATACAGACAGTAGCTACATAGCTCTAGCTGGTGACACTTTAAAAGATTGTATTTTACCTGATAAGACATCCGAATTTGAAAGCACTTTGAACGACCACTGCAATGAAAATTACGTATTAAGCCAAGATAGCTGGTTTTCTCGTGCATGCTGCAAGCGACACGCTACGTTTGATAGCAGAACACCTGGAATTATGAAGGAAGAATGGCGCGGCTCGAAAATGATTTGCTTGTGCTCAAAGTCGTACATAGCCGTTTGTCCTCAACAAGGTAACATCAAATTCAGTTTGAAAGGTGTGAACAAAAGAAATTTTGTCGACCCTTCTATACAATTTGAGAAAGTTTTACGAACTCAGCAGTCACAGATGTCTGTAAACAGAGGAATAAGGCTTCGCGGTAATACGTTATTTACATACGAACAAAGTAAGAAGGCTTTCACCTATTTTTACTGCAAAAGAAAGGTGTTAGACGACGGGATTCATACGCGTGCACTCGATATAACACTGACACCTAAAAAACGAAAACGAAGTAGGCTGGATACTGAATTCGCAGCCGATGATCCGATATGAAATTTAAAGAAGTTCTACGCAGATGTAGGTGGAAATACATCTTTTTTTTCTGCTAAGTGATCTATCAACGCTACGGTGTGTTGTGTTCCAACGTTCCATCGCAAAACGTCGAGAGTCAACTTAACGTCAAAAAATAAAAAAAATAAAAAAAAAATAATAATAAAAAAAAAAAAAAAAGGTAATGTGTGAACTTGCGCTTAACTCACCTGAACTTGCGCTTAACATTCTACCGAACACGACCGGTATCAAACAACACAAATAAGAACACTCTGAAAGCAGTAGTCCTGCACAAAATGACCCATTTTTCATTTATTATTTAAAAATGACAGTTAACTTAACTTTTTTTTAGCCTTTTAGAAAAGCTTAGACTTTTATAGACATGCTCGTTTAGTATGTAAACCGAATGAGTAACATAGACACTATACATGCTCCTGTATGTACTGATTTATTTCGGGTCACTAAAAAATAAAACAGGCTAACACTAATACCAATAGTATCATTCCTGCTCGTAAATGAGACCTGAAGTGAATGGAAATCAGAATTATAATGGTTTTTACTTGCATAGAAACGCTCTAAACACAAAGATGTTGAGAATATGAAATTTGTTCAGGATTACTGCTTTAAAAAGAGACTGACAATTCATGACATAGGTTAACCTCCTTGACATTTTTTTTTTTGACCTGGACATGGACAGTTTGGTGAAATTTATCAGAATAATAAAGCTGAAATGATGAAATTAAATCTGTGTTTTGTTCCTTGTCTTTTTTTTTTCTTTGGTTACGATATCGATCAATTATCGTCACATCAGTCATCTATAAGCTTAAAGTTGGCTACACAATCCCAACTGAATTGATGCTTTATTGTTTATGTTTTTTTTTAAATTGAAAATAAAATACTGTTTAAACTAAATTAAGGTCATAAAAGAATGACTCTTAAAAAAAAAAAAAAAAAAAGTGTCTTAAAGATACTGACATGACGAAAATTAATCCTATATCGACACAATTCATTGATCACTGGTGTATTCAGCAGACCCTGTTGTTCATTAAAACGGACAATGCGTAAAATATGTTCTATAAAAAGGTTATCCTTTGGAAGCAAGGATCACACCAAATAACTGCAAACTGTCGAGTGTTACAACTTTTCTGGGCCAGACTAGCTAGTTTCGGTCAATTAGGCCTCATCAGTGATCCTCAAATATTTTTATATTTATTTTTATCATACAAGCATCCAGAGAAGAAGGTCTCCGACCTGTTTATGTTTTTTTTTTACTTCCTTCCTTTTTTTATTTTTTAAAAACAGGAAGGAGATAGAAAAGAAAAATGTCGGTTCCTCCCCTCTCTGATTTTCAGACCATCCTTTTTGAACTTCGACCTTGCACAAATGTGACAACGATCGTTGTTAACTTCCTTATACCTGTTTGACTTAAAAAACAACGTCAAAAAGGGAAAAATGAACAAACTTAAAAAAAAAAAAAACGAATACCTTTTTTTACCAATTTATTTAGTAAGTTAGTTTCAACAACAAAGAAAAAAGAAAAAAAAAACACACACACAATTTATCAATCATTTAGTATGGTATCCACTTGATTTTTCGTCGTAAACGTCTTTGTCGTTCTGACCTAGAACCATCTAGTTTTCCAGGAACACCATCTTTCACACGTTGGGTAATTTCACTTTTAAGATTCTCATCTTTTGTCGTCGACGAAATACCGTTCGTATCATCTACTTTCTCATGGTCACTAAAGTCAGTTTGACATGCTACGCTTTTCATTTCTACGCTATCGTTATTCGACTTCGATAATGTTTCAAATTTCTGTTTTGGCAACACAATAAGTTCTTTAACCGACATTCTTTTTCAAAAGATTTCTTTCACAGCCACTTTCAGTAAGGTAACTAATTCACGAAAGCGTCTTATCATAAGTTCTTTTCTCTTTACTACAGCGATCTTTTTGTCTACAATTTTATAGATCTGTTTTCTGTACATGCGCACTCCGTCGACAATGTCCTGTTTGACTTTAAAGGTCCCGTGAATAATATTATATAGTATTGTCAACACAGCTTCCATTTGCGCTTTATTCATGATCTTCAAAATAAGTTTTGCTTGACTTTTCTCCGCGTTCACCAAAAACTGTAAAAAATATTTCTCTTTCACAATATTTTGATTCATGTTTTCTTTTAATGTCAATGAAATTCTAAAAATAATATAACAACATCCACAAACTTTATACCCTTTCTAAGTCGTATGCGATAGTATTTTCTCCAGGAAAAATGTTAGTCCTCAGACGAAATCTTCGATCACTTTTGCTTTCTAAATCTACTAATAAGTATCCATATTCCTTACATGTAGCCAATTTATAGGCTTGCATGAAAAGTTTAGTTTTACCAGGAAACACCTCTCGCGCGAAATGTTGAACCTGTAATTCGTCCCTAAAATTTCTAAAAAGACAGAAATAGGAAGTGTTCAGACTAATACTGCGAGCTGCTTTTCCCTTTTCAAATAGATTTTGCGTAAGATATAAGATAGTTAAATTGTAATGGTGACTATAAACGGTCCATAACTTTTCTAGTTTCGGATTACTATTCACTTCTACCATCAGGTCATCTAGCACTACGCAATTATGATTGGTATTTTTCGATATTTCGGACAACTCTTCCTCTACGGGCAACCCTTCTTTAAATATCAAATTGGGAATGGTCTTTAACATCTCGTCAAAAATTGGCTGGTATGCACTCCCATAATGATAATATACATTTTTAAAATCCGTTCTGAACATCCCTTTAGAATTTTCCAGCAGTTTCTTCAAGAACGTGGTTTTACCCGAATTAATGGATGCAACTATAGTCATTCTGGTCGGCGTTTCCAATGGAATAAGCGCGTGAGTGTCGTACCAATTTCCTTCAGCCATCTTGATTTTTTTTCCCTTTTTTATCACTTATAAACTACCACTTCCCTAGCAACGTTAATTTCAAAATAATTTAATTTCTCAGCTAAGGTAATACACGTGACACCATGAGGTAACGGTTTCTCGAAATGCGCTTCAATGCGCACAATGCCTTGTTTTAAGAGATAGATATGATCTCTTTCAGGAAATGATGGTTCCAGGTCGAATACATAGATTGCAAATCCGTTATTTATGTCGGCTACTGTGAGCTGATTTCCATCATCTTTCCCCCATTTTCCATAACTTTTCAGCATCCAAAGCAACGGTTCTACGGTATCTACCCCTGTTGAAGCGTTACTACTGATATTCATCGCATTGCCAAAAACAGGCTGACCATCGACATACACGTTTATCTGTGAAAGGTCATAGGAAGCAAAATTGAACGGTGATAGAGTAAAGTCACCTGCCACTGCCTTGCTGTTCACAAATCCTATAATCAGTCTCTTAGGTTTTCTTCCTTGACATACATTATCGAAGGTAAAAGACACTTGACCTTGAGGAATAGCGTTCATCCGAATTTCCGTGCCAATGTAAGGGTATTTTGCCGGCGTTTTCTGAAGTATTTGATTATGCGCGTATACAATTGCGGGATTAATTTGCACCTTGCACACATTTAAAACCATTTCAACGATGTCTATCCGAAAGTTAGCACCCAGAATATCCGTCATCAAGTAGAAAGCAGGTTTCGATTGATAAAATTTCATTCCAATCTCTACTTGGTTTAAAATGTATTTCTCCAATCCAAACAAGTCGTGGCATAAATCCGATATCAAATGAACAGGTTTACTAAGTAGAAACGGCTTAGTCCTGTCCACTAAAGCTGGATCGCCTGTTTTTGCATCATCCGAATCCTGTCGCGTATCTTTGATCCACAACTGCGTTGACAGCTGCGAGTGTTTACTATCGCTTCCTAGAGATAATAGCTTTTGCAAGTACGCTTTATAAGGGTAATGACTCGTCGAGGTAGATACCAATTTTCCTTGTAAAGTTAAGTCAACCTGTTCAAACAAACTATGCACTATTAAATTCGCTGGTCCCACATATTCAGTCGTTTTCAGATTCGCGCCTGTTACCCCATGAATAATTTTTATTTTCAAACTCACATAACTATTCTTCAAATCAACATACTGTAACCCATTATTTCCCGCAATCACAAATTCCACAGGGGAAAATGGAGATAACTGGTTAATAGGTCTAATCTGTTGGTAAAAAATTCTTTCTACAGCTGTTTGTGTAGGGTTAAGCCGAAATATATCGAGTTCCTTAGGTTGCCATTCAGAAAAGAATTCTTCATTCAGTGCCGCCATCTTTCTTACAATGTAAATATATCCTTGATACGCCTTTTCACTTTTCTCGTCTTTTTCTTATTTTTGTTTTTCTTTATTCTACGACTCTGGGTTTTCTGTTTTTTCTTTCCAGAGCCTTTCTTACGTCCTCCTTTTGTCCGCCTTTTCATATTTCTGTTTGTTTCGTGCAATGCTGCAGGTTTTATACTCTCTCCATCCGACTCACGACGTAATTCGCTAACGACCTGATCATTGGCTTGTTTAACCGTTGACACTAATTTTACTCTTAACGGATCAGCGACAGTTTCTTTCGGTACAGATGAACTTTCTTTCGAAACCAAATAATCATCCGGACTTTTCCAGTTACTCCCATTTTTCGCTTCCCCTACTCTCTGTGATAATAATTCGTCATAATATTTTTCCCACTTATGATGATCTGGAACGTACACTTTCGAAACATCCAT